>JARQOD010000001.1:439916859-439966831 GCA_033576555.1 Oophaga sylvatica | reverse complement strand
ACAATTAGGTTGAAGATGGAAGTCTTTAATGACCACTCTCCTTGACTCAGGAGATTGCGGCTTAAGAAGTCCGCCTTGGTATTTTCTTCTCCCCTTATATGTAGAGCCGTTAGAGAAAGAAAGTGTCGTTCTGCTATCTGAAGTAGGCGCCTTGCCACTTCCATGAGAGGACCGGAACGAGTACCACCCTGGTGGTTGATGTAAGCGACTGTGACACGATTGTCGGAGAGCACTCGAACGTGGTGACCCTGTAGATAGAGAAGGAGCTCTTTAATTGCTAGCTCTACCGCCGCTAACTCCTTCATATTAGAAGACATTTGAATTTGATCCTGCTCCCATAAGCCCTGAACCATAACGTCCCCCATATGAGCCCCCCACCCAGAGGGGCTAGCATCTGTTGTGACTATTCGGGATATCTCATATTCCCAGGGAACCCCCTTAGACAGGTTCGTCTCATCCTTCCACCAATCCAGGGATCTTATAGCAGCCTGGGACAAGGATAGCTGGCCTTCCAGGTAACCACCTAGCAAATTTTGATACAGCAAGACCTCAGCTTGCAGCGCCCTTGTGTGAAATTGAGCCCACCGAACCGCGGGAATGCAGGACGAGAGGGAGCCCAAAAGAGACATGGCCTTCCTAAGCGACATGGAGGGGTTATTGGAAGCGTTTAGGACTTGGTACCGTAAGCGAACCAACTTATCTGACGGCAAACTACAGATCTGGTTCCACGAATCCAGAATTAGCCCTAGAAACTGCTGGACCCTCATCGGATTCAAACGAGACTTTTTGGTATTTATTAGCCATCCCAGCCGCTCTAAAATAGACATTGCTCTTTGCAGTTGCTCTAGGCAATGCTCTGTCGTCTCCCCAATGATAAGAAAGTCGTCGAGGTAGGGGACTATAAGCATGTTGGATTCACGTAAGTGGGCCATGACCTCCGACATAACCTTAGTGAACACTCGTGGGGCAACCGCCAAGCCAAAAGGAAGGGCGCTATATTGAAAATGTCGCAGCGATTCCCCTATCTGGATTGCTACTCTGAGGAAACGCTGATGCTCCATATGGATCGGTATGAGCGTCTTTCAGATCTAACACCACCATAAAGCAATTTTCAAACAGAAGCTTTATTGCTGAGCTGACCGTTTCCATTTTAAATGGGTGAATAATCAGGAACTTATTGAGGGCTTTCAAATTAATAATTGTTCTAAAAGACCCGTCCGGTTTACGGATCAAAAACAGAGGGGAGTAAAACCCCTTACCAAGCTCTGCTTCTGGCACCTCCACTAAGACTTTCTTAGCACAAAGCTCCTGAACCTCCAACTCTAGAGCGGCCTGTTCCGATGGGGATGACCTGAGTGGGGTAATTTTAAAGTTATCCCAAGGTACCGAGGAGAATTCTAACCGCAGCCCTGTAGCTATGATGTTAAGGATCCAGCTACTGCTTGAGATTTCCGACCAGGCCGGGTAGAAGGCCCTCAATCTGCCTCCTACCGGCATTGCTAGTCATTGCGAGGGTTTTTTTTTTTTGTTTCCCTAAGTGGACCCCTAAACATAAACCCTGTACCTCTTCGCCACTTTTCATCCCATTTGGCTCGTTCCCTGGACGACCTTCTGCGGAAAGGTCTTTTATAGAAAGGGGTTGATAGACTGGGAAACTTTTTCTTGTCGTCCCCTGCCTTTTCTAAAAGTTCGTCCAGGACCGGGCCAAAAAGATATTCGCCGTCACACGGAATGGAGCAGAGGCGAGATCTGGCTTGAATATCGCCCGGCCAACATTTCAGCCATAATGCCCTTCGTGCTGCATTAGACAGCCCTGCCGCTCTGGCAGCCATTCTTACTAAGTCCGCTGAGGAATCAGCCAGGAAAGCCGCCGCGTTCTGAATTATCGGCAAGGTCTTCCGAATTGACCCCCTGGAGGTTCCATCTGCTAACTGGGATGCTAACTGGTCTAGCCAAACCATCATTGACCTGGCTGCACAAGTGGCTGCAACCGCCGGTCTCAGGGCACCTGCCGACATCTCCCTTGTCCCTTTCAAGAAGGAGTCTGCCTTCTTGTCTAGTGGATCTTTCAAAGACCCCATATCATCGAATGGGAGGAGGATTTTTTAGAAGCCTTCGCCACTGCTGCATCCAGCTTCGGGCCTTATCCCATCTACCTGTCAAGGGATATCTCCGCTTAAACGCTTGGGGTAAGGAGCCTCTTTTTTCAGGCTTCTTCCACTCTCTGTCTATAAGGCCTTGGATGCTACTGTTTAGTGGAAAGGATCTCCGTTTTTTTGGATCTAGACCACCAAACATCAGATCCTGTACTGAGAGCTCTGGTTTCGCCTCCTCTACCCCCATGGTGGACCTAACTGATTTGACAAATTTGTCCATCTGGTCCAAGGGAAAACAAAAACGGGTAGCGTCTTCCGTAGACGAGGAGGAAGCCGAAGAGGAAGGCGAGGAGGGTCCTGACACAACTTCACCCTTGTCATGGGCGGCAGGTGAATCTGAATCAGATAAAACTGGTACAGTTCTACGCCTGGAAGATTCTCCGTGTCTTGAGGACGCTTTCATCTCTGCTCTTATTATCTCCTTCAGGCTTTCGGTGAAATCTGGAGTCTCCTCCGCTATCTAAAAAGGGAAGGGGCATAGGGGGGGGGGTTACTATCTCATCCCAGGCCCCTACCCTTCCCCCTCAAATGCCCTACCGTCCGTTGCATGCACGGCTGGCACAACCTTTTAGGGCAAGCGTCAGGCAGAGGGCAAGCACAAAAGGCACATTCCCTGTGCTTGCTTTTCACCGAACACTTCTTCCCCTAGTAACAGACACAGAATGGGGGAAAAACTGCATTACTGGGTATTCTAAGTCTGACGATATCTTACCCAGATTATACAGCAGTAGGTACCGGATCACGGGGAGGGGCCTTTTTCCCAGCTGCGGAACTTCTGCGGCTGGTGCTCCTGGCCATTGAAGAGGAGCGCTCTGTCTGCTGCTGCTGGCTCTCCTGTTGCACCGAGGGAGCTTCTGCAGTGTCCATCGCGAAAATGGGGCAGAAGCGCTTTACCTCTTTCCTAGGCTCCTTATATCCTCCCCCGGATATCCGGGTCAGCAGGTCTGGCCAGGGGTCCACCCCCTCCTACTCCCCGCCCCACGGCCCCCCTGCACCTCCCCGCCGTCCCCACAGCAGGCGCCGTCTGATGATGCAGCCGCCAAAAATTTCAAAAACGCCGGCCGGCGTCTCACTTCCGGTTCCGGCGGTGGAGACTCCGCCCCCTTTCCCCGCGCTCCTACAGACCCAGCCGTACCGATGGAGGCAAGTATAGTCTCCCGCCGCATCGCCCCTCTAGCCGGGACACGAGCAGAGATCTCAACCAAACCCAGCCGCGCCGCTGCAGAAGCGGCGTGCGGCTAAAATTTCAAAAACCCCGCCGCGACGTCCATAGTAGTGACGCGCGGCGGGAAATTCAAAACACCCCGCCGCGCCGTCCATAGCAGCGACGCGCGGCGGGAAATTCAAAACCGCCCGCCGCGCCGTCCATAGCAGCGACGCGCGGCGGGAAATTCAAAAATCAAAAAATACATTTTATTTTTTTTTTAAAAAAAAACCACGGCTGCACCACCTTAAGAGGCCCCCACCATGACAGGACCACAGGAGAAGACAGGGAGAAGGCACCGGGACCAGGGAGAGGGGGAATACTTACCTACCGGCGCTGGCTGGGAGACAGGGATCCAATGGATACTGCTCCACCTGCTCCGCACACTGTCGTGGAATCCTACCCGGACCCACCGTGGCGCTTCCAGGGGCTCCGCACCGGCCGAGGTAGGAAATGCCCCCCGCTACCTGGGTCGACCGGCCGTCCTGGGTCCTCCTGAAGATCTTCATCTGTAGGAAACCCGTCCTTTAGGAACAGGAAACCAACTGATGCGTGGGAGAGGTGCCGCCCTTTTTGTATCTGTAGGTTTCCTGTTCCTAAGGGGCGGATCCCCTCTCTCTGTAGTGCTGTCATGGACGTTCGAATAAACTAGCATGTTTCTGTGACCACCACAAGAAAGCTAAAATGCATGATGTATGCAGAATTTTCAATAATTTGCTGCAGACTTTATTCCTTTAGGCTACGTACCCACGGTCAGTAATCGGAAGCGCTTTGGACGCAGCACATGTCCGCTGCATCAAAAACGCTGCCGGCTTTTGAACGCAGGTGATTCCGCATGTGATCATTGAACCATGCGGAATCACCGCGTCTAATACATTGGACGAGTGACATTTATCTTGAGGAGACTCGCGTCTCGGCAAGATAGACATGCTGCGGTCTGAAAAGATGCGCCGCATGTCCGTTTCCGCGAGTGATCCGCACGCGTCGGTGCATGCATAGTGGACATGGGATTTCATGAAATCCCATCCATTATGCTGTAACATCTGGATGCTGCGGGTTGGACGCTGCGGATGTACACAGCGTGCAACCCGTAGCGTTTACTGACTGTGGGAACATACCCTAAAGGATACAGCAGTTTTTGTGCATTTATTTTTCCCTCCCCTACTAAGAGCCTCAACTTTGTTTTCTTCCTTACAGAACTAGTTTTTTTTTTGTGGAACTATTTGTACTTTTGAATAACACCATCCCTTCAATTTTATTATACAGTTTATTGAAAAATGGGAAAAAATCCAAGTGAAGTAAAAATAGCTGTTTGAATTTTTTTTTTTCAGCGTCCATTCTGTAGTAAAAATGACCTGGAAATAGGATTGTCCAGGTCAGTATGATGACTACAATGCCAATGTGACTTTTTTTAATTTGGGGGTTTAAAAAAAAAAATAAAAAATTTTAAATTAGTGAAAAAAAAAAAATAAAAAAAATAATTAAAAATTACCGTAACTTGAATCACCATTTTCCAAAATCTGTAACATGCTTATTTTTTCGGTCGATGGAACTGTGTGAGGGTTTGTTTTTTTCATGCTGACCTGATGCTTCTATAGATACAATGCTTTGATCACTTTTCTGTATTTTCTTTTTGGAGATTCGGCAACCAATAACCTATAATTCTGGCTTTTTGGTTGTTTTTTTCTCTTTACAGAATGGGATAATTTTATATTTACGATAGATGGATTGGGCTTTTCTGGACACGTTGCTATCAAATATGTGTATTTTTGTTACATTTCTTTATTGTTAACTGGGGAAAAAGGGAACAATTTGAATTGTTATATTTTTTTAATTTTTAAAAACATTTTCTTTTCGTTTGTTAGTTCTCTTAGGGGAGTTGAACTGGAGATCGTCTGATCTCTTCTCCTACACACAGCAATTATATAGTATTGCTGTATATAGTAAAAATCACAGTCTTCTATGAAGCCAAACCAGAGGCTGGACGTCACAGAGGAGATCAGGACAGGTGACATTCAGTCGGCCCCAGCTTTCATAGCATCAAATTGGCTCCCTGCAATTGCGTTGCAGGGAAGACAATGGCAGATGAAACTAACATCTGGGCCGGATCTCGGAGCTTAAATACTGCTTTCAGCACGTGACAGTAGTATTTAAAAGGTTAATAGTAACAAATCGGCGGGCACGCCAAGCTGTGCTGTTTGAGACAGATGCCAACTATATAAGAAAGCTGGAAACTGCTCTGAGCGGAGCACGCTCTGTTTCCAATCCCGCTACAAAGTCCCTGACTCTTTCCATGATTGTCTTTTTTATCTGACTGGGGCTTGCACAAATCCATGCACCCCATAGTTGCAGAATATTCCACATTCTGACTGCTCTTACTATAAAGATTAGAACCCTTTCCTATTTAGCTGCCTGAATCGCCTTTCGTCCACCAGTTCCACATGTCTGATATTCACAGCCCAAGTATGTGACTGTGATAGCTAAATGTCTATAAAGCTGTTCAGTTCGGGTATGGATGCTCAGTCTAAACAATGCAGCCCGTACTTGGTTTTTCAGACGTGTGAATCGGGTTTCAAAAGGTACTTTCTCATGGTCAAAAAAATATATGCAGTGGATTTTCCGCTGCAAAATTACATCCAGGAATAGCCCCTGGAAGTGATTTTAAAAAAAATATCCCATTTACATACACTGGTGAAAATATGCATCAAGCTTTCAAACCTGCATACACTAAAAATACAATTAGTATGTGAAGAAACTGAGCGTTTTGCTTTATAGTTATCGACCCTACTCTGCATTACATATGTTCTGAAAGGCAATGTAAATATACAGCATTCACCTTTGATGGCTCAGTGTAAAACTTTCATATCTCATAGCATAAATTCAGGAAAATCAATACAAGAGTTTCAAGGAAGATACAGAAGGATTCATTTTCCTGGTGTAAAAGACGGATTTTGGTAAGAACTTACCTGTAAAATCCTTTTCAGCGAAGGAAGGAAGAGAGACACAGTCATTACTAGTGGGTAGGCGGAGCCCAGATAGGATTGACACCTCAGATTAAAAAGAGTGTTGACCGGCCCCTCCAGCTCGGGCTCCTCCTACTCAGCTCTTCAGTCGTACCCAAGCTTAAGGAAGAACAATATCACCAGCGAAGCAACATAACCCCTTCTGAAGGACTTCAGAAAAAAAATATAAGAGTACAGGTTATGCATGCATTCGGCAAAAAAAAAAATCACACAGTTACAGGTACTACTCACTGAACCTGACTACTGCGATAAGCTGGCAATGCTGGAACAGAGCCGTAGCGCGTCAACCTCAGTCCAGATAATCACTATCAGAGAAGGGTCACGCTGCATCTGTAAATACAACAACACACTTCTGCCATGGGAGGGAGCTGTGTCTCTCTTCCTTCCTTCGCTGAAAAGGATTTTACAGGTAAGTTCTTACCAAAATCCGTCTTTCAGCTGCAGATGGAAGGAAGAGAGCCACAGTCATTACTAGTGGGACGTCCCAAAGCAGTCCAAAAATTAGGGTGGGAAAAAAACAAAATAGGCAGAAACCCAACAACCTAGATAAATGCGCCACAGGCGCCAAATACAAGTTAACTAAAAACTTTAAATTACCGCTGCCTGCAGGACCCTACGTCCTAAGGCCGCATCAGCGGAAGCACTGACGTCCACCTTATAAAACTTTGTAAATGTGTGGACGAAACGCCAGGTCGCCGCTCGGCAGAGCTGAGCTGCCGAAGCCCTTGATGAAAGGCCCACGATGAAGTCACAGCCCTCGTGGAGCGAGCTCGAATCTTAATCGGGCAAGGTTCGCCATTAAGACGGTAAGCCTCCAAAATGGCCGACCGAATCCAACGAGCTATAGAGTCCTTGAAAACTCGTTGATCATGCCTACGACCTGCTGTAATCACAAACAGGGAATCTGACTTTCGAAAACCTTGAGTAATAGACAAAATAGAACTTCAAGACCCGCACTAAATCCAATTTGTGCAAGTTCCGTTCCTTTGCATTCCCTGGGCCCGGGAAAAGCGAGGGCAACACAATATCCTGGTTAACATGAAATTGCGACACCACCTTAGGTAGAAAATCGCCCCGTGTGCGAAGCACTACTCGATCCGGGTAAAACTCCAGGAATTACCGCCACTAAGAAGGTAACCTTCCAAGAAATTAAAGAAAGGCTAGCAGAACCCATAGGCTCAAAAGGTATATGCTGAAGAGCCTCCAAGACAAGGTTGAGCCGCCAAGGAGACACAGGCGCCTTCTGCAGTGGAAACTGACGGGTTACTCCGCGAAAAAAGGAACGTATGTCCCTACGCGAGGCGATAGCCTTCCGAAATAGCAAAGACAGGGCAGAAACCTGACCTTTCAGAGTGCTAACTGCCAAACCTTTTGTCCAGTCCGTACTGTAGCAAAGCCAACAAATTGGGAATGGAAAAAAATCCTCGGATTCCTTGAAGAACCCGAAACCACGAAAAGACCAAGTCTTGTGATAAATCTTAGTAGTAGCCGGACCTCTGGCAGCTCGCAGAGTGGCAATGACTTCGGCTGAAAAACCTCTACGGGTCAAGGTTTCGGTCTCAAGAGCCACGCCGTCAAACGCAGAGACTTCAAGTCCGGATGACGAACGGGCCCCTGGGTTAACAGGTCCGGGCGAGGAGGAAGTGGGAATGGCGGTGCCGCCAAAAACGACACCAGTGTCGAGAACCACGTCCTCCTTGGCCAATCCGGGGCTATCAACATAGCCGGAATTCTCTTCCAGTCTGATCCGACGCAGCACCAGAGGAAGTAAAGATATCGGCGGAAACACATAGACTAGCTCGAAATGGTCCCACGGAGCCACCAGAGCAACCACCGCCACAGCCTTCGGGTCCTTGTACCTGGACATGAAGGTCGGTAGTTTGGCATTTGAACCTGGATGCCATCAAATCCACTTGGGGAGTTCCCCAACGGAAGCACAGCAGTGCAAAAATTTTCGGATGAAGACTCCATTCTCCAGGATCCATCTTCTCGCGACTGAGGAAGTCCGCCGTGGTATTCTGGACTCCTGGAATGTGATCGCAGAGATGGCTGGAACCTTGGTCTCGGCCCATAGCAGGATCATCATGAGGCTGGAGCTCCTTGTCCCGCCTTGGTGGTTGATATACGCAACGCCGTCGCGTTGTCTGTCTGCACTCGGACTGATAGACAACTTAAAGGGACCGTCCAGTGTTGTAGGCAAAGGAAAAATTGCCCTCAACTCCAGGATGTTGATCGGTAGAACAGACTCTTCCGATGACCATACTCCCTGGATCCAAAGATCGTTCCAGACACCCCCCCAGCCCGTCAGGCTGGCATCGGTGGTTATGACCGACCACCTCGGAGGGAGGAAAGATTTCCCCAGGAATAACGCTCCTGGACGTAACCACCATCCTAGGGATTCTCGCACCCTGTGAGAGATGATGACGCTGCAATTCAGAGAAGCTTGCGATCGATCCCAACGACTCAGAATGAGCCTTTGGAGGGCCCTGGAATGAAATTGGGCAAACGGAAGTGCCTCCATGGACGTCAAACCCAGAAGGCGCATACACTTCCGAAAGGACATTGCTGCCGTAGACCTCATAATCTGTACATGTCGAAAGAGACATGCCCGCTTGTCTGGAGGAAGGGACACCACCGTCCGTACAGTGTCGAAATGCATTCCCAAAAACAGGATTGACTTCCAGAGACGACTTCTCCCAATTGACCAGCCACCCGAAATCCTCCAGGAGCTGAAGGGATAGATTGCGAGCCGTCCCCGCCTCCTCCTTTGAGGACGCCACAATCAGAAGGTCGTCCAGGTAGGGAAATCGTAACCCCCTGTCTTCGAAGAATTGCCATGAGGGGCGCTAGAATTTTTGTAAAAACTCTGGGCGCCGAGGCCAAGCCGAATGGCAGAGCCACAAACTGGCAATGGTCCTGACCTATGGCAAAACGAAGGAAGCGCCGGTGAGCCCTTCCGACGGGAACATGCAAATAAATGTCGCGAATGTCGATTGACCAAAAAGACGTTCTGCGACAGGGCTGCCACAACGGAGCGAAGCGACTCCATGCGGAATTTTCGGGATGTAAACATGCCGATTCAATCTTTGAAATCCAAAATAGGGCGAAATTTGTCCTCCTTTTTGGGGACCACAAAGAGGTTGGAATAAGAATCCTCTTCCCCGGTCCTCTGCGGAACCGGTATCACCACACCCTTCTGCAGAAGGGAATCGACCTCTCGTAGTAGAGCGGCAAATAGCTCGGCTCTGACGGAATGCGAGATTGGCAAAACCTGTCCGGGGGTCGAGAAAGAAACTCTATGAAGTAGCCTGCCAACACAACCTGTGTTACCCAGGCGTCCGACACACGGGAAACCCAAGTCGGTTTGAATTGGAGTAAACGACCCTCCACTCGAGAGCGCTCGAGTGAGACCCAGACGTCAGACCGCTTTAGCGGGTTTTTTGCCAGCTTCTGTCTTAATGGAAGTTCTGTTTCCAGGGTATGCGGAATTTCTGAGAAATTCCCCCTTTTTTTTTTTTTAATAAGAGAGGAACGACCCAAACCCCCAGAGGGTTGACCGGATCATCCCCTGGACCGAAAGGACCGCCGACAACTACCGGCACTAGTCCTGCCAGACGCAGAAGTCACAGCTGTGCGCTGCGGTAAAGCTGTTTCTTTTGCCTCAGAAATCAGCTCTGTGAGGTCAGATTCAAATAGCTGACCACTTTGTAAGCTAAAGATAGCAAACCCTGCTTGGAAACCGCGTTCCACTGTCTAAGCCACAGTGCTCTTCTGACTGTGACTGCCGAGGATTGCGCCCTGGATAGCAGTGACGCAGAATCCTTCAACTTGAAAAGCCCATCTATCTCGATAGAGGGGATCCATCTTGTCACGCCATCCGTAGACGGTCCAAACGGCTCAGGGAAACTTTACAAGTACACATAGATCCTTAATACTGAATCCATGACCCGCGGCCTCGCAGATGGATATTGTTGCCATCTCCATTTTTCTGTCCAGCAGGTCCTGCAGACTCGCCTTCCTTTACCAGGATAAAGGGACATTCACTTCAGGAGATCCAATTAACAATCAACTCCGTAGAAAACGGATACAGATTGTAAAGCCGTCGCGACCTATGCGACTCCTGAAACATCCGGGCCGACTTACCAGGACGCCTAGTTACCTCTCTCTGGTAACTGTAACGCCCTCATGGCTCCAATAGTACGGTCCATGAGAGAGGCAGAGTGTCCCTGCCGATCCTCCTTGTCCGAAACGGACATCTTCGCTACGCGAGAAGGAAGGCACCGATTTGTGTCGCTTCCTTGAGAGGATCTAGCTGACACTCCATAACCTAGAAGGTCAGACAGGCCATCATAGAAACTAGCGAGGGCCTCCATTTTGACACCACTGGAACCTCCGACCACTGCGCATGACGCTGTCGGGGTCTGCGTGTCAGATAGTCCGCATCTGACATGTCCTTGCACAGTATATGGCAGGTTAAACCTGTCAGTAACTAGAACAGTGTGTTTCTTAAAGAAAAAAACAATCGCTGAAGGGTTAAAGCTCTTAAAGAGAGAGCTACCCCAGCATTAAGTTAACCGCCTAAGAAGGGGTTAAAGTAGCAGACTCCCCACAACCTTGATAATGAAAAAGTTGTGCGAGCCCCAAGTGCCTCTTATAAGGCAGCAGCTGCAGGACAGCTTTTTATGCCACACTAACAGAAAAACGTTCCACAAGATCGCTAAAAATTGCGCTGTTTTGTATATCGCAATGACCGCCAAAGTTGTTAAGGAGATCGCTAACCGCTTATGCGATGTTAATGAGATTGCCCAGATTGGCAGCTACTAGCGACATTAAAAAATGATCACACAAACGATCGCATTAGTATGCGTCGTTATCAGGATCGTTAGTGGGAACGTATAGTGGCAGTATTAAAATCCAGACTCCCCACAAACTCTATTATTATTGAAAAGAGTGTGGAGCCCCTTATGCGATAACAGCCGCAGGACAGCGCAGTCTGTCACTCATTAGTGCCCCAGAAGGCGCCCGCGCTGTGGGGGTGAAGGGGTTAAGCTTCTGCCGCGGCTAGAAGCGACTCACCCAGCTGGTAACAGTGTAACATCTTGCC
This sequence comes from Oophaga sylvatica, assembly GCA_033576555.1. Lineage (NCBI taxonomy): Eukaryota > Metazoa > Chordata > Amphibia > Anura > Dendrobatidae > Oophaga > Oophaga sylvatica. The sequence continues at coordinate 439,955,344 of JARQOD010000001.1, read as the reverse complement.
GGGAGGGGAGGAGGGAGAAAAGCCAGAAGAAGCTTTCAGCCTGCTTCTTTAATGGCCGCCGCGCTGTGCCTCCGTGTGCTCCATGAGGGAAGCCGGAAATGGAGACAGCAGTAAAGCGCGCGCTCAGAGCGGCGCGAAAATTCAAATAAAAAGGCGCGCACTCCTCTCCTATGTCCAGCAGGCATCCACCTGCGGACAAAAAACACAGTCACCGACATGTAATGTACAGCGGCTGCCGCAGCAGTCGCTTGAACACTCACACACACATTAATAAAAATGTGAGGTAAAAATGTGAGGTACTCACCAGCCGAAGCGCCACAGGGACCCCCAGGGGTTTCTGGCGCTATGCCCATGCTTCCCCCAGGGCGGGGGACGCAGTGACCCCTGCAGCGCGGTTTGCGCCCCCGCCAGGGAAGCCATCCTCATCCCCCCGGGCCGGCAGGGACCACCATTAGGGTAATACAGATCCGCCAAGGGAGAGGTGGGAGTCCAGCAGCGCTGAGACTCCTGAGACCTCTAGACCACATTTGGTGATCCAAGTCTCTTGTCCGATAAAAAATAATAAAATGTTCTGAGGAGCTGCTTCCAGCAGCGACTATCCTCTGGGACCTCAAATTGTAAACTGAAGAGCTGAGTAGGAGGAGCCCGAGCTGGAGGGGCCGGTCAACACTCTTTTTAATCTGAGGTGTCAATCCTATCTGGGCTCCGCCTACCCACTAGTAATGACTGTGGCTCTCTACCTTTCCCAAATCTGCAGCTGAAACATGCACTAAACCCTAATAATCAATAAAATGTGATTATCTATATGCGGCCATGCCTCATAAAAAAACATTATGTGACTATATCTGGGTGATTGACTGCTACCTTAAGCATGCGGATTTCCCGTAATGCAATTTTCTTAATCACCGGATCATCTTCCGACTCAAAGAACTTCTTTATTGCCACAATCTGTCCTGTGTCTCTATTCCGGCATTTAAATACAACTCCATAAGAACCTTCTCCTATTTTACCGATCTTCTCGTACTTCTCCATGAGTTGGGACGAGGTCGGTCTCGTAATGCAGTCCTGTGGGGCTCAATCGTGGGCATAAGAGGCAGAATTTTTTTTTACAAGTGGCTGTGTCTTCCCTTGGGCGGTACCTGGAAACAGAACAAAGGATCTAGTTAGAGCATAATTTATTCTGAATGGTCGATACAGAAGTAGATGGAGCATGATATAAGAGGATAATTTATGTCTTTAGCTCTATTCACTACAGCTATTGTTGAGATGAATAGCCAAAGTCGTGGAGAAAATTACCCATATGAGTGCAGATATATACAAGGGAAGCAATGGAGAAACTTGAATTTGATGTTTCATTTGTGATTAATGACATTAAAAGGGGTTATTTCAATCCTAAAATTGATGACAGCTATATATCCAGAAAATGACATCAGTTCAGGGATGCTGAGACCCTCAATAATACCGTGAATGAAGTGTAGCTCAGTGTCCTCTCTGGGGTGTTCCCAGTATGTAGTGGTTAATATCTACCAAAAGGGGCAGAAGGAGGACAACCAGTAAATCATGGTCATGCATGTGTGGGGTGAAAGCCAACCCATCTGATCCCATAAAACAGTTGTCAGAGTATCGCCGCTTGCTATGTTTGGCGATCGCAGCCTGACTCAAAGTTTTCTGAAAGTGTCTGCAATTGCCACGCGATCTTCAGGTCTTGACCAAGGAGCAATGAAAGAAGGCAGCCTGTTCTGATCTATCACTTTTACATCATGTGGGCAGCCGGGTACCTGTGCATCACTTACCTGGGGAAGAGATAGCGTCAGAGTGCACTATAGGAAAAGGACAAGTTTGTAGAGGCAGTGCTAAGGGGCTAAGTTTTGATGGAAATCCCACTAATCTGATATTAAAGGGAATCTGTCACCCTAAATTGGCGGGATATTTAAATGATGGCAGTCAGGTCAGATGGGCGGTGTTTTGGGTACTTGCCTTAACATGTTGTTCGCCGCTGTCTCCATTATTTCTGGGAATTGTAGTCGTTGCCCTCCATATAACGCGCCTGCGCATTGCAATCTTGAATTGCGCACGCGCAGTATGCTTTGCCTGCAGATTGCAATGCGCAGGCGCGTTATATGGAGGGCAACGACTATCCCGCCAATTTAGGGTGATTTCTTTTAATGACTTATTCTAATTCTGGTCATCAAAAAATAAACCCTAGACACTTTAAAAGTGACTTGAGATTTAATGCCAAATTAGGGCTTGAGGTGTAGTTTCACAACTTGAGGTGTGCAACAATATTGCAACAGTCTGGATTTACCCAAGTGTATCAATGCAATATCATGTATGCATACAACGCCGGGTATACATCTGACATAATATAATAAACTGCACTGCAAAAAAAAAGGAACTGAACAGAACATCAAAGTCTAGATCACAAAAAAAAGTACGGTAAGCAATTTTTTTTTTTTTTAAAGGAACGATTCAGGATATTATCCAGCATAAAGTAAAAAGACTTTGGGTGGCTGGCTCAGGATTTCATGGTTACTTTCCCTGGGCAGACCTCAGCATATAAAGTCGGATCTGTTTTCCTGAGTTATTGGCTCATTGTCAAAGTGTGAAGTTGAGGTGTAATTTAATGCTTCAGAACAAACAGAGGCCTCGAGGCTCATGCAAACTGCAGACCAACAGGCTCCAGCAGTGACATTAGATGCTCCATCTCTGGTGAACCGATACGCCCCGACTTTGTACACTGCGCTTCTAGTTTCCTCTCTCACTTTCTTTTCTTTTTATTTTATAATGTGTGAAACACTATGTAACCATAAGTCACATGTCATTTTGCACACATGTGTCTATGTAACTAATAAAAATAGATATTTTGGATACATATCTATAGGAAGGAATTTTGCAAGTTACAGCTGCGGAGCATCTTGGGAATTTTGTCACAACCAAAGACCCACAAGCAAGCAGAAGTTTTTATCTAGTTGGACAAAACCCCAGAGCCAAGTATCTAAAAATAATTTATGCTGGTGGTGCTAGATGGCGACTTTGACCACGACACAGGACACACAGCGCAAGATCTCTCCGTGCAGCAGCTACATTGAAACGTAATGCATAAATGAAGTTGCGCTGCGATCCACAAAGTACTGCAAATGTGACAAGAAAGTCACAAAAAAATCCAAATGGCTCTAACGTTTTGCTACTTGACTGTCACAGTATTCAACAAGTTGCAATGCGACCCCATTCACCTGCATTATGCTGTGATGCAGCAACTGCACAGAGCGATCTCAGGCCAAAGTCCCTGTCTCGCCCCTGCCTTAGTTATGCTGGGTATGATTAGTGATTTCAGACAGCATTTTTGCCTATTAAGATCTGTAGCCGTATAGACAGCTGAAAAGTTATCCAATGTCTGCATTTCAGTATCAGGAGGTGACGCACTGCTTGCCAGTAAGGCTATGTTCACACAATGTGTTTTTACAGCAGTTTTTTGCTGTTTTAATGCAAATTTTAAGCTGTGTTTTGCAGTACCAACAAAGTCTGAGATTTCAGAAATGTCATACGCACAGTTTTTTTTCCTGACTGATGTGGAAAACTGAGTTTTTGCAAGCTACAGCATGTCACTTTCAGCGTATTTGCAGCGTTTTTTTTTTTCAGCCATAGGAAACAATAGGCAAGTGCAAAAATCCAAGTATCAGTTTTTGCTGCGTTTTTGGTGCAAAAACCTATGGAAGTTAATCATGTTGTTTTTTGGGGGGGCACTACACTTTATCAACATGCACAAAAGACAACAAAAACGCAGCAATAAAAACACAGCAAAAATGCAGCAAAACCTGCTTTTTCTAAACAGTTTCTTTACTGCATCGTGTGAACATAGCCTTATTATGCAAACTTCCTATTGTACAATAAGTAGTATCGGTGTCCGTTCATAAGACCTGGTAAGTGGCAGATAGAAGCCATCTGCCAGTTCTTTTCACCTCCTGATGCAGGACTAAGAGGCGCTGAACTATTTTAGATTGTGGTTGCTTTATGGAAGAACATATTGCCTGCCAAGACTACTTACAAAAATAAATAAAACTAGTTACGAGATTGAAGTTTTATTTTTTTAACAAACAAAAAAATTTCACTTTTACTTTTTCATAGCTTTAGGAAATGTATCACTCTGTTGTTCTTGGAATATCCCTTTAATACAAGGGAAAAACAAATTTATACACACACCATAAACTGCAGCAGCAAACTGAGTGCCAAGAGACATAGAAATGTTGAATATATGAAATTTAAACTGTATTACATACTATACTTATAAAATTAAGGTACTTAGTGCACAAATTCCCCAGTTCGTGTGCTCCCACTAGCCTTGGCAAGGCAACCTAATTTTTCATGGGTCCCTAACCATTTTTTATTACAGATGCCTCTCTTAGGCAAAAAAAAATGTATTACATTTTAAGAAATATCATGCGCAAGCTGTGAAAAGTATCTGCAGTGCAAATAGACAAGAACTGTGGGTTTAAGATCTAGGTACAAGCTTCGCCCTTTGCCATACAAAGGATAAATTGTGCGACTTTTCGGCACTTTTTTCGCAATAATACGCAAAGGGATAAATATCGCTGAGCATGTCACTACTGGTCCTCTGCAGAAAAACACGCTCCGCAGCCTTAGGCCGGCGTCAGACTCACCGTCCAAAAATACGGAGCGTATTGTACGGCCGTATTATGCCAAAATGTTGCTGGCACAACAATCCGTATTTCTTCCGTTTTCAGGGTGCGGCTGCGTATTTCGCGCATGTAAGCATCCGTATGGCATCCGTATAGCGTTTTTTTTCTCGCAGCCTTGCAAAATGGACATTTAACGGTTTTTAGGCCTGAAACTCATTCAAATCATCATCAGCAAGGCTATTTATTGCCTCTGCATCAGGTTGCAACCCCCAATCTTGCCATTTTTGGGGTCTGCTTGTGTTGGAGGGCTGCTGCTTGGTTGGCAACATGCCTGAGAGTCTGCAGTTCACCCCAAATGAGAGAGTGTTGTACAACTGGGTTTTGTCCCGCCGCTTTGGCCAGCCTTACCCAGTGATCATTGATCCGCGCAGGAGGAGGCAAATGTGGGTGCATCCGCATTTGATGCAACGCCTTACTAAAGGCCATTTTCACCGCCTGTATGCATCTCTGCGGACTCATCCAGACAAGTTTTTTCTTTTTTGTCGGATGACCATTCCCACCTTTGATGTTTTGTTGGAGACTGTACACCCTGGGATCACCTACCAGGATATCCGGATGCGCAAAGCTATCTATGCAGAGGAGCGACTTCTCCTTACGCTACGGTATGTATTACTCACCTACATACTGTCTGTTGATGATGTATTTTCCCACAACTGCCCTTTTAGCCTTCTGTGTGTAGCTGAAATATCCTCAGAATATATCCCATATATCAGCTACAACTACCAGAACTATTGTATCTATGTCAAAATATCAGAATCCTTTAACTTGTGGTAAATGTAAGTTAGGATTGTTTGTAACTGACATCATGTAAGGGTTATGTATAGTGCGTTTGTTCTACTTTTGTGCATGTATAATGATTGGTCTCTCTCTATTTGGTTACTTGTAGGTTCCTAACTACTGTCATTTCTTATGCGGCACTCCATCTGGAGTTCTTGATTGGGAGGTCCACCATCTGTCATTGTGCGTGATACCTGCTCTCAACTCTGGGACAGACTTCATCAACAGGTGATGCCTGAGCCAAAGATGGAAGACTGGAAGAGGATTGCCAGGGGATTTGAGCAGCTATGCCAGTTCCCAAATTGCATAGGAGCCCTTGATGGGAAGCATATCCGTGTGCGTAAGCCGCCGAACTCAGGGTCCCAATTCTATAATTATAAACAATATTTCTCTGTTGTGCTGTTGGCTCTGGTTGATAGTAACTACAGGTTTATAATTGTAGACATTGGGGTCTATGGAAGAACTGGAGACTCTAGAGTCCTCAATTCTTCCATTATGGGTCGGCGGCTTCGCAATAACGAGTTGCACCTACCACCAGCACGCCAACTTCCTGGCTCCAACCTCGAACCGGTCCCATATGTTGTAGTTGGGGATGAGGCCTTCCAGCTATCAAGGAATGTGATAATGTGATGAGGCCATATCCACGACGACACCTTGAACACCGTCGTCGGATCTTCAACTTGCGCCTATCACGGGCCAGGCGCCTGGTGGAGTGTGCCTTTGGCATTCTGTGTGCAAAATGGCGGGTTCTCCAGTCTGCTATTCAGCTGAGTGAAGCCAACGTCAAGGAGGTCATAAAAGCATGTGTTGTTCTACATAATTTCACCAGAATGCATGATTGTGGCCCATCTGACGTTGGTGAAAATGTGTTGCCCAATGGGGATATGCCTACGCCCCATGTCATCCCTTTACGTCGCCCACTGTCAGGACTTAAAACCAGGGATCTCTTCACCCAATTATTTTGTGTCACCTGAAGGAACTACAACATGACAAGATGAGGCATTGTCTATGCTGTAATGTTTTGGTGTGACTACCTTATAAAAGTATTGTTTCTATACATAGTCTCTGTCTGTTGTTAATGGTCATAATAGATGTGTTGGTGGTTGAGTACAAACAACTTATGGAAACAGACTCCAAAATTTATTTATTTTTTCCAACATGTTTTATTGATTTAAAGAGTATTACAATAAAAGAAAATCATACAAGTCTTGAAGTAACAAGCTTATTTGACAGGCGTAAAACTCTCAATATTGATTTAAAGAGCATTACCAAAAAGTAAGTCATACAGGTTTGAAGGTATCAAGCTTATTCGACGCTTATTTGACAGGCATAATACTCATAAATGTACTCCCTCCTCCCTTAACCCTCCCATCCCCCCCCCCCAACATATAAACCCCTTAAACGACTCTGCATTTGATTAACAAACAAGCTCAAGGAATAGGATTATGTCCGCTAATTTTCTGAAGAAGATACCACTGGGTTTTTGAAAATGTGTCCTTAGTTTGTCCCGGGTGTCTTGAGACAGTGATGGGATGAACAATGACCATGTGCTTAAAAACTTCCCAGTCAATTTCTCTTTATTTGTCAGGGTATCTAGCCAGTCCATTCGAAAAATATACATTATTTTGACTCCAAAATTTTTATAAAAATATATATTTATATGTGCAAACTGCCACTTGAGGTAGTGACTACCATATTTGCTTCATATGGTATATGTATTTACAGCACAATAGTGTAAGTGTGCATTCTTACAGAAGTACCAAAATAAGGCATGACAAAATTACAAATTATTCCAGACATAATAGTATGTAAACACAAAAATCAATAGTCAATATGGGTAGTGCTGATCATATGTGACCTATATGTCTGATTGATCACATAACACAAGTGCAAAGATGCAATAGACAACATGGAGTTAAATAAAAAAAATACAAAATAAGTAACTTTACAAAAAATAATAATAAATAAGGAAAATAAACAAATCTCACTATCACTAGTGACCACCATATCTACCCCATATGGTTGGGTTATAAGATTAGACTAATGCAATAGCCAACAATTTTTAAAATGGATGGGGCAAAAATAACAAACATTGGTATAAGTTATAAGATATAACGAAATAATAATATTTTCCCCTAGCCCATATCCCACCATCTAAGTACCATATGTGTTGTGAATAGGCTGGAAATGAGTTCTGAGCAGAAGCTCCCTCTGGTGGTTACAAACGGTACTGGACTGTCCAGTGAAGATTGTGAGGATTGGGAATCAGGTGTTACTGACTGGTCTTATATAAGGGAGTCGCCTTCCCATCAGGGTTGCCGGTGATCAATTGTTCTGGTCTCAATCCTTGATTCCTGTTTCCTTGGTAGCCTGCTGTGTCGTGTCTGAATCTCCTGCTAACAGATAAGACATTTTCTTCTTTTTGTTTTTGTGCTTTATTTTTGCATTTTGTCCTGCACTTCTGTGGGGGCCTTCAGGGTCCCCTCTGGGGGCTTTTGCCTCTCAGTTCAGTTCAGCCACTGATGTTTGTACTTTTGCTTTTCCAGTTTTTTCAGTGGCTGCTGTTTTGTTTTTGGTTACACCAGAGAGCTAATTTAGGTGGTAGAGGTCGTGTGATCTCAGGTCTTTTTGAAATTAGTAGAGTTGGTGCTTTTCAGGGTTTTTTGGGATTGCAGTAAGTGCCCTTCCTATCCTTTTCTATTTAGTAAGTTTGGGCCCCAACGTTTGCTCATACTATTTTCTGTCTGTGTCAGTATTTCTTCTTGTCTAACCGCCATTACATGTTTGGGGGCTTTCTATGTTCTTTGGGGATCTGCTCCGGGGCAGATAGCTTTCCTCTTTCTATCTTTAGGTGTAGTTAGTTTCTCAGGCTGTGACGAGGCGTCTAGGACCAACGTAGGAACGCTCCACGGCTGCCTCTAGTTGTGGTGGTTAGTCAGGGTACTGCAATCTCATAGATTCCAACTGCTCTGGTGTATTGCCTTTTTTACCTGCTCTCCTCAGCTACCATATCATAACAGTATCACCGGCCCAAAACTGAAAATTATATGGTACTCACAGAAGGGAAAAATATTGTGGAAAGAAAAAAAAGTTGTCAGAGTTGTCAGAGATTAATTTTTTTCTGTTTGTTGCTTTTTTTTTTCCCTCTGTATCTCGGGTGCTGAGGAGGATTTTTTTTTTTTCTCTCAATGGAGTTTGCACAGTTGTCTGGCCGTGTGGATCAGCTTGCCACTGAAGTTCGGAGTATTGCTACCTATCTTGCTAGGTTGCCTGTTGTGGAACCTAGGATTCCCATGCCAGATTTGTTTTTAGGGGATCGAGCTAAGTTTCTGAATTTCAAAAATAACTGTAAATTGTTTTTTGCCTTAAAATCTAAGTCCTCAGGGAACGCAGCGCAGCAGGTTCAAATTGTCATCTCTCTCCTGCGTGGCGACCCTCAGGATTGGGCTTTTTCCCTGACACCTGGGGATCCTGTTTTGAGTGATGTTGATGCGTTTTTTCAGGCTTTGGGGTTATTGTACGATGAGCCTAATGTCACTGATCAAGCTGAAAAAACTTTGTTGGCATTAAGTCAGGGGCTTGAGGACGCTGAGTTATACTGTCAGAGATTCCGTAGGTGGGCAGTCCTGACCAAATGGAATGACGACGCTTTGGCAGCCCTTTTCCGGAAGGGTCTGTCAGATAATGTAAAGGATGTTATGGTGGGATTCCCTGTTCCCTCTGGTCTCAATGATTCTATGTCATTAGCGATTCAAATTGACAGACGTTTGCGTGAGCGGAAAGGTATGCGTGGAATAATGTTGCCTTGTGAACCTGCTTCTGAATCCATGCAGTGTGATAGAGTGGTTTCTGGGGCACAGCGTCATGAATTTCGAAAGCGCAATGGGTTATGTTTCTACTGTGGTGATGCCTCTCATGCTATTTCTGTCTGCCCTAAGCGGGGAAGACGTTTTGCTCGCTCAGTTGTCTTGGGTAGTGTTCAGACTAAGTTTTTATTAACTGTTACCCTGATATGCTCTCTGTCCTCATTTTCTGCTCAGGCTTTTGTTGATTCTGGAGCAGCTATTAACCTGATGGATTTTGATTTTGCTAAACCTTGTGGGTTTCCCTTGATGCCCCTACGGAAGTCTATTCCCCTACTGGGGATCGATTCTACCCCTTTGGCTGAGAATAAACCTCAGTTCTCTACTCAGGTGATAATGAGGGTAGAACCTGATCATCAGGAGAGTTGCAAATTTTTGGTTCTGTATAATCTGCATGACATTATCGTACTGGGTTTCCCTTGGTTACAGTCTCATAATCCTGTTTTGGATTGGAAATCTGTGTCTGTTACCAGTTGGGGCTGCCAATGTGTTAATACCAACACTCCTGTTTTTTCTGCCTCCCCCAGGCTCAGGATGTTCCTGACTTTTTGATTGATTTTTCTGATGTGTTTAGCGAAAGTAAATCTGCATCCTTACCTCCCCATAGGAGCTATGACTGCGCTATTGAATTAGTGCCTGGTAGTAAATTCCCTAAAGGTCGCCTTTTTAACTTGTCTGTACCTGAACATGACGCTATGCGGTCTTATATCAAGGAGTCATTGGAGAAGGGTCATATCAGACCATCCTCTTCACCCTTAGGTGCCGGGGTTTTTTTTTGTGGCCAAAAAGGATGGTTCATTAAGGCTGTGTATTGATTATCGTCTCTTGAACAATATTACTGTGAAATATCAATATCTGTTACCCTTGATCTCTGATCTGTTTTCCAGGGTGAAAAACGCTACTTGGTTTACCAAGCTTGACCTCAGGGGGGCATATAACCTTATTCGCACTAAGCACGGGGATGAATGGAAGACGGCATTTAATACCCCTGAAGGGCATTTTGAGTACCTTGTGATGCCCTTTGGGCTCACTAATGCTCCTTCTGTCTTCCAGTCCTTCATGAATGACATTTTCAGGGATTTTGTGGATAAATTTCTGATTGTTTATTTGGATGATATCTTGATTTTTCCAATGACTGGGACTCTCATGTAAAACATGTTCGGACTGTGTTCCAGATTTTGAGAGAGAATGCTCTGTATGTGAAGGGATCAAAGTGTCTTTTTGGCGTTCAGAGGATCTCATTTCTGGGATTCATTTTGTCCCCATCTGTTATTGAAATGGACCCGGTCAAAGTTCAGGCCATCTGTGATTGGGTCCAACCTACTTCATTAAAGGCTCTTCAAAGATTCTTGGGTTTTGCCAATTTTTATCGTAAATTTATTGGTAATTTCTCTGTTATCGTTAAACCATTAACTGATTTGACCAAGAAGGGTTCTGATGTGGTGAATTGGCCTCCTGAGGCAGTCTCTGCATTTCAGGAACTTAAGCAGAGATTCACTTCTGCTCCTGTTCTACGGCAGCCTGATGTTTCTCTACCATTTCAGGTGGAGGTTGATGCCTCTGAAATTGGGGCAGGTGCCGTTTTGTCCCAAAGAGATCCAGAGACCTCTAAAAGTAACCCTTGTGCCTTTTTCTCTCGAAAATTTTCTCCCACTGAACGTAATTATGACGTGGGTAATCGGGAGTTATTAGCCATGAAGTGGGCTTTTGAAGAGTGGAGACATTGGCTGGAGGGAGCCAAACATCAGGTGGTGGTCCTTACGGACCATAAGAATCTAGTTTATCTGGAATCTGCCAAGCGACTTAATCCTAGACAGGCCAGTTGGGCCTTGTTTTTCACACGTTTTAATTTTGTGGTTTCATTTCTTCCTGGCACTAAAAATGTTAAGGCGGATGCCCTCTCGAGGAGTTTCCTGGCGGACTCTCCTGAGTTATCTGATCCTTCTGTTATTTTGAAAGAGGGTGTAGTTCTTTCCGCCATCTCGCCCAATTTGAGACTGGCTCTGGAGGGGTGTCAGGAGGATAAGCCCGAGCGCTGCCCTGTTGGGAAATTGTTTGTCCCGGACCAGTGGAAAAAGAGTGTAATGTCTGAGATTCATTGTTCCGCGTTGGCCGGTCATCCCGGAATTTTTGGTACCAGAGACTTGGTTAGTCGGTCCTTTTGGTGGCCTACCTTGTCTCGTGATGTCAGGGAGTTTGTGCAGTCCTGCGGGACTTGCTCTCGCTCCAAGCCTTGCTCTCGTTCTAGTGGTTTGTTGATGCCATTACCTGTGCCCAAGAGACCATGGACCATATCTCTATGGATTTCATTTCCGACCTCCCTGTTTCTCAGAGAATGACCGTCATCTGGGTGATTTGCGATAGGTTTTCCAAGATGATACATCTTGTGCCATTACCTAAGTTGCCTTCCTCCTCTGAATTGGTGCCTTTGTTCCTTCAGCACGTGGTTCGTTTTCACGGCATTCCTGAGAACATTGTGTCTGACAGAGGAGTCCAGTTTGTTTCCAGATTTTGGAGGACCTTTTGTTCTAAAATTGGTGTTCAATTGTCTTTCTCCTCGGCGTTTCATCCTCAGACCAATGGTCAAACTGAGAGAACAAACCAGACATTGGAGACTTATCTAAGATGCTTTGTTCTGCTGATCAGGGTGACTGGTCTCTTTTTTGCCTTTGGCTGAGTTTGCTCTTAATAATAGGGCTAGCTCTGCCACTTTGATGTCTCCATTTTTCTGTAATTCTGGGTTTCACCCTCGATTTTCTTCAGGACAGACGGAGGCTTCTGTCTGTCCAGGTGTTGACTCTGTTGTGGAGCGTATGCAACAGATTTGGGACCAGGTAGTGGAGAGGTTGTCCCTCTCTCAGGAGAGGGCCCAGCGGTTTGCTAACCGGCATAGGACTGATGGTCCTCGGTTTAAAGTGGGGGACTTGGTCTGGTTGTCCTCAAGAAATATTCCTATGAGAGTGGCATCTCCTAAATTTAAGCCTAGGTTCATTGGACCTTATAAGATCATGGAGATTCTTAGTCCTGTTTCTTTTCGTTTGCTTCTTCCTGGGAATTTAAGATCCATAACGTGTTCCACAAGTCCTTGTTGAAGAGGTTTGTTGAGCCAGTGGTTCCTACTACTGTGCCTCCTGACCCTGTTTTGGTTGAGGGCAATCTGGAGTATGTGGTTGAGAAAATATTGAATTCTCGTTTTTCTAGACGGAAACTCCAGTATTTGGTTAAATGGAGAGGTTATGGTCAGGAAGACAATTCTTGGGTGTTTGCTTCGGACATCCATGCTAGGAGACTCATCCGTGCGTATCATAGAACTCATCCTGACCGACCTGGTTGCTCAAATGAGGGTTCGGTGACCCCTCTTCAAGGGGGGGGTACTGTTGTGAATAGGCTGGAAATGAGTTCTGAGCAGAAGCTCCCTCTGGTGGTTACAAACGGTACTGGACTGTACAGTGAAGATTGTGAGGATTGGGAATCAGGTGTTACTGACTGGTCTTATATAAGGGAGTCGCCTTCCCATCAGGGTTGCCGGTGATCAATTGTTCTGGTCTCAATCCTTGATTCCTGTTTCCTTGGTAGCCTGCTGTGTCGTGTCTGAATCTCCTGCTAACAGATAAGACATTTTCTTCTTTTTGTTTTTGTGCTTTATTTTTGCATTTTGTCCTGCACTTCTGTGGGGGCCTTCAGGGTCCCCTCTGGGGGCTTTTGCCTCTCAGTTCAGTTCAGCCACTGATGTTTGTACTTTTGCTTTTTCCAGTTTTTTCAGTGGCTGCTGTTTTGTTTTTGGTTACACCAGAGAGCTAATTTAGGTGGTAGAGGTCGTGTGATCTCAGGTGTTTTTGAAATTAGTAGAGTTGGTGCTTTTCAGGGTTTTTTGGGATTGCAGTAAGTGCCCTTCCTATCCTTTTCTATTTAGTAAGTTTGGGCCCCAACGTTTGCTCATACTATTTTCTATCTGTGTCAGTATTTCTTCTTGTCTAACCGCCATTACATGTTTGGGGGCTTTCTATGTTCTTTGGGGATCTGCTCCGGGGCAGATAGCTTTCCTCTTTCTATCTTTAGGTGTAGTTAGTTTCTCAGGCTGTGACGAGGCGTCTAGGACCAACGTAGGAACGCTCCACGGCTGCCTCTAGTTGTGGTGGTTAGTCAGGGTACTGCAATCTCATAGTTTCCAACTGCTCTGGTGTATTTCTTTTTTTGCCTGCTCTCCTCAGCTACCATATCATAACACATATGCTGTTTGTAGCCATTCAGATGAGTGCAAATATGCTTTACACATCATAGTGTATTAATAAATCAAAATAACTAAATTTTGTTGTAAGCATAGGACATAATGCAAAGACCTTACGTTGAGTAGGCCTACACATAGCATATTGTTACCATATGTAGCTTAGCTGCTTATAGATTGGTGCACATTTCTGTTACACAACAGGACTATAAAGTAAAAATGAAAAAATTACTAAATACTTTTCAAATCATAATATGTAACTGAAATAAATAATCACAGCTGGTGGTATGTGGGTGGTGGGGTAGGCGGGTTCCCAGCATCTTTGTGTGGTTGGCTATGATGCGAACCTTGACCGTCACCCTGTTGGGGTGGATTTTCAGGGCCCTGAGCTAACATCTGCCCACGTTCAGGTTAGTGTGTAGGCACATTCCCATACAGATAAGGGACATTATATTCTTGTGGAAGATGATAGCCACGAGAATCATACCCCCCAATATGTCCATGTTGAGCATATCCAGGTTGGGACCAGCCACCAAAACTGGATCTGTACAAGTGGCCATATTGAGAAGTGGGATTATAGCCTGGCATTTGACCCTGTTGTTGCCAAGGTTGGTTTGGTGGGGGAATTGGTTGAGGTGTAGGCGCCCGTGCAGGAGGATCATCAGATCCTAATTGAGCATGCACATTTTCTTGGGGGCAAGGCGCATAAGATTATGGGGTAAGAGCTGCCACCTCTCAAGGAATTCAAACACCTCATATGGGGTATTGGGGGGTGTGCATGCATCAATTAGGATCTGAATTGATGCTCGCACACGGAGCCTGACCTCTCGGGGTAGGGGACGAAGGTAGCGGGCAAGGCTACGGGCATAGCCTCCTCACCCTCATCCACAGCTGCCCTTGAAAGGTAATTGAGTACCCCAGTGTCCACATGCCTACGTGTGTCTGAGGCGGTGATGTCTCTCCGTCTTCTCCCACGGCGGGATATAGCACCAGGCTGGGGGGAGCCCACAAGAGGTACAGTGGGGCTGCTGCTATTGGCTGTTTCCTCTACACTGGGCCCTGCTGCTGCAGCAGGTGGGTCAGGTACAGGTTGCGGCCAGGGCCGGCGTCAGCACCAGGCGCACCAGTGCAAATGCAGGGGCCCTGGCGAGACGGGGGGGGGGGGCCCACTTGGCACCTGAGCAAGGGGTTTTTTTTGTTTTTTTTTATCCGGGGTCGGTCCAAATGCATACAAAACTGCATGAAGCACAAAAACGCTGGAAAATATGCATAAAAAAAACCCACAGATTTTTACCAGCATTTTCGTGTCTCTGCACACGTTGCGGATTCTGCTGCGGATTAGCAGCGGATTTGGCCCTGCAGATACGCAGCAGATTCTCCTGCGTTGTACAGTACCATTATAGTCCATGTCAAATAAAAAACGCTGTGCACATGTGGAAAAAAAACGCAGAATAAACGCTGCGGGTTCATTTCCGGAGCATGTTAATTCTTTGTGCGGATCTGCAGCGTTTCTGCACCCATTGACTTGCGTTGAGTCGGGTGCCTACACTCATGTAAGAAGTGAAATCTGGCATTGTATACCAATATTTCTCTGCTGTATCTGTGCATCATGAATCGTGGTATGTGTTAAAGGGGCCCACTGAGACTTTCACCCGGGGCCCGCAAAAACCTGGAGCCGGGGCTGGTTGCGGCCCAGATGCTTGGTCAGGTCCTGGTGCTTCTGAAGCTTGGGGGATGCTGCAGGGAGGCTCAGAAGATGGGCCAGCCACCTCTTCACCTCCCCCAACCGGGTCAATAATGGCCTCTGAGTCGGAGCCTGTCTCCCTCTCAGTGAGGTTGGATTGGGTTCTGTGGGGAAATGAAAGGGATTAGAGCATGTAGGAGGGGTGAGCCTAAACTACATGTGTTATGTGGTGTGATGTATGTACTTACGGTCTGAGATCCAGAATCGGTGCCAGAAAACCCAGCCTGTCAAAGTACACGTACTTTTGTTTTCTGGGTGCTGCTGAGCCTCTCTTGCTCCTCTGCTGACGTTCCCGCCTGTATTGGTCGCGGATGCTTCTCCATCTTCTCATAACATCATCCACTGCAATGACACATATAATGTAAACAATTAGCTCGCTGCACAAAGCAACATTGTTCAACATACACCTAATATAGTCATGGGGGTCTAGTAGGATGTGCCTATCCTAACATTTTTCCTACCCAATAAAAAATTAACAAAAACACATTTTGGCTGAAATTCTGCGCTATAAATCCGCTGTGACCGTTAACAATTTTGTACAAATATCAAGTAACTTACTGATTCGCTGCTGCTCCTCGCGTGTGCTGTCGCCAAAGTGGGGAAACATTTGCCCACAGATACGCCTCCATGCCGCCTCTTCCCTTGCGCGGTCAGCGTAATGCGCATCTCTCTGGTCCCATATTTCGGGCCTCTCCTGCACCAATACAATGAGCATCTCCACATTGATCAGCGCAGACATCATGGCCGACTCCGTGGAGGCGTTCTTCCGGGATGTCTGGCGCTCTTTTTGAGCTAATTTGCATGTGTCAGCTTCCTCCTGCATGTGTTGCACCATTTCCTGTGAGCTGCAGAAGTCTTCTGTATTTCTCGCAAGTCACACACCTGGTCCGTGTGTAATCCGTTGTTTTCTCGCACCCATAGACTTTCATTGGCGTACAACGGGCGTAATACGCGTACAATCGCAGCATGCTGCGGGTGTCTCCCACCGTAAGATACGGCAGAGAAAAAAAAACGCATGATCAGCGCTACCCCATAGAGAAGTATTGGTCCGTGTGTAATGAGTGGTTTTCACGCCTCTCACTCGTCCGTATTCCTACCTAGTGTGACGCCGGCCTTGGACAGATGGAAGGAGTGCTCTGCCAAATACGTAGGCAGTTACCACCTCCAATGCAAGCTACACAAAAGCAAATGTGACCAACAACTCATAATACCCTGAGGTCAGGTTCACACAAGCATATTTACAGTCCGAGTGCTGTCCATGAACATTTTTTTGTTTTGCAATAATCACTAGTTTCTAACTTGTGACAGATGACTCACCCATACAAGTCTATGGGTGAGCAAAAAATAAAAAAAAATTGGAGCCACCCTATAGTTGACAATTTTAACAGATACATTGCAATTCTTTACATAGGAAACTGTGTTTAATCTTGTATATTTTTTTGCTAGGTAAAAATGGAAGCAATTGGATGATAAATGAGAAGGAAAAAAAAAAGTTTTATCAAGAAAACTTGGATTTTTTTATAAACTTGTGTGAACGAAGAATGAATAAAGCAAGTGTGAACAGTTACAAGCCGCGATGACTGCAACTAACTAAATATTACAGTGTAGTCTATATGGCAGTAATGCAACTCATATCTATTCAATGTTTGCATTTTCTTGGCTTATACAGCAGCTTGCACCTGTTCACATTTGCTTCCTTCTGCCATTAACATTAATTAAGCCTGTAAATGTAATCAAAAGAGCTTGTATGGAAGTGATGCAATTTGAATTTCATATACAGTATTCAATGATTGTACTTGTCTTGACACAGTTTGCTGCTGATGCAATTTTCTGTGTGTGTTTAATGCAGCAACTAGCACCTTACCATACAGGGTCAATAGAAGCCTATGAGAAGCAAACTATTGGTAACATAGAAGTATGACTTCTGCAAACTTGCATATTTAAATTGATTGATTAAAATGTAAATAAAAACATAATTACAGAATTTTCCTAAAAAAAAAAAAAAAAAAAAAGTACATATAATATTGTCAATATAATCACTATGAAAGCACAGTGAAAATATAGTAGCAAATAAGTTTCAGAGCTTTGGTCCACACAGGATCCATTGCCACGGAAAGTAAACTGATAAGTATATGGGTGATTAAATGTGCAGTTTACAACCCCTATACTCCGAAGGCAATGGATTTGGCTATTAAGCCAAGACACTTGTCAGACATTAGATGCATAGTGCCTGCTCCTGCCAAGCAACCAGATCTTAGACTCTCAGCAGCTTCTGTCAACACGACCATATTATATCGTCTCCACAGGACGAATGAAAGGGAGACTGGAATGAACGGAACATTTTCTTGGACCAACTTGTCTTATAAATCGAAGATGCCCAGAAAGCAAGATAATTATACTGAAGCTACAACTAAAGTATAATCTCCAGTATTAACCTAATTATGCATCTGTCCATGAGGACACATATACGGGATATATTTGCATGTTGAATTAAAACCCAAAGAGTAGTTTTAAGTGGTAGGAATCTGTGGTCGTCGCCTTGGATTTCTGCTGGTGATGTGCAGTGGATCTGCACATCATTCAACAGGCCTAAGCCTCATGCTTTCCAAGTGCAATCTGCAGTAAAATAAGCAGTGAAGTACAGTACATATTTCAAAAATGGAAGTTTTTTCCATGGCAGCATCAAAAATCTGCATTGAAAATGGTTGGTTCCTATGAACAGTGTTTGCAGAAACCCCCTTCGCATGCAAGGGGGTAATATGAAATATGTAATATGAAATCTGTAATATGAAATTCAATTCATTGAAAATTTACATGAAAACGTTATGTTCGGTTACATAGCTAAAAAATGTTATTATATACTTGTGCTAATTAAACAGGAATATTATTTTACTTGTATGCTCTTTATGTAATGCAGACAACTTTTTTTCTTTTGGGACCGATAAGAGCATTTGTATCAGCAAATAAGACCAGCATCTATCTCAAGAACAGGACCTGTCCCACAACAATGGAAATGTGTGGATATTAGTGCTGAGCGCACATGTTTGGATAAGGTGTTACCCAAGCATGCTCGTGTGCTAACCAAGTGACTTTGGCGTGATCGAATAATATGTTCAAGTCCCCACGGCTGCATATTTCGCTGCTGTTCCGACAGCCACGCTGTCACGACGTATAACAGATATATTCAAAGATAGCAACCTATATCTAATGTGACATCATTCTAAATTTCATATAATAGAGAAAATCAACATGTATACATAGTATCTGCCAGCAATGTCTTACCTGACATAATATCCTATGTATTGTGGGTCAATTCTGTGTACGTGTCACGCTGTCTCTGGATAGAGGTGGACCGGGGTCTATGCTGACCCTGAACTGGGGTCCTGACTAGTCCCTCTACCTGGAGGTACTGTTAATGGTACAGAGGTCCAGGCCGCCAGCGTAACCCTGTCTCCTGTAGATCCCTGACCACTGTAATCTAGTCCTGAGAAGGACCCTGATTACCACCACAGGGAATGGGCAGGTCACAGCTTACACACAGTCTAAGACAAACGAGACAGACAAGGGGTAAAGAAAACACTGCCTTGCATACAACACTTCCACTACAGAGGAACACAAAAGGTTAAGGAGATAAACAATAAGCGAGGAGAGGAAAAACCACAACAGGCACTCTTAGCTTAAGTCTTCTCAGAAACGATCCGCTCTGCTGGTCTGAATGAATGCTTTCACCGGCAACTTCCCCAGCAGACCAGCAGGTATATGAAGGAAGCTAATTAACAAAACATCAATCGCAGCTGGGCGAGGCTGGTCAGCCCAGCACCGAGAGAGAAAGAATTAACTCCCTCAGTGCCGAAAAACACCCAGCATCAGAAACTCAGCTGTGCGAAGTCAGGGTGTGCAATCGCGACGATCTCCGCCGCGATACACCCGTGACAGTACCCCCCCTTCTACGAGGGGCCTCTGGACCCTCAGGGCCTGGTCTATCTGGGTGAGTAGTGTGGAAGGCGCGAACCAAACGGTCTGCGTTAATATCCGACGCAGAAACCCACATCCTCTCCTCAGGACCATACCCCCTCCAATGAACAAGGTACTGAAGGGACCGGCGATTCAGACGTGAGTCAATGATCTTCGATACCTGAAACTCCAAATTACCATTGACCACCACTGGAGGAGGTAGAGGTGACGGTATAACTGGTGCCACGTACCTCTTAAGCAACGATTTGTGGAACACATTGTGGATTTTAAATGTAGGAGGGAGGTCAAGACGGAAAGCCACCGGATTAACTATTGAACTGATCCTGTATGGCCTGATGAATCTGGGACCGAGTTTCCAGGAGGGAACCTTAAGTTTTATATTCTTGGTAGACAACCATACCAGATCGTTCACACTTAGGTCCGGACCAGACACTCTCCTCCTATCAGCCATACGTTTGTATCGGTTCCCCATAGTGCTCAGATTAAGCACTCCTCTCCACACTGAAGTAAGTGACGACGAAAATCGTTCCTCCTCAGGAACCCCAGAAGAGCCCCCCCCATTGAAAGTACAAAACTGGGGGTGAAAACCATATGCCCCAAAAAACGGGGACTTACCAGTGGACTCGCTCCGCCTATTGTTAAGAGCGAACTCTGCCAGAGGCAAGAAAGAAGACCAGTCCTCTTGGTTCTCTGAGACAAAACACCGGAGATATGTCTCTAAGCTCTGATTCAGACGCTCTGTCTGACCATTGGTCTGCGGATGAAAAGCCGAAGAAAATGACAACTGCATCCCCCGACGAGAACAAAATGCCTTCCAGAATTTGGACACAAACTGAGACCCCCGATCCGACACCACATCGGAAGGCAACCCGTGAAGTCTCACAATCTCCCCAATAAACACCTGCGCCAGAGTTTTAGCATTAGGAAGAGCAGGAAGAGCAATAAAATGTGCCATTTTGCTGAACCTGTCAACTACAACTAGTATGACAGTTTTACCTGAAGACGGAGGAAGGTCCGTAATGAAGTCCATAGACAGATGGGTCCATGGACGCTCCGGGATTTTCAACGGTAAAAGGGCCCCAGACGGACGGGTATGTGGGGTCTTAGAGCGCGCACATACCCCACAGGACGCGACAAAAGTTACCACCTCTTTATTTAAGTTAGGCCACCAAAACCGGCGAGAAACGAGATTACAGTTGCTTTACTCCCTGGGTGTCCTGCCAAAGCAGAATTATGATGTGCCTCGATAACCTTTTGTCTTAACTGATCTGGAACAAACAGTTTCCCTGGAGGTCCTACAGGGGCGTCCCCTGAGCCTCCAATACCTCCTCCTCAAGCTCAGAGCATACAGCCGACACCACAACTCCCTCCTGAAGAATAGGAACCGGGTCATCCGTCTTCCCGGCCCCCGGGAAACTACGAGATAAAGCATCAGCCTTTACATTTTTTGACCCAGGACGATATGTGACGACAAAATTAAACCTGGTAAAAAACAACGACCATCTAGCTTGTCTGGAATTCAGACGTTTTGCAGACTCTAAATACAGCAGGTTCTTGTGATCAGTAATGACGGTGACCGGGTGGACTGCCCCCTCCAAAAAGTGACGCCACTCTTCAAAAGCCAACTTAATGGCCAAGAGTTCCCTATTGCCGACATCATAATTCCTCTCGGCGGACGACAATTTTTTAGAAAAGAAAGCGCACGGATGCCATTTACCAGGGGACGGACCTTGAGATAATACCGCACCCACTCCTACGTCAGATGCGTCTACCTCCACAATGAACGGTTGTGATGCATCAGGTTGGATGAGTATGGGTGCTGAAGCAAAACATTTTTTCAAGGAGGAAAATGCTTGACAAGCTTTGTCAGACCACCTAGAAAAATCCGTCCCTTTTTTTGTCATGTCAGTGAGAGGTTTGACAACAGATGAGAAATTACGAATAAATTTCCGGTAGTAGTTAGCAAACCCCAGGAAACGCTGCAGTGCTTTAAGATCCTCTGGCCGATCCCATTCAAGCACAGCCTTCACTTTCCCAGGGTCCATACGGAAACCGGAGGCTGACACCAAGAATCCTAAAAACTGAAGTTCTTGTACAGCGAATACACACTTCTCCCATTTGGCGTATAGTTTATTATCTCGCAAGATCTGCAACACTTGTCTCACATGCTCCTGATGAGACACAAGATCCGGCGAGTAAATTAAGATGTCATCTAGATAAATGACAACAAACTGTCCCACTAGGTGGCGAAAGATGTCATTAACAAAATGTTGAAACACCGCCGGGGCAGTAGTCAGACCGAAAGGCATGACAAGGTTCTCATAATGTCCCTCCGGAGTGTTAAACGCCGTCTTCCACTCATCCCCCTCCTTTATCCTAATCAGATTATACGCCCCCCTGAGATCCAACTTAGAGAACCATTTGGCGCCCACAATCTGATTGAAGAGATCAGGAATAAGTGGGAGCGGATACGGATCTCGGACCGTAATCCGATTAAGCTCACGGAAATCCAGGCAAGGGCGTAGGCCTCCATCTTTTTTCTTCACAAAGAAGAACCCCGCAGCCACTGGGGAAGATGAAGGTCTAATATGCCCCTTGGCCAGACTTTCCGAAATGTAATCCTTCATAGCTTGCCTCTCAGGACCAGAAAGGTTATAAAACCTAGATTTTGGTAACTTAGCATCAGGAAGCAATTTTATAGCACAGTCATATGCGCGATGAGGAGGTAATTCTTGACACCCTTCCTCTGAAAACACATCCTCAAAGTCCTCCAGAAAAGGAGGTAAGGTTCTAGGCACGACCGTACCGATGACCGTGTTCATGCAGTTACTATTGCAAAATTCACCCCACTGGCTTATCTCTCTGGATTGCCAATTAATAACTGGGTTATGTTTAGTTAACCAAGGAAGTCCCAACACAATAGGAGTGGGAAGGCCCTCCAACACATAACAAGACAATAGTTCTTTATGTATTGCCCCCACTCGAAGGTCTATGTTATGCACGGCTTGCACAAAGCTACCTTGACCGAGAGGCCTGGCGTCAATAGAGAATATAGGGATAGGTTTGGCCAATACACTCAGTTGCATACCTTGCACCTGGGCAAACCGAGCGTCCACCAGATTAGCCGCGGCCCCACTATCCAGAAGAACAGAAATCCTCTCAGTTCTCGTACCTACCACCACCTCCGCTGGTACGAGAAACTGAGACGGACTTGGGGACGAAATACATACTCCCAGATTGTCGTCCACCACACAACCTGGGATTAATAGTTTTCCGGCGACTTCTTGCTCAGTACAGTACGGGATGGACACCCCTCAATAAAATGTCCCTCTCTCCCGCAGAAGAAACACCTTCTTGTTTTGCGGCGCACCGCCGATCCCCTCCCTCGGAATGATGTCCCTCCCAACTGCATAGGTTCCTCGGAACAAACCAGGGGAACCTCAATATTAGGGACTTTAGAAGGAGGTGGAGTCATCACAGGGGGCGGAGTTACCCCACACCTCTCCTGAAGCCGTCTATCAATGCGAATAGCAAGAGCCATAGCGGCCTCCAGTGACGGGGGAGAATCATACTGAGCCAACACATCTTTTAATTTGTCAGATAAACCTTGACAAAGCTGGCTCTTAAGAGCCGGGTCATTCCACTGAGTATCCGTGGCCCACCTACGGAACTCTGAAGAAAATTCCTCCGCCGGACGATCTCCCTGCTGTATCCTACGTAACTTCATTTCAGCAAGGGAGACCCGATCCGGGTCATCATATACCAGACCCAGGGCTGTAAAAAAATCGGTCCACTGACTGGAGAGCCGGGGAGCCCGGGGGGAGAGAGAACGCCCAGGATTGAGGGTCCCCTTGTAAGAGCGAGATGACAATTCCCACCCTCTGATCCTCACTCCCCGACGACTGCGGCCGCAGCCGAAAATACAATTTACATGCTTCCCGGAAAGTAAAAAACTTGTCCCGCCCACCAGTGAACCTGTCCGGGAGAGCTACTTTAGGTTCAAATCTGGTTTTCTCCCGGGTGTACAAAACCTTGGATTTAACGTCCGTCAGCTCCATGGACAAACTCTGCAACTGCTGAGCTAAATGGGCTACTGGATCCATGGTGGCTGGGGAGAATCTTTAGATTGGCCGGTGAAAATGTCACGACGTATAACAGATATATTCAAAGATAGCAACCTATATCTAATGTGACATCATTCTAAATTTCATATAATAGAGAAAATCAACATGTATACATAGTATCTGCCAGCAATGTCTTACCTGACATAATATCCTATGTATTGTGGGTCAATTCTGTGTACGTGTCACGCTGTCTCTGGATAGAGGTGGACCGGGGTCTATGCTGACCCTGAACTGGGGTCCTGACTAGTCCTTCTACCTGGAGGTACTGTTGATGGTACAGAGGTCCAGGGCGCCAGCGTAACCCTGTCTCCTGTAGATCCCTGACCACTGTAATCTAGTCCTGAGAAGGACCCTGATTACCACCACAGGGAATGGGCAGGTCACAGCTTACACACAGTCTAAGACAAACGAGACAGACAAGGGGTAAAGAAAACACAGCCTTGCATACAACACTTCCACTACAGAGGAACACAAAAGGTTAAGGAGATAAACAATAAGCGAGGAGAGGAAAAACCACAACAGGCACTCTTAGCTTAAGTCTTCTCAGAAACGATCCGCTCTGCTGGTCTGAATGAATGCTTTCACCGGCAACTTCCCCAGCAGACCAGCAGGTATATGAAGGAAGCTAATTAACAAAACATCAATCGCAGCTGGGCGAGGCTGGTCAGCCCAGCACCGAGAGAGAAAGAATTAACTCCCTCAGTGCCGAAAAAACACCCAGCACCAGAAACTCAGCTGTGCGAAGTCAGGGTGTGCAATCGCGACGATCTCCGCCGCGACACACCCGTGACACACGCCTGTTTGTTAGACAATCCGTGCATGTGCTGCGACTGTTGAACAGCCACAAAATATGCACCCCTGAGGACTTGAACATATTATTCGAGCACGCCAAAGTCACTCGGTTAGCACCCGTGCATGTTTGGATAACACCTTATTCGAATACGTTCGCTCATCACTAGTGGCCATCTATTTACTTCAATTGGAGATCCAAAAATACAAATGGAGAGAGCCATACACATGCATCAACCTATACATTTCTGGTGAGGCCACACCGGCCCTGTCACTGAGATAGATATAAGTCACAGGTAGGGTATGCCGTGATTTCATAAGATGGGAATATCCCTTTAGCCTCTGTGCACACAGAGATCGAAAAATCGGTTTTGTCTTCTATTCTAGTCACCAAACATATGACCTTTATAGTCAATATTCCATAAAATACGGCAATGTAGATTACAGCCTCTTAATTGCAGCCATAACATTAGACTTGCCACCATGTAACCCCAGCCTTAAAGGGAATTTCTGTGAAAACATAGTACGGTAGTTATATCCCTAATAGTCCCGCAATAACTGGTTATCCTAAGGCCTCTTTCACACATCCGTTTTTTTGTGTTGTCAGGCATAATCCGTCGAACACCTGAAGGGACGGATCCGGCGCTGAAATGAAAAAACTGATGCAACGGATCCGTTTTTTTTGCTGGTCCGACCTGAACTTTTGAACCGGAAAAAGAAGTTTTGCATGTCCGGACCGTAGTAGTAGTAGTAGTACTAGTAGTAGTCCTTGATTTTCCAGAATCCGGATCAGTCTTTTGACGGATTACACAAAAAACTGGTCGGGTTCCATAGACTTGTATTATTTCCGGCCGCCTGATGCGCCGCTTCAGGCACTATCAGACAGCTCCAGAAAAAAAAAAAAACGTTGCAGTCACCGTTTTGTCCGGCCGCTGAAATGTACATTTCCGCCGGATCCGGACAAAAACGGATACAACGCAATGAATCAGGCGCGATCCGCGCTAATGAAAGTCAATGGTAAAAAAACGCATCCGGTACCGGATCCGTTTTTTTAACAACACGCCGGATCGCGCCTGAAGTAAAAAAACGATGTGTGAAAGAGGCCTAAGGGGCCATCAATCCTATCCTTATGCATCTCAACGAGAGTCAAATAATACTCACCTATGCTACATTTATTGCTCATTGAAACACTGTTTTAATTTGTCAGTCTGACTCCACAATTGTCCAATGTGTGTAAGGCTAGGTGCACACTGTGCCTGTGCACTTAGTCTACAATATACGTTGGAGCATGCGGTAAACATTTCTTTACACATGTCTCCAAAGTGGACAAATATTCAGCATCAATCCAAAGTGTCTACTGTCCACCATCAAGCTCATATTCCTGAGCTTATGACCCAACAATGGCCACAAACATAGCATGCACCTAGCCTAAGTACATGCATGTAGAAAGTAACTGCAGCACCAGCCTTAACCTGCATAGGAAGTACACCGCTTTGCAGGAGTCTGAAAATTAATAAAATTAATACATTCTGCAATGAGATTAGGGTATATCCATACACTGCTGCAATCTGCAGTAGGTTATTGACCAAACAATCCAGTTTAGTAAACCACTAACAGAGTGCAAAGATATAAACCTCAAAACTTCTGGAACAAGGTAATTTGGATGTGAACTTTTTGGCCACAGCCATAAACGTTACATTTGGAGAAGGTTAACAAGGCCTATGATGAAAGGAACACCATTTTTACTGTAAAGCACAGAGGTGGATCGCTGATGTTTTGGGAATGTGAGCTACAAAGGCACAGGAAACTTGGTCAAAGTGGAAGGAAAGATGAATGCAGCGCGTTATCAGCAAATAATGTGTTTTTTCCTTGGAAGCAAATTAAATGAAGATAAAAATAGCAAATTATTTGTGATTGCAATCATTTTCAGGAAGAAACTGAGTATTATCTGACAGAATTGCGGGGTGCCAATACTTTTGGCCACCACTGTATACTACGGGGGGTGTACATTATATTCTATGGGGACGCTGTGTTATATACTATGGGGGGCTACATTATATTCTATGGGGAGGTGGGCTGTATTATATTCTATTCGGGGCTACATTAATTCTGTGGGGGCTGTGTTATATTTATTTTATTCTATGAGGGTGATTGCATCATACTCTATGAGGGGGCTACATTATACTATATGAGGGGGCTACATGGTATTCTATGGGGGGCTGCATTATATTCTATGGGGGGGCTACATTATACTATATGAGGAGGGCTAGATTGTATTCTATATAGGGGCTACATCATACTATATAAGGGAGCTGCATTATATTCTCTGGAGGAGCTGCATTATATTCTATGTGGGCTGCATCATACTATATTAGGGGGGCTGCATTATATTCTATGGAGGGGTTACATTATATTCCGTGGAGTGGCTGCATTATACTCTGTGGGGAGGTTGCATTATGCTCTTTGGGGTGGCTGCATTATACTATATATGGGCTGCCTTATACTGTATCAAGCACTATGGGGAATACATTATACTATATTAAGAACTATGCGGTGCATTATAATATGGGAAGTGAATTGTACTACATGGATGACTATGGCGGTGCATTATACTATATGGAGCACTATGAGGAGTGTATTATACTATATGGAGGACTGAGCAGTGTATTTTAATATATGGAAGAATATGAGGCATGTATTATACTATATGGAGGACTGAGTAGTGTATTTTAAATATATGGAGGGCTATGAGGAGTGCATTATACTATATGGAGGACTATGGGAAATGTATAATACTATATGGATGACTGAGGAGTGTATTTTAATATATGGATGATTACACTATATGGAGGACTATAGGGAGTGTATTATACTACAGTCATGGCCAAAAGTTTTGAGAATGATACAAATATTAATTTTTACAAAGTCTACTGCTTCACTTTTTCTAATGGCAATTTGCATATACTCCACAATGTTATAAAGAGTGATCAGCTTAACAGCAATTACTTGCAAAGTCAATATTTGGCTAGAAAATGAACTTTATCCCCAAAACACATTTCAACATCATTGTAGCCCTGCCTTAAAAGGACCAGCTAACCTCTTTTCAGTGATTTCTCCATTAACACAGGTGTGGGTGTTGATGAGGACATGGCTGGAGGTCAATCTGTCATGATTAAGTAAGAATGACACCACTGGACACTTTAAAAGGAGGCTGGTGCTTGGCATCATTGTTTCTCTTCTGTTAACCATGGTTATCTCTAAAGAAACACGTGCAGTCATCATTGCAATGCACAAAAATGGCCTAACAGGGAAGAGTATCGCAGCTAGAAAGATTGCACCTCAGTCAACAATCTATCGCATTATCAAGAACTTCAAGGAGAGAGGTTCCATTCTTGCCAAAAAGGCTCCAGGGCGCCCATGAAAGACCAGCAAGCGCCAGGACCGTCTCTTAAAAGTGTTTCAGCTGCGGGATCGGGCTACCAGCAGTGCAGAGCTTGCTCAGGAATGGCAGCAGGCAGGTGTGAGTGCATCTGCACGCACTGTGAGGCGGAGACTCTTGGAGCAAGGCCTGGTCTCAAGGAGGGCAGCAAAGAAGCCACTTCTCTCCAGAAAAAACATCATGGACAGACTGATATTCTGCAAAAGGTACAGGCAGTGGACTGCTGAGGACTGGGGTAAAGTTATTTTCTCTGATGAATCCCCTTTTCGATTGTTTGGGACATCAGGAAAACGCCTCATTCGGAGAAGACAAGGTGAGCGCTACCACCAGTCTTGTCTCATGCCAACTGTTAAGCATCCTGAAACCATTCATGTGTGGGGTTGCTTCTCAGCCAAGGGAATCGGCTCTCTCACAGTCTTGCCTAAAAACACAGCCATGAATAAAGAATGGTACCAGAATGTCCTCCAAGAGCAACTTCTCCTAACCCTCCAAGAGCAGTCTGGCGATCAACAATGCCTTTTCCAGCATGATGGAGCACCTTGCCATAAAGCAAAGGTGATAACTAAATGGCTCAGGGAACAAAACAGAGATTTTGGGTCCATGGCCTGGAAACTCCCCAGATCTTAATCCCATTGAGAACTTGTGGTCAATCATCAAGAGACGGGTGGACAAACAAAAACCTAAAAATTCTTACAAAATGAAAGCATTGATTGTGCAAGAATGGACTGCTATCAGTCAGGATTTGGTCCAGAAATTGATTGAGAGCATGCCAGGGAGAATTGCAGAGGTCCTGGGAAGAAGGGTCAACACTGCAAATATTGACTTGCTGCATTAACTCATTCTAAAGGCTGGGTCTCACATAACGATACACCAGCGATCCCGACAACGATATGCACCTGTCAGGATCGCTTGTGTATCGCTATATTATCGCTGCTGAGCTGTCAAACAGGCAGCTCAGGGCAGCGATCAGCACAAGGACACTGCGGGTAACATCGCTTAGTTACCCGCAGTGTACCTTGGATACCAGCGCCCTGATGCAGGGAGCTGGTATCCAAGGTACACTGCGGGTTTCCAAGCGCTGCGCGGTGCCTGGAAACCCGCTGTGTACCTTGGATACCAGCTCCCCTGCATCAGGGCGCTGGTATCCAAGGTACACAGCGGGTTTCTAGGCACAGCCCCGCGCCTGGAAACCCGCTGTGTACCTTGGATACCAGCGGATCGCTGCTCTCCCGCCTGTCACACGCAGCGATGCGTGCCTGTCAGCGGGAGAGCAGCGATCAAAAAAATGTCCTGACATTTCAGCGACGATCAGCGATACCCAGCAGGGGGGCTGATCGTCGCTGAATGTCACACACAGCGATATCGCTGGTGAGATCGCTGCTGCGTCACAAAACTAGTGACTCAGCAGCGATCTCGGTAGCCATATTGCTATGTGAGACGGGCCCTTAACTGTCAATATAAGCTTTTGTTACTCATATGTTTGCAATTATATTTCTGTCTGTGATAAAAACATCTGTCAAACACACATAAAAACCAGAGGGCAGCAGATCATGTGAAAATATAATATTTGTGTCATTCTCAAAACTTTTGGCCATGACTGTATATGGAGGACTATGGGTAGTGTATTATACTATATGGAGGACTATGAGGCATATTATATTATATTATATGGAGGACTATGGGGTGTGCATTTTACAATATGGAGGACTGTGGTGCACATTATAATATATGGAGGACTATGGGGTGTATTATACTAAACAAGCAAAATGCTGCCTATTCATCGAGTGATTGGATTGTTTATGCCGGAACAAAAATCATTGTTCTCAGCAGCACATCGCAGGTGTAAACTGTAGTTGTGCTGCTGATAACATGATACTGTATGGTGATCTATTAGTGATCCATTAGTGATTGCTCTGTCCCCATCATTATTTCTCAGACGGTGGAAAAAGGGCAGGAAAATTGTTGAACGATTTCAATATTGTCGATCACATTCACTTAGCTCCCTGAACTCAGCGCATGTAAATACAACCGAAATGCTTCTGTGTGATGTGTAATATGTTAGCATTTGGGGCGCCATTTTAAACTTTGCCTAGGGCCCCACTTTGCCTAAAACCAGCCCTGCTCCCAGACTATGAGAAATAAGATTCTCTGGTCTGATGAGACGAAGATAGAACTGATAATTCTAAGCGTTATGTCTGGAGAAAGCCAGGCACTGCTCATCACCTGCCTAATACAATCCCAACAGTGAAACATGGTGGTGGTGGCAGCATCATGCTATGGTGGTGTTTTTCAGCTGTAGGGACAGGACGACTGGTTGCAATTGAAGGAAACATGAATGCGGCCAAGTACAGAGATATCCTGGATGAAGCTCTGGACCACAGACTTGGCCGAAGGTTCACCTTCCAACAAGACAATGACCCTAAGCACACAGCTAAAATAACAAAGGGAGTGGCTTCAGAACAACTCTGTGACCATTCTTGACTGGCCCAGCCAGAGCCTTGACCTAAACGCAATTGAGCATCTCAGCAGAGACCTGAAAATTGCTGTCCACCAACATTCACCATCCAACCTGACGGAACTGGAGAGGATCTTCAAGGAAGAATGACAGAGGATCCCCAAATCCAGGTGCGAAAAACTTGTTGCATCATTCTCAAGAAGACTCATGGCAGTACTAGCTCAAAAGGGTGCTTCTACTCAATACTGAGCAAAGGGTCTGAATATTTATGACTGATATTTAAGTTTTTCTTTTTTAATAAATTTGCAAAAATTTCTACATTTATGTTATTTTTTCAGTTGAGACGGGGTGCTGTTGTGAATGTGTTAGAAATGAATTCTGAGCAGAAGCTCCCTCTAGTGGTTACAAACAGTACTGAACCATCCAATGAGCATTGGCAATCAGGAGTTACAGACTGGTCTTTATAAGGGAGGTTCCCTCCCATCATGGTTGCCGGTGATCAATTGTTCTTGTCTCAACTGTGGTTCCTGGTTCACTTGGAAGCTTGCCGAGTCTTGCCTCTTCTCCTGCTCTCAGATAAGATATTTTCTGTTTTTGTGCTTACCATTTGCATATTTCTCTGCATTTCTGTGAGGTTAGCCAGGTCTCCCCCCCCCCCCCGGGGGGGCTTGGGCTCCTCTCAGTTCTGGAGCCTCTGTTATTTGTTAATTTGCCTTTTCCAGTTTTTTCAGAGGCTGCGGCTTAGTTTTGTTACACCAGAGAACTAATTTAGGTGGTAGAGGTCGTGTGATCTCAGGTGTATTTGCAATTAGTGGAGTTGGTATTTTTTAGGGTTTTTTTGGATTGCAGTAAGTGTCCTTCCTATCCTTTTCTGTCTAGGAAGATTGGGCCCCAATGTTTGCTCATACTATTTTCTGTCTGTGTCTGTATTTCCTCTTGTCTAACCGCCATTACATGTTTGGGGGCTTCCTATGTTCTTTGGGGATCTGCTCCGGGGCAGATAGCTTTCCTCTTTCTATCTTTAGGTGTAGTTAACCTCTCAGGCTGTGACGAGGCGTCTAGAACCAACGTAGGAACGCTCCACGGCTGCCTTTAGTTGTGGTGGTTAGTCAGGGTACTGCAATCCAGTAGATTCCAACCTCTCTGGTGTATTGCCATTTTTGCCTGCTCTCCTCAGCTACCAAATCATAACAGTATCACCGGCCAAACTGAAAATTATATGGTACTCAACAGGAGGGAAAAATAGTAAAAGGAAAAAGAAAAGAGAAAGTTGTCAGGATTTTTTTTTTTTCTCTGTTTGTTGCATTTTTTCCCTTTTTTTCTCTGGGTGCTGAGGAGGATTTTTTTTTCTCTCAATGGAGTTTGCACAGTTGTCTGGCCGTGTGGATCAGCTTGCCACTGAAGTTCGGAGTATTGCTACCTATCTTGCAGGGTTGCCGGTTGTGGAACCTAGGATCCCCATGCCAGATTTATTTTTGGGGATCAAGCTAAATTTCTGAATTTCAAAATAACTAAGTTGTTTTTTGCCTTAAAACCTATGTCCTCAGGGAACGCAGCACAGCAGGTTCAAATTGTCATCTCTCTCCTGCGCGGCGATCCTCAGGATTGGGCTTTTTCTCTGACACCTGGGGACCCTGTTTTGAGTAATGTTGATGCATTTTTCTGGCTCTGGGGTTATTGTACGATGAACCTAATGTTACTGATCAAGCTGAAAAAACCTTGTTGGCATTAAATCAGGGGCTTGAGGACGCTGAGTTGTACTGTCAGAAATTCCAAAAGTGGGCAGTCTTGACCAAATGGAATGATGATGCTTTGGCAGCCCTTTTTCGGAAGGGTCTGTCAGAGAAAGTAAAAGATATTATGGTGGGTTTCCCTGCTCCCTCTGGTCTCAATGATTCTATGTCATTAGTGATTCAAATTGACAGACGTTTGCGTGAGCGCAGAGGTATGCGTGAGATAGTGTTGCCTTGTGAGCCAGCTTCTGAGTCCATGCAGTGTGATAGAGTGGCTTCTGGGGCACAGCGTCATGAGTTTCGAAAACGCAATGGGTTATGTTTCTACTGTGGTGACGCCTCTCATGCTATTTCAGTCTGCCCTAAGCGGGGAAGACGTTTTGCACGCTCAGTTGTCATGCGTAGTGTTCAGACTAAATTTCTGTTGACTGTTACCCTGATTTGCTCCCTGTCCACATTTTCTGCTCAGGCTTTTGTTGATTCGGGAGCAGCTATTAACCTGATGGATTTTGATTTTGCTAAACGTTGTGGGTTTCCCTTGATACCCCTACGGAATTCTATTCCCCTACTGGGGATTGATTCTACCCCTTTGGCTGAGAATAAACCTCAGTTCTCTACTCAGGTGATAATGAGGGTTGAACCTGATCATCAGGAGAGTTGCAAATTTTTGGTGCTGTATAATCTGCATGACATTATTGTACTAGGTTTCCCTTGGTTACAGTCTCATAATCCTGTTTTGGATTGGAAATCTGTGTCTGTAACTAGTTGGGGCTGCCAATGTGTTAATGCCAACACTCCTGTTTTTTCTGCCTCTCCCCAGGCTCAGGATGTTCCTGACTTTTTGACTTATTTTTCTGATGTGTTTAGCGAAAGTAAATCTGCATCCTTGCCCCCCCATAGGAGCTATGACTGCGCTATTGAATTAGTGCCTGGTAGTAAATTCCCTAAAGGTCGCCTTTTTAACTTGTCTGTACCTGAACATGACGATATGCGGTCTTATATCAAGGAGTCATTGGAGAAGGGTCATATCAGACCATCCTCTTCACCCTTGGGTGCCGGTTTTTTCTTTGTGGCCAAAAAGGATGGTTCATTAAGGCCGTGTATTGATTATCGTCTCTTGAACAATATCACTGTGAAATATCAATATCCGTTACCCTTGATTTCTGACCTGTTTTCCAGGGTGAAAAGTGCCACTTGGTTTACCAAACTTGACCTCAGGGGGGCGAATAACCTTATTCGCATTAAGCACGGGGATGAATGGAAGACGGCGTTTAATACCCCAGAGGGGCATTTTGAGTACCTAGTGATGCCCTTTGGGCTCACTAATGCTCCTTCCGTCTTCCAGTCCTTCATGAATGACATTTTCAGGGATTTTGTGATAAATTTCTGATTGTTTATTTGGATGATATCTTGATTTTTTCCAATGACTGGGACTCTCATGTGAAACATGTTCGGACTGTGTTTCAGATTTTGAGAGAGAATGCTCTGTATGTGAAGGGATCAAAGTGTCCTTTTGGCGTACAGAGGATTTCATTTCTGGGATTCATTTTGTCCCCATCTGTTATTGAAATGGACCCGGTCAAAGTTCAGGCCATCTGTGATTGGGTCCAACCTACTTCATTAAAGGCTCTTCAGAGATTCTTGGGTTTTGCCAATTTTTATCGTAAATTTATTGGTAATTTCTCTGTTATTGTTAAACCATTGACTGATTTGACCAAAAAGGGTTCTGATGTGGTGAATTGGCCTCCTGAGGCAGTCTCTGCGTTTCAGGAACTTAAGCAGAGATTCACTTCTGCTCCTGTTCTACGGCAGCCTGATGTTTCTCTGCCATTTCAGGTGGAGGTTGATGCCTCTGAAATTGGGGCAGGTGCCGTTTTGTCCCAAAGAGATCCAGAGACCTCTAAAAGTAACCCTTGTGCCTTTTTCTCTCGAAAATTTTCTCCAACTGAACGTAATTATGACGTGGGTAATCGGGAGTTATTGGCCATGAAGTGGGCTTTTGAAGAGTGGAGACATTGGCTGGAGGGAGCCAAACATCAGGTGGTGGTCCTCACGGACCATAAGAATCTGGTTTATCTGGAATCAGCCAAGCGACTTAATCCTAGACAGGCCAGGTGGGCCTTGTTTTTCACACGTTTTAATTTTGTGGTTTCCTTTCTTCCTGGCACTAAGAATGTTAAGGCAGATGCCCTCTCGAGGAGTTTCCTTGCGGACTCTCATGAGTTATCTGATCCTGCTGTTATTTTGAAAGAGGGTGTAGTTGTTTCCGCCATCTCGCCCATTTGAGACTGGCTCTGGAAGGGTGTCAGGAGGATAAACCCGAGCGCTGCCCTATTGGGAAATTGTTTGTCCCAGACCGGTGGAAAAAGAGTGTGATGTCTGAGATTCATTGTTCCGCGTTGGCCGGTCATCCCGGAATTTTTGGTACCAGAGACTTGGTTAGTCGGACCTTTTGGTGGCCTACTTTGTCTCGTGACATCAGGGAATTTGTGCAGTCCTGCGGGACTTGCTCTCGCTCCAAGCCTTGCTCTCGCTCTAGTGGTTTGTTGATGCCATTGCCTGTGCCCAAGAGACCATGGACCCATATCTCTATGGATTTAATTTCCGACCTCCCTGTTTCTCAGAGAATGACCGTTATCTGGGTGATTTGTGATAGGTTTTCCAAAATGATACATCTTGTGCCATTACCTAAGTTGCCTTCCTCCTCCGAATTGGTGCCTTTGTTCCTTCAGCACGTGGTTCAGTTACACGGCATTCCTGAGAACATTGTGTCTGACAGAGGAGTCCAGTTTGTTTCCAGATTTTGGAGGACTTTTTGTTCTAAACTTGGTGTTCAATTGTCTTTCTCCTCGGCTTTTCATCCTCAGACCAATGGACAAACTGAGAGAACAAACCAGACATTGGAGACTTATCTGAGATGCTTTGTGTCTGCTGATCAAGATGACTGGGTCTCTTTTTGCCTTTGGCTGAGTTTGCTCTTAAAGGGAATCTGTCACCCCAAAAATGCCATATCAAGTAAAGATATGGCTGAATAGAGCGTCCCGTAACTAAGCTAACGGTGGGTATCATATATCATGATACCCCCGTTTTCATAGCAAAATACCTTTGTAAAGTTGGTGATTGAACGTGTCAATCACTGCAGTCAGGTCAGGAGGGCGGCGGTTTTCATGTCCTCCCCCGCCCCTCGTCATCTCTTTCATATCGCCGTCTGTGAATACCACAGACGGCGTTAGTTTCCCGCAATTGCGCAATTCAAAATTCTGCCGGCGCATGCGCAGTATGCTTTAAAGCATAAAATTACTACAGCGCATGCACTAGTCTTTCCTTGCCCCGGAAGTCGTCCAAGGCAAGCAGGACTTTCCGGGGCAAGGAAATACTAGCGCATGCGCTGTAGTAATTTTATGCTTTGCTCACTGCTGGGCAAAGCATACTGCGCATGCGCCGGCAGAATTTTGAATTGCGCAATTGCGGGAAACTAACGCCGTCTGTGGTATTCACAGACGGCGATACGAAAGAGATGACGAGGAGCGGGGGCGGGGAGGACATGAAAACCGCCGCCCTCCTGACCTGACTGCAGTGATTGACACGTTCAATCACCAACTTTACAAAGGTATTTTGCTATGAAAACGGGGGTATCATGATATATGATACCCACCGTTAGCTTAGTTACGGGACGCTCTATTCAGCCATATCTTTATTTGATATGGCATTTTTGGGGTGACAGATTCCCTTTAATAATAGGGCTAGCTCTGCCACTTTGATGTCTCCATTTTTCTGCAATTTTGGGTTTCACCCTCGATTTTCTTCGGGACAGATGGAGGCTTCTGTCTGTCCAGGTGTTGACTCTGTTGTGGAGCGTATGCAGCAGATTTGGGACCAGGTAGTGGAGAGGTTGTCCCTCTCTCAGGAGAGGGCCCAGCGGTTTGCCAACCGGCATAGGACTGATGGTCCTCGGTTTGAAGTGGGGGACTTGGTCTGGTTGTCCTCAAGAAATATCCCTATGAGAGTTGCATCTCCTAAGTTTAAGCCTAGGTTCATTGGACCTTATAAGATCATGGAGATTCTTAATTCTGTTTCCTTTCGTTTACTTCTTCCAGGGACATTTAAGATCCATAACGTGTTCCACAAGTCCTTATTGAAGAGGTTTGTCGAGCCAGTGGTTCCTATGGCTGCGCCTCCTGACCCTGTTTTGGTTGAGGGCAATCTGGAGTATGTGGTTGAGAAAATATTGGATTCTCGTTTTTCTAGACGGAAACTCCAGTATTTGGTTAAGTGGAGAGGTTATGGTCAGGAGGACAATTCTTGGGTGTTTGCTTCGGACATCCATGCTAGGAGACTGATCCGTGCGTATCACAGAGCTCATCCTGACCGACCTGGTTGCCCAAATGAGGGTTCGGTGACCCCTCCTCAAGGGGGGGGTACTGTTGTGAATGTGTTAGAAATTAATTCTGAGCAGAAGCTCCCTCTGGTGGTTACAAACAGTACTGAGCCATCCAATGAGGATTGGCAATCAGGAGTTACAGACTGGTCTTGTATAAGGGAGGTTCCCTCCCATCATGGTTGCCGGTGATCAATTGTTCTTGTCTCAACTGTGGTTCCTGGTTCACTTGGAAGCTTGCCGAGTCTTGCCTCTTCTCCTGCTCTCAGATAAGATATTTTCTTGTTTTCTGCTTTGTGTTTACCATTTGCATATTTCTCTGCATTTCTGTGAGGTTAGCCAGGTCTCACCCCCCCCCGGGGGGGCTTGGGCCCCTCTCAGTTCTTCTGGAGCCTCTGTTATTTGTTCATTTGCCTTCTCCAGTTTTTTCAGTGGCTGCGGCTTAGTTTTGTTACACCAGAGAACTAGTTTAGGTGGTAGAGGTCGTGTGATCTCAGGTGTTTTTGCAATTAGTGGAGTTGGTATTTTTTAGGGTTTTTTTGGATTGCAGTAAGTGTCCTTCCTATCCTTTTCTGTCTAGGAAGATTGGGCCCCAATGTTTGCTCATACTATTTTCTGTCTGTGTCTGTATTTCCTCTTGTCTAACCGCCATTACATGTTTGGGGGCTTCCTATGTTCTTTGGGGATCTGCTCCGGGGCAGATAGAAAGAGGAAAGCTATCTTTAGGTGTAGTTAACCTCTCAGGCTGTGACGAGGCGTCTAGGACCAACGTAGGAACGCTCCACGGCTGCCTTTAGTTGTGGTGGTTAGTCAGGGTACTGCAATCCAGTAGATTCCAACCTCTCTGGTGTATTGCAGTTTTTGCCTGCTCTCCTCAGCTACCAAATCATAACAGGTGCAGAGTGTACATTAATGAGAAACAAAAATGAACTTTTTGGAATTTACCAAATGACTGCAATGAAACAGAGTGAAAAATTTAAAGGGGTTTGAATTCTTTCCGTACCCACTGTATATATATGTGTGTGTGTCACTGACATCTATATATCCATCTATTCTGTGTGTATATAACTATTGTATTGTAACCAGTCACTGTGATTTTACTGTACGCGCAAGATGAATTGCCTGCTTTTCAAATGAGATCGGTGTGTAAAAATCAGACAGGACTCGCATGGTCCGAGTGCTGTGCGATTTTTCTCGCACCCATTGACTTCTATTGTGGGATGCGATCCGAACTATGATTACAATCGCAGCATGCTGTGATTTGTTTCCAATCCGATCGTGATCCGATCAGAGCTGGAAAAAAAAACGCAGATGAATACACACTAATACAATAACATTGGTCCGAATGCAATCCGATTTTTAATCGGATTGCATTAGTCCGATTTCATTGCAAGTGGGAATGAGCCTTTATATTAATAGTTTTCAATTCAATGGTTACTGGAATTAATTGGTCCTGTATGTAGGCTTTCACGTTGCAGGTACAACCTGGCCATTGCAAAAAGCACAACATAAATGGGTTGTCCACTTTCAGGAACATTTGCTACAAACTTTGTAAAATTCACAAAACAGAGGGCAAGAACCTGCAGAGTTTGCTATGCTAGGTATTTTATACAGCTGGAGGCCAACTTTCCTGGTAGTGGACAAACCCTACATGATCTCCGCACCTTCAGACTTGATCTCATTTGACAGATAATGTGATAATATGCAAATCACTTTATGTTGTCTTGTCCCTGAACAAAAAAAAAAAAAATCACTCTAAGGCTATGTGCACACGTTGCAGAATGTTTGCAGAAATTTCCTGAGCAAAACCGGACTTTTTCCCAGAAAAACCGCATGCGTTTTTATCGCGTTTTGGTGCGTTTTTACCGCAAATTTTTCCTGAACATTCTAGGTCAATAATATAGCGGGAAATACGCAGATTTACCGCAAAATTAATGAACATGATGCGTTTTTTTTCGCGGAAAAAAAAGCACCATGTGCACAAAAATTGCGGAATTCATTCTAAATAGGATGTTTAATTCATGCGTTTTTGCCGCGAAAAAAACACGAAAAATCCGCAACGTGTGCACATAGCCTAAAAGTATCAACCCACTAGTTGTTTCCTTCTAACTTGCTGCCCACTGCCTGTTGCCCATGGCCAGATGTTACAGCATAGTGGATGGGATTTCATGAAATCCTGCCTCCACCATGCGTTCAAACACGCAGGTGGCAGACTTGCGTATACCCACAAGTGTCGCGTCTTTCTAGATCACAGCATGTCAATTTATCTTGCGGAGACGCTCAGTC
>JARQOD010000001.1:439882823-439916759 GCA_033576555.1 Oophaga sylvatica | reverse complement strand
GGTGGAAGGCCATCTTTGCCGGGTAGTGCACAGTCGTTTTTTAACCCCCCCCCCCCAAACCCCCCAAAACACAAAAACAGTTTTTTTTCTCCCCCGGGCCCCATCTGATTAGTCAAGGGGTATGGGTCATTTGTAAAGCTTTCAGCGCTTTGCAGTTTTGGGTTGTGGGGGGTAAAAAAGCCCCATTTGTCCCTCCTTTTAAACCCCCTTTTAATCTTGGGTTTTGCCCCTTTTTTCCCTTGGGCACCTGCCCTTCCCGCTTAAAAAACTCCCTGCTTTTTTCTCCCAACTGGGGGACACCTCTCTGAACTTTTCCGTTCCCAATGGGCCCCCTTTTAAAGCCTCTTTTTTTTCCCCCTTTTCCCCCAAAGATTCTGCCCCCTTAAGATGCCCCCGGGCCCCCCCCATTGATTGACAAATCCCGATCCCCCAAAAAAAACGGGGAAACCCTTTTCACCCCCCCTAAAACGTGTTTTTAAAAAACACGGGGGGTTCCCCCTTTGGGGGTTAGGGCCCCGGGCGGGGACCCGGTATAACCCGCTCTTAGTACTATGATAATGCTTCAGAAAGGGGCTAAATTTTTTTTTTAAAAAAAATTGAGGCTGTAATATATGAAAAAGCTGCCCCTTTTTAGGAAAAGGAAAGCCTTTGGGGGTCCCCCCCAATAATTTATAAAGGGAAAAAATGGTTTTTTACATTAAAACCATCTTTTAAAAAAGTTTTTGCCCCCCCGCTGAGAGGGGCCTAAATTTTTGGCCGAGCCCCGCCCCGAATTTTCTTTTTATGGGGGGCTTTTGCACTTTTAAAAAACCCTTTTTTTTCTGCTCCCGATCTAACCCCCCCACATCAGTGATCGTTTTCTGTGCACACTTTTTCAAAAGGCATAAAGCCTAATCGTGGTGGGAAAGGGTTTTGACAGGGGTAAATGGAAATTGGAAAACTTACATGGTAGCAGCCGTCTAGTTAATCTGCGGGAAAAAAACTGGTTTTTGTGAAAATGCAGCAAGCGCCCGGGAAGTGAACATCGCTGAAAAAGGGTCTCTGCTACATTTTGGTTTTCAGTTTTGGGGGAAAAAAAATTTTGGACCCCCCCCCTTTAAAATACAAACACCCCTTTTAAAGTAAAAACCCCCTGCTGCTTTTGTCCCCGTGCTTTTTGGGGTTTTTGAAAAAACCCCCGGGTGCAGCCAGGTTTAGGACAAAAATGGGGATATGATAGAAATGGGGAAAAAATATGGGGGATAAAATTTCAAAATGGGTTTTGTTTTTTTTTCAGGGGAATCGTGGGTTCTGCAAATGAAGGGGAAGAAAAGAAAAATGTTGAAAGGGTTTTAAAAAGGGTTAAAAATGGGAATTTCATAAGAAAGCAGATAGTTATTGCTGTTAAATTGCCCCAAATAATTTAGCCCTTTCCCAAGTGAGGGTATAGGGGTCTGTTCAGATCCCCGAATGTTTTGGGGTGGGGGTTTTGCTCCCCGTTTGGGTTTGGAAAAATAGGAAAAATCAGCCAGCGCACCCACTTTTAAAACTCGTGCATGCTCAGTTTGCCCATGCACACTTGGGGGTAGAGTAAGCTGCTGTTGGACACCTGGCATCAGTGAACTACTTGGGAAACCAACAATTGGCCTGTGAAATTCAGCCCGCCTGATGATCTATCCAACCTTGGCATCATCTGTGGGTGAGACCTCTTAAAGGGGATGCGGATTATCTGAAAACAATGTGTCCTAACGAGCAGCACCATGAGCCTAAAATTGTGAAGCAAATTCCTGGCACAGAGAGAGTGGTGTAAACATTCACCAGGTTTATCAAACGCCAATAACCACTATGCTAAACTAGCGCATTTCACGACTGTCTAAAAATTAGCCGATAATGATAAATGCCCCTTTTTTTCTGATTTTGCAGGAGCACGAAAGTGAAATCAAATCATCATCCCCTGTCCCTGGATCTCTGCCATCTACTCAGGTACCAGCTGTAGTCTGCTAAATAACACCCGAAACTAAATTCTACAGTTGAACTGTGTGTGGAAAAGAAGTTTTAGACTGTTGCATTCATCATACTCCAGACCTGCACTCCCTGCTGGTGGAGTCACTGTGTACATGCATTACATTACTGATCCTGATTTACATCCTGTATTATACTCCAGAGCTGCACTCACTATTCTGCTGGTGCAGTCACTGTGTACATACATTACATTACTGATCCTGAGTTACATCCTATATTATACTCCAGAACTGCCCTCACTATTCTGCTGGTGCAGTCACTGTGTACAAACATTACATTACTGATCCTGAGTTGCATCCTGTATTATACTCCAGAGCTGCACTCACTATTCTGCTGGTGCAGTCACTGTGTACATACATTACATTACTGATCCTGAGTTACATCCTATATTATACTCCAGAGCTGCACTCACTATTCTGCTGGTGCAGTCACTGTGTACATACATTACATTACTGATCCTGAGTTACATCCTATATTATACTCCAGAGCTGCACTCACTATTCTGCTGGTGGAGTTACTGTGTACATACATTTACTGATCCTGAGTTACATCCTATATTATACTCCATAGCTGCACTCACTATTCTGCTGGTGCAGTCACTGTGTACATACATTACATTACTGATCCTGAGTTACATCCTATATTATACTCCATAGCTGCACTCACTATTCTGCTGGTGCAGTCACTGTGTACATTACATTACTAGTCCTGAGTTACATTCTGTATTATACTCCAGAGCTGCACTCACTATTCTGCTGGTGCAGTCACTGTGTGCATGCATTACATTACTGATCCTGATTTACATCCTGTATTATACTCCAGAGCTGCACTCACTATTCTGCTGGTGCAGTCACTGTGTACATACATTACATTACTGATCCTGAGTTACATCCTATATTATACTCCAGAACTGCCCTCACTATTCTGCTGGTGCAGTCACTGTGTACAAACATTACATTACTGATCCTGAGTTGCATCCTATATTATACTCCAGAGCTGCACTCACTATTCTGCTGGTGCAGTCACTGTGTACATACATTACATTACTGATCCTGAGTTACATCCTATATTATACTCCAGAGCTGCACTCACTATTCTGCTGGTGCAGTCACTGTGTACATACATTACATTACTGATCCTGAGTTACATCCTATATTATACTCCAGAGCTGCACTCACTATTCTGCTGGTGGAGTTACTGTGTACATACATTTACTGATCCTGAGTTACATCCTATATTATACTCCATAGCTGCACTCACTATTCTGCTGGTGCAGTCACTGTGTACATACATTACATTACTGATCCTGAGTTACATCCTGTATTATACCCCAGAGCTGTACTCACTATTCTGCTGGTGCAGTCACTGTGTACATTACATTACTGGTCCTGAGTTACATCCTGTATTATACTCCAGAGCTGCACTCACTATTCTGCTGGTGCAGTCACTGTGTACATACATTACATTACTGATCCTGAGTTACATTCTGTATTATACTCCAGAGCTGCACTCACTATTCTGCTGGTGCAGTCACTGTGTACATACATTACTGATCCTGAGTTACATCCTGTATAATACTCCAGAGCTGCACTCATTATATTCTGCTGGTAAAGTTACAGGATGTAACTCGGGGATCAGGAGTGTATGTAACAGTGACGCTACTTTTTATGTAGATATTGTGTAGCTGAAAATGACTTCCTGTGAACCTGCATTTTAGTATTTGCAGTTTAGCTCTGTGTAGAAGGACCCATGCACATGATAAATTACAGTTTTTAAGAGCATTTTTTTTTTTTAACCCCTTTTAATCCTGTCTTCTGTCTCTTCCTTAGCGATCGTCCAGTACCGATCTGTCTGACATCCCCGCGCTGCCGGCTAATCCTATCCCAGTTATCAAGAATTCTATAAAACTGAGACTGAACCGGTAAAAGTCCCCTCCCTTCAGTCTTAGTACCTCAGGGTCCATAAATGATCTCTACCAGATGAACAGTGGTCTCCTGGAAGTGCTGGAGAAGAAGAGGATGTGATGTTACTTTAAAAAAATAAAAATATTAATTAAAAAATTTAGATAATTGTATTGGCCTATTGGCCTGGAAGCACCGAGCTGGAAGTCCAGGTTATAACGATGACTGGTGACGCACTGGTAACTGGTTGCCATCTGTTCCATAATTTACCCAAAAGGACTGACGTCTTGGGAGAAACTCAGTTGTGACTGATAACTGTATCCGTACTCCACGATAGTTCATGTATTTCTCGCAAAATTGACAATACATCTGGCCTGATATCTCTCAGCAGTCGCACTTTTTATTTTTGTTTCTTTTTAACAGTAGCGAGGAACTTTTAGATGGGTTTCTTTTTAATTGTCCTTTTCAGTTTCATTCATGTGCTAGACTTTTTTTTTCTTTTTGCATGTTGTTTCCCAACATGGAACATGTCATCCTCCCCCACCTTTATAAAGAAAATGAAAGTGAAGCGTTAATGTTTTTGTCGTAATATCATTAGGTTATAGTTTGTGTGAGTTCTGAAGGCTGATTGCGAGGGTCCCTTTAATTTTCCTTTCCTTTTAACACAAATATTCCTTAGTTCCCCCTACCTTTACACAGACTTTAGGGGAGGTGTGGCATCGCATCAAAAGCAGTAAAAGTGCGGGAATCCTTCGGTAAAACTGGGTTTTGTGAGTTGCTGGAAAGTGCAGCAGAAACTTTCATGTATAAGACAACCAACTTTACTTTTATTTTTTTTCCTACTGTAACTCATATGAGAAGCTGTGATTTATCCTCTAAGCTAGGTGGGGTGCAGGATGTATATGACTAAAAGGGGTATCTGTAGCATTGCCGCGGGTAAGTTGAATGAATCAATGAAAGTGTTGAGAGTCTGAACACACTCTATAGCTTTTGGTTTCATGGGGGGCACAATAACTCTGATGCGGTGTTCCTTCTCTGTACTTTGGAGTTATTTGCAGTGCATTTAATTT
Organism: Oophaga sylvatica; assembly: GCA_033576555.1. Classification (NCBI taxonomy): domain Eukaryota; kingdom Metazoa; phylum Chordata; class Amphibia; order Anura; family Dendrobatidae; genus Oophaga; species Oophaga sylvatica. Next base: position 439,911,787 of record JARQOD010000001.1, on the reverse strand, counting down.
ATAGCGGTTTCCAAGATTAGAAAAAAATGAACAGCACCACTTGTGGTTGTGGGGTGGTATTGCAATTCATCTCCATTTAATGGAGTACTGCAATTTTGCAGGGATAAAAAAAGAAAATATTTTCTTATCCAGGAAAACTCGTGTAAGGCTGGGATCACACATGTTGTTTTTTTGTTTGTTTTTTTTTTAAGCCAGAAGTGGATTTAAGGGGATGGGAAATATACAGGAAAGATTTACAAAGCTATTTGAAAAAACACATGTCATTCTGGCCTTTAGCAACGTTTGGCATAGGGGTTGTTTTTCCATTTAAAGACACGGTCCAGAACTTTTTATATTGATGGGATCAGATTAGTGGGGTGCCTTGGCTCAGACCCCGCTTATCTGCTGTTACAAGTACAGTTGAGCAAATTTGTTCAGGTTCCCTCTTAAGCTATAGCACTTACCGAATAAGCTGCAAAGGGGACCTGACTGCCTGGATCACACCAGCTGATCGACGCTGCAGCTGCATGTGTCGCGGCTGTGTCACAGCACATGCATGGAGAGCCCAACAAATTCGGTAATGACCACTACCCATTATAAGGCGCTGTGCTGTACACTGTAGATCTGGTTGCTACAAGAAACAGCTGATCGGTTGGGACGCTGGGTGATCGACTCCCACTGATCCGATATAGATGTCCTTTCCTAAGTGCAAGTTATCAGTATCATAATCCAGGACCACCCCTTTAAGCCCATGCAATAATTCCCTCTCATATTACATTTTGAGAGTCCCTTTAGGCATAAAACCCACACAACAGGACTGGTAATCTTTATTCCTTATAGTCACACCAGCCACCAGGTTATAAGTCTTTTGTTTACAGGACACGGTCCCCCCACACTCCGATTCATCATCCACAGCTTTCTAGAAACCTAAGATGTTTGTATATTTCTTTTCTGTCCCCGTTCTTCTCCCCATGACAATGTTTGGCCTTGTTTATTACTTTTTGTTTGCCCACCTTCTGTGTTGTACCTCTAGTTTCTCCCATCCTGAAGATCAGACTGTTGCTTCCGCATGATGTATGTATATTGTCCCATGACTGGAGTTTGCTTTGTTTTATAGTACCCGTTCTCCTTGTATTTTTCAGAAGCTATTTTGTAAACAGATGATGTATTTCTCAATTGAAAACAGTAAAAAAAAAAAAACACAAAAAAAATAAAAACCGCACAACCCCATGTACATCTGTTGTCCTGTGGATTTATTTTTTCTCATCTCATTACACTTCCAGCTGCTCAAGTAAGAGAGCGGCTAATCAAATATTGCACGGCCGCTGCAGCTCGTAGGGGTTGGCTAAAATAAGCTGAGCCTCATAAAGGGAATCTGGAGAAATACAGTGGGTATGGAAAGTATTCAGACCCCTTTACATTTTTCACTTTGTTTCATTGCAGCTATTTGGTAAATTCAAAAAAGTTCGTTTTCTCTAGTCACCTTCCACGACTGCATACGGAGGTTGCCTCTTTGCCCTGATGGGGGACAGGAAACACAGAGAGGTTAAAAGGCCCTCCCAGTGTCTTTTCCATGGGGCAGGGAGAGGTTCCGTATGCTGTGGTGGCCGGCGACTGCAGTACCTTTTTGATGACAGGCTTTGACTGTATAGCCGGGCAGCGGGTGATCGCTTCGTGCCTACTATGGAAAGCTGCTCCCGTCGTCCCCTGTGCGGTGACCTCGTGACCCCTCCTTGCCTTCCCACGCCCCAAGAGGGCAAAGCAGGCCAGGTATCCCCGGCCGGGGCCCTCCCGGAGCTCCCGGTCTTCTCCCCCCGGCGCTCGGCGTCCCCGCAGTGACGTCAGTGGAACGCACGCGTCACTTCCAGGACTTGATTTTCAGCTGGAACACATCAGGCTATCGGCCATGCCTGTAAACACCGACCGCTGCCACATGGACCTAGGAGGGGGAGTGTAATTTTGCTGTAGCAGGTGCTGGTATCAGCGCTATAAAAACCCTGCAGAAGTCGCCACAGAGGTAAGATTACCCTCAGCATGGAAGGCACTTCATGCCCTGCATCTGCAGTGCCCAGCGCTGCCCCTGCTACAGTGAGTACGCAGGGAAAGGGTCCTTGAGGTGGTTAAATTTAAGGGGTCTTTCTACTGACACCTCACTTTTGTTTAGGGAGACAAGTCTACCCCCAAAGCTGCTAACAGGAGAAAGTGCCCAATCTGTAATCTAAAGTTACCGTCCTTATGGGATAAAAAAAAAAACTGCCAGTCATGCACTGACAAAGTAGTCAGAGCGGAACAGCCATCCTTTTTGGAGGAAATTCGCTCGTTAGTAAAGCAGGAGGTGCAATCTTCCCTTGCGGCTTTTACTCCCCCACCTCCGCCCCCCCTTCTCCAGGAAAGAAAAGAAAAATACAGGTCGAGGATTCTGAATCAGACCTGTCCTACACATCATCCTCGGGTAGATGGGAGGAACCCTTATCACGCAGGGCTGAAACCCGAAAGTACCTCTTCTCCTCTGACTATATGGAGGAGCTGGTGTCAGCAGTAAGCAGCACCATGGGGCTAGAAGAGGAATCTGAACCTCAGTCCATCCAGGACCAAATGTTTGGTGAGATAAAAACGGAGAAACGTATGGGGTTCCCAATGCATACTAACATACTTGGTATGATTGCTCAGGAATGGGAGTCACCAGAAAAATGCCTCAGCACCCCCTCGGAAATGAAACATAGATTTCCCTTGGAAGGCGATACTGTCAAATGGGACATCCCCAAAGTTGATGTTCAGGTGACTAGAGTCGCGAAAAGAACCGCACTCTTGTTTGAAGATTCTTCACAGTTGAAGGATCCTATGGACATCTTGGGAGACATCTACATCTGCTTTAAGGGCTAGCATTGCCTCATCCTGTGTAGCTAGAGCCCTCTCTCGCTGGCTAGAGGAATTAGAACCCCATATCTCTCAGGGTACCTCCAGGGGTGAATTGCTAGACTCACTGCCTATCCTTAATCGGGCTACTGGATTCATAGCAGATGCCTCCATGGAAACTATCAGAGTTGCCGCCCGATTACTCGTACAGGCCAACTCCACCAGGAGAGCTCTCTGGCTCAAGATGTGGAGTGGCGACATGACCTCTAAAGCCAAATTGTGTGCCATACCATTTAAAGAGGAGTATGTGTTCGGGCCAGCTCTAGATGAGATCCTAGAGAAGGCCACGGATAAGAAAAAAAATCACTCCCGGAACATAAACCTCAAAAAATGTTTTTTTTTTCGTGCCCCACAGTCTCAAACCTCACAAGCCAGAGGGAAAGGCAAGACTGAGATGGAGCTATGCAAAGGGTAAGGGGAAAAAATATCCTCTTCCCACAGCAGCAGCAGTCCCAACAGAAGAGGCAATGACTCCGACCCGGTGGGGGGGGGAGGGGAGACTCAAAATATGCACATCAGTGGTAGAATATCACCAGTTTCCACTGGGTCCTCATTATTATTATTATTACACATTTATATAGCGCCATTTATTCCATGGCGCTTTACATATGAAAAGGGAAAATATAGACAGGTACAATAAACGTGTGCTAGATAAGGGACACACAAGTACAGAAGGAGAGAGGACCCTGCCCGTGAGGGCTCACAGTCTACAGGGATGGGTGAGGATACACTAGGAAAGGGTAGAGCTGGTCGTGCGATGGTTCAGTAGACTGAGGATCAATGTAGGCTGAAGTCCTCAATGTCATCAAGGAGGGCCTACTGATAGTTCATCTCCTCCCCTCCACTTGGTCTGAAGATCACTTCTCTTCCAGCTCCAAAGGATCAGACAACACTGCTAGTAGGTCTCAGGGACCTTATAAGATCAAACGTAATCTCCCCGGTTCCAAAATCGGAGTGGGGTCTGGGTCATTACTCTCGGTTGTTTCTGGTAACCAAACCATCAGGCGAGGCCTGTATTATCAACTTGAAGGGACTGAACCAACATGCAAAATACTGCAGGTTCAAGATGGAATCTGTAAGATCAGCCATTCCTTTGGTCGGGCCTCACTTCCTTATGTCGACCATCGACTTAAAGGATGCCTATTTCCATGTTCCAATCCACCCGAGACAAAAGGAAATATCAGGTTTGCAGTAAAGGGGAGTCGTCAGGTGGAGCACTATCAGTTCAGCGTCCTTCCATTTGGCATCTCCTCAGCGCTGAGAGTCTTCTCCAAGGTAATGGCAGAGGTAGTGTTGTTTATCCGGAGACAAGGTGTCTGTATAGTGACTTACTTGGACGACCTACTGATAGTAGCTTCCACCGAGACAACCGTGGAATCCCATGTGTCACACACTCTAGAGGTGTTGAGGTCTCTGGGGTGGATCCCAAACGTGGAAAAATCTCAGCTCTGACAATCCAAAAAGAGAAAATTTCTGGGAGTACTTCTGGATTCTGCGAAACAGATGTCCATTCTTCCAGATGACCACCGTATCCCCGTAAGAGCAAAGGTCAAGAGATTCAGAGAAATGAGATGCCCTACACTTCGGGAAGGCATGTCTGTCCTAGGCTACATGACAGCCTGTATACAGTCAGTGGCCTGGGCACAAGCCCACTCCAGAGTCCTTCAAGTTCACATTCTGGAGAACTGGAATGGTCATCCCAGTACCCTGAACAGAAAAATATACACGCCAGGTCGAGTAAGAGCCTCCTTGGCATGGTGGATGAATTCCAAAAATCTCTGCAAAGGCGTAAGCTGGACTCGGGTCCCGCTGACTACAAGCCCGACAGATGCCAGCAGGAGGGGCTGGGGAGCAGTGATAAATCATATTCCATTCCAGGGACTCTGGGACCAGACAACAAGTGGAAAATCGTCAAATTTCAGAGAATTGAAGGCTGTGGAGGAAGCACTTCTGGCAGCAGGTCGCCAGATTGCTGGACAGCACATCCGAATATATTCGGACAATATGACCACGGTTGCGCATATCAAGCACCAAGGCAGTACAATGTTCAACAGCCTGAAAAGGATTTCCGCTCGAATATTCTGTTGAGCCGAAAGACACCTACTGTCATTGACAGCAGTCCACCTAAAAGGTTCTTCCAACATCCCAGCGGACTATCTAAGTCGCCAAGACATCCACCGGGGGAATGGAGCCTGAACAATTGGAGCTTCAGAATACTGGTAGACAGGTGGGCCATACCGGAAAGGGATCTCTGTGCTTCTCATCAAAATGCAAAAGTCGAAACCTCCTTCTCCTTAAACCCCAGAGACAATTCCAGGGGAGTAGATGCCCTAGCCCAGAGGTGGAATTTTCGCCTAGCCTACGTGTTTCCACCAATTCCATTTCTGGGAAAAGCCCTATGGAAAATTCGAGAAGACCAGACCCCAACTATATTGGTAGCCCCGTTATGGCCAAGAAGGAGTTGGCTCAACTTGATTATAGAGCTACAGGTGGACGGACCGATTCTATTACCAGTAGAAGACGACCTCCTCTCACAGGGGCCCATTCTTCACTCAGATCTTCAACGGTGGAATCTAGCGACGTGGTTACTGAGGCCCAGGTACTGAAGGCCAAGGGGTTGTCAGACCCAGTAATTGCTACCCTGCAAAGATCCAGGAAACCACTAACCAACACCATCTACAATAAGGTCTGGAAGAAATTTTCATCCTTCTGCCTACCTGATCCACTTAGTCCAAATATTTCAAAAATTCTAGATTTTTTTTACAAAAAGGCTTGGAAATCAGCCTTAGGCCTAGCACTTTGAAGGTTCAGGTCTCTGCTCTCAATTCTGTTTTTGACCAGGTTCTAGCAGGTCATCGCTGGATAAAGAGGTTCATGACAACGGCTGTCAGGATGAACCCTAAGAGACAGGTGGTGGTTCCCTCATGGGATCTAAATGTAGTGCTCCAGGGACTCACAGGTCCACCCTTTGAACCCTTGTCTTCCTGTTCTCCTCAAAACCTTGCATACAAGACGGTTTTCCTAGAGGCCATAACTAAGGCTAGGAGAGTTGGAGAATTACAAGCCCTATCAGTAAGAGAGCCTTACCTATTAATTAGAGATGACTCAATAATCCTTCGCCTCGATTCTTCATTCCTCCCAAAGGTAGTCTCTGAATTCCACCATTCACAAGAGATCATTCTACCATCTTTTTGCCAAAACCCTGCAAACTCGAAGGAGGAAAAATTTCACACTCTCGATGTACGGCGCATTGTTCTGCATTACCTAGAACAACCCATTCCTGCAGGATTCATCAGAATCTGTTTGTCCATCTCTCAGGTCAAAATAAAGGGAAAAAAGTAATCTTCGGACGCTAAGTACTCCAGGCTGCTGTCGCTCCCTAGTGCCAAATTAGTTGATATTCCTCCGTATGCCGTCGTGGAAGTTGACTAGAGAAAATAGAATTGGACTTACCGGTATATCGGTTTCTAGGAACCTTTCACGACAGCGCTAATTCCCACCCTATACTCCTGGATAAAAATCTGGGATTCAGAAGGTAAACCGGTGCTATGGTCTCAGTTATAAGTCACTGGCAAGTGGGAGGTGGGAGGGCCTTTTAACCTCTCTGTGTTTCCTGTCCCACATCAGGGCAAAGAGGCAACCTCTGTATGCCGTCGTGGAAGGTTCCTAGAAACCGAATTACCGGTAAGTCTAATTCTATTTTTTTTTCTCATTATTGTACACTCTGCACCCTTTATTGACAGAAAAAAAAAAACAGAAATGTAGAAATTTTTGTAAATTTATTAATAAAGAAAAACTGAAATATCACATGGTCACAAGTATTCAGACCCTTTGCTCAGTATTGAGTAGAGGCACCCTTTTGAGCTAGTACAGCCATGAGTCTTCTTGGGAATGATGCAACAAGTTTTTCACACCTGGATTTGGGGATCCTCTGCCATTCTTCCTTGCAGATCCTCTCCAGTTCCGTCAGGTTGGATGGTGAACATTGGTGGACAGCCATTTTCAGGTCTCTCCAGAGATGCTCAATTGGGTTTAGGTCAGGGCTCTGGCTGGGCCAATCAAGAATGGTCACAGAGTTGTTCTGAAGCCACTTCTTTGTTATTTTAGCTGTGTGCTTAGGGTCATTGTCTTGTTGGAAGGTGAACCTTCGGCCAAGTCTGAGGTCCAGAGCACTCTTTAAAAGGTTTTCAGCCAGGATATCTCTGTACTTGGCCGCATTCATGTTTCCTTCAATTGCAACTAGTCGTCCTGTCACTGCAACTGAAAACCACCCCCATAGCATGATGCTGCCACCACCATGTTTCACTGTTGGGATTGTGTTGGGTAGGTGCTGAGCAGTGCCTGGTTTTCTCCACACATACCGCTTAGAATTATCACCAAAAAGTTCTATCTTTGTCTCATCAGGACCAGAGAATCTTATTTCTCATAGTCTGGGAGTCCTTCATGTGTTTTTTTTAGCAAACTCTATGCGGGCTTTCATATGTCTGGCACTGTGGAGAGGCTTCCGACCGGCCACTCTGCCTTAAAAGCCCAACTAGAGGAGGGCTGCAGTGATAGTTGACTTAGTGGCACTTTCTCCCATCTCCCTACTGCATCTGTGGAGCTCAGCCACAATGATCTTGGGGTTATTCTTTACCTCTCTCACCAATGCTCTTCTCCCACGATTGTTCAGATTGGCTGGATGGCCAGGTCTAGGAAGACTTCTGGTGGTCACAAACTTCTTCTATTTAAGGATTATAGAGGCCACTGTGCTCTTGGGAACCTTGAGTACTACAGAAATTCTTTTGTAACCTTGGCCAGATCTGTGCCTTGCCACAATTCTGTCTCTGAGCTCCTTGACCAGTTCCTTTGACCTCATGATTCTCATTTGGTATGACATGCACTGTGAGGTCTTATATAGACAGGTGTGTGCCTTTACAAATCAAGTCCTATCAGTTTAACTGACCCACTGCCAAACCGGTCATGCTGAAGGATGTTACAGGCAGCAGGGTCACACTGAGCACATGTGACAGACGTGACAGAGTCTGGAGACGCCGTGGAGAGCGATCTGCCTGCAACATCCTTCAAATGACCGGTTTGGCAGTGGGTCAGTAATGGTGTGGGGTGGCATTTCTTTGGAGGGCCACACAGCCCTTCATGTGCTTGCCAGAGGTAGCCTGACTGCCATTAGGTACCGAGATGAGATCCTCAGACCCCTTGTGAGACCATATGCTGGTGCGGTTGGCCCTGGGTTCCTCCTAATGCAGGACAATGCCAGACCTCATGTGGCTGGAGTGTGTCAGCAGTTCCTGCAAAATGAAGGCATTGAAGCTATGGACTGGCCTGCCCGTTCCCCAGACCTGAATCCGATTGAGCACATTTGAGACAGCATGTCTCGCTCCATCCACCAACGTCACATTGCAACACAGACTGTCCAGGAGTTGACTGATGCTTTAGTCCAGGTCTGGTAGGAGATCCCTCAGGAGAACATCCGCCGCCTCATCAGGAGCATGCCCAGGCATTATAGGGAGGTCATACAGGCACGTGGAGGCCACACACAATACTGAGCATCATTTTGACTTGTTTCCACTTAAATTTTGTCTTGTTTTGATTTTCATTTTGACTTGTTTCTACTTTCATTTTGGGGGTCTCTCCAAATCCAGTCCTCCATTGGTTCAAAAATTTGATTTCCATTGATGATTTTTGTGTGATTATGTTGACAGCACATTCAACTTTGTACGCAACAAAGTATTCAATGAGAATATTTCATTCATTCAGATCTAGGATGTGTTATTTGAGTGTTCCCTTTATTTTTTTGAGCAGTGTATACATGGGCGTACCCAGGATCAAAACTATGGGGGGGGGCAAGCCATGGTCGTTCAGGTTGTAAAATTTTAGAATGAAAAAGATGAATGAAACTGCTCCATACCTGTATATATATCATCACCAGCCCACTAAGCCCAGCACCTGTATATACAGCATCACCAGCCCGAGCCCAGCACCACCTGTATATATCATCACCAGCCCACTGAGCCCAGCACCACCTGTATATATCATAACCAGGTCCAGCCCACTGAGCCCAGCACCACCTGTATATACATCAGCCCAGCCAGCCCCAGCATATACATCAACCCAGCCAGCCCCAGCCCCTGTATACACATCAGCCCAGCCAGCCCCAGCCCCTGTATACATCAGCCAGCCCCAGGCCCTATATACATCAGCCAGCCCAAGGCCCCAGCTCAGCACCTGTCCTGACTCCTGACACTCTACGCTCCTCCGGTTGCCTGAGATGAGAGAAAGTCACTGACATGATACGTTCAGGTTCAACCGGCGCGCTACAGCCAGGGGCGGGAGACGGGAGAGAGCAGAGCGCTCTCTCTCTCTGCCCGCAAAGAACGTCCTGACGTTCAACGTCAGGCATTCTTATTAACCCCCTATGCAGACGCATAGCTAGGGTTTTGGTTTGGGGGGCGAAACTTTTGAGTGGGCCCCTAACCAGAAAACCTCAGCAAATGACCGCGCTGTTGCCAAAAATTATCTATATATAAAAAGACCATTATTGATATCACTGATTCACCGCCAAATGGTCAGTGGTAAATAATACCAGTCCTACAGAACATATAAGAGATTACAGCACAGGTATAGATAATGACTTACCGCTGACGTTCTTTCTGATGGAATTGTTCACTTTTCATGTCTTTTCCATCTGGCCCCAGACCGACATAACGACTTCTCCAGCCAGGACTCGACTACAGAGAATACAACAAAGACACGTTTCACTTCTCATATTTTCAGCACTGTCACGGTCACCGATTGGACTATTCTCAACCTGCACAAACTCCTCATCCTGCTGATACCCAATACTGAGCCGCTGCTGCTATATGTGTCCCTATTACTGCTCCTGATACCGCAATACTGAGCCGCTGCTGCCGTATGTGTCCCTATTACTGCACCTGACACCCCAATACTGAGCCGCTGGCTGCCTATTATGTGTCCCTATTACTGCACCTGACACCCCAATACTGAGCTGCTGCTGCTGCCGTATGTGTCCCTATTACTGCACCTGATAACCCAATACTGAGCCGCTGCTGCCATATGTGTCCCTATTACTGCACCTGATACCCCAATACTGAGCCGCTGCTGCCATATGTGTCCCTATTACTGCACCTATTGTGTGGTTCTGTGTGACCTCTAAATTCTAAAGCACCCCTCTAGAATATAGTAATGCCGGGTGCAAGTGCCCTAGAAAAGAGAGCCCAGATTTTGTCCAGTAGAAAGTAATAATGCCCCGTGTGCCCCTTTGACAGTCACAGTAACCCGAGTTCCCCTATAACAATAAATGCCCACTTTACATTTAATAATGTCCCAAGTCTCCCCCCCTGTACAGCTCCCCTATACACCATATAATGCCCCCTCACTGGATATATACTGACCACTTAATATCCCCAACTATTTAATGGCTCCAACACTGTATGATGGCCCCGCCACTATAATCCCCACACTGTATGATGGCCCCTAGATAGCATCCATATAGCATAATACACCAGATAGTCCTCAATATAGCATAATGCACCCCCATAGGCAGCCTCTATATTATAATGCACCCCCATAGACAGCCTCTATATTATAATGCACCCCATAGGCAGCCTCTGTATTATAATGCACTCCCATAGGCAGCTTCTATATTATAATGCACCTAATGCACCCCCATAGACAGCCTCTATATTATAATGCACCCCCATAGGCAGCCTCTATATTATAATGCACTCCCATAGGCAGCCTCTGTAATATAATGCACCCCCATAGACAGCCTCTGTAATATAATGCACCCCCATATGGAGCCTCTGTAGTATAATGCAGCCCCATATGGAGCCTCTGTAGTATAATGCACCCCCATAGGCAGCCTCTGTAGTATAATGCACCCCCATATGGAGCCTCTGTAATATAATGCACCCCCATAGGCAGCCTCTGTAATATAATGCACCCCCATATGGAGCCTCTGTAGTATAATGCACCCCCATAGCAGCCTCTGTATATAATGCACCCCCATAGGACCTCTGTAGTATAATGCACCCCCATATGGAGCCTCTGTATATAATGCACCCCCATATGGAGCCTCTGTAGTATAAATGCACCCCCATAGGCAGCCTCTGTATTATAATGCACCCCCATAGAGCCTCTGTAGTATATGCACCCCCATAGCACCTCTGTATATAATGCACCCCCATATGGAGCCTCTAATATAATGCACCCCATAGCAGCCTCTGTATAAATGCACCCCATATGGAGCCTCTGTAATATAATGCACCCCCATATGGAGCCTCTGTAGTATAATGCACCCCATATGCAGCCTCTGTATTATAATGCACCCCATAGGCAGCCTCTGTATATAATGCACTCCATAGGAGCTCATTATAATGCACCCCCCATAGCAGCCTCTGTATATAATGCACCCCCATATGGAGCCTCTGTAATAATAATGCCCACACCTCTTAATATGCACCTCATGCAGTATATAATGCACCCCCATATGGAGCCTCTGTAATATAATGCAGCCCCCATATTGGAGCCTCTGTAGTATAATGCACCCCCATAGGACAGCCTCTATATTATAATGCACCCCCATATGGAGCCTCTGTATATAATGCACTCCCATAGGCAGCTTCTATATATAATGCACCTAATCACCCCATAGACAGCCTCTTATTATAATCAGCCCCCATAGGCAGCCTTATATTAAATGCACCCCCATAGGCAGCCTCTGTATAAAATGCACCCCATAGAGCCTCTGTATATAATGCACCCCCATATGGAGCCTCTGTAGTATAATGCAGCCCCATAGAGCCTCTGTAGTATAATGCACCCCCATAGCAGCCTCTGTAATATAATGCACCCCCTATGAGCCTCTGTAATATAATGCACCCCCATAGCAGCCTCTGTAATATAATGCACCCCATATGGAGCCTCTTATATAATGCACCCCCAATGAAGCCTGTAGATCATAATGCTACCCCAATAGCAGCCTCTGTAGTATAATGCACCCCCATATGGAGCCTCTGTAGTATAATGCACCCCCATAGGCAGCCTCTGTATTATAATGCACCCCCATAGCAGCCCTGTATTATAATGCACCCCCATAGCAGCCTCTGTATATAATGCACCCCCATATGGAGCCTCTGTATATAATGCACCCCCATATGGAGCCTCTGTAATATAATGCACCCCATATGGCAGCCTCTGTATATAATGCACCCCCATAGACCCTGTATATATGCCCCCATATGGAGCCTCTGTAATATAATGCACCCCATATGGAGCCTCTGTAGTATAATGCACCCCCATAGGCAGCCTCTGATATATAATGCACCCCCATATGGAGCCTCTGTAATATAATGCACCCCCATAGGCAGCCTCTGTAGTATAATGCACCCCCATATGGAGCCTCTGTAGTATAATGTCCCCCATATGGAGCCTCTGTATATAATGCACCCCATAGGAGCCTCTGTAGTATAATGCACCCCCATAGGCAGCCTCTGTAGTATAATGCACCCCCATATGGAGCCTCTGTAATATAATGCACCCCCATAGGCAGCCTCTGTAATATAATGCACCCCCATATGGAGCCTCTGTAGTATAATGCAGCCCCCCATAGACAGCCTGTGTATTATAATGCAGCCCCCATAGGCAGCCTCTGTAGTATAATGCACCCCCATATGGAGCCTCTGTAGTATAATGCACCCCCATATGGAGCCTCTGTAGTATAATGCAGCCCCCCCATAGACAGCCTGTGTATTATAATGCAGCCCCCCATAGTCAGCCTCTGTAGTATAATGCACCCCCATATGGAGCCTCTGTAGTATAATGCACCCCCATATGGAGCCTCTGTAGTATAATGCACCCCCATAGGCAGCCTCTGTATTATAATGCACCCCCATATGGAGCCTCTGTAGTATAATGTACCCCCATATGGAGCCTCTGTAATATAATGCACTCCCATATGGAGCCTCTGTAGTATAATGCACCCCCATAGGCAGCCTCTGTATTATAATGCACCCCATATGGAGCCTCTGTAGTATAATGCACCCCCATAGGCAGCCTCTGTAGTATAATGCACCCCATATGGAGCCTCTTTAATATAATGCACCCCCATAGGCAGCCTCTGCAGTATAATGCACCCCCATATGGAGCCTCTGTAATATAATGCACCCCCATTTGGAGCCTCTGTAGTATAATGCACCCCCATATGGAGCCTCTGTAGTATAATGCACCCCCATATGGAGCCTCTGTAATATAATGCACCTCCATATGGAGCCTCTGTAGTATAATGCAGCCCCATATGGAGCCTCTGTAGTATAATGCACCCCATAATCAGCCTCTGTAGTATAATGCACCCCCATATGGAGCCTCTGTAATATAATGCACCCCCATAGGCAGCCTCTGTAGTATAATGCACCCCCATATGGAGCCTCTGTAATATAATGCACCCCCATATGGAGCCTCTGTAGTATAATGCACCCCCACATGGAGCCTCTGTAACATAATGCACCCCCATATGGAGCCTTTGTAGTATAATGCACCCCCATAGGCAGCCTTTGTAGTATAATGCACCCCCATATACAGCCTCTGTAATATAATGCACCCCCATATACAGCCTCTGTAATATAATGCACCCCCATATGGAGCCTCTGTAGTATAATGTATCCCCATATGGAGACTCTGTAGTATAATGCACCCCCATATAGAGCCTCTGTATTATAATGCACCCCCATATGGAGCCTCTGTAATATAATGCACCCCCATATGGAGCCTCTGTAGTATAATGTACCCCATTACAAAAATAATAAATCCAGTACTCACCTTTCTTGCTCCCGACTCCTGTGCTGCTCACTGCTCTCCCTCTCTTCTCCTGACAGCGGGCGCAGGGCAGTGATGTCAGTGCACCCGCTGTCAGACGCTGAGAGGGGGATTATGGGAGAGAAGGAGTGCTCGCTCCTTCTCCCTCAATGCGGTCAGCTGTATAGGCTAGATGCCGATACAGCTGACCCTCCGATGACGGGCGGGGGGACCACTGCTGGCACAGGGCCCCCCACCGCCTGAGCCATAGCTGCCGTGCGGCAGAGCAGGGAGATCTATTCTCCCTGCTCTGCCGCAGAATGTAACTGTATCAGCGCACTGTGCACGCCGATGCAGTTACAGTAGCGTAGCTCCAGGTGGGCCCCCTCCGAGCTCTGCCCCCCCGGTAGCTACGCTACTGACCCTATGTGCAGGGCACCCGGGTCACTGCGTTCACGTGTAAAGCCGCCGTGCCCGAAGATTTAAAGGGCCGGCGGCAGGAAAAGCAGGTGACCAGGCCACTGCTTCTAGGGGGGGGGGCAGCTGCCTCCCCTGCCCCAAGGTGGGTGCGCCCATGAGTGTATATAAAAACTAATCCGATTGGTAAACGGCATAGCAAGGAAAAAAAAAAAAGTCAAAACGCCAGAACTACGTTTTTGGTCGCTGCAATATTGCAATAAAATGCAATAACGGCCGATCAAAAGATCATATCTACACCAAAATAATGTCAATAAAAACGTCAGATTGGCACACAAAAAATAAGCCCTCACCCAACTCCAGAACATAATATGGTAAAATCAATGGTGCCATTGGAAAGTACAACTCATCTCACAAAAAACAAGCCCTTACATGGCCATATTGACAGAAAAAATAAAAAAAGTTATAGCTGTGGGTATAAGGGTAGCAAAAAATGGAAACGCAAAATCTGAAATAGCCCTGGTCCTTAAGTGGTTAAATGAAATGAGTAGATCAGCGTTAGCCTTCCCAGTTTTGATCCATCCTTAATTCCCATAAAATGATTAACACTGCTTTTATTATACATTTGTTAAATCTTCCTTGCTTTCTAATCTGCTGCGGTTACATCTAATAACCCCTGCCAGAAGAAGTAGCCACTAGATCATTACCTTTTGGGTCCATCACTATCTTTCAAAGTTAGAAAATCAAAAAATGAAGGCAGCACTCCATGCAGTATGTGTTGAAGAAAGTGGAGGATTTATTTCAGACCCACATGTCTGGGCGACGTTTCAGCTCTAAGGCTGGCGTCACACTAGCGAGTTTGATGCGAGTTAGTCGCACGACTTACTCGCATCAACACCCGGCACGGTCGCCCGCTCTCGGACCAGAGTGCGCGGCTGCATGTATTTCTATGCCGCCGCGCACTCTGGTCCGAGAGCGGGCGGCCGTGCCGGGTGTTGATGCGAGTAAGTCGTGCGACTAACTCGCATCAAACTCGCTAGTGTGACGCCGGCCTTACTGAGCCTTTCTCAAGCAGTGGGTGTTACAGAAAGGTGCATATTTACAGGTATATTTAACAATCCTCAATTGTTGCCAATCATATTACATATTGTTATACATTAAATTTAATAAAGTGCATAATATATCATTTTCAAATTTCATATACAATCATATGCTTTTCAGTGCTAAAGTGCTCTGTGCATTAATGAATTTAATAAATGCCTATACCTTGTAATTTGCATGGTCCAATCAACATTCAACCCAGTACAAATGCGTATGTTATTTCACAATATTTTATATCTCACCCCCTCAGGTTTACACACCGCCACATGGAGGACGTCATTCACACTGTTTCCAGCGTTCTTACTGTGCTATTGCGCATGCTCCAGCACATCATCACTGTGTCATAGTGTCTCTGCCAATCGTCTGTAGTGTGTGGCATTCTTAGCCCGAGCATGCACACCATCGTCATTAAGGGGCCATCTTAGATGGGGCAAGACAAAAAAATGAAGATAACTCCGTTGCAGGAGGCAGTGCTCTGCAGCATATAGTGCATTTCAGATGCGCACCAACAGATACAGGTTAAAAACTCACTTCAAAAATCCACAGTTCTTTATATATTTGTAACTTCCTATACTTAGAAGTATCAAATATATAGGTTAGATGCCAATAGAACTTCAAAGGTATTTTAACTCTCCCTGATGCTTCGGACGGCACTTTTTGCAGGTTGTCTCCGGGCATCAAATAGCTCCCAAGTGTGATACACGGTCCTTTTGGATCATATTGTCACAACCCAGGTAACTAAATGGTGAGTGTACCATTATCCAGGCAACCATACCTATTTAAATTAAAAAAACTAAATTTGTATTTTACCTCCACATTTACTCATTGGCCGGCAATCTAATTACTTCAGTGACATACAATCCACTTATTGAAAAAAGTAAATAAATATTAAGGTAACAATAATATAACATTCGTCCTCCATGCAGTTATGTTCTTCCCAAGGTGAGTACAACTTGTGACAAGAAGTGATATATCTAGAAAAAAATAAAAATTAAAATTAGGATACATCCACAAACAAAGGTAAAAGACATACTCCTAAAGTTCTGGGGTCCCTAATCAACTGATCAACAAGGAACAATCACTAAACTAAGTTAATCAAATAATTGGATGGACTTTAAAGTCAACGTTTAACCCCTAGGTTTCAGGGTATTTAAATCATATATCCACATACCGTATATACTCGAGTATAAGCCGAGATTTTCAGCCCATTTTTTAGGGCTGAAAGTCCCCCTCTCGGCTTATACTCGAGTCATATACCGGGGGTCGGCGGGGGAGGGGAGCGCAGCTGTCCTATATATTCACCCCCTCCTGGCACGGTCTCTGCAGCCCCTGCTCTTCTCCCATGGTCTCCGGTGTTCAGCCATCAGTGGTACCGCTCATTAAAATCATGAATAATAATAATAATCTTTATTTATATAGCGCCAACATATTCCGCAGCGCTTTACAGTTTAACAGTTTCAGAACACAAGTCATAAGTAACAACGTTAACAATACAATAATTAAAGCAATATAAGCCGCCCCTGCTCGTGAGAGCTTACAATCTACAATGAGGTGGGGGAGATACAAAGTACAGGTGTTTATATACAATGGTGTATTTACAATGATGGTCCAGCCATTTTGAGGGAGTGAGGGATGGATGGAGATAGTGAATGGGCTACACACACACACTTACACATAGAATGACTTTGATTAGTGAATGTGATAGGCCGCTCTGAACAAATGTGTTTTGAGGGAGCGCCTGAAACCATGCAAATTGTGGATAGTCCTAATTTCTTGGGGTAGAGCATTCCAGAGGATTGGCGCAGCGCTGGAGAAGTCTTGGAGTCGGGAGTGGGAGGTACGGATTAGTGCAGAGGTTAGTCGAAGGTCGTTTGCAGAGCGCAGCAGTCGGTTAGGCCGATAGATAGAAATGAGGGAGGAGATGTAGGGGGGTGCTGCACTGTGGAGAGCTTTGTGGGTGAGAACCAGTACTTTGAATTGGATCCTATAATGAATGGGCAGCCAGTGTAAGGACTGGCGAAGAGCGGACGCGTCCGAGTACCGATTAGCCAGATGGATTACCCTGGCTGCTGCATTAAGGATGGACTGGAGAGGGGATAGTCGAGTAATGGGGAGGCCAAGTAATAGAGCGTTGCAGTAGTCCAGGCGGGAGTGGATCAATGCTACAGTGAGGGTTTTTGTTGTTTCCATGGTGAGAAAAGGGCGGATTCTAGAGATGTTCTTTAGGTGTAGGCGGCAAGAGCGGGCAAGAGATTGTATATGGGAGGTGAAGGAGAGATTGGTGTCAAACATAACCCCCAGACAGCGAGCCTGCTGCCGGGGTGTTATTATGGTGTCGCCCACGGAGAGGGATATGTCAAATTTAGGGAGGTTAGTAGACGGCGGGAGCAGAAGAAGTTCAGTTTTGGAGAGGTTAAGTTTCAGAAAGAGAGCGGACATGATGTTGGAGACTGCGGACAGACAGTCGGTGGCGTTCTGTAGTACAGCGGGGGTAAGGTCGAGGGGATGACGTGTATAGTTGTGTGTCATCAGCATAAAGATGGTACTGAAAGCCAAATCTGCTGATGGTCTGTCCAATTGGGGCCGTGTAGAGAGAGAAGAGAAGGGGGCCAAGGACTGAGCCCTAGGGTACACCGACAGTGAGAGGAAGAGGAGATGACGTGGAGCCAGAGAACGAAACACTGAAGGAGCGGTTAGAAAGATAGGAGGAGACCCAGGAGAGAACAGTGTCCTTAATACCTAGTGAGTGGAGCCTAGACAGTAGGAGACGGTGGTCAACCGTGTCGAAAGCTGCAGAAAGGTCGAGAAGAATGAGCAGAGAGTGGTCACCGTTACGTTTTGCTGTAAGAAGGTCATTGGTCACTTTGATGAGTGCAGTTTCAGTCGAATGTAGGGGGCGGAAGCCGGACTGTGAAGGGTCTAGAAGGGAGTAAGTGGAGAGGTAACGGGTGAGGCGGGAGTAGACTAGGCGCTCCAAGAGTTTAGAGATGAAGGGGAGATTGGAGACCGGTCTGTTGTGAATGGGTTTGAGATGAGTTCTGAGCAGAGGCTCCCTCTGGTGGTTACAAGCGGTGCTAGTGAAGATTGTGAGGACTGGGAATCAGGTGTTACTGACTGGTCTTATATAAGGGAGTCATTTTCCCATCAGGGTTGCCGATGATCAATTGTTCTGGTCTGAATCCTTCATTCCAGTTTCCCTTGTAGCCTGCTGTGTCGTTTCTGCATCTCCTGCTTACAGATAAGACTTTTGCTTCTTTTGTGTTTGTGCTATATTTTTGCATTTTGTACTGCACTTCTTTGGGGGCCTTCAGGGTCCCCTCTGGGGGCTTCTGCCCTCTCAGTTTAGTTCAGCCACTGAGTTTTGTTCTTTTGCTTTTTCCAGTTTTTTCAGTGGCTGCTGTTTTGATTTTGTTACACCAGAGAACTAATTTAGGTGGTAGAGGTTGTGTGATCTCAGGTGATTTTGAAATTAGTAGAGTTGGTGCTTTTCAGGGTTTTCTGGGATTGCAGTAAGTACCCTTCCTATCCTTTTCTATTTAGATAGTTTGGGCCCCAGCGTTTGCTCATACTATTTTCTTTCTGTGTCAGTATTTCATCTTGTCTAACCGCCATTACTTGTTTGGGGGCTTTCTATTATCTTTGGGGTTCTGCTCCGGGGCAGATAGCTTTCCTGTTTCTGTTTTTAGGTCTAGTTAGTTTCTCAGACTGTGACGAGGCGTCTAGGACCAACGTAGGAACGCTCCACGGCTGCCTCTAGTTGTGGTGGTTAGTCAGGGTACTGCAATCTCATAGATTCCAACTGCTCTGGTGTATTGCCTTTTTGCCTGCTCTCCTCAGCTACCGAAACATAACAGTATCACCGGCCTAAAAAATTGAAAATTGTATGGTACTCACAGAAGGGAAAAATATTGTGAAAGAAAAAAGGTTGTCAGAGTTGTCAGAGATATTTTTCTGTTTGTTGCATTTTTTTTTTTTCCCTCTGTATCTCTGGGTGCTGGGAGGATCTTTTCTCCCAATGGAGTTTGCACGGTTGTCTGGCCGTGTGGATCAGCTTGCCACTGAGGTTCAGAGTATTGCTGCATATCTTGCTAGGTTGCCTGTTGTGGAACCTAGGATCCCCATGCCAGATTTGTTTTTGGGGGATCGAGCTAAGTTTCAGAATTTCAAAAATAATTGTAAATTGTTTTTTGCCTTAAAATCTAAGTCCTCAGGAAACGCAGCGCAGCAGGTTCAAATTATCATCTCTCTCCTGCGTGGCGATCCTCAGGATTGGGCTTTTTCCCTGATACCTGGGGATCCTGTTTTGAGTGATGTTGATGCGTTTTTTCAGGCTTTGGGGTTATTGTACGATGAGCCTAATGTCACTGATCAAGCTGAAAAAACCTTGTTGGCATTAAATCAGGGGCTTGATGACGCTGAGTTATACTGTCAGAGATTCCGTAGGTGGGCAGTCCTGACCAAATGGAATGACGACGCTTTGGCGGCCCTTTTCCGGAAGGGTCTGTCAGATAATGTAAAGGATGTTATGGTGGGATTCCCTGTCCCCTCTGGTCTCAATGATTCTATGTCATTAGCGATTCAAATTGACAGACGTTTGCGTGAGCGGAGAAGTATGCGTGGAATGGTGTTGCCTTGTGAACCAGCTTCTGAACCCATGCAGTGTGATGGAGTGGTGTCTGGGGCACAGCGTCATGAGTTTCGAAAGCGCAATGGGTTATGTTTCTACTGTGGTGATGCCTCTCATGCTATTTCAGTCTGCCCTAAGCGGGGAAGACGTTTTGCACGCTCAGTTGTCTTGGGTAGTGTTCAAACTAAGTTTTTATTAACTGTCACTCTGATATGCTCTCTGTCCTCATTTTCTGCTCAGGCTTTCGTTGATTCTGGAGCAGCTATTAACCTGATGGATTATGATTTTGCTAAACGTTGTGGGTTTCCCTTGATACCCCTACAGAAGTCTATTCCCCTACTGGGGATCGATTCTACCCCTTTGGCTGAGAATAAACCCCAGTTTTCTACTCAGGTGATAATGAGGGTTGAACCTGATCACCAGGAGTACTGCAAATTTTTGGTTCTATATAATCTGCATGACATTATCGTGCTGGGTTTCCCCTTGGTTACAGTCTCATAATCCTGTTTTGGATTGGAAATCTGTGTCTGTAACCAGTTGGGGCTGCCAATGTGTTAATACCAACACTCCTGTTTTTTCTGCCTCCCCCCAGGCTCAGGATGTTCCTGACTTTTTGTTTGATTTTTCTGATGTGTTTAGCGAAAGTAAATCTGCATCCTTGCCTCCCCATAGGAGCTATGACTGCGCTATTGAATTAGTGCGGGTAGTAAATTCCCTAAAGGTCGCCTTTTTAACTTGTCTGTACCTGAACATGACGCTATGCGGTCTTATATCAAGGAATCATTGGAGAAGGGTCATATCAGACCATCCTCTTCACCCTTAGGTGCGGTTTTTTCTTTGTGGCCAAAAAAGATGGTTCATTAAGGCCGTGTATTGATTATCGTCTCTTGAACAATATTACTGTGAAATATCAATACCCGTTACCCTTGATTTCTGACCTGTTTTCCAGGGTGAAAAACGCTACTTGGTTTACCAAGCTTGACCTCAGGGGGGCGTATAACCTTATTCGCATTAAGCACGGGGATGAATGGAAGACAGCATTCAATACCCCTGAAGGGCATTTTGAGTACCTAGTGATGCCCTTTGGGCTCACTAATGCTCCTTCCGTCTTCCAGTCCTTCATGAATGACATTTTCAGGGATTTTGTGGATAAATTTCTGATTGTTTATTTGGATGATATCTTGATTTTTTCTAATGACTGGGACTCTCATGTGAAACATGTTCGAACTGTGATTCCAGATTTTGAGAGAGAATGCTCTGTATGTGAAGGGATCAAAGTGTCTTTTTGGCGTACAGAGGATCTCATTTCTGGGATTCATTTTGTCCCCATCTGTTATTGAAATGGACCCGGTCAAGGTTCAGGCCATCTGTGATTGGGTCCAACCTACTTCATTAAAGGCTCTTCAGAGATTTTTGGGTTTTGCCAATTTTTATCGTAAATTTATTGGTAATTTCTCGGTTATTGTTAAACCATTAACTGATTTGACCAGAAAGGGTTCTGATGTGGTGAATTGGCCTCCTGAGGCAGTCTCTGCATTTCAGGAACTTAAGCAGAGATTCACGTCTGCTCCTGTTCTACGGCAGCCTGATGTTTCTCTGCCATTTCAGGTGGAGGTTGATGCCTCTGAAATTGGGGCAGGTGCCGTTTTGTCCCAAAAAGATCCAGAGACCTCTAAAAGTAACCCTTGTGCCTTTTTCTCTCGAAAATTTTCTCCTACTGAACGTAATTATGACGTGGGTAATCGGGAGTTGTTGGCCATGAAGTGGGCTTTTGAAGAGTGGAGACATTGGCTGGAGGGAGCCAAACATCAGGTGGTGGTCCTTACGGACCATAAGAATCTGGTCTATCTGGAATCTGCCAAGCGACTCAATCCTAGACAGGCCAGGTGGGCCTTGTTTTTCACACGTTTTAATTTTGTGGTTTCCTTTCTTCCTGGCACTAAGAATGTTAAGGCGGATGCCCTCTCGAGGAGTTTCCTTGCGGACTCTCCTGAGTTATCTGATCCTTCTGTTATTTTGAAAGAGGGTGTAGTTCTTTCCGCCATCTCGCCCAATTTGAGACTTGCTCTGGAGGGGTGTCAGGAGGATAGGCCCGAGCGCTGCCCTGTTGGAAAATTGTTTGTCCCGGACCAATGGAAAAAGAGTGTGATGTCTGAGATTCATTGTTCCGCATTGGCTGGGCATCCCGGAATTTTTGGTACCAGAGACTTGGTTAGTCGGTCCTTTTGGTGGCCTACCTTGTCTCGTGATGTCAGGGAATTTGTGCAGTCCTGCGGGACTTGCTCTCGCTCCAAGCCTTGCTCTGCTCTAGTGGTTTGTTGATGCCATTGCCTGTGCCCAAGAGACCATGGACCCATATCTCTATGGATTTCATTTCCGATCTTCCTGTTTCTCAGAGAATGACCACCATCTGGGTAATTTGTGATAGATTTTCCAAAATGATACATCTTGTGCCATTACCTAAGTTGCCTTCCTCCTCTGAATTGGTGCCGTTGTTCCTTCAGCACGTGGTTCGTTTACACGGCATTCCTGAGAACATTGTGTCTGACAGAGGAGTCCAGTTTGTTTCCAGATTTTGGAGGACTTTTTGTTTTAAACTGGGTGTTCAATTGTCTTTCTCCTCGGCATTTCATCCTCAGACCAATGGTCAAACTGAGAGAACAAACCAGACATTGGAGACTTATCTAAGATGCTTTGTGTCTGCTGATCAGGATGACTGGGTCTCTTTTTTGCCTTTGGCTGAGTTTGCTCTTAATAATAGGGCTAGCTCTGCCACTTTGATGTCTCCGTTTTTTTGTAATTCTGGGTTTCACCCTCGATTTTCTTCAGGACAGACGGAGGCTTCTGTCTGTCCAGGTGTTGACTCTGTTGTGGAGCGTATGCAACAGATTTGGGACCAGGTAGTGGAGAGGTTGTCCCTCTCTCAGGAGAAGGCCCAGCGGTTTGCTAACCGGCATAGGACTGATGGTCCTCGGTTTAAAGTGGGGGACTTGGTCTGGTTGTCCTCAAAGAATATTCCTATGAGAGTAGCATCTCCTAAATTTAAGCCTAGGTTCATTGGACCTTATAAGATCATGGAGATTATTAATCCTGTTTCTTTTCGTTTGCTTCTTCCAGGGACATTTAAGATCCATAACGTGTTCCACAAGTCCTTGTTGAAGAGGTTTGTTGAGCCAGTGGTTCCTGCTGCTGTGCCTCCTGACCCTGTTTTGGTTGAGGGCAATCTGGAGTATGTGGTTGAGAAAATATTGGATTCTCGTTTTTCTAGACGGAAACTCCAGTATTTGGTTAAATGGAGAGGTTATGGTCAGGAAGACAATTCTTGGGTGTTTGCTTCGGACATCCATGCTAGGAGACTTATCCGTGCGTATCATAGAACTCATCCTGACCGACCTGGTTGCTCAAATGAGGGTTCGGTGACCCCTCCTCAAGGGGGGGGTACTGTTGTGAATGGGTTTGAGATGAGTTCTGAGCAGAGGCTCCCTCTGGTGGTTACAAGCGGTGCTAGTGAAGATTGTGAGGACTGGGAATCAGGTGTTACTGACTGGTCTTATATAAGGGAGTCATTTTCCCATCAGGGTTGCCGTTGATCAATTGTTCTGGTCTGAATCCTTCATTCCAGTTTCCCTTGTAGCCTGCTGTGTCGTTTCTGCATCTCCTGCTTACAGATAAGACTTTTGCTTCTTTTGTGTTTGTGCTATATTTTTGCATTTTGTACTGCACTTCTTTGGGGGCCTTCAGGGTCCCCTCTGGGGGCTTCTGCCCTCTCAGTTTAGTTCAGCCACTGAGTTTTGTTCTTTTGCTTTTTCCAGTTTTTTCAGTGGCTGCTGTTTTGATTTTGTTACACCAGAGAACTAATTTAGGTGGTAGAGGTCGTGTGATCTCAGGTGATTTTGAAATTAGTAGAGTTGGTGCTTTTCAGGGTTTTCTGGGATTGCAGTAAGTACCCTTCCTATCCTTTTCTATTTAGATAGTTTGGGCCCCAGCGTTTGCTCATACTATTTTCTTTCTGTGTCAGTATTTCATCTTGTCTAACCGCCATTACTTGTTTGGGGGCTTTCTATTATCTTTGGGGTTCTGCTCCGGGGCAGATAGCTTTCCTGTTTCTGTCTTTAGGTGTAGTTAGTTTCTCAGGCTGTGACGAGGCGTCTAGGACCAACGTAGGAACGCTCCACGGCTGCCTCTAGTTGTGGTGGTTAGTCAGGGTACTGCAATCTCATAGATTCCAACTGCTCTGGTGTATTGCCTTTTTGCCTACTCTCCTCAGCTACCGAAACATAACACCGGTCTGTAGTTGTTTGTGCAGGAAGGGTCGAGAGCGGGATGAATATGCACATATTCATGACTATAATGAGCGGTACCACGTGACCGCTGTAGTTAGGCATAGCGCGGGAGAAGAGGGGCTGCAGAGACCGCTCCAGGAGAGGGTGAGTATATTCCATATTCACCTCTCCCCGTTCCACCGCTGCGCGCCGCTGTGTCCTCGTGTCCTCTAGCTGTGAATGTTCAGGTCAGAGGGCGCAATGACATAGTTAGTACGCTCCGCGCCCTCTGCCTGAGCATTCACTGCTGGAGGACCCGGAAGACAGCGGCGTGCAGCGGTGGAACGAGGACTGGTGAATATTGCAGGTGCTGGGGCCCTGAGCCAGCGGTGACACTGGCACCTGTCCCCCCATAACGCACCGGTGTCCCCGCCTGCTCAGGACACCGGCACCTGGCCCCCAGCGACAAGAGGGGAGTATGTAATTTATTTTTTTTTAATTTGCAGCAGCAGCATAAGGGACCTTGTGGGGCATAATACATGGGGCAGCATATGGGGCACAATACATGGGCAGCATATGGGGCATTATCTATGGAGCATCATATGGGGCATAATACATGGGGCAGCATATGGGCATAATCTATGGAGCATCATATGGGGGCATAATACATGGGGCAGCATATGAGGCACAATCTATGGAGCATCATATGGGGCAGAATATGGGGCATAATACATGGGGCAGAATATGGGGCATAATACATGGGGCAGAATATGGGGCATAACACATGGGGCACAATATGTTGTGAATGGGTTTGAGATGAGTTCTGAGCAGAGGCTTCCTTTGGTGGTTACAAGCGGTGCTGGTCTGTCCAGTGAAGATTGTGAGGACTGGGAATCAGGTGTTACTGACTGGTCTTATATAAGGGAGTCACCTTCCCATCAGGGTTGCCGTTGATCAATTGTTCTGGGCTGAATCCTTCATTCCTGTTTCCCTTGTAGCCTGCTGTGTCGTGTCTGCATCTCCTGCTAACAGATAAGACTTTTTCTTCTTTTTGTTTTTTGTGCTATATTTTTGCATTTTGTCCTGCACTCCTGTGGGGGCCTTCAGGGTCCCCTCCGGGGGCTTTTGCCCTCTCAGTTTAGTTCAGCCACTGATGTTTGTACTTTTGCTTTTTCCAGTTTTTTCAGTGGCTGCTGTTTTGATTTTGTTACACCAGAGAACTAATTTAGGTGGTAGAGGTCGTGTGATCTCAGGTGATTTTGAAATTAGTAGAGTTGGTGCTTTTCAGGGTTTTCTGGGATTGCAGTAAGTACCCTTCCTATCCTTTTCTATTTAGTTAGTTTGGGCCCCAGCGTTTGCTCATACTATTTTTTTCTGTGTCAGTATTTCATCTTGTCTAACCGCCATTACATGTTTGGGGGCTTTCTATTATCTTTGGGGTTCTGCTCCAGGGCAGATAGCTTTCCTATTTCTATCTTTAGGTGTAGTTAGTTTCTCAGGCTGTGACGAGGCGTCTAGGACCAACGTAGGTACGCTCCACGGCTGCCTCTAGTTGTGGTGGTTAGTCAGGGTACTGCAATCTCATAGATTCCAACTGCTCTGGTGTATGGCCTTTTTTGCCTGCACTCCTCAGCTGCCGAAACATAACAGTATCACCGGCCTAAAAGTTGAAAATATTATGGTACTCACAGAAGGGAAAAAATATTGTGAAAGAAAAAAGGTTGTCAGAGTTGTCAGAGATATTTTTCTGTTTGTTGCTTTTTTTTCCCTCTGTATCTCTGGGTGCTGGGGAGGATCTTTTCTCTCAATGGAGTTTGCACAGTTGTCTGGCCGTGTGGATCAGCTTGCCGCTGAGGTTCGGAGTATTGCAATCTGTCTTGCTGGGTTGCCTGTTGTGGAACCTAGGATTCCCATGCCAGATTTGTTTTTAGGGGATCGAGCTAAGTTTCAGAATTTCAAAAATAATTGTAAATTGTTTTTTGCCTTAAAATCTAAGTCCTCAGGGAACGCAGCGCAGCAGGTTCAAATTATCATCTCTCTCCTGCGCGGCGATCCTCAGGATTGGGCTTTTTCCCTGACACCTGGGGATCCTGTTTTGAGTGATGTTGATGCATTTTTTCAGGCTTTGGGGTTATTGTACGATGAGCCTAATGTCACTGATCAAGCTGAAAAAGCCTTGTTGGCATTAAATCAGGGGCTTGATGACGCTGAGTTATACTGTCAGAGATTCCGTAGGTGGGCAGTCCTGACCAAATGGAATGACGACGCTTTGGCAGCCCTTTTCCGGAAGGGTCTGTCAGATAATGTAAAGGATGTTATGGTGGGATTCCCTGTCCCCTCTGGTCTCAATGATTCTATGTCATTAGCGATTCAAATTGACAGACGTTTGCGTGAGCGGAGAAGTATGCGTGGAATAGTGTTGCCTTGTGAACCAGCTTCTGAACCCATGCAGTGTGATAGAGTGGTGTCTGGGGCACAGCGTCATGAGTTTCGAAAGCGCAATGGGTTATGTTTCTACTGTGGTGATGCCTCTCATGCTATTTCAGTCTGCCCTAAGCGGGGAAGACGTTTTGCACGCTCAGTTGTCTTGGGTAGTATTCAGACTAAGTTTTTATTAACTGTCACTCTGATATGCTCTCTGTCCTCATTTTCTGCTCAGGCTTTCGTTGATTTTGGAGCAGCTATTAACCTGATGGATTATGATTTTGCTAAACGTTGTGGGTTTCCCTTGATACCCCTACAGAAGTCTATTCCCCTACTGGGGATCGATTCTACCCCTTTGGCTGAGAATAAACCCCAGTTTTCTACTCAGGTGATAATGAGGGTTGAACCTGATCACCATGAGTGCTGCAAATTTTTGGTTCTGTATAATCTGCATGACATTATCGTGCTGGGTTTCCCTTGGTTACAGTCTCATAATCCTGTTTTGGATTGGAAATCTGTGTCTGTAACCAGTTGGGGCTGCCAATGTGTTAATACCAACACTCCTGTTTTTTCTGCCTCCCCCCAGGCTCAGGATGTTCCTGACTTTTTGATTGATTTTTCTGATGTGTTTAGCGAAAGTAAATCTGCATCCTTGCCTCCCCATAGGAGCTATGACTGCGCTATTGAATTAGTGCCGGGTAGTAAATTCCCTAAAGGTCGCCTTTTTAACTTGTCTGTACCTGAACATGACGCTATGCGGTCTTATATCAAGGAATCATTGGAGAAGGGTCATATCAGACCATCCTCTTCACCCTTAGGTGCCGGTTTTTTCTTTGTGGCCAAAAAGGATGGTTCATTAAGGCCGTGTATTGATTATCGTCTCTTGAACAATATTACTGTGAAATATCAATACCCGTTACCCTTGATTTCTGACCTGTTTTCCAGGGTGAAAAACGCTACTTGGTTTACCAAGCTTGACCTCAGGGGGGCGTATAACCTTATTCGCATTAAGCACGGGGATGAATGGAAGACGGCATTCAATACCCCTGAAGGGCATTTTGAGTACCTAGTGATGCCCTTTGGGCTCACTAATGCTCCTTCCGTCTTCCAGTCCTTCATGAATGACATTTTCAGGGATTTTGTGGACAAATTTCTGATTGTTTATTTGGATGATATCTTGATTTTTTCTAATGACTGGGACTCTCATGTGAAACATGTTCGAACTGTGTTCCAGATTTTGAGAGAGAATGCTCTGTATGTGAAGGGATCAAAGTGTCTTTTTGGCGTACAGAGGATCTCATTTCTGGGATTCATTTTGTCCCCATCTGTTATTGAAATGGACCGGTCAAGGTTCAGGCCATCTGTGATTGGGTCCAACCTACTTCATTAAAGGCTCTTCAGAGATTTTTGGGTTTTGCCAATTTTTATCGTAAATTTATTGGTAATTTCTCGGTTATTGTTAAACCATTAACTGATTTGACCAGAAAGGGTTCTGATGTGGTGAATTGGCCTCCTGAGGCAGTCTCTGCATTTCAGGAACTTAAGCAGAGATTCACTTCTGCTCCTGTTCTACGGCAGCCTGATTTTTCTCTGCCATTTCAGGTGGAGGTTGATGCCTCTGAAATTGGGGCAGGTGCCGTTTTGTCCCAAAAAGATCCAGAGACCTCTAAAAGTAACCCTTGTGCCTTTTTCTCTGAAAATTTTCTCCTACTGAACGTAATTATGACGTGGGTAATCGGGAGTTATTGGCCATGAAGTGGGCTTTTGAAGAGTGGAGACATTGGCTGGAGGGAGCCAAACATCAGGTGGTGGTCCTTACGGACCATAAGAATCTGGTCTATCTGGAATCTGCCAAGCGACTCAATCCTAGACAGGCCAGGTGGGCCTTGTTTTTCACACGTTTTAATTTTGTGGTTTCCTTTCTTCCTGGCACTAAGAATGTTAAGGCGGATGCCCTCTCGAGGAGTTTCCTTGCGGACTCTCCTGAGTTATCTGATCCTTCTGTTATTTTGAAAGAGGGTGTAGTTCTTTCCGCCATCTCGCCCAATTTGAGACTTGCTCTGGAGGGGTGTCAGGAGGATAGGCCCGAGTGCTGCCCTGTTGGAAAATTGTTTGTCCCGGACCAGTGGAAGAAGAGTGTGATGTCTGAGATTCATTGTTCCGCATTGGCTGGGCATCCCGGAATTTTTGGTACCAGAGACTTGGTTAGTCGGTCCTTTTGGTGGCCTACCTTGTCTCGTGATGTCAGGGAATTTGTGCAGTCCTGCGGGACTTGCTCTCGCTCCAAGCCTTGCTCTCGCTCTAGTGGTTTGTTGATGCCATTGCCTGTGCCCAAGAGACCATGGACCCATATCTCTATGGATTTCATTTCCGACCTTCCTGTTTCTCAGAGAATGACCACCATCTGGGTAATTTGTGATAGGTTT
>JARQOD010000001.1:439707425-439882723 GCA_033576555.1 Oophaga sylvatica | reverse complement strand
TGAATATGGACGTGACGCCACTCCCATAGGCGTGGCGTCCATATTCATGCCCTTAATGAGCGGTATTACGTCACCGCTGCGCACAGGAGGAAGCTGACGCGGCGACAGGGACGCAGGGACCTGCAGCGACGGAGCGAGGAGGGTAAGTATGATGGGGGGGGACGGGGGAGCGGAGCCATGTATACAGGATGGGAGAGGGGAGCGGAGCCATGTATACAGGATGGGAGGGGGGAGCGGAGCCATGTATACAGGATGGGAGGATGGGAGCGGAGCCATGTATACAGGATGCGAGGGGGAGCAGAGCCATATATACAGGATGGAAGCGGAGCCATATATACAGGATGGGAGGGGGGAGCGGAGCCATGTATACAGGTGAGATGTGAGGTGTATGTGTCTGTGTGTATCAGTGTGTGTGTGTGTGTGTGTGTGTCTGCCTGCGTGTGTGTATGTGAGAGAGTGCTGCGGTGCTGTCTGTGTGTGGTGCTGTATGTGTGATGGTGATGGGGGGAGGCAGTGATGGTGGTGAGGAGGCAACGATGATGATGGGGAGCCAATGATGATGGGCAGGCAAAGATGATGATGATGGGGAGGCGATGATGATGGGCAGGCAATGATGATGATGATGATGATGGGGAGCCAATGATGATGAGCAGGCAATGATCATGATGATGGGGAGCCAATGATGATGGGCAGGCAATGATGATGATGGGGAGGCGATGATGATGGGGAGCCAATGATGATGGGCAGGCAATGATGATGATGATGATGGGGAGCCAATGATGATGGGAAGGCAATGATGATGATGGGGAGCCAATGATGATGGCAGGCAATGATGATGATGGGGAGGCAATGATGATGGGCAGGCAATGATAATGATGGGGAGCCAATGATGATGGGCAGACAATGATGATGATGATGGGGAGGCAATGATAATGAAGATGGGAAGGCAATGATGATGGGGAGGCGATGATGATGATAGGGAGGCAATGATGATGATAATGGGGAGTCTTTCCACAGTGCCCTTTCCTGAGCCATAACAGTGCAGAATGCAGCACAGTGCAGAGGAGAGCTCCATATTTTGTATGGAGCATTATATGGGGACCAGTATTCTTTATGGAGCATTATATTTGGCCCATAATACTGTATGGAGGACTATGTGGTGCCCATAATATTGTATGGAGGACTGTAATTATTTTTTGGTTTGGGGGTCACCGCAACATAAGGAACTGTATTGCGGGGTCACGGCATTAGAAAGGTTGAGAACCACTGATCTAGAGCCTCCTCCAAACTAATTGGAGCCTCCAGCTTGGCAGCGTCCAATTCTGACAAGGCAGACAATCTAGTATTCCCCAGAAAATTATTAAGGATCTCATCAGAAAAACCCACCCGGGAGTCATACAGTTTCCCAAAGAAATCTCTAAAAGCTGTTAGAATTCCCGCAGAAGACCTTACCAATGCCCCGTTTTTATTTTTTATCTCCGTCACCAGGGCGGGGCCCAGATTGGGTCCTGAGCAAGGTAGCCAGCAAATGCCGAGTTTCCTCTCCTTCCCCAAAATGAACCTGACGCTGAAAATAACATTTATCTGCAGCCTTTGAAAGCTTATGTTGAGCCAGTCGTTTTTTTCCGCATCCTTTAACCCCTTACTGCCATCGGACGTACTATCCCGTCCATGGTACCTGGGCCCGTATGACCATGGACGGGATAGTACGTCTCGTGCGATCGGACGCGCTCCCGGGGGAGCGCAGCCGATCGCGGCCGGGTGTCAGCTGATTATCACGGACCGCTCCCGGCACATTAACCCCTTGCACACCGCGATCAAACATGATCGCGGTGTACTGGGGGCACAGGGGAGGATCGCGCAGGGTGGGGGCTCCCTGCGCGCCCCCCTGAGACCCTCAGAGCAGCGCGATGTGATCGCGCTGTTCTGAGGGCTTCCTCCCTCCCAGGACCCGGATCCAAGATGGCGCCGGGGTCCTGGAGGGAGGCGGCTACCTCAGTGCCTGCCGAGAGCA
The DNA here is from genome assembly GCA_033576555.1 of Oophaga sylvatica. NCBI lineage: Eukaryota > Metazoa > Chordata > Amphibia > Anura > Dendrobatidae > Oophaga > Oophaga sylvatica. Next base: position 439,880,709 of record JARQOD010000001.1, on the reverse strand, counting down.
GGCACTGAGAAGCCTGCTGCACTGCCTGAGCGATCGCTGGTGTGACAGAGTGCTGTACACATTGTCACACCAGCGATCTGATAAAATACAGTGATGTCCCACCCTGGGACAAAGTAAAAAAGTTAAAAAAATAAAAATAAACATGTTTTAAAAAAAAATCCAAAATAAATAAAAAAATATATATATATATTCCCCAATAAATTCACTTCTTCCTGTAAATAAAAAAACAAAGCAATAAAAGTACACATATTTGGTATCGCCGCGTCCGTAACGACCCCCCTATAAAATTGTCCCACTAGTTAACCCCTTTAGTGAACCCCTTAAAAAAAAAAAAAAAAAAAAAACGAAGCAAAAAATCAATGCTTTATCATCATACCGCCGAACAAAAAGTGGAATAACACGCGATCAAAAAGACCGATATAAAAAAGCATGGTACCGCTGAAAACATCATCTTGTCCCGCAAAAAACGAGCCGTCATACAGCATCATCAGCGAAAAAATAAAAAAGTTATAGCTCGCAGAATAAAGCGATGCAAAAATAATTATTTTTTATATAAAATTGTTTTTATTCTATAAAAGCGCCAAAACATGAAAAAATGATATAAATGAGGTATCGCCATAATCGTACTGACCCGAAGAATAAAACTGCTTTATCAATTTTACCGCACGCGGAACGGTATAAACGCCTCCCCCAAAAGAAATTCATGAATTGCTGATTTTTGTTCATTCTAAACCTCCCAAAAATCGAAATAAAAAGCGATCAAAAAACGTCACGTGCTCAAAAATGGTACCAATAAAAACGTCAACTCGTCCCGCAAAAAATAAGACCTTACATGACTCTGTGGGCCAAAATATGCAAAAATTATAGCTCTCAAAATGTGATGATGCAAAAACTATTTTTGCAATAAAAAGCGTCTTTTAGCGTGACAGCTGCCAATCATAAAAACCCGCTATAAATAGTAAATCAAACCCCCCTTTATCACCCCCTTAGTAAGGGAAAAATAATAAAATTAAAAAAAGTATTTATTTCCATTTTCCCATTAGGGTTAGGGTTAGGGTTGCGGCTAAAGTTAGGGTTAGGGTTGGCGCTAAAGTTAGGATTAGGGTTAGGGTTGGGATTAGGGGTGTGTTAGGGTTAGGTTTGTGGTTAGGGTTGGGACTAGGGTTAGGGGTGTGTTGGGGTTAGGGTTGGAGTTAGAATTGGGGGGTTTCAGCTGTTTAGGCACATCAGGGGCTCTCCAAATGTGACATGGCGTCTGATCTCAATTCCAGCCAATTCTGCGTTGAAAAAGTCAAACGGTGCTCCTTCACTTCTGAGCTCTGCCATGCGTCCAAACAGTAGTTTATCCCCACATATGGGGTATCAGCGTACTCTGGACCACAAGAGTTATTGTGCAATTTGTCCTATTTCTTCTGCTACCCTTGGGAAAATAAAAAACTGGGGGCGAAAATATCATTTTTGTACAAAAAAAAATATTTTTTTGTTTTTACGGCTGTACATTATAAACTTCTTGTGAAGCACTTGGGGCTTCATAGCGCTCACCACACATCTAGATAAGTTCCTTGTGGGGTCTATTTTCCAAAATGGGGTCACTTGTTGGGGATTTCCACTGTTTAGGCGCATCAGGGGCTCTCCAAATGCGACATGACGCCCCCAGACCATTCCATCAAAGTCTGCAATCCAAAACGTCACTACTTCCCTTCCGAGCCCCAACGTGTACCCTTACAGTAGTTTTCTCCCACATATTGGATATCAGCATACTCAGGACAAATTGGACAACAACTTTTGGGGTCCAATTTCTCCTGTTACCCTTGTAAAAATAAAATATTGGGGCAAAAAAATAATTTTTGCAAAAAAAAAAGGATTTTTTATTTTTACGGCTGTGCGTTATAAACTTCTGTGAAGCACTTCGGGGTTCAAAGTGCTCACCACACATCTAGACAAGTTCCTTGTGGGGTCTATTTTCCAAAATGGGGTCACTTGTGGGGGGTTTCCACTGTTTAGGCGCATCAGGGACTCTCCAAATGCGACATGACGCCCCCAGACCATTCCATCAAAGTCTGCAATCCAAAACGTCACTACTTCCCTTCCGAGCCCTGACGTGCGCCCATACAGTAGTTTTCTCCCACATATTGGGTATCAGCGTACTCAGGACAAATTGGACAACAACTTTTGGGGTCCAATTTCTCCTGTTACCCTTGTGAAAATAAAATATTGGGGGCGAAAAAATCATTTTTGTAAAAAAAAAAAGATTTTTTATTTTTACGGCTGTACGTTATAAACTTCTGTGAAGCACTTCGGGGTTCAAAGTGCTCACCACACATCTAGATAAGTTCCTTGTGGGGTCTATTTGCCAAAATGGGGTCACTTGTGGGGGGTTTCCACTGTATAGGTGCATCAGGGGCTCTCCAAATGTGACATGACGCCCCAGACCATTCCATCAAAGTCTGCAATCCAAAACGTCACTACTTCCCTTCCGAGCCCTGACGTGCACCCATACAGTAGTTTTCTCCCACATATTGGGTATCAGCGTACTCAGGACAAATTGGACAACAACTTTTGGGTTCCAATTTCTTCTGTTACCCTTGTGAAAATAAAATATTGGGGGCGAAAAAATCATTTTGTAAAAAAAAAAGGATTTTTTATTTTACGGCTGTACGTTATAAACTTTAGTGAAACACCTGGGGGTTAAAAGTTCTCACCACACATCTAGATAAGTTCCTTGAGGGGTCTAGTTTCCAAAATTGTGTCATTTATGGGGGTTTCCACTGTTTAGGCAGATCAGGAGCTCTCCAAATACGACATGGCGTCCAGCCAATTCTGCGTTGAAAAAGTCAGACGGCGCTCCTTCCCTTCCAAACTCTGCCATGCACCCAAACAGTGGTTTACCCCCACATATGGGGTATCAGCGCACTCAGGACAAATTGCACAATAACTTTTGGAGTCTTGTTACCCTTGGAAAAATAAAAATTGGGGTGAAAAGATCATTTTTGTGGAAAAAATATGATTTTTAAATTTTACGGCTCTACATTATAAACTTGTGTGAAGCACTTGGGGGTTCAAATTGCTCACCAAAGATCTAGAAAAGTTCCTTAGGGGGTCTAGTTTCCCAAATGGGGTCATTTGTGGGGGGTTTCCACTGTTTAGGCACATCAGGGGCTCTCCAAATGCAACATGGCATCCAATCTCAATTCCAGCCAATTTTGGTTGGAAAAAGTCAAATGGTGCTCCTTCCATTCCGAGCTCTGCCGTGAGCCCAAACAGTGGTTCCCCCCCACATATGGGGTATCAGCGTACTCAGGACAAATTGGACAACAACTTATGTGGTCCAATTTCTCCTGTTACCCTTGGAAAATAAAAAATTAGTGACTAAAATATAATTTTTGTGGGAAAAAAATAGGATTTTTTTCTATTTTCATGCCCGGGCATTATAAACTTGTGTGAAGCACTTGGGGGTTCAAAGTGCTCACCAAAGATCTAGATAAGTTCCTTAGGGGGTCTAGTTTCCAAAATGGGGTCACTTGTGGGGGGTTTCCACTATTTAGGCTCATCTGGGGCACTGCAAACGGAACATGACCCCATCAACGTCTGCATTCCAAAACGTTACTACTTCCTTTCCAAGCCCTGCCGTGCACCCAAACAGTTCCCCCCCACATATGGGTATCAGCGTACTCAGGACAAATTGGACAACAACTTTTGGGGTCCAATTTCCTTGGGAAAATTCAAAAATTTGGGACTAAAAAATCATTTTTGTGGAAAATTGTTTTTTTTTTTTTTCACACCCAGGCATTATAAGCTTTTGTGAAACACTTGGGGGTTTAAAGTGCTCACAACAGATCTAGATAAGTACCTTAGGGGGTCTAGTTTCCAAAATGGTGTCACTTGTGGGGGTTTCCACTGTTTAGGCGCATCAGGGGCTCTCCAAACACGACATGGCGTCCAATCTCAATTCCAGCCAATTTTAGTTTGAAAAAGTCAAACGGCGCTCCTTCCCTTACGAGCTCTGCCGTGTGCCCAAACAGTGGTTTTCCCCCACATATTGGGTATTGGCGTACTCAGGAGAAATTGCATAACAACCTTATCTGTCCATTTTCTCCTTTTACCCTTGTGAAAATAAAAAAAAAGTTTGTAAAAGATCATTTTTGTGGCTAAAAAGTTAAATATTCATTTTTTCCTTCCACGTTGCTTTAGTTCCTGTGAAGCACCTGAAGGGTTAATAATCTTCTTGAATGTGGTTTTGAGTACCTTGAGGGGTGCAGTTTTTAGAATGGTGTCACTTTTGGGTATTTTCTGCCATATAGACCCCTCAAAGTGACTTCAAATGAGAGGTGGTCCCTAAAAAAAATGGCTTTGTAAATTTTGTTGTAAAAATGAGAAATCGCTGGTCAACTTTTAACCCTTATAACTTCCTAACAAAAAAAAATTTTGGTTCCAAAATTGTGCTGATGTAAAGTAGACATGTGGGAAATGTTATTTCTTAACTATTTTGTGTGATATATTTCTCTGTTTTAAGGGAATAAAAATTCAACGTTTGAAAATTGCAAAATTTTAAAAATTTTCGCCATATTTGCGTTTTTTTCAAAATAAACGCAAGTTATATCGAAGAAATTTTACTTCTAACGTGAAGTACAATATGTCACGAGAAAACAATCTCAGAATCGCGAAGATCCGTTGAAGCGTTCCAGAGTAATAACCTCATAAAGAGACAGTGGTCAGAATTGTAAAAATTGGCCCGGTCATTAACGTGCAAACCACCCTTGGGGGTGAAGGGGTTAATGCACTAAAATGTGTATCTGATGGATTTTCAAAGTATTGCATTTCCGCCGAGATAACCTCTTTCTGCAAGAGATCCCCATATGCTCTGGACTTAGTCTTAACTATATTCACTTCCGTGATCAACAGACCTCTTAGATAGGCCTTAGACACGTCCCATACTATTTCTCTTGGGGCTGTGCCTTTATTAACAACAACAAATTCTCTGAGTAGACCAGGGATCCTAGCATCTGCCTGAATAATAGATATCCAAAATGCATTAAACAACCATGGTGCACGTTCCCCTCTCCCACCACCCTCCCAGTCAAAGGTCGCCATAACGGGAGTGATCCGACAAAGCTCTGGGCAAGTATTCTACTCCACTGGCCAGCCGAACTGCCTGTGGGCTACCCAGTACCATATCAATCCTAGACAGTGAGCCGTGGCAAAGGGACAGGCAAGAGTATAATCTTGTTTGTGGATTATCTCGCCGCCATATATCCGTCAGCTCAACTTTAGTTAGCAGTCTCCCAAAAGGTGTCTGCCCCCCCAGTGTTCCCACTGACCCCTGTGATGTATCTACTCTCCCTGACGGAAGTTATGTAGGTCACCCCGACTTTCCACACATATAACTTGCAGTCATCATTGGCCCCTATCTCCTCCCTCGCATGTTCTGATTCCGCACTGAAGCATTACAATAAAACCCTGCAAAGTGCCCTGGATGAAATTGCACCTCCTATACATAGAACAATACGACACAGACGGCGACAACCATGGCACACGCTGCAAACACGTTTCCTTCAGCGGTGCTCCAGGTGCGCCGGAAGTCTGTGGAGAAAATCTAATCTACCCAAAGATTTTATCCATTACAAGTTTATGCTTAAAACATACAACTCTGCCCTTCACCTCTCCAAACAAACCTATTTCAACACCCTCATCACCTCACTATCCAATAACCCTAAACGTCTCTTTGACACTTTTCATTCCCTACTCAACCCAAAAGTGCAGGCCCCAACCACGAATCTCCGCGCTGAAGATTGGGCCAATTATTTCAAAGAAAAAATTGATCACATCCGACAGGAAATTATCTCCCAATCCCCTCATACCATGCACTGTCCTACCTCCCCCACTGCATCTAGCTCACTCTCTGATTTTGACCCAGTAACAGAAGAAGAAGTAACCAGGCTCCTTGCATCTTTTCGCCCTACCACTTGCATCAGTGACCCCATTCCATCACATCTCCTCCAGTCCCTTTCCCGTGCTGTCACCTCTCACATAACAAAAATATTCAACCTCTCTCTCTCTTCTGGTATCTTTCCCTCCTCATTTAAACACGCCATTGTGGCGCCTCTGAGGGTTCAGTCGCCACAGAGGTATTGCACCTCATCCAGAGGTGTGATACCCCACTCTCAGGTAAGGAGGGAGCACCACCCAGGACTCTAACACCTGCACCCATCACAGACTATAGCAGCAGGGCACCCTGGACGTACCCTGAGGGAGGATGGTCTCATCCCTGGCTGGGTAGTAAAAAGTGCATAGGTGGGTGGAGTTATTAAGAAGGATGGGAAATGAAGCTTCGAGAGCAGGAAGGAGTGAGTGAGACGTGAGGAGAATGTGAAAGGAAGCAGACCTGCTGCAGAGAGAGAGAGTCTGGGAGGGGATGTGGAGCTGAGAGCAGCTGTCCCCAGAGAGAGGAAGTGAGAGAGAGGGAAGCAAGGAAGGAAGCTTATGGAAGGATAGAAGGGGTCCTAGGGGCACGGATAGTGAGTGATCCATCTGTGGGGCCCGATCCAATTGTGGAGGGACCAGTTCGCAGAAGGGACTCGGCCCCTAACCTAGTGGAGAACTTTATGACTCAGCTAGCAAGCCGACTGCTGTGACAACTCTAGGGGTCACAGACAACAACCACATTCATCTTCTCCGGACAGGCAGCTATATAGAATCAAGGAACCGAAAAGATAGAGAACGTTATCCGTCAGGATTCGCAGCAGCCGATCTGGGACACTGTTTGTGAAGGTGCTGGAAAGGCAGTAGGAGTGGGAATCAGCACAGCGAGACAGCCAGTGAAAGGAACACATAGAAAGGAGTCCTGGAAAGGTGCATTCCAAACTACCTGGGAGTTTGCTGAGCACCTTACCAGGAGGAAGTGGCACCAAGCGGGCATCTGTACTGCCGGCACCTGAACTGTGAGTAAAGCTTTGGAAACTGCATCTGACTGTGTCCTCTCAAGTTCTTCCTGCGGCACACACTCCACTCTGCTACATCTCCCAGCACCATTACTTTCTACAACACCTCCCTGCCCTGGGACAAGCTTCACCTGTGGGAAGCTATTCCAACTCTGCTGCATCATACCATCTGTCCCAGAGGATCTGCACCGCAGCGCTGGTTACCTCTGACCAGATACCACAGGTGGCATCATGAACACTTTACTACAACCTCTATCATCCCCTGTAAATATTCCCCTTGCATTGGACACCCAGGGCCACAGACCGGGTCACTGCTGCCGTGACACATCCCTTTAAGATACCGGCCCGGTACCGAGTATCCCACTGCCCTGGCGGGCGATCCACCATCATACATCCATTACTTAAAAAACAGGCCCTCGACCAAAACTGTGCCGCTAACTATAGATCTGTCTCTAATCTTCCCTTCATCTCTAAACTCCTGGAACGCCTGGTCCACACCTGTCTTATCCGCCATCTTTCAGATAACTCTCTTCTCGACCCTCTTCAATCTGGTTTCCGCTCTTTACACTCTACTGAAACTGCCCTCACTAAAGTCTCTAATGATCTACTAACTGCTAAATCTAATGGTCACTACTCCATGCTAATTCTCTTGGATCTCTCTCCGCAGCATTCGACACTGTGGACATCAGATCCTCCTCACTATGCTCCGCTCCATCAGCCTCAAGGATACTGTTCTCTCCTGGTTCTCCTATCTCTCTGACCGTTCCTTCACTGTATCTTTTACTGGCTCCTCCTCCTCTCATCTTCCCCTTACTGTTGGGGTTACTCAAGGAACAGTCCTAGGCCCCCTCCTCTTCTCTTTGTACACCGCCCCTATTGGACAAACAATCAGTAGATTTGGTTTCAAGTTCCATCTCTATGCTGATGACACCCAATCATACACTTCTTCTCCCGATATCACGCCTGCCTTTTTAGAAAACATCAGTGATTGTCTTACCACTGTCTCCAACATCATGTCATCCTTCTATCTCAACCTGAATCTGTCAAAAACAGAACTCCTCTTGTTTCCTCCCTCTACTAACCTACCTTTGCCCAACATTGCCATCTCCGTGTGTGGTTCCACCATTACTCCCCAGCAACATGCCCGCTGTCTTGGGGTCATACTTGATTTCAAGCTTTCATTCACTCATTCACCCCCCACATCCAATCACTGGCTCGCTCTTGTTATCTGCACCTCAAAAACATCTCTAGAATTCAACCTTTTCTTACTTTCGACTCTGCAAAATCTCTTACTGTTTCTCTTATTCATTCTCGTCTGGACTATTGTAACTCTCTACTAATCGGTCTCCCTCTTACCAAACTCTCCCCTCTCCAATCTGTCTTGAATGCTGCCTCCAGGATCATATTCCTCACCAATTGTTATGTCGATGCCTCTACCTTGTGCCAATCATTACACTGGTTACCCATCCACTCCAGAATCCAGTACAAACTTATTACCCTCACCCACAAAACACTCCATGGCTCAGCACTACCCTACATCTCCTCCCTTGTCTCAGCCTACCATCCTACCCGTGCCCTTCGTTCTGCTAATGACCTGAGGTTAGCATCCTCAATAATCAGAACCTCCCACTCCCGTCTCCAAGACTTTTCACGTGCTGCGCCAATTCTTTGGAATGCACTACCCAGGTCAATACGATTAATCCCCAATCCCCACAGTTTTAAGCATGCCCTAGAAACGCATTTGTTCAGACTGGCCTACCGCCTCAACGCATTAACCTAACTATCCCTGTTTGGTCCATTCAAAAAATTTTTTTACCATAATCAGGTACCTCGTATTATGTTCTCACCCGCTTTATGCATTTAATAGCCCTCTGTGTCTGTTACATACTTTGGCTGTTAACTGGTTCATGCAGAATTACATGAACACCCATTCGAATACTATGGCTGGTCCGAACAATGAAAGAAATTGTTACCATCTACCTTTTGTGTCTCCCCTTTTTCCTCATAGATTGTAAGCTTGTGAGCAGGGCCCTCATTCCTCTTGGTATCTACTTTGATCTGTGTTTATTGTTATGCTGTACTGTCTATTGTCTGTACAAGTCCCCTCTATAATGTAAAGCGTTGCGGAATATGTTGGCGCTATAGAAATAAAATTATTATTATTATCCATGTTATGTAAATAAAAGCTTATAACCTGACGTTAAATTCATCCATTGGTTGTGTAAATTATTCTTTTGAAAGCTGAAACCCTCCGAAACGTGGTTTAGGTTAAGAAAATAAATTGGCATCAATGCAGAAATATTAATCATTTAATGGACACAGAATGGTCAGATTTTGGCAAGACAAAAGTTTTGTCTCCTGGTCATATAATGCACCCAATCCTAGTTTACATCCTCACCTGTGCTCAGTAAATGATCGGTTAATTAGTGGGTGTGTATAAAAAGAAATCCAGTACCCAGACCTTCACTTGAACTGCAACTTGAGCTCTGACAACATGTCAAAAATCCACCCTGCGACCAAAGCCTGGATTATCAAGAGGCTGAAGACCAGATCCACTGCAGAGGTGGCTGGCACCTTTAATGTGTCTCAGCATCAAGTACAAAGAATTAAAAAAAGATTTGAAGAGACTGGAGATGTGTTTGACAAGCACAGGTACAGCAGACCCCGCAAGACAACTGCTCAGGAGGAACGTTTGTTGGTTAGAAAATCCAAAGCAAGCCCCTCTTCCACTGCAGCAGATCTCCAACAGGCCTTGTCACCTCAAGTCCCTGTGTCAACTAGAACAGTTTGTAGGATTCTGTCTCGAAATGGCCTCCATGGTCGAATCAGTGCCCAGAAGCCAGCACTAAATAAAAGGCAAATAAAAAACCGTGTGGCATTTGCAAAGTCCCACAGCCTGCTAAACAGATGAACGCTGGAAAAGTGGCAGAAGGTGGATTTATCTGATGAATCTTCAGTACAATTACACCACAGCCGCCGCAAATACTGCAGGAGACCTGCTAGAGCCTGTATGGATCCAAAATACACCCAGGAAACAGATAAATTTGGTGGTGGAAAGATCATGGTCTGGGGCTACATTCAGTATGGGGGTGTGCGAAACATTTGCAAGGTGGAAGGCAATATCAATAGCCTAAAATATCAAGAAGTATTAGCTACCTCTTATATTCCAAATCATAAAAGGGGTCAAATTCTGCAGCAGGATGGTGCTCCATCTCATACATCCATCTCTACAACAAAGTTCCTCCAGGCAAAAAAGATCAAGGTGCTCAAGGACTGGCCAGCCCAGTCACCAGACATGAACATTATTGAGCATGTTTGGGGTAGGATGAAAGAGGAAGCTTGGAAGACAAAACCAAAGAATCTAGATGAACTCTGGGAGGCATGTAAGACTGCATTCTTTGCTATTCCTGATGACTTCACTAATAAATTGTATGAATCATTGTTGAACCGCATGGATGCTGTCCTTCAAGCTCATGGAAGTCACACAAAATATTAAATATGACTCTAATAACACCACAACTTCATTCACCAATGTTATGCAACATATATTTGTATTTTAAGTTAATTATTTGTTTTAATATCACATTACTTTCTGTGGGCGACAAAACTTTTGTCTTGCCAAAATCTGACCATTCTGTGTCCATTAAATGATCAATATTTCTGCATTTATGCTAATTTATTTTCTTAACCCCTTACTGCCATCGGACGTACTATCCCGTCCATGGTACCTGGGCCCGTATGACCGGGGACGGGATAGTACATCATAGGCGATCAGCTGCGCTCCTGAGGGGAGCGCAGCTAATCGCCGCCGGGTGTCAGCTGATTATCACAGCTGACACCCATGACTGTGTGTCAGGAGCGGTCACGGACCGCTCCCGGCACATTAACCCCTTGCACACCGCGATCAAACATGATCGCGGTGTACTGGGGGCACAGGGGAGGATCGCGCAGGGTGGGGGCTCCCTGCGCGCCCCCCTGTGACCCTCAGAGCAGCGCGATGTGATCGCGCTGTTCTGAGGGCTTCCTCCCTCCCAGGACCCGGATCCAAGATGGCGCCGGGGTCCTGGAGGGAGGCGGCTACCTCAGTGCCTGCCGAGAGCAGGCACTGAGAAGCCTGCATCTATGCCTGTGCGATCGCTGGTGTGACAGAGTGCTGTGCACACTGTCACACCAGCGATCTGATAAAATACTGTGATGTCCCACCCTGGGACAAAGTAAAAAAGTTAAAAAAGTAAAAATAAACATGTGTAAAAAAAAAATCCAAAATAAATAAAAAAAAAAAAAAAATATTCCCCAATAAATTCACTTCTTCCTGTAAATAAATAAAAAAAAACAATAAAAGTACACATATTTGGTATCGCCGCGTCCGTAACGACCCCCCCTATAAAATTGTCCCACTAGTTAACCCCTTTAGTGAACCCCTTAAAAAAAAAAAAAAAAAACGAAGCAAAAAATCAATGCTTTATTATCATACCGCCGAACAAAAAGTGGAATAACGCGCGATCAAAAAGACCGATATAAAAAACATGGTACCGCTGAAAACATCATCTTGTCCCGCAAAAAACGAGCTGTCATAAAGCATCATCAGCGAAAAAATAAAAAAGTTATAGCTCGCAGAATAAAGCGATGCAAAAATAATTATTTTTTATATAAAATTGTTTTTATTCTATAAAAGCGCCAAAACATGAAAAAATGATATAAATGAGGTATCGCCATAATCGTACTGACCCGAAGAATAAAACTGCTTTATCAATTTTACCACACGCGGAACGGTATAAACGCCTCCCCAAAAGAAATTCATGAATTGCTGATTTTTGTTCATTCTAACCTCCCAAAAATCGAAATAAAAAGCGATCAAAAAACGTCACATGCTCAAAAATGGTACCAATAAAAACGGCAACTCGTCCCGCAAAAAATAAGACCTCACATGACTCTGTGGGCCAAAATATGCAAAAATTATAGCTCTCAAAATGTGGTGATGCAAAAAACTATTTTTGCAATAAAAAGCGTCTTTTAGCGTGACAGCTGCCAATCATAAAAACCCGCTATAAATAGTAAATCAAACCCCCCTTTATCACCCCCTTAGTTAGGGAAAAATAATAAAATTAAAAAAAAGTATTTATTTCCATTTTCCCATTAGGGTTAGGGTTAGGGTTGCGGCTAAAGTTAGGGTTAGGGTTGGCGCTAAAGTTAGGATTAGGGTTAGGGTTGGGATTAGGGGTGTGTTAGGGTTAGATTTGTGGTTAGGGTTGGGACTAGGGTTAGGGGTGTGTTGGGGTTAGGGTTGGAGTTAGAATTGGGGGGTTTCCGCTGTTTAGGCACATCAGGGGCTCTCCAAATGTGACATGGCGTCTGATCTCAATTCCAGCCAATTCTGCGTTGAAAAAGTCAAACGGTGCTCCTTCACTTCTCAGCTCTGCCATGCGTCCAAACAGTAGTTTATCCCCACATATGGGGTATCAGCGTACTCTGGACCCCAAGAGTTATTGTGCAATTTGTCCTATTTCTTCTGCTACCCTTGGGAAAATAAAAAACTGGGGGCGAAAATATCATTTTTGTACAAAAAAAAATATTTTTTTGTTTTTACGGCTGTACATTATAAACTTCTGTGAAGCACTTGGGGCTTCATAGCGCTCACCACACATCTAGATAAGTTCCTTGTGGGGTCTATTTTCCAAAATGGGGTCACTTGTTGGGGATTTCCACTGTTTAGGCGCATCAGGGGCTCTCCAAATGCGACATGACGCCCCCAGACCATTCCATCAAAGTCTGCAATCCAAAACGTCACTACTTCCCTTCCGAGCCCCGACGTGTACCCATACAGTAGTTTTCTCCCACATATTGGATATCAGCGTACTCAGGACAAATTGGACAACAACTTTTGGGGTCCAATTTCTCCTGTTACCCTTGTAAAAATAAAATATTGGGGCAAAAAAATCATTTTTGAAAAAAAAAAAAGGATTTTTTATTTTTACGGCTGTGCGTTATAAACTTCTGTGAAGCACTTCGGGGTTCAAAGTGCTCACCACACATCTAGACAAGTTCCTTGTGGGGTCTATTTTCCAAAATGGGGTCACTTGTGGGGGGTTTCCACTGTATAGGTGCATCAGGGGCTCTCCAAATGTGACATGACGCCCCAGACCATTCCATCAAAGTCTGCAATCCAAAACGTCACTACTTCCCTTCCGAGCCCTGACGTGCGCCCATACAGTAGTTTTCTCCCACATATTGGGTATCAGCGTACTCAGGACAAATTGGACAACAACTTTTGGGTTCCAATTTCTTCTGTTACCCTTGTGAAAATAAAATATTGGGGACGAAAAAATCATTTTTGTAAAAAAAAAAAAAGATTTTTTATTTTACGGCTGTACGTTATAAACTTTAGTGAAACACCTGGGGGTTAAAAGTTCTCACCACACATCTAGATAAGTTCCTTGAGGGGTCTAGTTTCCAAAATGGCGTCATTTATGGGGGTTTCCACTGTTTAGGCAGATCAGGAGCTCTCCAAACACGACATGGCGTCCAGCCAATTCTGCGTTGAAAAAGTCAGACGGCGCTCCTTCCCTTCCAAACTCTGCCATGCACCCAAACAGTGGTTTACCCCCACATATGGGGTATCAGCGCACTCAGGACAAATTGCACAATAACTTTTGGAGTCTTGTTACCCTTGGAAAAATAAAAATTGGGGTGAAAAGATCATTTTTGTGGAAAAAATATGATTTTTAAATTTTACGGCTCTACGTTATAAACTTGTGTGAAGCACTTGGGGGTTCAAATTGCTCACCAAAGATCTAGAAAAGTTCCTTAGGGGGTCTAGTTTCCAAAATGGGGTCATTTGTGGGGGGTTTCCACTGTTTAGGCACATCAGGGGCTCTCCAAATGCAACATGGCATCCAATCTCAATTCCAGCCAATTTTGGTTGGAAAAAGTCAAATGGTGCTCCTTCCATTCCGAGCTCTGCCGTGCGCCCAAACAGTGGTTCCCACCCACATATGGGGTATCAGCGTACTCAGGACAAATTGGACAACAACTTATGTGGTCCAATTTCTCCTGTTACCCTTGAGAAAATAAAAAATTAGTGACTAAAATATAATTTTTGTGGGAAAAAAATAGGATTTTTTATTTTCATGCCCGGGCATTATAAACTTGTGTGAAGCACTTGGGGGTTCAAAGTGCTCACCAAAGATCTAGATAAGTTCCTTAGGGGGTATAGTTTCCAAAATGGGGTCACTTGTGGGGGGTTTCCACTGTTTAGGCTCATCTGGGGCACTGCAAACGGAACATGACCCCCATCAACGTCTGCATTCCAAAACGTTACTACTTCCTTTCCAAGCCCTGCCGTGCACCCAAACAGTTCCCCCCCCCCCACATATGGGGTATCAGCGTACTCAGGACAAATTGGACAACAACTTTTGGGGTCCAATTTCCTTGGGAAAATTCAAAAATTTGGGACTAAAAAATCATTTTTGTGGAAATTTTTTTTTTTTTTTTTCACACCCAGGCATTATAAGCTTTTGTGAAACACTTGGGAGTTCAAAGTGCTCACAACAGATCTAGATAAGTACCTTAGGGGGTCTAGTTTCCAAAATGGTGTCACTTGTGGGGGTTTCCACTGTTTAGGCGCATCAGGGGCTCTCCAAACACGACATGGCGTCCAATCTCAATTCCAGCCAATTTTAGTTTGAAAAAGTCAAACGGCGCTCCTTCCCTTACGAGCTCTGCCGTGTGCCCAAACAGTGGTTTTCCCCCACATATTGGGTATTGGCGTACTCAGGAGAAATTGCATAACAACCTTATCTGCCCATTTTCTCCTTTTACCCTTGTGAAAATAAAAAAAAAGTTTGTAAAAGATAATTTTTGTGGCTAAAAAGTTAAATATTCATTTTTTCCTTCCACGTTGCTTTAGTTCCTGTGAAGCACCTGAAGGGTTAATAATCTTCTTGAATGTGGTTTTGAGTACCTTGAGGGGTGCAGTTTTTAGAATGGTGTCACTTTTGGGTATTTTCTGCCATATAGACCCCTCAAAGTGACTTCAAATGAGAGGTGGTCCCTAAAAAAAATGGCTTTGTAAATTTTGTTGTAAAAATGAGAAATCGCTGGTCAACTTTTAACCCTTATAACTTCCTAACAAAAAAAAATTTTGGTTCCAAAATTGTGCTGATGTAAAGTAGACATGTGGGAAATGTTATTTATTAACTATTTTGTGCGACATATTTCTCTGTTTTAAGGGAATAAAAATTCAAAGTTTGAAAATTGCAAAATTTTAAAAATTTTCGCCATATTTGCGTTTTTTTCAAAAATAAACGCAAGTTATATCGAAGAAATTTTACTTCTAACGTGAAGTACAATATGTCACGAGAAAACAATCTCAGAATCGCGAAGATCCGTTGAAGCGTTCCAGAGTTATAACCTCATAAAGAGACAGTGGTCAGAATTGTAAAAATTGGCCCGGTCATTAACGTGCAAACCACCCTTGGGGGTGAAGGGGTTAATCTAAACCACAGTTTGGAGGGTTTCAGCTTAAAAAAGAATAATTTATACAACCAATGGATGAATTTAACATCAGGTTATAAGCTTTTATTCACAGTACATAACATGGATAAGCGACATAACTTCTGTCAGGGAATGTAATGAATTATCTATTATGTTGTTAAAGTCTCCATTACCACCGTCAGGACCCCAGGATGTTTCTCTACAAAGCGGAGATTTTCCTTCAGCAAGATTCCAGAATACGGAGGAGGGACGTAGAGAGCTACAATCAAGCACTCAATCTCATTCAGCCTACCTCTCAAACATACAAACCGACCATCCGCATCAATTTTAGAATCAGATTCCAGGAACGTGCTATTCTTCCGGAACAACACACTCACACCTCTAGAGTAAGTAGAGAAAGTGGAATGAAAGCACTGCCCAGCCCACCGGGGACGTAAAGAGTGAAGTCTATCTTTGGTCATATGCGTTTCCTGCAGACATACCACTTCAGCCTGGGAAGATTTTATATAGTCAAGTATTGCTTTACGTTTAGCCGGTTCGTTCAGGCCATGGACGTTCCACATCAGTATTTTAAGAGTTCGGGCCATGGTAACTACTTAGGAAAGACATAAGCAACGGAGCATTATGGAGAAACATGTCATGCATACACCTAGCCGCAATAGCCCAACACACCAAGAGACAATTGAGAGAGAATATTAACAATACCCAACTCCCCCACCTCCCTTCCCAACAGACCCAAGTCTCTGTTCAAACATAATACTGGAGGCCGGGAGTCCCTTTCTTCGCTCACCGCGAGAGTCCAGACTATTATCCATCAGCTCTCCAGAAAAAAAAAAAGGGGGGGGTTGTTAGCAGCTCACCACTGCCACCAACCAGAAGCAAACATAAGCAAATCCACTCTATACCGAATTCCCTTTTTTTGCTCCACATATTACAGGAGTCTTCGTTGCAGATCATCTGAGTATTCTCAAATATTTATGGATGGACTGGGAAAAAAAAAAAGGGAAGAAAGGATAAAGGGAGTGGGGTAATTAGAGAGGAGTTAGAAACAAAAAGAGAACGTAACCATCAAAATAAGTTCTAGAGCCCGCGCGCGCGTGCCACCAAAGCAGGCCAATATTATCCAGCAGGGGAGAAGAAGGGTTACATCTTCTCTCTACCAAAAATCAATCCAGAGGGAGTATCAGGAGAAACGCAGAAAAGACAATTAGCAGAGTTCAGCTAGCACACTGTAATCCACGAGTAAAGGATAGATAAACTCAAGTTGCCAACTGACGCAGTCTTTTCTAATTTTTGTCCAGCCAATCACACGAGTCCTTTGAGGATTCAAAGAAATGGGTAGAATCCATGGCTGCCACTCATAGCTTAGCTGGGTATAACATTGAATAGTACACTTTTAAGGAGCGCAGCCGGCGTTTAACATCTTGGAACTGCCATCTCTTATTCTGGACCTCAATGGAGAAGTCCGGGTACTGCGAAATCTGTTGCCCATCTATTATTAGATCCGTCTTGTCCCTGGCCTCTCTCAGGACTGTATCTCTGTCCCTATAGTGGAGAACTCGGGTCAAGACAGTACGTGGTTGCGCCCCTGGGACCTGAGGTTTGGTGTGGACCCTATGGGCTCTTTCTATTGCAAATAATGGGGACAAAACATTATTCCCAAATGACTGCCGGATCCAAGCCTCAAAATATTCCACGGCTTTATTTCCTTCCGCCTTCTCAGGGACCCACACTATTCATACATTATTACGGCGCATCCGATTTTCCAAATCATCTTGTTTGGTTCTGATTGTCTCAATTATTCTGCTGTATTGTTCTACTCGTGTTCTCATGGGCTACAGTACATCTTCCACATCATTTTGTCTGTCTTCCAACTCAGTAGTTCTATCAGTTAATGATCTAATATCTTACCTGACATTCCTTAACTCGTCCTTAATGTCCCTCATTTGTAGGGCCAGTGCTGCATTGCCCCGTGATACAGCATTCAGGACATCAGTGAGGGTGGGAGGATTAGCAGTCTGTGATAAAGTGACCATGAGTGCAGGATCCTGCATCTGCTTCTCAGCCTGTGTCTCAATGACTCCCCTGCCCCTTGCACTCCCTGGGGGCTACATTTCTAACATTTTTAATAAAAACGTTTTTCCATCTATAGTAAATTTTGCTGAATCCAACATCTTCCCCACAGCATAAAGATCACGTTCGTGGTCTATTGAGGTATAACGGGAAACAACGTCAAAAGACGCTAATGCGAGGGGTTTCTACCAACAAATAATCATACAGATCCTGATCAATAATATATGCTTCTAAATCTTCTTGTAGACACATTTTAAATTTTGGATCCTCATCCATTTTCTGATACACCTTCTCATCTTTAAGTTGTTTCATAATCTCTGCAATATACTCCAACCTGTCCATTACGACAGCGCCCCCTTTGTCAGCGGGTTTTATGACGATGTCATCGTCATGGACAAGTTCGTATAGTGCCAAATATTCCTCTTTTAAAATATTCGGGTGTCTGTATTCCTTTGTTGCTGTACCCTTCAATTTTTCAACATCATTTTTAACAACTTTTTCAAATGCATCAATAACAGCGCCGATGACACGCAGATCTACCTATCTGGACCTGACCTCACCTCCCTACTGACCAAAATCCCACAGTGTCTGTCTGCTATCTCAGCCTTCTTTTCTGCTCGCTTTCTCAACCTGAACATGGACAAAACAGAATTCATCATCTTTCCCCACCTCACTCTACCCCTTCACCAGACCTATCCATCAATGTCAATGGCTGCTCGCTTTCCCCAGTCCCACATGCTCGGTGCCTTGGGGTGATCATCGACTCTGCCCTCTCTTTCAAACCACATATCCAAGCCCTCGCCACCTCCTGCCGCCTCAAACTCAAAAATATTTCCCGGATCCGCTCATTCCTCAACCATGAAACCACAAAAACACTAGTGCACGCCCTTATCATCTCCCGCCTCGACTACTGCAACCTCCTACTGTCTGGCCTCCCCTCTAGCACTCTGGCACCACTCCAGTCCATCCTACACTCTGCTGCACGACTAATCCACCTGTCTCCCCGCTATTCCCCAGCCTCCCCCCTATACCAGGCCCTTCACTGGCTCCCTATTGCCCAGAGGCTCCAGTTCAAAACCTTAACCATGACAAACAAAGCCATCCACAACCTTTCTCCTCCATACATCTGTAACATAGTCTCCCGCTACCTACCTACACGCAACCTTCGATCCTCTCAAGATCTCCTTCTCGACTCCCCCCTCATCTCTTCTTCCCACAACCACATACAAGACTTCTCCCGGGCTTCCCCCATACTCTGGAACTCCCTGCCGCAAAACATCAGACTTTCACCAACAACGGAGACCTTCAAGAAAAACCTGAAGACCCACCTGTTCCGACAAGCCTACAACCTGCAATGATCCTCAGTGTACTGAACCATCGTACGACCAGCTCTACCCTCTCCTAGTGTATCCTCACCCATCCCTGCAGACTGTGAGCCCTCGCGGGCAGGGTCCTCTCTCCTTCTGTACTTGTGTGTCCCTTGTCCAGCACATGTTTATTGTACCTGTCTATATTTTCCCCTTTTCATATGTAAAGCGCCATGGAATAAATGGCGCTATATAAATGTATAATAATAATAATAATAATAATAATTCACTGGTGGAATAAAATCATTATTTTTTCTTCAAATCAACAAGATTCAAATCAAGTTCACTTATCTTAATCTTTTTCAATGTAGTTTTATTATGAAACCATTCCTTTAATCTGAACATTCTAAAAAAACGTTCTAGGTCTATTTGCAACTCTAACCAATCCATATGTGAGCATAAACTGAACGATAGGCCTTTACTTAATACAGATATCAATACCTTTTTGGAAATGTTAACTACAAGTTCTGTTCCCATTTCTTCAGAGTCACTTGTCTTTGTGGTTGAGACCTGTTCTTCTCTAACTTTTACTCTGGTAATGACGCTTGCCTCCTCGCCTTTTGCGCAAAAAAAAGTTGAAAAAGTTGTTAAAAATGATGTTGAAAAATTGAAGGGTACAGCAACAAAGGAATACAGACACCCGAATATTTTAAAAGAGGAATATTTGGCACTACAGGAACTTGTCCATGACAATGACATTGTCATAAAACTCGCTGACAAAGGGGGCGCTGTCATCGTAATGGACAGGTCAGAGTATATGGCAGAGATTGAGACAAGTTACGATGAGAAGGTGTATCAGAAAATGGATGGGGATCCAAAATTTAAAATGTGTCTACAAGAAGCTTTAGAAGCATACATTATTGATAAGGTTCTGCATGATTATTTGTTGGTAGAAACCCCTCGTATTAGCGTCTTTTGACGTTGTTTCCCTTTATACCTCAATAGACCACGAACATGGTCTTTATGCTGTGGGGAAGATGTTGGATTCAGCAAAATTTACTATGGAGGGAAAAACAATTTTATTACAAATGTTAGAAATCATTTTAAGGCGGAGCTATTTTTTATTTGGCGATACCTTTTATACACAGAGACAAGGCACAGCAATGGGGGCCAATATGGCCACCGCGTATGCAAATCTAGTTATGGGAGTCCTGGAGGAGGAACTTGTCTATGTATCCCACCACTTCCAGCATGTGCTGGTGTGGTGGAGATACATAAGTGATGTCTTCCTCCTATGGATAGGCTCACAGAAAGAACTTGAAGATTTTCATCAGTTCCTTAATAAAATTGACCAAATTGACTATTAAATTTACTCTTGTGTCATCTAAGACAGAAATGCAATTTCTGGATGTACTTGTGAAACAAAAAAATAGTTAACTTGTAACTACATTATTTGTAAAAAATACGGATAGGAATAATTTGCTTGTATATGATAGCCAACATCCACAAAGTATGGTGAGGTCGATACCTTTAAGTCAACTACTTAGAGTACGATGAATTGTGAAGGAAACAGATGAGGAAAACTTGGTCATTGACTCTTTAATTACTAAGTTTTTACGTAGGGGTTACCCAAAAAATCTATTGGAAATAACTAAAAAGAAAGTGGTTGAACAGGATAGGAATGTGTTAATTAATAAAAATAGAATTAGACTTACCGGTAATTCGGTTTCTAGGAACCTTCCACGACAGCCATACTGGAGGATGTCTCCCCACCCTAATAGGGGACAGGAACACAAAGAGGTTAAATGCCCCTCCCCTTCCTGCACCCTCCAGTGTTTTCCTGGACACACTAGCATGTATAGTTACCAACAAAGTGCAGACAGTATCCAATAAGAACATCAGATAGGGAGGGAAATTAGTGCTGTCGTGGAAGGTCCATAGAAACCGAATTACCGGTAAGTCTAATTCTATTTTCTTCAGTCACCTTCAACGACAGCCATACTGGAGTAGTACCAACAGCCAATTTCTCTAGGGAGGGATCACGGCCTGCAGAACTCATCTGCCAAATGTTAAATTCCTATTGAAATTTAGCCTGTAGTGTTTAATAAATGTGTGGATAGACGACCAGGTGGCGGCTCTGCATATCTGCTCCAATGAAGCATTCCCCCTCTCTGCCCACGATGTTGCTACCGCCCTGGTAGAATGTGCCTTCAATGAAGCAGGTGGAGCCAGTCTCTGTGATGAGTAAGATAGGCAGATGGCCTGTTTGATCCAGTTCGCAATCGTATTCTTTGCCGCTTTTTTGTCTTTATTTCTTCCCGCAAACTGAATGAACAGATTCTGGTCAATCCGCCAGGCTTTAGTCTGCTGTAGGTAATAAAGAACTGCCCTGCGAACGTCGAGGGTGTGGAAGCTCTCTTCCCCAGGGTTGGAGGGGTTTGGGCAGAATGAGGGTAATATGATGTCCTGGTCCCTGAAAGTTTGAGACCACTTTAGGTAGAAAAGACTGATCTAGTTTCAGGATGATACTATCTGCAGTGAGTGTTAAATAAGGCTCTTGTATCGATAAGGCCTGTAACTCTCCTATGCGTCTGGCAGTAGTGATTGACACTAAGAAGATAGTTTTAAAGTCAGACTTTTTATGGTTAACGATTCTAAGGGTTCAAACGGGTCTTGGGTCAGGCTGTTAAGTACGATGTTGAGATCCCAAGGGGGAACCTGACTACGGAGTTTAGGACGAATCCTAATTTCTGATGTCATAAAACGTTTGATCCAGCGATGGCTGGCTAAGTCGAAATCAAAGAAGGTACTTTATGCTGATACCTGTACCTTCAATGTGCTGGGAGTAAGGCCGATTTTCAGACCTTTTTGCAAAAAGTCCAAAATCTGTGCTATATTGGAATGGAAGGGATCGGGGGTGTTTGGGAAGCATCAGGTAGAAAATCTGTAGCATCGGCGTCCCGGCCCTCTGCCAGGCAGGGACGCCGTTCCCCTTACCAGCGCTCAGCGTCCTCAGCGCCCCCAGCGTCCTCAGCACCCCCAGCATCCTCGGCGTCCTCATTCCGCCCTGCTGGGCCCGCGCGCTCCTTCCCTGCTGCTGGACTTAGGGCGCGCGCCCGCGCCCTCCCCCGCTCTTAAAGGAGCCGCGCGCATTTTCCAAATTAGTCTCCGGCCAATGCCGGAGGACTCCACCCTATATTAAGGGCTTCCTCCTTAATGGAGGTGCCCGAGCAATGTTGTTGTTGCACTGTATAACTCTGCTTCAGCCCTCAGCTCCTGTTTCCAGTTGCCTGCCTGTTACCCGTCTGTTTGCTGTCTGCCATCTGACTGCAGCCCTCCCCGGAGGTTCGGACATCACCTGCAGTGATCCCCGGCGATTACAGAGACTCTTGCCTGCTCACTTGGGAGCGATCATCTGCCATCCGACTGCAGCTCTATCCGAAGGTTCGGACTTCATCAGCAGTGATCACCGGCTACTTCAGAGACTCTTGCCTGCTCACTTGGGAGCGATCATCTGCCATCCGACTGCAGCTTTATCCGAAGGTTCGGACATCTCCAGCAGTGATCACCGGCTACTTCAGAGATTCCTGCCTGCTCGCTTGGGAGCGATCATCTGCCATCAGACTGCAGCCTACCAGGAGGCTCCAACATCTCAGGTCGTATAAACCTGTCTATTCAGAAACTGTCCTGGTCACTTACTGTGACAACCTGCCTGTCCAGAGACTGCCCTGGTCACTTGCTGTGACAACCTGCCTGTCCAGAGACTGCCCTGGT
Source organism: Oophaga sylvatica (assembly GCA_033576555.1). NCBI lineage: Eukaryota > Metazoa > Chordata > Amphibia > Anura > Dendrobatidae > Oophaga > Oophaga sylvatica. The sequence goes on along the minus strand of JARQOD010000001.1, from coordinate 439,858,124 downwards.
CACTTGTTGTGACAACCTGCCTGCCCAGAGACTGCCCCGGTCACTTGCTGTGACAACCTGCCTGCCCAGAGACTGCCCTGGTCACTTGCTGTGACAACCTGCCTACCCAGAGACTGCCCTGGTCACTTGCCGTGACAACCTGCCTACCCAGAGACTGCCCTGGTCACTTGCCGTGACAACCTGCCTACCCAGAGACTGCCCTGGTCACTTCCCGTGAATTCCTGTCCGTATTCCCCGGGCGCCACCTGCTCTCTTACAAGTATACTGTCTTGTATAATAAAGCTCAGTGGTTTCACCTACCAGACCCGTTACAAAATCTTTTCCAGACCTTGGCATAAATTGCATTGGTTACTGGTTTCCTGCTTTTTTGGAGGGTTTGGATCACTTTATCCGAGAGCCCTTTGGCTCTCGGAATTAAGGCCTCAGTAACCATGCTGCCAGCTTCAGCCTGTGTAAGTCCGGGTATAGTACGGGACCTTGGTGAACGAGATCAACTTCCTGGGGTAAAAGCCAAGGGCCCTCTTGAGCCCTGTCCAGTAGGGCACTGTACCAGCTCCTTCCGGGCCATAAAGGGGCCACTAGAATTGTGGGGAACCGATCTCCTGGATTTTCTGTAAAGTTCTCGCCAGCATGGGTATGGGTGGAAAGGCGTATACGAGATTGAAATTCCATGGTTGGGCGAATGCATCTAGCCCTTGTGCCCCGTCACTGTGATAGAGGGAGAAGAATATCTCTGCCTTCGCATTCTGTCTGTTGGCGAATAAATCCACCTCTGGAGTCCCCCATCTCGAGGTTAGGGACGAGAAGACTGTTTGTTTGAGGCACCACTCTCCTGGATGGATGTCTTCCCGACTGAGGAAGTCTGCTTGTGTGTTGTCTGCCCCTCTCAGATGCACCGCCGTGAGTGAGAGTAGATTTTCCTCTGCCCAGGAAAAAATTCTGGCTGCTATTACTTTGAGGCCCGCATATTTTGTGCCGCCCTGGTGTCGCAGGTAGACCACTGTTGTCAAGTTGTCCGAGTAAACACGAACGTGGTGATTCTAGATCAGTGAAGATGTCTCCTTTAGAGCTTATTCTACCGCTTTCAGTTCTCTCAGATTGGATGAGCTGGTGCTGATGTTTGGAGGCCATCGTCCCTGGAAGTAGGATCCCTCTACTACCGCACCCCAACCTCGTTGGCTGGCATCCGAGTGGAGTGTTTTCAGTGGAAGCTGGTCCCAGCTGACCCCTCTCTGGAGATTCCGACTGTTCAACCACCACCTCAGGGCTGATCTTACATGACCTGGTAACGGAATCCTTTTGGTCATCGGATTTTGTTGTCTTCTGGAATATAGAAGTACGTGGGTCTGTAATATCCGTGTATGGGCTTGGGCCCAGGAGACCGCTTGGATGCACGTGGTCAGGGATCCTAAGACGGACATTGATTCCCTGAGAGTTGGTGCCTTTTGGTCCCTGAATCTTGCTATTCTGCGAACCAGGTCGGCTTGACGGTCCTTGGGCAAAAACAATGTCCTTTTCTTTGAGTCCAAAAGGACCCCCAGAAATTTCCTCCTTGTGGAGGGATGGATTTTTGATTTTTCCCAGTTCGGGAACCAACCCAGGGATTCTAGTATCTCCAGCATCTTTACCACGTCCGTCCTTAGACGGGAAACAGATGGTGCAGTGATAAGAAAGTCGTCCAGATACGGGACAATGTGTATCCCTTGGCGTCTGATGAACATCACTGCCTCTGCTATGATTTTGGTGAAGATTCGAGGAGCTGATGAGATGCTGAAGGGTAGGACGTTGAACTGAAAATGGATGACCCGATGATTTGGGGACACAGCGAATCTGAGGAATTTCCTGTGTTCTGGGTGTACCGGCACATGGTAGTATGCATCCCTCAGATCCACTGTTGCCATTACTCAATTTCGTCCGATTAGCGGGATTGTCGACCTGATAGACTCCATCTTGAATCGCCTGTAACGGATCGATCCGTTCAATGGTTTCAGGTTTATTATGATCCTGTTCTTCCCTGATGGTTTTGTTATCAGGAAAAGATGAAAATAATGGCCTCTTCCCTCCTCCTGTTTCGGCACCCGGGAGATAACTTTTGACCCGAGCAGGTTTTGTAGGTCCCTTAATAGGGAGTCTTGGAGACGTGAGGATTGTAGGGACGTCATCTTGAAGCATTGCGGAGGAGGACTCTCGAATTCTATCTTCAGGCCCTCTCATATGGTGCGGAGGACCTACTGATTTGTGGCGATGGTCTGCCACTGGGTAAGAAATAGCGAGAGTCGACCCCCGACTGGGGCTCCGTCATTGCTTATCAGGGGTCTGGTGAGGGACGAGGCTGTTCCTACCCTTTCCTCCCTTGGGATAACTCCATCTCCCAGTTTTGCCTTTTCCCCTGAACTCTCTTTGAACGGTCTGGTCCCGGGGGGGGGGGCGAAAAAAAACGTCTTTTAGGATTTTTGTGTTCGGGCAGCGATTTTTTTCCTGTCTGCAGCCTTGTCCAGGATATAATCCAGGACAGGTCTGAACACATGGTGGCCTTGAAAGGGTATGGCGCATAACTTAGATTTTGAGGTAAAGTCGCCCCCCCAAGATTTTAACCAAAGTGCTCTTCTAGATGAGTTAGAGAGCACAGTTGCCTTTACTGCTACCTGTACTGATTCAGCGGAGGCGTCCGCCAGAAACCCTGTTGCTTTCTGCAAAAGGGGTAGGGAGTTAAGTATTTCCTCTCTTGAGGTTCCCTGGGTCAGATGATCCTCGAGTGTGTGTAACCAGAGGAATAAGGATCTGGCTACGCATGTGGAGGCTATGTTAGTCTTTAGCAGATTTGTAGAGGTGTCCCAGGACTTCCTCAGCAAGCTCTCTATTTTCCAATCCATTAGATCCTTGACTTGTGAGGAGTCCTTGAAGGGAAGAGCTGTTTTTTTAGTAACCCTGGACACCTGTACATCTACCTTCGGTAGCTCCCATAAGGAGCTATCGTCATCCAGGGAAAACGTTTTTTTTAGTTCTGAGGCCACGCTAAGGCCTTTTTCGGGTAGGCCCCATTCCTGGAGGATTAGATTTTCTACATTTTCATGTACAGGAAACCCCTTCAGATCTTTAGGTTTTAGGCCCCCGAACATTTCGTCCTGTATCAAATATTTAACCTCTTCCTCCTCTACCCCCATGGTGCCTCTCACCATGCTGATTAGTTCAGCCATATCCTCCGAACTAAAATAGTATTTCTAAGGCTACTTTCACACTTGCGTTTTTTTGTGCAGTGCATCGTGCGCACATGAAACGCATTAAAAAATGCATGCAAACGCTTATAAGCGCTGCAATATTTAGTCGCATCAGCATGCGCATTACGACCAAAAAACGCAGCGTTTGTATGCGATCTCAAGCGTTTTTGCATACGTTTGCGTTTTTTTCGGCACATGGGTTGTCTACGTGTCACATTTCTATCAACTATGTCTCTATCATCTGTCTCTATCATCTCTGTCTCTATCATCTGTCTCTATCATCTCTGTCTCTATCACCTTTTTATCTACACTCCTCATAATGTATCTTGTGTAGGGGGTTGTTAAAACAAGTTAGACATTATTTACTCCAAAATCGCGTGCGCGCAAAAGCGCTGACGAACGCAAAGCCATGCGCACGCCAGCGCACCCGTAGACTGCAATGTTATTTTTTGCACATAGCACGCGGTTTTTTAAAGCGGTTGGGCGGAAAAAAAATGCAACATGTAGCGTCTAGCGCATATGGACGCACACCTGGAAAATTCGCAGCGCATGCTAAACGCAGATGAACGCGTGCAAGCGCTATACCCTGCGCCCGCCATGTTAAAGATAGGGGAACATTGCGCATGCGTCCGATAGCGCACGATGCGCTGCGCAAAAAAACGCAAGTGTGAAAGTAGCCTTACCTTCAGATTTAGGGGCAGAAGTGGAGGTAGAACCCTCATTCTCCTAAGAGTCCTCCAACCCTGAGGACAGAATCTCGCCAGAATCCGAGTCTGACTCTAGCGGAACCCTCTCCTTTTTCCTAGAGGAAGGTGGTTGCGGTAATGGGCCCTGGGAAAATGAAGCCATGGAGGTCTGAACCTCTTGCTTTATGAGGGATTTTATGCTTTCCAGTAGAGAAGGCTGTTCAGCACGCAAGACCTCCTCCGTACAGGACTGGCAGAGCTTTTTCCCATATGAAGATGGGAGCCTGGCCGCACACATCTTACATTTACGGCTGGACCTTTTAGGGTCAGGCACCTTTTCTCCCTATAAGAGAGAAGGTATACTAAGACATTTTTAAGGGAAGAGAGTACTGGAAAGTCAGGGCCACTCCCTGCTACTTACAGTAGGAGGGGGTACGCTGGGCTCTGCAGACGCAAAGAAGGATGATTTGTCACCGTCCATGTCCGTCTGTGTCAGCGTCAGACAGGGTGACTTACCCGGATTTAAAGAATCGAGGGTCCAGCCTTTCTTGTGCTCCTCCCCCCCCATCTGGCCCAGTATGGGGAGGAACCGCATTGGGATCGTCCCAGGATGTGCCGCTTGTCCAGGGAGCCAAGCGCCGACCGGCGCGCACGTGCGTTCCACCAAGTAACGCATAGGGAGACACAGGGAGTGAACTCCCTGCCCTGGAAGTGACGTTGCGCCCGGCCTAGGCACACACGTGGAGCCGGCTGGAAATAGGTATGCGTTACCTCCGGCACGCGCGTGCTCCCCGGACATCGCAGCACGGGGGAGGAGGATGCCGGGGAGCTCATAGAGGACCCCGGCTGCACGTCACCTCCCCGCTTTACCCCAACGGAGACGCAGGAGAGGCGGGAAGGTCCCGAGTCCCACCGAAGCGAGGAGACGGGAGCAGCCCTGGAGGAGGAGAGCAGAGCCCCCTGACCTCAGCTGCCTGGTATGTGACACGTTCTGTGGGAAGCTCTGATCACCGGCACGGCAGCCCCACCAGGACCTCTTCATGCCCCATAGGGGACAGGAAAACACTGGTGGTTGCAGGAAGGGGAGGGGTATTTAACCTCTTTGTGTTCCTGTCCCCTATTAGGGCAGGGAGACATCCTCCAGTATGCCTGTCCTGGAAGGTGACTGAAGAAAGATCTAATATTAACAAATTTTTTCCCGAATTCTCTTAGTGACAACATATACTGAGGAAAGTAGTGATATTACACATAATATTAAAAAGCGTTAGGGAGATGTTTACCAGGCATAAAAGAATTTAACCCCTTAGTGACAGAGCCAATTTGCAGCTTAATGACCAGGCCAATTTTTACAATTCTGACCACTGTCACTTTATGAGGTTATAGCTCTGGAATGCTTTAACGAATCCAGCTGATTCTGACATTGTTTTTTCGTGACATATTGTACTTCACGTTAGTGGTAAAAAATTTTTTATATGACTTGCGTTTATTTATGAAAAAAAACGGAAATATGGCGAACATTTTAAAAATTTAGCAATTTTCAAACTTTAAATTTTTATGCCCTTAAATTAGAGAGATATGTCACACAAATTTCTTAATAGTAACATTTCCCACATGTCTACTTTACATCAGCACAATTTTGGGAATAAATTTTTTTTTTTGTTACGAAGTTATAAGGGTTAAAAGTTGACCAGCTATTTCTCATTTTAACAACACCATTTTTTTTAGGGACCACATCACATTTGAAGTCACTTTGAGGAGTCTATATTATAGAAAATAACCAAAAGTGACACCATTCTAAAAACTGCACCCCTCAAGGTGCTCAAAATCACATTCTGGAAGTTTATTAACCCTTTACGCGCTTCACAGGAACTGAAGCAATGTGGAAGGAAAAAATTAACATTTAACTTTTTTTTGCAAAAGCTTTACTTCGGAACAATTTTTTTTTATTTTCACAAGTGTTAAAAGAAAAAATGAACCACAAAATTTGTTGTGCAATTTCTCCTGAATACGCAGATACCCCATATGTGGGGGTAAACCACTTTTTGGGGGCACGGCAGAGGTCGCAAGGGAAGGAGCGCCGTTTTACTTTTTCAACGCAGAATTGGCTGGACGCCATGTCGCGTTTAGAGAGCCCCTGATGTGCCTAAACAGTGGAAACCCCCAACAAGTGACCCCATTTTGGAAACTAGACCCCTTAAGGAACTTATCAAGATGTGTGGTGGGCACTTTAAACCTCCAAGTGCTTCACAGAAGTTTATAACGTAGAGCCGTGAAAATAAAAAATCATATTTTTTCCACAAAAACAATCTTTTCACCCCAATTTTTATTTTCCCAAGGGTAACAAGACCCCAAAAGTTTTTGTGCAATTTGTCCTGAGCATGCTGATACCCCATATATGGGGGTAAACCACTGTTTGGGTGCATGGCAGAGCTTGGAAGGGAAGGAGCGCCGTTTGACTTTTTCAATGTAGAATTAGCTGGACGCCATGTCGCGTTTGTAGAGGCCCTGATGTGTCTAAACAGTGGAAACCCCCACAAGTGACCCCATTTTAGAAACTAGACCCCCAAAGGAACTTATCTAGATGTGTGGTGAGCACTTTGAACCCCCAAGTGCTTCACAGAAGTTTATAACGTAGAGCCGTGAAAATAAAAAATAATTTTTTTCCTCAAAAATGATTCTTTAGCCCGCTATTTTTTTATTTTCCCAAGGGTAACAGGAGAAATTGGACCCCAAAAGTTGTTGTGCACTTTTTCCTGAGTATGCTGATACCCCATATGTGGGGTGAAACTACTGTTTGGGCGCATGGGAGAGCTTGGAATGGAAGGAGCGCCATTTTGTAATGCAGACTTTGATGGAATGTTCTGCGGGCGTCATGTTGTGTTTGCAGAGCCCTTGATGTGCCTAAACAGTAGAAACCCCTGCAAGTGACACCATTTTGGAAACTAGACCCCCCAAGGAGCTTATCTAGATGTGTGGTGAGCACTTTGAACCCCCAAGTGCTTCACAGAAATTTATAAACGCAGAGCTGTGAAAATAAAAAATCATTTTTTTCCTCAAAAATGATTTTTTAGCCAGCTATTTTTTATTTTCCCAAGGGTAACAGGACAAATTAGAACCCCAAAATTGGTGTGCAATTTGTCCTGAGTACGCTGATACCCCATATGTTGGGGTAAACCACTGTTTGGGTGCACGGCAGGGCTCGGAAGGGAGGGAGCGCCATTTGACTTTTTGAACGCCACGTCGTGTTTGGAGACCCCCTGATGTGCCTAAATAGTGGAAACCCCCTCAATTCTAGCTCCAACCCCAACACACCCCTAACCCTAATCCCAACCCTAACCCTAATCCCAACCCTAATTCCAACCCTAATTGTAACCCTAACCCTAATTGTAACCCTAACCCTAATTCCAACCCTAACCCTCATTATAACCCTAACCCTAAGGCTAGGTTCATATTGCGTTTTACCAGCCCGTTCAACACATAGCATTGACGGGCTGGTAACGGTATAGCATAATGCGATCGCGTTATGCTATACCCGCTAGCGCAGAGGAATCAGCAGATGATTCTTCTGCGCTAGCGGTGACGGAGCCCAGACACTGCAGGCCGCGTCCGAGGCTCCGTCACTGAATGACGGCACATCGCAAACGCATGCCGCTTTACGGCATGCGTCGCGATGCACCCTCAAATGGGGGTGGATGGCAGAGCTAACGGACTGCCATAACGCAGTATGAACCCAGCCTAACCCTAACCCCAAAACTAACCCTAATTATAACCCTAACCCTAATGGAAAAATAAAAATAAATAAAATTTCTTTATTTTATTATATGTCCCTAACTAAGGAGGTGATAAAGGGGGGGTTTATGTACTGTTTTTTTTTTATTTTGATCACTGTGATAGTTTATCACAGTGATCAAAATGTACTTTCATTCATTTTTTTAATCTGCCGCCAGGTAGATTCGGCGAGCGCACTGCGCATGTGCCAGCCATTTTTTTTTACAGGATGAAGAGGCCGGAACTGCCGGCGGACAGAGGGGACACCGGGAGGTACAGGGGTGGGATCGGGGGTCCTGAGGACCCTAATTCTCACCCCTCTGATGTGCAATCACATCAGAGGGGAGAGAAATCTTTTTTTTTTTTTGCGGTCGCTGTTATACTGTACTGTTATACTGTATAACGGCGATCGCAACACCGGGGTCGGTAAATACCGACCCGGATCATGTTCTCTGGGGTCTCGGCTACCCCTGGTACCCAACCCCCCGGCACATTGTGGCGGGCACACTACGCATGCGCCCGCCATTTTCTCGCCATTAAAGATGGCGGCGCCCACCGGAGGAGGCAGGAGGGCCCTAGGACCAGCGGGGGCCACGAGGGTGGTATCGGGGGCCACAAGCGGGGGATCGGGGACCCTTTTCCTCTCTCCTCTGATGTCCGATCACATCAGAGAGAGAAATTAAATGGCAAATCAGATTTTTTTTTTTTGCGATCACCGTTATAGGGTTAATAACGGCGATCGCAACATTGGGTCGGTTTTAATTCTCACCCCTCTGATGTGCGATCACATCAGAGGGGAGAGAAATCTTTTTTTTTTTTTTTTTGCGGTCGCCGTTATACTGTTATAACGGCGATCGCAACACCGGGGTCGGTAAATACCGACCCGGATCATGTTCTCTGGGGCCTCGGCTACCCCTGGTAGCTGAGACCCCGGAGAAAATTGCCCAACCCCCCCCGGCACATCGCGGCGTGCACACTACGCATGCGCCCGCCATTTTCTCGCCATTAATGATGGCGGCGCCCACCGGAGGCAGGAGGGCCCTAGGACCAGCAGGGGCCACAAGGGTGGTATCGGGGGCCACAAGGGGGGATCGGGGACCCTTTTCCTCTCTCCTCTGATGTCCGATCACATCAGAGAGAGAAATTAAATGGCAAATCAGATTTTTTTTTGTTGCGATCGCCGTTATAGGGTTAATAACGGCGATCGCAACATCGGGTTGGTTTTAATTCTCACCCCTCTGATGTGCGATCACATCAGAGGGGAGAGAAATAATTTTTTTTTTTTTTTTTTTTTGCGGTCGCCGTTATACTGTTATAACGGCGATCGCAACACCGGGGTCGGTAAATACCGACCCGGATCATGTTCTCTGGGGGGCACTATACACTTTTTCCACAGCGCCGTTAATTAAGTACCCTTAACTTAACGTTAAAAGGTGTATCGGCGGTCGTTAAGCGGTTAAAGTGCCACCCTTTCATACAGGGAGAGTAGGAACATTAAGGATTACCGTATATACTCGCGTATAAGCCGAGATTTTCAGCCCATTTTTTAAGGCTGAAAGTCCCCCTCTCGGCTTATACGCAAGTCATATACCGGGGGTCGGAGGGGGAGCGCGGGTGTCAGAGATCATACTCACCCCCTCCTGGCGCACGGTCTCTGCAGCCTCTGCTTCTCCCAAGGTCTCCGGCGCCTGTGTTCAGGGTTACATGGTACCCCTCATTAAAGTCATGAATATGCGCATATTCATGACTTTAATGAGCGGTACCATGTGACCACTGAAACCTGGAAGAGCAGAGGTGCTGAGACCATGGAAGAAGCAGGAACTTCAGAGACCATGCACCAGGAGGGGGTGAGTATGACGGGGGTAGGATGGGGAGCAGAGCAATATTCATCTGTCCCCGTTCCACCGCCGCTCTTTCCTCGACTCCTCTGCGTCCTGTGACGTTCAGGTCAGAGGGCGCGATGACGTAGTCAGTGCACGCCCTCTGCTGAACATCACTGCAGAGGACCCGGAAGACAGAGCGGCGCGCAGCGATGGAAAGGGGACCGGTAAATATCGTCAGTGCCAGGGGCCTGAGCCAGCGGCAACACTGGCACCTGGCCCACATAGCGCGCTGGTTTCCCGCCTGCTCAGGACATCGGCACCTGGGCCCCAGCAACGAGAGGCGAGTATGTCATTTTTTTTTTTTTTTTTTATTGCAGCAGCAATATATGGGGGGTATTTATCTATGGAACATCTTGTTGGGCCACCATTAACCCTTGTGCAGCATTTTATGGGGGGTATTTATCTATGGAACATCTTGTTGGGCCACCATTAACCCTTGTGCAGCATTTTATGGGGGGTATTTATCTATGGAGCATCTTTTTGGACCACTATTAACCCTTGCGCAGCATTTTATAGGGGTATTTATCTATGGAGCATCTTGGGCCACCATTAACCCTTGTGCAGCATTTTATGGGGGATATTTATCTATGGAACATCTTGTTGGGCCACCATTAACCCTTGTGCAGCATTTTATGGGGTGTATTTATCTATGGAGCAGCTTCTTGGGCCACCATTAACCCTTGTGCAGCATTTTATGGGGGGCATTTATCTATGGAGCATCTTTTTATGGGGGGTATTTATCTATGGAGCATCTTCTTGGGCCACTATTAACCCTTGTGCAGCATTTTTTGGGGGGTATTTATTTATGGAGCATCTTTTTGGACCACCATTAACCCTTGTGCAGCACCACCCTCGGCTTATACATGAGTCAATAAGTTTTCCCAGTTTTTTGTGGCAAAATTAGGGGTCTCTGCTTATACACGAGTATATACGGTACTTAAATCAGATGTTGGTTCAATAAGAAAAAGCCATTATTATTAATTTATATAGCACCATTAATTCCATGGTGCTGTACATGAGAAGGTGTTACATACAAAGTTATAGATATCATTTACAGTAAACAAGTTTACAATGACAGACTACAGTCATGGCCAAAAGTTTTGAGAATGACACAAATATAATATTTTCACATGATCTGCTGCCCTCTGGTTTTTATGTGTGTTTGACAGATGTTTTTATGACAGACAGAAATATAATTGCAAACATATGAGTAACAAAAGCTTATATTGACAGTTAGAATGAGTTAATGCAGCAAGTCAATATTTGCAGTGTTGACCGTTCTTCTTCAGGACCTCTGCAATTCTCCCTGGCATGCTCTCAATCAACTTCTGGACCAAATCCTGTGTGATAGCAGTCCATTCTTGCACAATCAATGCTTTCATTTTGTCAGAATTTTTAGGTTTTTGTTTGTCCACCCGTCTCTTGATGATTGACCACAAGTTCTCAATGGGATTAAGATCTGGGGAGTTTCCAGGCCATGGACCCAAAATCTCTATGTTTTGTTCCCTGAGCCATTTAGTTATCACCTTTGCTTTATGGCAAGTTGCTCCATCATGCTGGAAAAGGCATTGTTGATTGCCAAACTGCTCTTGGAGGGTTGGGAGAAGTTGCTCTTGGAGGACATTCTGGTACCTTTCTTTATTCATGGCTGTCTTTTTAGGCAAGACTGTGAGAGAGCAGATTCCCTTGGCTGAGAAGCAACCCCACACATGAATGGTTTCAGGATGCTTAACAGTTGGCATGAGACAAGACTGGTGGTAGCGCTCACCTTGTCTTCTCCGAATGAGGCGTTTTCCTGATGTCCCAAACAATCGAAAAGGGGATTCATCAGAGAAAATAACTTTACCCAAGTCCTCAGCAGTCCACTGCCTGTACCTTTTGCAGAATATCAGTCTGTCCATGATGTTTTTTCTGGAAAGAAATGGCTTCTTTGCTGCCCTCCTTGAGACCAGGCCTTGCTCCAAGAGTCTCCGCCTCACAGTGCGTGCAGATGCACTCACACCTGCCTGCTGCCATTCCAGAGCAAGCTCTGCACTGCTGGTAGCCCGATCCCACAGCTGTAACACTTTTAAGAGACGGTCCTGGTGTTTGCTGGTCTTTCTTGGGCGCCCTGGAGCCTTTTTGGCAACAATGGAACCTCTCTCCTTGAAGTTCTTGATGATGCGATAGATTGTTGACTGAGGTGCAATCTTTCTAACTGCAATACTCTTCCCTGTTAGGCCATTTTTGTGCTTTGCAATGATGACTGCACGTGTTTCTTTAGAGATAACCATGGTTAACAGAAGAGAAACAATGATGCCATGCACCAGCCTCCTTTTAAAGTGTCCAGTGGTATCATTCTTACTTAATCATGGCAGATTGATCTCCAGCCATGTACTCATCAACACCCACACCTGTGTTAATGGAGCAATCACTGAAAAGAGGTTAGCTGGTCCTTTTAAGGCAGGGCTGCAATGATGTTGAAATGTGTTTTGGGGGATAAAGTTCATTTTCTAGCCAAATATTGACTTTGCAAGTAATTGCTGTTAAGCTGATCACTCTTTATAACATTCTCGAGTATATGCAAATTGCCATTAGAAAAAGTGAAGCAGTAGACTTTGTAAAAATTAATATTTGTGCCATTCTCAAAACTTTTGGCCATGACTGTAGTACAGAGGGGAGAGGACCCTGTCCTTGCAGACTTACATTCTACAGGATAGTGGGGAAGAAACAGAAGGTCGAGGGTGCGGCAGCTCTGGTGGTGGCAGCAGCTCGGGTGGTGGCTGCGAGGCCGCAGCTCAGGAGGTGGCGGCGAGGCGGAATGGTTATTGCAGGCTGTAAGCTTTCCTGAAGAAATGGGTTTTCAGGTTCCGTCTGAAGGATCCAAGGGTGGTGGATAATTGTACATGTTGAGGTGTGGAATTCCAGAGGATGGGGGATATTCGGGAGAAATCTTGGAGGCGGTTGTGTGAGGAACGAATAAGTGTGGAGGAGAGTAGGAGGTCTTAGGAGGATCGAAGATTACGTGAAGGATGATATTGGGAGATTAGTTCAGAGATATAGGGAGGGGACAGGTTGTGGACGGCTTTGTAGGTCAATGTTAGTAGTTTGAACTAGATTCGGTGGGGAATTGGGAGCCAGTGGAGGGATTTGCAGAGGGGAGAAGAGGAGTAGCGAGGGGAGAGGTGGATTAGTCGGGCAGCAGAGTTGAGGACAGAGTGGAGTGGTGCAAGAGAGTTGATGGGGAGGCCACAGAGGAGGGTGTTGCAGTAATCAAGGCAGGAGATGATGAGGGCATGCACAAGTTTTAGTAGATTGAGGGCTGAAGAAGGGACAGATTCTGGAAATGTTTTTAAGTTGGAGGCGACAGGAGGTGGCAAGAGTTTGGATGTGTGGTTTTAAGGACAGGGCAGAGTCGAGAGTTACTCCGAGACAGCGGATTTCAGGGGCGGGAGAGATTGTGATGCCATTTACCATAATAGATAGATCGGGTAGGGAAGATATGCGAGATGGAGGAAAGATGATGAGTTCGGTTTTGTCTACATTGAGTTTTAGGAAGCCAGATGTGAAGGAGGATATGGCTGATAGACACTCCGGGATTCTGGACAGCAGAGAGGTGACATCTGGGCCAGAGGTAGATCTGAGTGTCGTCCGCATACAGGTGGTACTGGAAGCCATGGGACTTTATGAGTTGTCTTAGGCCAAGGGTAAAGATGGAAAAAAGTAGGGGCCCCAGGACAGAGCCTTGAGGGACTCCAACAGAGAGAGGGTGGGATGATGAGGTAGTGTGGGACGCTAAATATGCGGTCGGAAAGGTAAGTGGCGATCCAGGACAGGGCAAGGTCTTTGATGCCATGGGAAGAAAGAATCTGTAGCAGTAGGCAGTGGTCGACTGTGTCAAAGGCAGAGGACATGTGGAGGAGGAGGAGGAGGATGGAGAACTGTCTGTTAGCTTTGGCTGTAAGTCATTAGTAATTTTGGTCAGGGCAGTTTCAGTGGAGTGGTGGGGGCAGAAGCCAGATTGGAGGTTGTCAAGGAGAAAGTTAGATGAGAGGTGGGAGGAAAGTTGAGCGTGGACACGCTGCTCAAGGAGTTTGGAAGCAAACGGGAGCAATATTGGGCGATAGCTGGGCATAGCAGTTGGGTCAAGGTTTGTTTTTTTGAGGATGGGTGTGATGGTGGCTTGTTTGAAGGCAGAGGAAAAGGTACCAGAAGATAGCGATAGGTTGAAGAGATGGGTTAGGGCTGGGATGATCGTGTTAGTGAGGTTGGTGAGCCATCAACCTACTCTAACGGGAAATAAATAAACAGGATGTTACCTGTGTTTATCTTGTGGAAATTGTGCACATATGATAAAGGATTCAACTTTCCAGCATCACGAAACTCTTAAGACTTATAGGATAAATCAATACTTCACGTGCAATTCGGACTATGTGGTGTACCTTTTAGAATGTCCATGTAACCTATAACATCGGTGAAACATGCGATTTCAAAACCCGAATTAATCATCACCGATATACCATAAGGAAAAAGATTGGATCTCCCTGTCCCAAAACATTTTGTTGAATGTAATCATACTGAGAAGGAACTCAAATTTAGAATAGATGCGGTCCCAGTCCAAAAAAGAGGGGGAGACAGGAACGCATCCTAAAGAAAAAATAACTTGTGGATATAGGAGTTAAATGCCCTGAAATCTAGAGGGTTAAACGTTGACTTAAAAGTCCATCATGTTATTTGATTAACTTAGTTAACCCCTTAACGACCGCCGATACGCCTTTTAACGGCGGTCATTAAGGGTACTTAAACCACAGCGCCGTTAATTAACGGCGCTGTGGAAAAAGTGAATAGCGCCCCCCAGAGGCGCATTTTCTCCGGGGTCTCGGCTACCGGGGGTAGCCGAGACCCCAGAGAACATGAATCGGGTCGGTTTTTACCGACACCGATGTTGCGATAGCCGTTATTAACCTATAACGGCGACCGCAAAAAAAAAAAAAAAAAATGTTGTTCCATTTAATTTCTCTGTCCTCTGATGTCATCGGACATCAGAGGACAGAGAAAAAGGGTCCCCGAGACCCCCATGTGGCCCCCGATGTCCTCCATGTCGCCCCCGTGCCCCTCTGCCTTCCCCGGTGCCGCTGCCATTGAGAAAATGGCGGGCGCATGCTCAGTGCACCCGCCGCTGTGCTGGGGGGGATGGGCAATTTTCTCTGGGGTCTCGGCTACATGGGGTAGCCGAGAGCCCAGAGAACATGATCCGGGTCGGTATTTACCGACCCCGGTGTCGCGATCGCTGTTATATAAGTATAACAGCGACCGCAAAAAAAAAAAAAAAAATGATTTCTCTCTCCCTCTGATGTGATCGCACATCAGAGGGGAGAAAATGAGGGTCCCCAGGTCCCCCGATCGCCCCCCCCTATACTTGCCGGTGTCCTCGGTCCTCCCGCAGGCCCCAGGATCCCGGCGTCTTCTTCCTGGAAAAAAAAAATGGCGGGCTCATGCGCAGTGCGCCCGCCGATCTGCTTGGCGGCAGATTCAAAATTTTTTCATTCATTCTCATAAAAGTGCATTTTGATCACTGTGATAAACTATCACAGTGATCAAAATAAAAAAAACAGTACATAACCCCCCCATTTATCACCCCCTTAGTTAGGGACATATAATAAAAAATAGAAATTATATTTATTTTCATTTTTCCGTTAGGGTTAGGGTTATAATTAGGGTTAGGGTTATAATTAGGGTTAGCATTAGGGTTAGGGTTATAATTAGGGTTAGGGTTAGGCTGGGTTCATACTGCGTTATGGCAGTCCGTTAGACGGACTGCATTACACCGCGGTGTAACGCAGTCCGTTAACGCTGCCATTCACCCCCATTTGAGGGCGCATCGCGACGCATGCCGTAAAGCAGCATGCGTTCGCGACGTGCCATCATTCAGTGACGGAGCCTCGGACGCGGGCTGCAGCGTTTGGGCTCCGTCACCGCTAGCGCAGATGAATCATCTGCTGATTCATCTGCGCTAGCGGGTATAGCATAACGCGATCGTGTTATGCTATACCGTTACCAGCCCGTCAACGCTATGTGTTGAACGGGCTGGTAAAATGCAAAATGAACTTAGCCTTAGGGTTAGGGTTATAATTAGGGTTAGAATTAGGGTTAGGGTTACAATTAGGGTTAGGGTTAAAATTAGGGTTAGGGTTACAATTAGAGTTAGGGTTACAATTAAGGTTAGGGTTACAATTAGGGTTGAAATTAGGGTTGGGATTTAGGTTAGGATTAGGGTTGGGATTAGGGTTAGGGGTGTGTTGGGGTTAGGGTTGGAGCTAGAATTGAGGGGTTTCCACTATTTAGGCACATCAGGGGGTCTCCAAACACGACGTGGCGTTCAAAAAGTCAAATGGCGCTCCCTCCCTTCCGAGCCCTGCCGTGCGCCCAAACAGTGGTTTACCCCAACATATGGGGTATCAGCGTACTCAGGACAAATTGCACACCAATTTTGGGGTTCTAATTTCTCCTGTTACCCTTGGGAAAATAAAAAATAGCTGGCTAAAAAAATCATTTTTGAGAAAAAAAATTATTTTTTATTTTCACAGCTCTGCGTTTATAAATTTCTGTGAAACACTTGGGGGTTCAGAGTGCTCACCACACATCTAGATAAGTTCCTTAAGGGGTCTAGTTTCCAAAATGGGGTCACTTGTGGGGGGTTTCCACTGTTTAGACACATCAGGGGGTCTCCAAACACGACGTGGCGTTCAAAAAGTCAAATGGCGCTCCCTCCCTTCCGAGCCTGCCGTGCGCCCAAACAGTGGTTTACCCCAACATATGGGGTATCAGCGTACTCAGGATAAATTGCACACCAATTTTAGGGTTCTAATTTCTCCTGTTACCCTTGGGAAAATAAAAAATAGCTGGCTAAAAAAATCATTTTTGAGGAAAAAAATTATTTTTTATTTTCACGGCTCTGCGTTTATAAATTTCTGTGAAGCACTTGGGGGTTCAAAGTGCTCACCACACATCTAGATAAGCTCCTTGGGGGGTCTAGTTTCCAAAATGGTGTCACTTGCAGGGGGTTTCTACTGTTTAGGCACATCAAGGGCTCTGCAAACACAACATGACGCCCGCAGAACATTCCATCAAAGTCTGCATTACAAAATGGTGCTCCTTCCCTTCCAAGCACTCCTATGCGCTCAAACAGTGGTTTCACCCCACATATGGGGTATCAGCGTACT
This sequence comes from Oophaga sylvatica, assembly GCA_033576555.1. NCBI lineage: Eukaryota > Metazoa > Chordata > Amphibia > Anura > Dendrobatidae > Oophaga > Oophaga sylvatica. The sequence continues at coordinate 439,841,367 of JARQOD010000001.1, read as the reverse complement.
CAGGAAAAATTGCACAACAACTTTTGGGGTCCAATTTCTCCTGTTACCCTTGGGAAAATAAAAAAAATAGCGGGCTAAAGAATCATTTTTGAGGAAAAAAATGATTTTTTATTTTCATGGCTCTACGTTTATAAATTTCTGTGAAGCACTTGGGGGTTCAAAGTGCTCACCACACATCTAGATAAGTTCCTTAAGGGGTCTAGTTTCCAAAATGGTGTCATTTGTGGGGGGTTTCCACTGTTTAGGCGTATCAGGGGCTCTCCAAACGCGACATGGCGTCCAATTTCAATTCCAGCCAATTTTGGTTTGAAAAAGTCAAACGGCACTCCTTCCCTATCAAGCCCTGCCGTGCGCCCAAACAGTGGTCCCCCCCCACATATGGTGTATCAGCGTACTCAGGACAAATTGGACAACAACTTTTGTGGTCTAATTTTTCCTGTTACCCTTGGGAAAAGAAAAAATTGGGGACTAAACGATCAGGTTTGTGGTAAAAATATGACTTTTTATTTTCATGCCCGGGAGTTATAAACTTCTGTGAAGCACTTGGGGATTCAAAGTGCTCACCACACATCTATATAAGTTCCTTAGGGGGTCTAGTTTCCAAAATGGTGTCACTTGTGGGGGGTTTCCACTGTTTAGACACATTAGGGCCTCTACAAACGAGACATGGCATCTGTCACGCTGTTTAGCAGATATATATATGTGATGTCAGTAATCTATATCAAAAGGGCAACATACTATATAACATGCGCATAGATATATGATAACATAGAATTACCTAACAGAATGTCCAGTGGGTCAATACTGAATCCGTTATACGCTGTCTCCGGCTAGAGGATGACCGGGGTCTATGCTGACCCTAAACTGGGGTCCTGACTAATCCCTCTACCTGGAGGTACTATTAAAGGTACAGAGGTCCAGGCCACCAGCGTAAACCCTGTCTCCTATCAATCCCTGCCAACTGTAATCTAGTCCTAAGAAGGACCCTGATTACCACCAAAGGGAATGAACAGGTAACGGTTAATGAACAGAAAGACATACAAGAAAGACAAGAAATAAAGTAAATAAAGTCTTACATACAACACTCACTCACAGTAGGAACACCTAAGGTCTCAGAGATAAACTATAAGCTATAAGAGTAAAAACAACTAAGGAGCTCTTAGCTTAAGTATTCTCAGAACCGCTCCAGTCTGCTAGACTACATGAATGCTTTCACCTGCGTCTAACACCCAGACTGGCAGGAATATAAAGGAAACTAATTAGAACATAATCAAAAGCAGCCGGGCGAGGCTGGACCTAGTCTTAGCAAAGAGCTAGGTAAAATTAACTCTCTCATAACCAAACACAAAGAAACAGCAGCTCAGCTGTGAGAAGTCAGAATGTGCAATTGCGACGATCTTCGTGGCGATGCACCCATGACAGCATCCAGTCAATTCTGCGTTGAAAAAGTCAAACGGCGCTCCTTCCCTTCCAAGCTCTGCCATGCACCCAAACAGTGGTTTACCCCCACATATGGGGTATCAGCATGCTCAGGACAAATTGCACAAAAACTTTTGGGGTCCTGTTACCCTTGGGAAAATAAAAATTGGGGTGAAAAGATTGTTTTTGTGGAAAAAATATGATTTTTTATTTTCACTGTTCTATGTTATAAACTTCTGTGAAGCACTTGGAGGTTCAAAGTGCTCACCACACATCTAGATAAGTTCCTTAGGGGGTCTAGTTTCCAAAATGGGGTCACTTGTGATGGGTTTCCACTGTTTAGACACATCAGGGCTTCTACAAACGCGACATGGCGTCCAGCCAATTCTGCGTTGAAAAAGTCAAATGTCGCTCCTTCCCTTGCGACCTCTGCCGTGCGCCCAAAAAGTGGTTTACCCCCACATATGGGGTATCGGCTTATTCAGGAGAAATTGCACAACAAATTTTGTGGTTCATTTTTTCTTTTAACAGTTGTGAAAATAAAAAAAATTGGTTCCGAAGTAAAGTTTTTGCAAAAAAAGTTAAATGTTAATTTTTTCCTTCCACATTGCTTCAGTTCCTGTGAAGCACGTAAAGGGTTAATAAACTTCTTGAATGTGGTTTTGAGCACCTTGAGGGGTGCAGTTTTTAGAATGGTGTCACTTTTGGGTATTTTCTATCATATAGACCCCTCAAAGTGACTTCAAATGTGATGTGGTCCCTAAAAAAAAATGGTGTTGTAAAAAGTCTAAGTTACTTACCGTTAACGGTATTTTTCGAAGTCCATGACAGCACTACAGAGAGAGGGGATCCGCCCCTTAGGAACAGGAAACCTACAGATATAAAAGGGCGGCACCTCTCCCACACATCAGTTGGATTACAGAGCATAAGAGGACATCAAGGTTAAATGGTATACAGCAAAAAAATTTCATGCATCACACAGTAACATTAATCAATTGTTTATTACATGTGGACTACATAAGCGGAAGAAGTGCACATAAAACCTGGGTGGGAATGTAAGGGTGCTGTCATGGACTTCGAAAAATACCGTTAACGGTAAGTAACTTAGACTTTATCGAACGTCCATGACAGCACTACAGAGAGAATTACAGAGAGTAATAACTACTTAGGGAGGGACTACAGCCTGCAGCACCCTTAGTCCGAAAGAAAGGTCTGAGGAAGCACCCAAATCTAATCTATAATGAGTGTAAAACGTGTGTGGAGAAGACCACGTAGCTGCCTTACATATCTGGTCAATCGAGACTTCTGCCCTTTCTGCCCATGAAGTCGCCACAGCTCGAGTGGAATGCGCCCTTAGCCTCTCAGGTGGCTGCTTGCCCCTCGAGGTGTATGCCAGAGAAATTGCTTCCCTAATCCATCTGGCCAATGAGCTCTTTGTTAATCTACGGCCTTTGTTAATTCCTTGAAAAGAGACAAACAATGCATTGTCCCGTTTCCAGGGATCAGTGACTGCCAAATATTGCAGCAGACATCTTCTAACATCCAAAGTATGAAGTTTCATCTCTTTTTGATTAGATGGATTAGGGATGAACGAAGGGAGAATAATTTCCTGTGTTCTGTGGAAAGCGGAAGACACCTTAGGTAGGTATGCTGGATCCGGTCTAAGTATTATCCTGTCATTCAGGACCTGAGTGTAAGGAGACAGTCTAGATAGTGCCTGGATGTCACTTACCCTCCTAGCCGAGGTTAATGCTACCAGGAAAGCGGTCTTAAGGGAAAGAGTTTTTATTGATGCTGCTGATATAGGTTCAAAAGGGGGCTCTGTTAAAGCAGTGAGAACAAGATTTAAGTCCCATGGCATGATTCTCACCTTCACTATGGGTCTCGACCTACCCGCAGCTTTAATGAATCTACTGACCCAGTAATTATTTGCGATGTTGCAACTAAAGAGTGCCCCCAAAGCTGAAACTTGCACCTTAAGGGTGCTTGTGGAGAGACCTAAATCCAGACCCTTTTGTAGGAATTCTAGAATCTGGGTTATCGGTGTTGGGTCCCCTGCTACAACCGCCGAGCTCTGAAGAAATTTCTTCCAAATCCTAGCGTAGATTCTAGTTGTAACCTCTTTTCTGCTTTTAAGGAGAGTATTAATTACATTAGCAGAAAACCCCTTATCTGTCAGCAGCGACCGTTCAAAATCCACGCCGTCAGGTGGAGGCCCGCTACTCGAGGATGGTAGACTGGACCCTGGGAGAGCAGATCGGGAATGTCCGGCAGGACCCACGGGTCGGCTATCGACATGTTTCTGAGACATGAAAACCATGCCCTCCTGGGCCAAAAAGGAGCGATTAATATTACCCTTGCCCTGTCCTTCCTGACCTTCCTCAATACTAGGGGGAGTAAGGACAGGGGAGGGAAGGCGTAGGCTAGATTGAAATCCCACTGTAATAGAAGAGCGTCCACTGTCAGAGGGCGTTCTTTGGGATTCAGAGAGCAGAACTGTCTCACTTTTCTGTTGCTTTTGGTAGCAAAGAGATCTACTTCCGGTAGACCCCATTTCCGCACAATTAGGTCGAAGATGGAAGTCTTTAATGACCACTCTCCTTGGCTCAGGAGATTGCGGCTTAAGAAGTCCGCCTTGGTATTTTCTTCTCCCCTTATATGCAGAGCCGTTAGAGAAAGAAAGTGTCGTTCTGCTATCTGAAGTAGGCGCCTTGCCACTTCCATGAGAGGACCGGAACGAGTACCACCCTGGTGGTTGATGTATGCGACTGTGACCCGATTGTCGGAGAGCACTCGAACGTGGTGACCCTGTAGATAGACAAGGAGTTTTTAATTGCTAGCTCTACCGCTGTTAATTCCTTCATATTAGAAGACATATGAATTTGATACTGCTCCCATAAGCCCTGAACCATAACGTCCCCTATATGAGCCCCCCACCCAGAGGGGCTAGCATCTGTTGTGACTATTCGGGATATCTCATATTCCCAGGGAACCCCTTAGACAGGTTTGTCTCATTCTTCCACCAATCCAGGGATCTTATAGCAGCCTGGGACAAGGATAGCTGGCCTTCCAGGTAACCACCTAGCAAATTTTGATACAGCAAGACCTCAGCTTGCAGTGCCCTTGTGTGAAATTGGGCCCACCGAACCGCGGGAATGCAGGACGAGAGGGAGCCCAAAAGAGACATAGCCTTCCTAAGCGACATGGAGGGGTTACTGGAAGCGTTTAGGACCTGGTACCGTAAACGAATTAACTTGTCTGACGGTAAACTACAGTTCTGATTTTGTGAATCCAGAATTAGCCCTAGAAATTGCTGAACCCTCATCGGATTCAAACGAGACTTTTTGGTATTTATTAGCCATCCCAGCCGCTCTAAGGTAGAAATCGCTCTTTTCAGTTGCTCTAGGCAATGCTCTGCCGTCTTTCCTATAATAAGAAAGTCGTCAAGGTAGGGGACTATAAGCATATTTGATTCACGTAAGTGGGCCATGACCTCCGACATAACCTTAGTGAATACTCGTGGGGCCACCGCCAAGCCAAAGGAAGGGCGCTATATTGAAAATGTCGCAGTGATTCCCCCATCTGGATTGCTACTCTGAGGAAACGCTGATGCTCCATATGGATCGGTATGTGGTAATAAGCGTCTTTCAGATCTAACACCACCATAAAGCAATTTTCAAACAGAAGCTTTATTGCTGAGCTGACCGTTTCCATTTTAAATGGGTGAATAATCAGGAATTTATTGAGGGCTTTCAAATTAATAATTGTTCTAAAAGACCCATCCAGTTTATGGATCAAAAACAGAGGGGAGTAAAACCCCTTACCCCGCTCTGATTCTGGCACCTCCACTAAGACATTCTTAGCGCAAAGCTCCTGAACCTCCAACTCTAGAGCGGCCTGCTCCGATGGGGATGATCTAAGTGGGGTAATTTTAAAGTTATCCCAAGGTACCGAGGAGAATTCTAACTGCAGCCCTGTAGCTATGATGTTAAGGATCCAGCTACTGTTTGAGATTTCCGACCAGGCCGGGTAGAAGGCTTTCAATCTGCCTCCTACCGGCATCGCTAGTCATTGCGAGGGTTTTTTTGTTTCCCTAGGTGGACCTCTAAACATAAACCCTGTACCTCTTCGCCTCTTTTCATCCCATTTGACTCGTTCCCTGGACGACCTTCGGTAGCTGAACCTCCTTCTGCTGAAAGGTCTTTTATAGGAAGGAGCTGATAGACTGGGAAACTTTTTCTTGTCGTCCCCTGCCTTTTCTAAAAGTTCGTCCAGGACCGGGCCAAAAAGATATTCGCCGTCACACGGAATGGAACAGAGGCGAGATCTGGCTTGAATATCGCCCGGCCAACATTTCAGCCATAATGCCCTTCGTGCTGCATTAGACAGCCCTGCCGCTCTGGCAGCCATTCTTACTGAGTCCGCTGAGGAATCAGCCAGGAAAGCCGCCGCATTCTGAATCATTGGCAAGGTTTTTCGAATTGTCCCCTGGAGGTTCCATCTGTTAACTGGGAAGCTAACTGGTCTAGCCAGACCATCAATGACCTGGCTGCGCAAGTGGCTGCAACTGCCGGCCTCAGGGCACCTGCCGACATCTCCCATGTGCCTTTCAAGAAGGAATCTGCCTTCCTGTCTAGTGGATCTTTCAAAGACCCCATATCATCAAAAGGGATGGAGGATTTTTTAGAAGCCTTCGCCACTGCTGCATCCAGCTTCGGGGCCTTATCCCATTTACCCGTCAGGGGATCCTCAAAGGGATATCTCCGTTTAAACGCTTGGGGTAAGGAGCCTCTTTTTTCAGGCTTCTTCCACTCTCTGTCTATAAGGCCTTGGATGCTACTGTTTAGTGGAAAGGATCTCCGTTTCTTTGGATCTAGACCACCAAACATCAGATCCTGTACTGAGGGCTCTGGTTTCGCCTCTTCTACCCCCATGGTGGACCTAACTGATTTGACAAATTTGTCCATCTGGTCCAAGGGAAAACAAAACCGGGTAGCGTCTTCCGTAGAAGACGAGGAGGAAGCCGAAGAGGAAGGCGAGGAGGGTCCTGACACAACTTCACCCCTATCATGGGCGGCAGGCGACTCTGAATCAGACAAAACTGGTACATTTCTACGCCTGGAAAATTCTCCGTGTCTTGAGGACGCTTTCAACTCTGCTCTTATTATCTCCTTCAGGCTTTCGGTGAAATCTGGAGTCTCCTCCGCTATCTAAAAAGGGAAGGGGCATAAGGGGGGGGGTTTACTATGTCATCCCATGCCCCTGCCCTTCCCCATAAAAATGCCCTACCGTCTGTTGCATGCACGGCTGGCACAACCTCTTAGGGCAAGCGTCAGGCAGAGGGCAAGCGCAAAAGGCACATTCCCTGTGCTTGCTTTTCACCGAACACTTCTTCCCCTAGTAACAGACAAAATGGGGAAAAAACTGTATTACTGGGTATTCTAAATCTGACGATCTCTTACCCAGATTGTACAGCAGTAGGTACCGGATCACGGGGAGGGGGCTTTTTCCCAGCTGCGGAACTTCTGCGGCCGGTGCTCCTGGCCATTGAAGAGGAGCGCTCTGTCTGCTGCTGCTGGCTCTCCTGTTGCACCGAGGGAGCCTCTGCAGTGTCCATCGTAAAAAAATGGGGCAGAAGCGCTTTACCTCTTTCCTAGGCTCCTTATATCCTCCCCCGGATATCCGGATCAGCAGGTCTGGCCAGGGGTCCACCCCCTCCTACCCCCCGCCCCACGGCCCCCCCTGCACCTCCCCGCCGTCCCCACAGCAGGCGCCGTCCGACGATGCAGCCGCCAAAATTTTCAAAAACGCCGGCCGGCGTCTCACTTCCGGTTCCGGTGGTGGAGACTCCGCCCCCTTTTTTCCCCCGCTCGCACGGACCGACGGAGGTAAGCACAATCCCCCGCTGCATCGCCCCCCAAGCGGAGATCTCCCCCGACCCCAGCCGCGCTGCTGCAACAGCGGCGCACGACTAAATTTTCAAAAACCCCGCCGCGCCGTCCATAGCAGTGACGAGCGGCGGGAAATTCAAAACCGCCCGCCGCGCCGTCCATAGCCGTGACGCGCGGCGGGAAATTCAAATTTAAAAAATTTTTTTTTTTTTTTTAAAAATCACGGCTGCATCCTCAAGAGGCCCCCACCATGACAGGACCACAGGAGAGGACAGGGAGAAGGCATCGGGACCAGGGAGAGGGGGGGAATACTTACCTACCGGCGCTGGCTGGGAGACAGAGATCCTCTGGATACTGCTCCACCTGCTCCGCACACTGCCGTGGAATCCTACCCGGACCCACCGTGGCGCTTCCAGGGGCTCCGCACCGGCCGAGGTAGGAGATTCCCCTCCGCTACCTGGGTCGACCGGCCGGCCTGGGTCCTCCTGAAGATCTTCATCTGTAGGAAACCCGTCCTTTAGGAACAGGAAACCAACTGATGTGTGGGAGAGGTGCCGCCCTTTTATATCTGTAGGTTTCCTGTTCCTAAGGGGCGGATCCCCTCTCTCTGTAGTGCTGTCATGGACGTTCGAATAAATGAGAAATCGCTGGTCAACTTTTAACCCTTATAACTTCATAACAAAAAAAAAATTTGTTCCCAAAATTGTGCTGATGTAAAGTAGACATGTGGGAAATGTTATTTATTAAGAAATTTGTGTGACATATCTCTCTGATTTTAGGGCATAAAAATTTAAAGTTTGAAAATTGTTAAAATTTTCAAAATTTTCGCCATATTTCAATTTTTTTCATAAATAAACACAAGTCATATCAAAGAAATTTTACCACTAACGTGAAGTACAATATGTCACGAAAAAACAATCTCAGAATCAGCTGGATTCGTTAAAGCGTTCCAGAGTTATAACCTCATAAAGTGACAGTGGTCAGAATTGTAAAAATTGGCCCTGTCATTAAGCTGCAAAATGGCTCTGTCACTAAGGGGTTAAGTGATTGCTCCTTGTTGACCAGAACTTTAGGAGTATGTCTTTTACCTTTGTTTGTGGATATAACCAAATTTTTTTTCATTACTGCACAGAGCACTTAAGCACTGAAAAGCACTTGTATAGTATATGATTGTATATGAAATTTGAAAATGATATATTATGCACTTTAAATTTAATGTATGATATGTAATATGACTGGCAACAATTGAGGATTGTTAAATATACCTGTAAATATGCACCTTTCTGTAACACCCACTGCTTGAGAAAGGCTGTTAGGCTGGAGTCACACACAACCACAAAAAATCGGTCCGTTTTAGACGGTCGATTGTCGGATCAAAATGCAAACATCACACATCCTTCTGGCATCCGATTTTCCTTCAAAGATGCGATTTAATCGCATGTGTGTGTACCTTGTAACATCCGATTTTCATCCGACTTGCGAGATTTTCTCACAGGCTTGCAAAACTGACATATAATGGATCCAAAAGAATAGTATTTAAATGCCAAAAGAAAGAATAGATATATACACATAGAGCACATATATATTATATATATATATATATATATGTCATTGTGACATATATATAATATATTTATAATTCTTACACTTCTACATACTGTTATAGCCGCTAATTCAATTGCCGGCTTCAGTGAAATCACAGAAGCCGACATGAAATGATACATTGTTTACACACATTTAACCATGTAATTTCATGTATTTTTATATATGTTTGAAACATACAATTACATGAGTATATGTGTGCTAAATTTCAGACATGTAGGGGTTAATTAAAGGTGTAAATTCGTTGAAAAAAATGCGTGGGCTCCCGCTGTATTTTCTCCACCAGACAGACAAAGCAAAGCGAGTGGGGGCAGATAATAATAGCCTAGGGAGGGTACATTTTTTTTGTGCCCCCCTGGCTACTAACATCTGCCCCCAGACACCCCAGAAAGGGCAAATCTATAATTAGATTCGCCCTTTCTGGCACTTTGCCCGTCTATTCCCATTGCCCTGTAGCGGTGGCGAATGGGTTAATCTCACCTTACTGTCACCTTAGTATTGAAAGGTGACCTTAAGGCAGGTTAATAATTGATAGCTGTCAATTAGACAACTATCAATTATTAATCCTATTGTATGAAAGAAAAATCAAACACACACAGTTTAATAAAAAATAAGTTTAATTAAATAATCACACAGTTTTTGACCATATTTTATTTTCCTGCTAAAACCATTTCCTGTAATAAAAATAAAATAAAAAAGCAAAATTATTCTTACCAATCCGATGTACAGTCAGGTCCCACGGTGTAATCCATCAGAAAGGGTTAACAGGTTACAGGTCGCAGAGAGCTAATAATGCTGTCTCAGACCTGTATTCCCCTGAATGAATAAGTTCCTCTCCCAGCGAAAGTAGAGGAATAGATTCATGAATGGAGCTTAATTGATTTATTGCCAATTTAACTGTAGTGACCTGACCTAAAGGGAAAGTGGACACAATCAATTAAGCTTCATTCATGAAACACATCCTCTCCTGTCGCCAGGAGAGGAACTTATTCATTCATGAGCTTTGAGCTGAGCATGCAGGATTACTTGCACTGCTTGGCTCAAAGCTAGTTAACCCTTTGTGAAGGATTACAGCGTGGGACGTGACAGATCGGCGGAATAGGTAAGAATAATGTTGTTTTATTTTTTTTCTTTATTTTAGGAGATCAATGGCTTCGCAAGGATTAAGTGTAAAATAAAATATGGTCAAAAAAATGTGTTTTTATTTCATTAAAATTATTTATTCTTAAAGTGTGTGTTTTTTTATTTACTTCAATAGGATTAATAATTGATAGTTGTCTAATTGACAGCTATCAATTATTAACCTGCCTTAAGGTCACCTTTCAATACTAAGGTGACAGTAAGGTGAGATTAACCCATTCGCCACCGCTACAGGGCAATGGGAATAGACGGGCAAAGTGCCAGAAAGGGCGAATCTAATTATAGATTTGCCCTTTCTGGGGTGTCTGGGGGCAGATGTTAGTAGCCAGGGGGGGCACAAAAAAAATTTACCCTCCCTAGGCTATTATTATCTGCCCCCACTCGCTTTGCTTTGTCTGTCTGGTGGAGAAAATATAGCGGGAGCCCACGCATTTTTTTTCAACGAAATTACACCTTTAATTAACCCTACATGTCTGAAATTTTGCACAAATACACTCATGTAATTGTATGTTTCAAACATATATAAAAATACATGAAATTACATGGTTAAATGTGTGGAAACAATGTATCATTTCATGTCGGCTTCTGTGATTTCACAAAACCCGGCAATTGAATTAGCGGCTATTACAGTATGTAGAAGTCTAGGAACTATAAATATATGTATATGTACATGTCACAATGACATGTATATATATATATATGTGTTCTATGTGTATATATCTATTCTTTCTAGTCTTTATTAAAGCGGTCAGTGTGATTTTACAGTATAGCCGGGGATGAATTGCCGGCTTTTCTAAAGGACACCGATGCGATTTCATCGCAAGTCACACAGTGTGGTCCGTTTGTAATCCGATTTTTCATTGCTCCCATAGACTTGCATTGGCGATTGTCGACCGACAATCGGTGACAATCGCAGCATGCTGCGATTGTACACGGACGTTTAAAACGGACCACAAAAAATCTGATACTGGGAGCTGCTCCATAGATTAACATAGGTCCGACTGCAATGCGATATTTCATCGCATTGCAGTCGTCCGATTTTGTCGCCAGTGTGACTCCGGCCTTAGAGCTGAAACGTCGCCCAGACATGTGGGTCTGAAATAAATCCTCCACTTTCTTCAACACATACTGCATGGAGTGCTGCCTTCATTTTTTGATTTTCTATCTGATGTTGGGGCAAGTATTGGACTTCTTGCCAGGGAGCCTTGCACCCAGAGATAAGTAACCGTGCTGTTCCTTTTTCTCGCTTATCTTTCAAAGTTAGAGTCTCCTTAAGGCTATGTGCCCACGTTGCAGAAATGCTGCGGAGCTGTCCGCAGCATCTCCGCCGCGGATAAAACGCATGCAGAATTCGCATGCGTTTTCCCGCAAAACACAAGAGTTATGCAAGAGTTTTTAGCTTGCAGAATGCTAGCGCTTTTCCAAGCGATTTGAAGCATCACTTGGAAAAGTGATTGACAGGTTGGGCACACTTGTCAAGCATAGTGCTTGAGAAGTGTGACCAATTTTTTACTATTGATGCTGACTATGCAGCATCAATAGTTAAAGATTAGAATGTTAAAAATAAAAACCACTGATCTACTCACATCCTGTTGGCCCCCAATCTCCTTAGTGGCGCTCCTGGTCCTCAGCGGCGCTGGCAGCAAATTCCATTCCCAGAGAGTCATTGCGAGAATGACCTCTGATGACGTAGCGGTCACTCGACCGCAACGTCACAAAGGTTATTTTGGCGTGAAGCACTCCTGGGAACAAAACCGCCGCGTGCACCGCTGAGGAACGGGAGGACTCCTGGGGCCGACCGAGGGTAAGTATATCCCTATTTTTTATTTCAACAGTAATATGGTACCCAGGGCCTGGAGGAGAGTCTCCTCTCCTCCAGACCCTGGGTACCATACGCACATGAAACGCTCACTTTACCATGGTGGGCTTGGCCACATGCGTAAAGTGAGGGTTTTAATGCAATCTTATGACGGCGGTATTGCCGCGATTCCGCAAAATTAACATGCTGCGTTTTTCTCCACAATGTAATTCCGCTGTGGAAAAAAAAAAAAAAAAACAGTATAGGCACAGCAATTGCTGAATCCCATAGGATTGCATGGGATGCGTTTTAACTAGCATTTTTTAAGCGTTTCCGCTTGCCACTGCAGAAACGCTTAAAAACACAATGTGGGCACACAGCCTAACAGGTTTTTCTGCTACACAGATACTGTTAAAACCTCATTATGTTACCATCACACCACCACATGGGCATACCCACCGTGGGGCAGCTGCCCCCCCTAGAAGCAGTGTCAGGCCGCTGTCTCAGAAGTCAGGTGCCAGCACTGTTCTTTTAAATAATGTGTATAAGTGCCGGCAGCCCCATCCCAGCACCGCAGACATGTCCACACTGTGTGCTGTGCAGTCAGCGTCTGCCTGCTGAACTAACCTCACCAGCTCCCGGGCTGCTTCTGGCTGGACAGGAGTGAGGAGCAGGATGGAGATCATGAGGCGGAGGAGAAGCAGGACTCAGAGAGAAGAATGAGGAGGTGACAGGAGGATGTCTATCTGCAGTCCCCACTGTCTGTGGCTGATTTATTGCAGCAGCCTGAACTTTCACCCCATCTTTATAGTTCAGTCTGCAGTAATAAATCACTGAGGGGGTCAGATAGAGACTGCAGGCCCTGTATACAGCACCCTGCTCTGACTGATCCTAGGCCTACAGGACATCATATAGTATTTATAGGACCATATATTATAGCATGTGAGGTCCTGTAGGCTGAGGATCCTGTAATAACGTCCCAGTCCTGTAATAACGTCCTTAAACCTGTTATAACATCCCCGTCCTGTAATAACATCCCCATCCTGTAATAACATCCCCGTTCTGTAATAACGTACCCAGTCCTGTAATAACGTCCCCTGACCTGTAATAACTTCCTGTCATGTAATAAGTCCCCATCCTGTAATAATAGTCTTCCATCCTGTAATAACGTCCCTCATCCTATAATAACATCACTCATCCTATAACATCCCTTGTCCTGTAATAACATTCCTCGTCTTGTAATAATATCCCTTGTCCTGTAATAACATCCCTCGTCCTGTAATAACATCCCTCATCCTGTAATTACATCCCCCTTCCTGTAAAACATCCCGTCCTGTAATAATTGTTTTCTGTCCTGTAATAATTGTCTTCTGTCCTGTAATAACAGTCTCCTGTCTTGTAAGTGGGATCACAGGAGGCCGGGTCCCTTCCTCAGGAAATCTGCAGCGGCAATAGTGGGGCAATGCTGCGGGCCTGAGAGGGAGGAGGGGGTGTCCCAGCGGTGCAATGCTGTGGGTCTGGTGTTGGCAGTGAGCAAAGCGGAGTGCATTGCTTTCCTGGCGGCCATGTTCCTGAAGCCGTGGCCCGCCGAAGATTTGGATTTTGGTCCAGCAAAGATCTAAGTCTGCACATGCGCCGCCTATGGCGTTCATCTTCCTGAAGCCCTCCGCCAGGAAAGCAATGCACTCGCTCTGCTGATGTATACAGGTTCTGGCTGGGCTGATGTATATACAGGGGCTGGCTGGGCTGATGTATATACAGGGGCTGGCTGGGCTGATGTATATACAGAGGGCTGGCTGTGACGATGTATATACAGAGGGCTGGCTGTGACTGATGTATATACAGGTGCTGGGCTTAGTGGGCTGGTAATAATATATACAGGTGGTGCTGGGCTCAGTGGGATGGGGCTGGTGATTATGTATATACAGGTGCTGGTCTTAGTGGGCTGGTGAGGATATATATACAGGTGTTGGGCTTAGTGGGCTGGTGATGTATATACAGGTGCTGGGCTCAGTGGGCTGGTGCTGGTGAGGATGTATATACAGATGTTGGGCTTTGTGGGCTGGTGATGTATATACAGGTGGTCAGCTCAGTGGGCTGGTGATGATATACAGGTGGTGCTGGGCTCAGTGGGCTGGTGCTGGTGAGGATGTATATACAGATGTTGGGCTTTGTGGGCTGGTGATTTATATACAGGTGGTCAGCTCAGTGGGCTGGTGATGATATATACAGGTGGTGCTGGGCTCAGTGGGATGGGGCTGGTGATGATGTATATACAGGTGCTGGTCTTAGTGGGCTGGTGAGGATGTATATACAGGTGCTGGGCTTAGTGGGCTGGTGATGTATATACAGGTGTTGGGCTCTGTGGGCTGGGGATGATGTATATATATAAGCCTACAACCTGCAATGATCCTCAGTGTACTGAACCATCGCACGGCCAGCTCTACCCTTTCCTAGTGTATTCTCACCCATCCCTGCAGACTGAGCCCTCGCGGGCAGGGTCCTCTCTCCTTCTGTACTTGTGCGTCCCTTGTCCAGCACATTTTTATTGTACCTGTCTATATTTTTCCCTTTTCATATGTAAAGCGCCATGAATAAATGGCGCTATATAAATGTATAATAATAATATACAGGTGCTGGGCTCAGTGGGTGGGGGCTGGTGGTGATGTATATACAGGTATGGGGCTCATTATACTGTATGGAGCAGTTTCACTCCCTTTTTCGTTCTAAAATTTTACAACCTGAACGACCACCATGGCTTGCCCCCCCCCCCTAGTTTTGATCCTGGGTACGCCCATGCACCACCATATATTCTCTCATCCAAGATAATCAGTTCAATTATGCTAATCACAGTGTCCCATTTTCTCAGAATGGATAATTTTTCTTTCCCCATTTGCAAGTCTGGAAATCTGACTGCACACCAATATTTTCCAGTGACTTATGCTTGCATAACAGAGTGATCCAAGTATTGGTTCTAATTCAGGAATTCAGCAATTTTTTCCTCTGACAGACTTGAGTCCAAGAAAAACAAAGTTAGATATGCAAAGCCCCATTGGTCCAAGTGTAATCTAATAGCAAACTGAAAATATTGTCAAATCTACAAGCCCATCAGGTAACCAATATCTGATCTGTCTCATACCCAATAACCATCTTTTTGCATCAGAACTAATGCAGCTTAATTCCTTTCATACTTCCAACGATGTAAGTGTGACAACTGGTATAGACAAAATGGTCTAGAACACAAAGTGAAGACTGCACCAGTTTATTGGTTCATGTACAGTTTGCTAGAACACAAAGTGAAGACTGCACCAGTTTATTGGTTCGTGCACAGTTTGCATCATGTTTTCACACGTTTTCACTACATTTCGCTTTAAGAAATCAGTCATTTCTTGTCTAAACTGGAGTCTGCTTAATCCAACTGAAAGAAAAGAAAACACAAGATCAGAAAAGCTACTAAACACCCATCACCGTACAACAGAGGATAGCACATACACATTACGCCGCTTTCTTAGTGAGCAGATGTTATACATTATGGCTGTATGGAGCTCTTAACATTGAAGTGACTAGGAATTGAGCAGAAGTGCCACTACAGAGCCCCATTAATCTGAGATTGAGAACATTTTTTTTTAGGTTTCCACTCTTCTGATGGTTTTGTTAGGATTTTGGTGCAGTATTTGCCATGTTTACCATTCGCTGTGATACATTTGGTACATATTCTAGAAGATGTCAACTGTAACGAAGTGGACGCTAAATAACATGCACTGAGTGACATTGGTTAGGATACCCGTGCCCGGTTCTGACATACTTAAGGGTATTCCACACTAAACAAGAACGCTAACGAGATCGCTAAAAAAACGTCACTATTTAGCGATCTCGTTAGTGACGTTCTTGTGTGTGGCATATAGCTGATCGTTCACTAGCGTTCTGGACCGTATTTTTATCGTTGGCGTCCCGCTGGTGAGCATATATCGCTGAGTGTGGCACCTTTTTTTTTAGCGATGTGCGGTGTTTTAGTACCGCCAAAGTCGTTAAGGAGATCGCTAACCGCGATAGCGTCCTTAACGACATCGCTAAATTAGTGCGCTACTAGCGATATTAAAACGATCCGCTAGCGATCGCATTAGTATGCGTCGTTATCGTGATCGCTAGCGGGAGCGTTTAGTGTGGCAGTACCTTAAGACCTAATAAACTAATATCTAGGAAACTCTGTACAATGGCTGCAGCCCAGAGAGTGAAGTAGTGCCAGTTGTTTAACAATGGGATGTAATTGCATTAAGTGGGTTTAGGAGCCAAACTTACCTTAACAAAGCCGATGTCTTTCGCGTACTGCCTGAAGCACTGGCGGCACATGTTCAGTCCGTATTTGCGGATCAATCCGTGTCTATTAGAGCAAACGCGGCTGTAAAAAAAATAAGATAAATTTAACCCCTTAGTGACAGAGCCAATTTGCAGCTTAATGACCGGGCCAATTTTTACAATTCTGACCACTGTCACTTTATGAGGTTATAACTCTTAACGCTTTAACGAATCCCGCTGATTGAGTTTGCTTTTTTTTGTGACATATTGTACTTCACGTTAGTGATAAAACATTTTTTCATATGACTTGCTTTTAGTTACGAAAAAAACGAAAATATGGCGAAAATTTTGAAAAAATAGCAATTTTCAAACTTTACATTTTTATGCCCTTAAATCAGAGATATGTCACAAATTTCTTAATAAATAACATTTCCCACATGTCTACTTTACATCAGCACAATTTTGGGAACAAAATTTTTTTTGTTACGAAGTTATAAGGGTTAAAAGTTAACCAGCAATTTCTCATTTTTACAACACCATTTTTGTTTAGGGACCACATCACATTTGAAGTCACTTTGAGGGGTCTATACGATAGAAAATACCCAAAAGTGACACCATTCTAAAAACTGCACCCCTCAAGGTGCTCAAAACCACATTCAAGAAGTTTATTAACCCTTTATGTGCTTCACATGAACTGAAGCAATGTGGAAGGAAAAAATTACCATTTAACTTTTTTTGCAAAAACCACCAATTTTTTTTTTATTTTCACAAGCGTTAAAAGAAAAAATGAACCACAAAATTTGTTGTGCAATTTCTCCTGAATACGCAGATACCCCATATGTGGGGGTAAACCACTTTTTGGGCGCACGGCAGAGGTCGCAAGGGAAGGAGTGCAGTTTGACTTTTTCAACGCAGAATTGGCTGGACGCCATGTCACGTTTAGAGAGCCCCTGATGTGCCTAAACAGTGTTAACCACCAACAAGTGACCCCATTTTGGAAGCTAGACCCCTTAAGGAACTTATCTAATTGTGTGGTGAGCACTTTGAACCTCCAAGCGCTTCACAGAAGTATATAACGTAGAGCCGTGAAAATAAAAATTCATATTTTTTCCACAAAAACGATCTTTTCACCCCAATTTTTATTTTCCCAAGGGTAACAAGACCCCAAAAGTTTTTGTGCAATTTGTCCTGAGCATGTTGATACCCCATATTTTGGTGTAAACCACTGTTTGGGTGCATGGCAGAGCTTGGAAGGGAAGGAGCACCGTTTGACTTTTTCAAACCAAAATTGGCTGGAATTGAGATTGGACGCCATGTCGCGTTTGGAGAGCCCCTGATGTGCCTAAACAGTGGAAACCCCCCACAAATGACACCATTTTGGAAACTAGACCCCTTAAGGAACTTATCTAGATGTGTGGTGAGCACTTTGAACCCCCAAGTGCTTCACAGAAGTTTATAAACGCAGAGCCGTGAAAATAAAAAATAATTTTTTTCCTCAAAAATGATTTTTTTAGCCAGCTATTTTTTATTTTCCCAAGGGTAACAGGAGAAATTAGAACCACAAAATTGGTGTGCAATTTGTCCTGAGTACGCTGATACCCCATATGTTGGGGTAAACCACTGTTTGGGCGCACGGCAGGGCTCGTAAGGGAGGGAGCACCATCTGACTTTTTGAACGCCACGTCGTGTTTGGAGACCCCCCTGATGTGCCTAAATAGTGGAAACACCTCAATTCTAGCTCCAACCCTAACACACAGGCGTTTTAATTATACCAGGTTCATTACCCCTCCATAGAGATGTAAATTTTAGTCTGAAGAGAGGATTCATATGTTCCCATGCAGACAGACTTTTCTAAGTGAGGATTGGCATTAGTTAGGACCTGTAATACGAGAAGAGCCTTAACGTGGCTTCCAGGTACACATAAATTGGCCTTTTTATGCGCTAAGACTTCTCAATTTTTCATATTTCTAAGGCAGTGATGCAATTCATTTTTCATATTTTGTGTCCACAAGCTGTAGCACTACAGTGTGCTACCTTTTTTTCTTGAATGTGTAAGAGTTGGTGACGCTAGGTTTTAGCACCTGTTCACACTGGATCTATGTTTGGATGTGCCAGTTAGTTTTTTTGAAATGTATTCATTTACCTTCTGCCTGAGCACTCCACCTGTTGGTCACAGGCGTTTTAATTATACCAGGTTCATTACCCCTCCACAGAGATGTAGATTTTAGTATGAAGAGAGGATTCATATGTTCCCATGCAGACTTTTCTAAGTGAGGATTGGCATAGTTAGGACCTGGAATACGAGAAGAGCCTTAACGTCGCTTCCAGGTACACATAAATTGGCCTTTTTATGCGCCAAGACTTCTCAATTTTTCATATTTCTAAGGCAGTGATGCAATTCATTTTTCATACTTTGTGTCCGCAAGCTATAGCGCTAAAGTGTGCTACCTTTTTTTCTTGAATAACGCAGTATGAACCCAGCCTAACCCTAATTATAACCCTAACGGAAAAATGAGAATAAATAAAATTTCTTTATTTTATTATATGTCCCTAACTAAGGTAGTGATAAAGGGGGGGTTTATGTAGTTTTTTTTTTATTTTGATCACTGTGATAGTTTATCACAGTGATCAAAATGTACTCTTCCTGAATGAATCTTCGGCAGGTGCACTGCGCATGCGCCCGCCATTTTTTTTTTACAGGATGAAGAGGTCGGGAGAGCCTGGGACCTGCATGAGGACAGGGGAACACCGGGAGGTTATCGGGAGAGGGGGGGGGGGGGATCGGGGAACCCTATTTCTCTCCCCTCTGATGTGCGATCACATCAGAGGGGAGAGAAAATACATGCAGGATGCGGTTTTGTTTTTTCTTTTGCGGACTGCGGGGAACCCTTATTATGTTCTCTGGAGACCCAGGAGAAAATCCAGTTCGGCGGGTGCACTGCGCAGGCACCCGCCATTTTCATTGCCGGAAAAAGACGCGGGGAGCTTGGGGAGACATGGGGAGACCGGGAGGCACGGGGGGCTGATCGGGGGTCCTGGGGACCCCATTTCTCTCCCCTCTGATGTGCGATCACATCAGAGGAGAGAAATTAAATGGAAGATCACTTATTTTTTTGCCATCGCCGTTATAGAGTTAATAACGGCGATCGCAAAAGCGGGGTCGGTAAAAACAGACCCAAATCATGTTCTCTGGGGTCTCGGCTACCCTCGGTAGCCAAGACCCCGGAGAAAATCCAACTCTGGGGGGCGCTATACACTTAATTAACGGCGCTGTGGTTTAAGTACTCTTAACTACCGCCGTTAAAAGGCGTATAGGCGGTCGTTAAGGTCTTCTCAATGCACTGTTTAGATTTTATTAGTAAGAAATAAAAAGCTTTAATGGGCCAATTACAAAGATGTTTAGCCAAAAATAAATTTTCTACAGGGAGGAGAAAAACAAAGACCCATGGTGATGCACAGAAAACAAACCCTGCATACAGACCCCCACTGCCTCAATACCAGGTGGGAAGGAGACACTGCAGCACCCACAGTTACATCTGTTCCTGATCAGGTGACGTTATGGCTCCAGGCTGCTGATCAGCGGCAGCGGTCATGTGAAGCCCCACTGGTTGCTGAGGCCAGGTGAACAGTGGGGCACTGGTGTCGGGAGATAACCAACCTCACACCACCCTGTGCGTAAACTCTGCAAGTAGGAGGCAGTCCCCTTTAGGATATTTGTGGCGACTGCGCAGTTTGGGTAAATCTGAGTCTAATTCCATTCACTGACAGCACGCAGAGATCTATAGGGAGCTCACCAGGGGGAGAAGGGAGACTACGCGGCTCCAGCTGCTCCATAGCGCGGAATTAGAGGCCTCCCCGAATACACAGCGCTGCAGACCACAAGGCCGACGCCGCCATGATGCTCTTCCATGCGGCCTATCTACCCCAGTCCTATGAAGCCACCGCCCAGCTGCTCAACCTCCTCTCCCAGCAGGCCCTCACCGCACCGCGAGCCGCCACACACTCACCAGGAGCGGGATCCCTGGCCGAATTTCCTTGGGTGGCTCCAGTACAGCTGCTGGTGACCCATCTCGTCCGACTGTCTGCTCGCGAAAAGGAAGAGGAGGGGCCGCGCAGCCGCTAATCAACCCCGGCAGAGGCTTCCCGGCATGCAGCGCGAGAATTTACTTACGTAGATCCCAGCTTGCACTGCGGCGGCCTGGTTGCCATGGAAACCAAAGTAGCGTCATCTTAAACAGCAGCGGCGGTGTTCAAAACGATAAAACTTTAATACATCCCTCTCTCTAAGGCCACATTCACACATTCAGTATTTGGAAGCCAAAGTCAGGAGAAAAGTATAATAGAAACACGTCACCACTGCTGTATTATCACCCACTCCTGGTTTGGGCTTACAAATACTGAGGTAAAATACTGCCAGAATGCTAAAGGTGTGAACATGGCCAAAGCAAAGTCACACTCATCAGCAGCTTGGCTATGGGGTGCTGTTTGCAGCTGCCGATGGCCGGCCTGATGGGTCTTGTACCCTGTGGGTTCCGGTGTTTGGCCTCCATCTATCATACATAGACTCTGTGATAATATGGCCTTGGCTATTAGACCAGCTTCCCACCCATCAGCGGTCTTATGGGGCCTCAGAGCTCTGGTGATTATAGCTAGCGCCACACTTTTAGTAGCCCCTCATATTACAATTTATTGTGACTGGAATTAGATTGTATTATGAGACAAAGCCGCAGCTAAAATTATGGATCTGAGCTGTAACAGAGGGCATAATACTCACCTGAGAGACACAAGTTCTTTCTCACAGCTGATCAGTTTTAAGACTGGGAAACCCCTTTAAAAAAACAGATTAAATGGAGTTGGCCAGTATTTTATATTGATGATTTATCAGTATAAGATCAGTTGGGATCCAGCTCTCCCACCGATCAGCTCTTATTACCTTTGGCGGCCAGATGTAAACAGTGTATAGAGTGCAGCACTACAGCTCCATCATCCTGTTTAGTTCCCAGCAGCGGCCAATAAAAAGTGTGATGGAGCTGATGTGCTCCTCTTCTTATATGGTGGGTGACGGCTGTGTTATACAGCCAGCGACTGGCGCAAACTACAGTGGCCAGCACTTTGGCTCACTGGTTAGTACACTTGCTTTGTAGCACTAGGGTCTGGGGTTGAAATCCCACCAAGGAAAACATCTGCAAATAGTTTGTATGTTCTCCCCATGGTTGCTTGTTTTTTTTCTGAGTACTCAATTTTTCTCCCACCTACTGACAGGGAATTTAGAATTTATGAGCTTCAATGGGGACAGTGATAACGATACGATACACTTTATTGATCCCGGGGGGAAATTACAGTATTACAGCAGCAATACAAACAGCAGTACATAAAATATTAGGACACAAATCTTGCACAGGTATACCAACATTACATAATAAATAAATAAATAATAAAAGTGGGTAGTTCAGGTGTATATAAGACAATGTTAATTGACATTAGTACACCAGCCATCAGTCATTATTTTCTACCACCCTTAGAAAATTATTATACATCCCATAGCAGTAGGTACAACGATGTCTGTAAGGCACTGTGGAATTAATGCCGCTATAAAATACATAATTGTGCTATTTAACCATGAACCATTTAAATGGTTGTGATCAGGAGCTCAGCACCCCACCCATGATCACAAGAGCCGATGTGTCTACTGAACGCCACCACTTTGAAACCCAAGTCTGTGGCTGGACTTCGTAGACCAGCATTTTGCCATATATAGCAGTAACAAAGTATCGCAGTGTGAAGGAAATTATTTTGCCTTCTGTATCTTCCATCTTGTTCCTTGTATTAACAATGTGCATAGACTTTTGTATACAGGGCCCCTGGATGACTGCAAGCTATATCTGTTGTGCATGTCAGGAACACCCTTAATACTAGCCATTCTTTTGTCTGTCTATATAAACATGCCTTTGAGTCTAAATAAACAGGAATTTACATTGAATACAACTGCTGGATCTGTGTGTTTCTTTCTCTAAGGGTCCCGTCACACTCTTTAATGTCCCAGGGATCCCACCAACGATACGATGTGGATTTGATTTCTGGGACATCGTTAGCTGATCACTGGTGAGCTGTCACATAGGCAGACTCACCAGCAATCAGGACCAGCGAGCACGCTGGTATCCTAGATACCGTCTCTCAGCGCTCTACAGCAGAAGCTGGGAGCCGGCAACCAGGGTACATATTGGATAACTAGGCCCCGCGCGGTGCTTAGTTACCCGATATGTACATTGGATACCAGCTCCCAGCTCGCTGATCGTTGGTCTCCCGCTGTCACACGCAGCGATGCGCCCTGGCCAGCGGGGGACCAATGATGAAAAAATGGTCCAGGCCATTCAACGACGATCAGCGATACCCAGCAGGGGGGCCGGTTGTCACTGCGTGTCACACTAAGCGAGATCGCTGGCTAGGTCGCCGTTGCGTCACAAAATCGGTGAAGCTTCAGCGATCTCGCTAGTGATCTCGCTTAGTGTGACGGGGCCTTAAGCCGCTCCTTTATATTCATTTATATTCAATTTGGCACAACAATCTATTACAAGGCATTCATTTTGCTCACAGCATTATACAGATCAAGTGATCACAGGTTCAAGTCTCCCACTGGGGCTAAAAAGGGATAAAGTATAAATTAATTTAAAGGCAACCTGTCACCAGTTTTTTGGCTTATAAACTATGGCCATCACCTTTAAATTCATGTGAATGTGGTTTTTACAACTTTTATAACCTCACAGGTGCCCCTGCAAACTTTGCATGTAAATTGTGCGGACCGGTCTGATGAGCGGATCCACATTGCGATCAGCGCCACGCTGGTCCTTTCAAACTCTGACTTTTCTATCTGAATGGAAGTGGACGTTGTCTCTACGTCATCCACACGGTGCTCGAAGTCTTGCGCCTGCGCAGTGTAATCAGAGACCTTCGCAGGCGCGTCTCATTGGTGACGTACAAGTACAAGTGAAGGCAGCGCCTGTGCATTACATGACTTTGCGCTGACGGTCTCTAATTGCACCGCGCTGACGTGAGATTCCGAGCACCGTGTGGATGTTGTAGAGACGTCATCCACTTCCATCCAGACAGAGGACTCGGCTTTTGAAGGGACCGGGTGGCGCTGATCGCAATCTGGAATCGCCAATTTATTAACTCTTTGGGTAAAGGCTGTAAAGAAAAATGAAATTAAACTCCACAAATGGCGAAGAATCTTGCAGTACAAGAAAATGGAGTAAGGGTGTATGCACACATTACGGATTCTGCTGCAGATCCGCAGAGGATTTGGCCCTGCGGATCCACAGCATTGTACAGTACCATTATAATCTATGTAAAAAAAAAAACGCTGTGCTCATGCTGCGGATATTTCCACGCGGATTTGAATCCGCAGCATGTCAATTCTTTGTGCGGAATCCGCAGCGGTTTTACACCTGCTCCATTATAGAAATCTGCAGATGTAAAACCGCAGGGGAAATCCGCACAAAAAACCGCAGTAAATCTAAATCTGCAGGTAAAACTCAGGTCATTTTACCTGCGGATGTAGAAAATACGCGCGAAAAAATCCGCAAGTGAATCCAACGTGTGCACATACCCTAAAAATTGATCAGAACTCTATAAAGAGCAGACATTTCTGTGTTTATTTTTCCAATTGATTGTACGGTAAAGTGAATGGCGGCGTTCACACCTACAACTCGGCCCGCAAAAAATTATTTCTACAAAAAAATATAAAATAAATAATGGCCCTTGGAAGAAGAAAATAAAAATCTCCCAGACATAAGAGGGTTAATATGAGTAAAACCAAAATCAGAGCTTTAATATTGAAGCTATTTTTATTGGTTGCTATTGACAACGGCCACATTTCCCCAGTGCACACAGGTCCCCAACAATAACCATAGAGACTGCGACTTTCTAGCCCGAGCCCGTCCTCTCTATCTTCCTGGCGGATTTGGAGGTGCAATGACGTCACCTAACTGATGCGCGGGAACACGAAGCTGTCTTTGCCATGGCGGGATAGAGCGGTGCGGAGCGGCCTCTGCTCTCTATGACCCAGGCGGAATAACTCGGCGCCATGAAGCTGCAGTGTGAGGTGGAGGTGGTGAGCCGGCTGCTCCCCACATTCGGCATGAGGAATAGAGGGAGAGGCACCCGGGCCGTGCTGTCTGTGGGGCGACAGGAGGAGAAAGGCTGCGGGCAGCGGGGACCGATCTACCTGATGGTCTGTACCATCAAGGACAAGGCTGGCTCCAGATACAAGGCGAGTGCCCGCTCCTTATCACTGTGGGGAGAGAAGAGGTTCTGCAGCAGCAATGCCTGATGAGTGCGGGTTACTGACTGTCCATAACTTTCTATGGAGGCTGTAACATTCCTTCAATCTAGAATAGTGCCCGATTAGCAAATATTGTGAATCAGACAGTGAAGGGTGTTTCCATCGTTCGGGGTCTCACTAGTATTGCTAATAGGGGAGTGTTGCCCCCTATGTCGGTCAGGTGGTCCCCCACATGAGGGGTACCCAGTAAAGCTACCGCTTCCAGCCGTATGGCAGAGATCGATGCATGACTCCTATTAATCAGAATGGGGCACGGGCACCCCGTGTGCGCCGCGATCCTGACACCGGGCACCCCGTGTGCGCCGCGATCCTGACACCGGGCACCCCGTGTGCGCCGCGATCCTGACACCGGGCACCCCGTGTGCGCCGCGATCCTGACACCGGGCACCCCGTGTGCGCCGCGATCCTGACACCGGGCACCCCGTGTGCGCCGCGATCCTGACACCGGGCACCCCGTGTGCGCCGCGATCCTGACACCCGCCGGCACCCCCGTGTGCGCCGCGATCCTGACACCGGGCACCCCGTGTGCGCCGCGATCCTGACACCGGGCACCCCGTGTGCGCCGCGATCCTGACACCGGGCACCCCGTGTGCGCCGCGATCCTGACACCGGGCACCCCGTGTGCGCCGCGATCCTGACACCGGGCACCCCGTGTGCGCCGCGATCCTGACACCGGGCACCCCGTGTGCGCCGCGATCCTGACACCGGGCACCCCGTGTGCGCCGCGATCCTGACACCGGGCACCCCGTGTGCGCCGCGATCCTGACACCGGGCACCCCGTGTGCGCCGCGATCCTGACACCGGGCACCCCGTGTGCGCCGCGATCCTGACACCGGGCACCCCGTGTGCGCCGCGATCCTGACACCGGGCACCCCGTGTGCGCCGCGATCCTGACACCGGGCACCCCGTGTGCGCAGCGATCCTGACACCGGGCACCCCGTGTGCGCAGCGATCCTGACACCGGGCACCCCGTGTGCGCAGCGATCCTGACACCGGGCACCCGTGTGCGCAGCGATCCTGACACCGGGCACCCCGTGTGCGCAGCGATCCTGACACCGGGCACCCCGTGTGCGCAGCGATCCTGACACCGGGCACCCCGTGTGCGCAGCGATCCTGACACCGGGCACCCCGTGTGCGCAGCGATCCTGACACCGGGCACCCCGTGTGCGCAGCGATCCTGACACCGGGCACCCCGTGTGCGCAGCGATCCTGACACCGGGCACCCCGTGTGCGCAGCGATCCTGACACCGGGCACCCCGTGTGCGCAGCGATCCTGACACCGGGCACCCCGTGTGCGCAGCGATCCTGACACCGGGCACCCCGTGTGCGCAGCGATCCTGACACCGGGCACCCCGTGTGCGCAGCGATCCTGACACCGGGCACCCCGTGTGCGCAGCGATCCTGACACCGGGCACCCCGTGTGCGCAGCGATCCTGACACCGGGCACCCCGTGTGCGCAGCGATCCTGACACCGGGCACCCCGTGTGCGCAGCGATCCTGACACCGGGCACCCCGTGTGCGCAGCGATCCTGACACCGGGCACCCCGTGTGCGCAGCGATCCGGGCACCCCGTGTGCGCAGCGATCCGGGCACCCCGTGTGCGCAGCGATCCTGGCACCCCGTGTGCACAGCGATCCGGGCACCCCGTGTGCGCAGCGATCCTGACACCCCCGTGTGCGCAGCGATCCTGACACCCCGTGTGCGCAGCGATCCTGACACCCCCGTGTGCGCAGCGATCCTGACACCGGGCACCCCGTGTGCGCAGCGATCCTGACACCGGGCACCCCGTGTGCGCAGCGATCCTGACACCGGGCACCCCGTGTGCGCAGCGATCCTGACACCGGGCACCCCGTGTGCGCAGCGATCCTGGCACGTGGCACCCCGTGTGCGCAGCGATCCTGGCACGTGGCAGCTGCCAGTGTGGTGGTGAGAGGCGCTGGATAACCCGTTATATGTCAGGGCTTCACGTGTGGCAAGAGCAAGTCGCACGACTCAAACTATTTGTACAGTTTGCTGCGGTTATGCTGAAAAAAGTATTGCAAGCAAAGTTTGTGAGAAGAATACTGAGGGCTCTACAAACATAAATGTAATCAGCCAACTGTGCACCAAAAGCAAGAATATAAAGAAGTGTGCAAAACAGATCACCAAACTGTTATAAATATTTTTATTGAAAAATATTGAACTAAGATATATAATACTAGAAACAATAGAAAAGCTGTTATAGTCCTCTGTATGTGTCCATGTAAGGACTATCACCCCTCCTCCGAAGTCCATGCAAAGGTACTCCACAAAATACGTTGGACATAGAACGTAGTGAGTATGAATAGCATCATGGAACGTATGTCTCTCCGTAAAGATCTAAAAGTGCAGACATATGCCCCAGAGCTAGCAGCCAGGACACCGTGTGTGCAGCCATGTATAAGTGGAGACCCAACACGTATCACCACCAAAAGCGTGGCTTCTTCAGGGGGTAATTACATGCTTTTGGTGGTGATACAGTGTCCTGGCTGCTAGCTCTGGGGCATATGTCTGCACTTTTAGATCTTTACGGAGAGACCTAACAAGTTCCATGATGCTATTTATACTCGTTGCATTCTATAATATATTTAGTGGTGTACCTTTGCATGGGCTTTGGAGGAGGGGTGTTAGTCCTTACATGGACACATCCAGTGGACTATTTCAGCTTTTTTATTATTACATGTCATTGTTCAATATTTTTAAATAAAAGTATATCGTGTTTTGGTGATCCTAACTGTTTTCCACACTTCCTCTCAAAACTTCATATAAATTGCTGTCAAGTCACAGTCTCTTGCATTAAAGTCTTTGGTAAGTGAGTCTGGTGCCACAAGCAACACAAAATCCATCACATTTGGAAACATTTGCAAGTCTTGTGTCACTGTAGCAGATTTCAGGTCATAATGCGGCACCATATGAAATCATAAGCTGTGCTGTGTAGCCGTAGCCTAAAGGCGTGGTCCAGGGCTTATATATAGATGAGCTACTGTAAGGGCCCCGTCTCACATAGCGACACACCAGCGATCCCGACAACGATCAGGATTGCTGGTGTGTCGCTACATGATCGCTGCTGAGCGACAGCGACACTGCGGGTAACGTCGCCTAGTTACCCGCAGTGTACGTTGGATACCAGCCCGCTGCTGCAGGGGATCTGGTAACCAAGGTACACGTCGGGTTTCCAGACACTGCGCAGTGCCTGGAAACCCGACGTGTACCTTGGTTACCAGCTCCCCTGCAACAGCGCGCTGGTATCCAATGTACACGTCGGGTTTCCAGGCACAGCCCCGCGCTTGGAAACCCGATGTGTACCTTGGTTACCAGGAGATCGCTGGTCTCCTGCCTGTCACACGTAGCGATGCGTGCTGGCCAGCGGGAGACCAGCGATTATATATAAAAAAAAAAAGTCCTGGCATTTCTGACACGACCAGCGATTCACAGCATGGGCCTGATCGCTGGTACGTATCAGACATAGCGAGATCGCTGCTGAGATCGCTGTTTAGCGGCGATCTCGCTATGTGAGACGGGGCCCTAAGGGTAACTGCAGATGGACGCAGGTTCTCTCCTCCGAGAGACTCAGGCTGATAATGCTAATGACACACGGGGCATAGTGTGAACCAATTCTGTCCAATGGGAAGATAGAGAAAAATGGTCTCCAACTTCTCCATTGTGTCAGAGCATGGAAATTGGTCCTCACTCGTATGTCATCCGAGTGGCTTCCAATGTTTTCCACGCCACTCATTGATTTGTATGGCCAAGTGTGCTCCAAATTTCAGATCAAACTCGTGGATGCAGCAATATATATATTTTTTTTCATTGGGCATGTGCACGACCTCATACACTAACATTGGTCCGAGTGCAATCTGATGTTTTGTTGGATCGTGTTCTGACCAAAAAATACCCTCATCTGCACTTGCCCTAAGGGCTGTGGCAGATGACCATATAAATTGGACTGCAGGCAGGTTTCCCAAACGTGACCTTTTCATATATATGACACGGTCACGCTCGGGTTGGGTGACCCACCAACGAGTCCATGCATTGCGCTCCGTTTTATACAATTATCTGACTGCGCCCTTAGGATTGGTGTTCAGTATCAGATCAGTAGCAGTCTGATGCCCAGCGCCCTCCACCAATCAACTTTTAGCAGCTCTCACTGTGAACAAAACCGCACAGCCCCGTACCCTGCGTAGTGGCTGTTCTCAGGTACTGCAGCTTACATCACATTCACCTCAATAGGAGCTGAGCTGCAGTACCTGACAACGGCCACTATAGAATGCGTGGAGCTGTTCACGTTCTACCACTTCAGGAGCTAAAAACAGCTGATTGACACTCGGCGCCTCCATCAATCATAAGGAGAGATCATTAATATCTAAGTCCAGGACAAACCCTTGTATTCTGTAGAGAGATGTGGACAATACTAATATTCTAATGCATATAAACCTGTGATACTTTCCTTGTGTTCATGGATGTAAAGGGGTCGGCCATGATTCTGGAGGTTGGGAGATTGTGCACAGGATGCATTATCTGACTATATTGCACTGTGTATGGTGTATTTGCAGTGGTCGCCGTTATAGGACGTTGCAGTTTCTCACAGTTGCAATCTTATTGGCCGCCTCCTAGTATATGGTGCCCAATGAAATTGGTAAAGTACATGCCAGGAGCTTTTCCAGTTGTGCACAGACTTACTCCCTGATTCGTCAAAATGTTTTACCCAACGAATCTAGCGAAAAGTTGCCCAAAAATGTTAAAACTCTTGTTTTCACACCAGTCCCAGCCAGAATCCTGAAAGTGGATGGGGGCATGGCGATGCCCACCCGACAAATTCTTCATAAGTTGTGGTGCTAACTTATGCCAGAAATATACTCCAGTCCTGACTGCAGTCACCATTAATAGCATACGCCTAAATCGTTAAACCGAACCAGTAACCGATTTTACATCTTGTATGCCCTGTCCATCACCTTTTAAATCGTGTAATTGAGGTTCCTTCAACCCCTTTGTACCCTCATAAATGCCCTATGTACCTTCAACAAAGTATTTTAGTCCTATCCCACCCTGAATGCAAATTGCGCCGTCCAGCATGGTGGGTGTCTCCGTACCATGATTGGCGCTTTATTCCTTTAAACACCTTTTCTTTCATGATGGATGTTAAACTATGTCATCCAAGCATTGCTGAGAACCTCGCGCCTGTGCAGATGACAAGAGATGAGACAAGTTGTACTTTTGAACGGCACCATTGGTTTTACCATGTCATGTACTAGAAAATGGGAAAAATATCCAAGTGCGGTGAAATTGCAAAAAAAAAAGTACAATCCCACACTTGTTTTTTGTTTGACTTTTTTTTTTTTACTAGGTTCACTAAATGCTAAAACTGACCTGCCATTATGATTCTCCAGGTCATTGTGAGTTCATAGACACCAAACATGTCTAGGTTCTTTTTTTTATTAACCCCTTCATGACCCGCCTATTTTGACCTTAAAGACCTTGCCATTTTTTGCAATTCTGACCAG
Organism: Oophaga sylvatica; assembly: GCA_033576555.1. Lineage (NCBI taxonomy): Eukaryota > Metazoa > Chordata > Amphibia > Anura > Dendrobatidae > Oophaga > Oophaga sylvatica. The sequence continues at coordinate 439,811,361 of JARQOD010000001.1, read as the reverse complement.
TGTCCCTTTATGAGGTAATAACTCAGGAACGCTTCAACGGATCCTAGCGATTCTGAGATTGTTTTTTCGTGACATATTAGGCTTCATCGAGCACACTCCAAATAAGAACAATCCGAAAAAGTATGGTGTCAGTTTGAAGTCTTTATTATGGCATTCCAATGAAGCTCCAGTAAATGAAAAGTGCATAGACACTCCTTTGGAATTCCAGGGTTATTCTGATCGCCTTTATTTACCATCTAGCACCATGTATTGCAAGTCATTCGCATAACCAACCTATCTCACAGCGTTTATTGGAAATTATCATAAATACAATCAAGTGAAATTTGTATATTATTATTATTGTAATATTTCATTTATGCCAAGTTTAGACGCTCTAAAACATCTATGATTAAATATAGTTACGAGTTGTACAGTTTACATATTATATTGCATTTTCCTTTCTCTTTTTCGTGTGGCATAACTATTGTTTTGATTGGGGTGCTGGGTTATAAAATGAATACCTAGATATAATATTGTGCACATTTTTTCATATTGTGACAAGTTTTATGTTATGTTTGTTTAAACAGAAAAAATCCCCCTTGATGAAGGCCAGATAGGCCGAAACGTTGGGGTTCTGTGTTCCCATTTTTCATTTACTGGAGCTTCATTGGAATGCCATAATAAAGACTTCAAACTGACACCATACTTTTTCGGATTGTTCTTATTTGGAGTGTGCTCGAGGTGTCTCTACAGTATTTGATATCGTTTTTCCTCAGTAGCACCTAAGATATAGTGTGCATGGGACTTTACCTATCTGATATTAGGCTTCATGTTAGTGGTAAATTTAGGTCAATAATTTTTGCGTTTATTAGTGAAAAAAATGGAAATTTGGCGAAAATTTTGTAATTTTCACATTTTTAATTTTTATTCTGTAAAACCAGAGAGTTATGTGACACAAAATAGTTAATAAATAACATTTCCCACATGTCTACTTTACATCAGCACAATTTTGGGAACAACATTTTTTTTTTGTTAGGAAGTTATAAGGGTTAAAAGTTGACCAGCGATTTCTCACTTTTACAGCAAAATTTACAAAACCATTTTTTTTAGGGACCATCTCACATTTGAAGTCACTTTGAGGGGTCTATATGGCAGAAAATACCCAAAAGTGACACCTTTATAAAAACTGCACCCCTCAAGCTACTCAAAACTACATTCAATAAGATTATTAACCCTTCAGGTGCTTCACAGGAACTAAAGCAAAAAAAAAAGGAAAGAATGGACATTTTAATTTTTCCAACAAAAATTTTCTTTTAGCATCAATTTTTTCATTTTTACATGGGCAACAGGATAAAATGGATCCTAAAATTTGTTGGGCAATTTCTCCTGAGTACACAGATACCTCATATGTGGTCATAAACCACTGTTTGGGCGCACGGCAGGGCTCAGAAGGGAAGGAGCGCCATTTGACTTTTTGAATGGAAAATATGCTGGAATATTTAGCGGTTGCCATGTCGCATTTGGAGAGTCCCTGTGTGCCTAAACATTGGAGCTCCCCCACAAGTGACCCCATTTTGGAAACTAGACCCCCTAAGGAACTTATCTAGATGCATAGTGAGCACTTTGAACCCCCAGGTGCTTCACAAATTGATCATTAAAAAAAAGAAAGTACTTTTTTTTCACAAAAATTTTCTTTTAGCCTCAGTTTTTTCATTTTCACATGGGCAACAGTATAAATTGGATCCTAAAATTTGTTGGGCAATTTCTCCTGAGTACACAGATACCTCATATGTGGTCATAAACCACTGTTTGGGCGCACGGCAGGGCTCAGAAGGGAAGGAGCGCCATTTGACTTTTTGAATGGAAAATATGCTGGAATATTTAGCGGTTGCCATGTCGCATTTGGAGAGTCCCTGTGTGCCTAAACATTGGAGCTCCCCCACAAGTGACCCCATTTTGGAAACTAGACCCCCTAAGGAACTTATCTAGATGCATAGTGAGCACTTTGAACCTCCAGGTGCTTCACAGAAGTTTATAACGCAGAGCCGTGAAAAAAAAAATCCTTTTTTTTTCTCAAAAAATGATTTTTTTAGCCCACTATTTTTTATTTTCACAATGGTTACAGGAGAAATTGGACCCCAAAAGTTGTTGTCCAGTTTGTCCTGAGTACGCTAGTACCCCATATGTGGGGGGGAACCACTGTTTGGGCACACGTCAGGGCTCGGAAGGGATGTAGTGACGCTTTGAAATGCCGACTTGATGGAATGGTCTGCGGGCATCTTGTTACGTTTGCAGAGCCCCTGATGTGCCTAAACAGTAGAAACTCCCCACAAGTGACCCCATTTTGGAAACTAGACCCCGCAAAGAACTTATCTAGATGTGTGGTGAGCACTTTGAACCCCCAAGGGCTACACAGAAGTTTATAACGCCCGGGCATGAAAATAAAAAAATCATATTTTTTCCACAATCAGGATCTTTTAGTCCCCAATTTTTTTTTATTTTCCCAAGGGTAACATGAGAAATTAGACCCCAAAAGTTGTTGTCCAATTTGTCCTGAGTATGCTGATATCCCATATGTGGGAGAAAACTACTGTATGGGCACACGTCAGGGCTCGGATGGGAAGTAGTGACGTTTTGAAATGCCCACTTGATGGAATGGTCTTCGGGCGTCATGTTACGTTTGCAGAGTCCCTGATGTGCCTAAACAGTAGAAACTCCCCACAAGTGACCCCATTTTGGAAACTAGATCCCCCAAGGAACTCCTATAGATGTGTGGTAAGCACTTTGAATCTCCAAGTTCTTCACAGAAGTTTATAACACAGAGCTGTGAAAATATAAAATCATTTTTTTTCCACAAAAATAATTTTTTAGTCCCCAATTTTTTCCCAATGTTAACAGGAGAAATTAGAACCCCCAAAGTTGTTGTGCAATTTTTCCCGAGTACGCTGATACCCCATATGTGGGGATAAACCACTGTTTGGGCATACGTCGGGGCTTGGAATAAAGGGAGCACTGTTTGACTTTTTGAACGCAAAATTTGCAGGAATCAATGGTGGCGCCATGTCGCGTATGGAGACCCCCTGATGTGCCTAAATAGTGGAAACCCCTCAATTCTAACTCCAACCCTAACCCCAACACACCCCTAACCCCAACCCTAACCCCTACACACACCTAACCCTAATACAAACCATAACCCTAACCCCAACACACCCTAACCCTAATCCCAACTCTAACCATAAACCTAACCACAAGCCTAACCCTAATTCCAACCCTAACCCAAATTCCAACCCTAATTCTAACCTTAACCCTAATGCTAACCCTAAACCTTGTTCTAACCCTAAGGCTGGGTTCATATTGCGTTTTACCCGCCCGTTCAACACGTAGCGTTGACCGGCTGGTAACGGTATAGCATAATGCGATCGCGTTATGCTATACCCGCTAGCGCAGATGAATCTTCAGCAGATGATTCATCTGTGCTAGCGGTGACGGAGCCCAGACGCTGCAGCCCGTGTCCGAGGCTCCGTCACTGAATGACGGCACGTCGCGAACGCATGCCGCTTTACGGCATGCGTTGCGATGCGCGCACACAAATGGGGTGAATGGCAGCGTTAACGGACTGCGTTACACCGCGTTATACCACGGTGAAACGCAGTCCATCTAACGGACTGCCATAATGCAATATGAACCCAGCCTAACCCTAACCCTGAGGCCCCGTGCACACGTTGCGGATTCACTTGCGGATTTTTCTAAAATCCGCAGGTAAAATTACCTGCGTTTTACCTGCGAATTTAGCGCGGATTTGCTGTGTTTTTTCCCTGCGGTTTTACACCTATAATGGAATAGGTGTAAAACCGCTGCGGAATCCGCACAAAGAATTGACATGCTGCGTATTTAAAACCGCAGCAAATCCGCATGTGCACAGCGTTTTTTTTAACCATTTATTTGCATTGTACTGTACATGGTTTCTGGATCTGCTGTGGATCCGCAGCGCCAAATCCGCTGCGGATCCGCAGCAAAATCTCTGCTGCGGATCCGCAGCAAAATCTCTGCTGCGGATCCCCGGCAAAATCCGCAGCGGATCCCCGGCAAAATCCGCCGCGGATCCCCGGCAAAATCCACCGCGGATCTCCGGCAAAATCCGCAGCGGATCCCCGGCAAAATCCGCCGCTGATCCGGCAAAATCCGCCGGATTCCGGCAAAATCCGCCGCGGATCTCCGGCAAAATCCACCGCGGATCTCCGGCAAAATCCGCCGCGGATCTCCGGCAATATCCGCCGCGGAACGGCGGCAATATCCGCCGCGGATCGGCGGCAATATCCGCCGCGGATCAGCGGCAAATCCACGCGGATCGGCAGCAATATCCGCGCGGATCCGCAGTAAAATCCGCTAAGGAAAAAAAAAAATTATTTTATTTGTCCCTACCTATGACAGGGGGGGGGGTTCATTTACTTTTTTTTATTTTGATCACTGTGACAGTTTATCACAGTGATCAAAATAAATTTTTGTACACTGGAGGGCGCACTGCGCATGCGCCCGCCATTTTCCAAGATGGCGGCGCCCATGAAGAATCCCGGGCAGCCGCCGGGACGGATCCAGGGACATCGGTGGACCGGGAGAGGTGAGTAGGGGGGATCGGAAGGTGGGGGCAGCGGATCGCAGGAGCAGAGGAGCAGATAGTGACAGCGGTGACCGATCGCTGCCATCTTTTGGTGGCGGCGGCCGATCACCGCCGTGACTTGGTGTGGGGGGGTCAGATCTTGGTGTCCAGCCATGGCAGATGCTATTGCAGCATCGACCATGGCTGGATTGTAATATTTCACCAGTTTCATTGGTGAAATATTACAAATCGCTCTGATTGGCTGTTAAAAGTGAAACAGCCAATCAGAGCGATCGTGGCCACGTGGGGGTTAAGCCACCCCCACTGTGGTGATGCGCAAGGGGTCCTGTGCCTGCGGGTCGGGTGACCTTTCAGTGACCCCGGTCACCCGACCCGCAGGAACATGATTTATAGCATGACGTCGGCGTCATGGGTCGGGATGGCACAGGTTTTCATGACGTCGGCGTCATGGGTCGGGAAGGGGTTAAAGTGGTGAAAAAAATTCCAAACTTTGGTTAAAAAAAAAAAAAAAAATTGTACCATTTTCCGATACCCGTAGCATCTCCATTTTTCGTGATCTCAGGTCGGGTGACAGCTTATTTTTTGCACTCTGAGCTGACGTTTTTAATGACACAATTTTGGTGCAGATACGATCTTTTGATCGCCCGTTATTGCATTTTAATGACCCAAAAAAAGTAATTCTGGCGTTTTGACTTTTTCTCATTACAATGTTTAGCGATCAGGTTAATCCTTTTATTTATTGATAGATCTGGCGATTCTGAACATGGCAATGCCAAATATGTGTTAGATTTTTTTATTATTATTATTTTGAATGGGGCGAAAGGAGGGTGATTTGAACTTTTATATTTTATCTGTTTTATATTTTTAGAAACTTTATTTTTGCATGCTTCATTAGTCTCCATGGGAGACTGGAAGCTACCGTAACCTGATCGGCTCTGCTACATACAGGTGATGATCAGATCACCTGTATGTAGTAGATTTACTGACTTGCTATGAGTGCCGACCACCGGCAGTGACAACAATAGAGGTCACCCAACAGAAAGCAGTTTCAATGCGAAGCACATTTTACAAAATTATTCTGAAAGTGTCACAGCAGATCCTATTCTTGAAAATTCCAACACGCAAATAGCTTTTTGTCACTTTTATGTTGCCATCTTATGTCGCACATTTTACTTACAGCTCCAGAAAATCAAAATGCGATGGGCAACTAAGCCAGTTTTGCTTTGATTTTCAGTCACTGGTATTTTCCACTTATGTGACTTTAACTACAGGGTTTTACTCCTCTCTGAATGGTCCTATATTAGTACTAGGTCCACAATTAATTAATTTAGTAAATTTGCAGAAGTCAAAGTAATGAAAACTCACAGCGAGGATTCTGGATTCCACCACTAGGTGGCGCATGCACACTGAATTCTGATTCAGTAAAATCTCTTCTGACCTCCTGATCAACCCATGTGATCCCTATGGAGGTGCGCAGTGATCTTGTGTTTCTTCTGTGCAAACATATTACTTTCCCTTTGCAGTCTGGATTCCCAAGATGGGTGAATATTGGCCATTTAGTAGGTTACTAATGACTGGTGATCAACTTTGAAAGTAGAAAATAAGGTGTGAAAGTCAAAGACTTGTAATCGATTGCACAATGTGACACTACTACATTATAGTTCCTGGTAAATATACTTGGTAAATGCACCCTTAGTATCTGGTTTTGTCACCTCTGACTCTAATTGCTTGTGTCTTCTCTCCCATACAGCTGCAGGAGAACATTGAGAATTTGTTTTCCAAGTTTGTAAGTGAAGGAAAGGCCACAATACGACTTAGAGAGCCGGCGGTGGATGTATGTCTCAGCAAGGTACAAGTGTGAGTGTACTTTGCCCAAAATCATGGGGTGCCATTAATTTTCCATGGCAGACGGGGGGGGCCCTAAATAGTTAAAGGGAACATGTCACCAGGTTTTCCCTATACAAACTGTATCCACCAGCTATTAGGCCTGTTTAATAGAACTCCTGGAATCACTTTATAAGAGCAAACTGCGCCACATACCTAGGAAAATGCCTTTTATATTTCTCCTGCGCCAATCGGTTTAGTGGCCCCTGTGCTTGGCGCCTCCGTTGTGTCCACAATCACCGCCATTCCTGCCTTGGTTGAAGTAGATGACTTCTACATCATTCTCACAACCTCTTGCATATGCGAAGTAGGGAACAAGACCTGTGCAGACACAATGGGCAGAGTGGAACTTGTCAATCCTGGCAGAAGTGGTGGCGATTGCAGACCCACAGGAGGTGCCATGAATAGTCCGGAGACAGCCATCTTATCACTCTGCTCCTATCAGTATACAATTTTGTCCCTAGATTTTTTTTTTTTTTTAGTTAATACAAAACAATCAACTACTTAAATTTACCACCAAAACTGTTTTATTAAATTTAAAAAAACACGCATAATGTGAATGGCAGAACTGCTCTTTTTTATTTTTTTCCCTTTCCCAAAATTGTTAGAGGCGTGACTGTAACGTTAACTATGACTGAAAGCTGGAGGCTGCCTGGAGGAATAAAGTTAATTTCCTCTCTGCAGCCATGTTTTCAGTGCTGTAGCTGCACAGCTGTGGAAGACTATTAACCTGCATGTTAACTCCATATCTGCAGGGTAATAGCATTTGGAGACATGATAGATTCCCTTTTAATAGACCATTTGCATAGACTAGACAGGAAACTTATTTAGGCCTTTTATTATTTTTGAGGGTGTGATTACAAGGTCTTAAAAATAGTCATATAGATGACCGAGACATGGCAGACGTACTGGACAAAATGAAATTGAAGATATTTGTTTGCTGTACTTTAAAACGGAGGTTTATTATCTCAACTTAGTCCTCATTTAGACAGGTATGTTTTCAGTCAACTAACCGCCCACGGACAAGTCGCTGACCAGTGTTGGCCCATGTGTTAGTGCAGGAGTGTATTTTCACATGGTCTTTAGGTTTGTGTAGCGAGGATCGCAGCGTGCACTATTGTAAAGACCCGTCCCCTGTATGTCGGTCACAGCAGACGAGTGCAGAACCTGCACATGGATCCTTTGATGCCGTTATTTTTGCCTATTATTTAAATGGCTGGCTGAACTTGGCCTTGGCGTCATAAGCTGTCGCCTCTAACTTAAGTGACGCAGTTTGGGGAGAGCAGCAGTTCCCGCCACCAGTCAGTGCTTCACGGCCATTAACGGAGCCACCATTGCACCCTAGCTGCAGCACCAGACACCGTCTGTAGACTACAATGCACACATCTAGGAGCAAACATCTACTCCCAAATTTCTGTTTTTCCCTACTAACATTTCTATATTTTCTTTGTTACAGGCCGATGTTTGCAACCTGAAGAACTTCCTTTCTGCTGTGAGTTTAGCACACAAGGGCACCGATGCCAGCCCTGTGCCACTATCCCGTCTGACTCCTGCCAAGACCTCTGAAATTGAAAAACCCAGAACCAGAATGATTATTACTTGCAAGAAAGACTACCCCCTGACAAAGAGCTTCCCCTACTCACTGGAACATCTCCAGGTCTCCTTCTGTAAGCTGGCTCGTCTGGACATGCGGATGCTCTGCCTCAAGAGACTTCAGAAGCTCGACCTCAGCAACAACCACATCAAGAAGCTGCCGAAGACCATCGGGGACCTGCTGTGCCTCGAGGAGCTGAGCCTGCACTGCAACTTTCTGGAGACGTTCGAGGTCGAGTTGTGCGACTCCACCTGGAGGGAGTCTCTGAAGTCTTTGGACTTGAGTGAAAACAAACTGAAGGCTCTCCCCGTCCAGTTCTGCAACTTCACACAACTTGTCAACCTGAAGCTGGACGGAAATGAACTGGTGAAGTTGCCGTTTGCTGTTGGCAAGCTGAGGAAACTGCGCTTCTTCTCCGCCACCAAAAATAAGCTTCCGTATCTTCCCAACAGCTTCAAAATGCTGGCGCTGGAGAATCTGGATCTCTATGGGAATCCCTTTGCAAAAGCGAATCCAATGGCCCCTGACATCCTGCTGAAGTTCCCGCTTACATTACTGGAAACCGCTTCAAGGGCGATAATTGGCTACAGGTCGGGTGTGACGTGCAGTTTGTTTTGGGGTTTTCTTTTTTTGGGGTGGAAGTTAACAGTTTGCTGACTGAATGTAATATTGCTGGAAAAACATAGGAAGGTGTTTTCTTGAATAACTGTTTGCTGTCAGTGAATGGAAGCTTTCCTGGTTAAGCTATATTCACATAATACAGTATTTTTACTGTGTCTCTCTGACTAGAAGAGCGCAGGACACTTAAAGACTTGATGTGTCCCATGAGGACAGTCTTGTCCACTTTCTGGGGAATGGACCTCTATAAACTCATCTGGCATATACACCAAAGCCTCTGAACCTGCTCCTGTCCTGCTCACAGCTGACACTTTGCTTCTGATGTATCCAGGGCATTAGGCCATCAGACATCCACTGCACAAGTCCCTCTCCTGCCCTAAAATGATAGCAGATCCAAGTTATTGGGTTCATACAGGATTTCAGCCTTTAGATGCAAACAAATATCTTAACATTAGAACGGAATGCACAATGTAGAATGGAAAGTTGCTGAACTTTTAGCATAAAAACAGGCATTGTATGTGATAATTGAATGTGCCATAAATGTTAGGTGGTGGTCTGACGTGTGGGACTACAAACAATCCAGATATTGAGGGGAGGGAGGGTGCGCCTAAAGAAAGTAGGACAAAGGAAGATCCGCACAGAAAGGGTTGCCCCTGATATATTGGATCACAGCGTGCTCATACCTGTTTGGGTGTGGTTGTATATTGTAGACGACAAACTTGGGCTTGACATGGATCAGGCAGGGCTACAATGCTCACTATCCTAAATATCATAGACCTGGCAAATACCTTTAAAACCCAAGTATGTTGTTTGCATTAAATAACCTCATCAGTATCAGATTGGAGGCTTCTGACCTCCAAAAACCCCAGGTATCGGTTGTATGCTGCTCACTGCAAGTTCAAAATCTACAGGGCCGAAACATCACAGCTCGGTAAATGTAGGGGCCATTCTTGGCTGCAGCAGCTCAGCTTCTATTGAAGTGAATAGGAGCATGGCTGCAGTACCAAGTACAGGAACCACAGTGTATAGAGCTGCTCTGTCTCTGTACTTCCAGACGTTGGACCTCTACTTATCTGATAATGATCAATATCCTAGTCATGTTGAACCACTTTAATTTTATTCCCACCCTGATGTAGGAATTTGCAGAGCTCCCCACACTGATCATAGTGATGCCGTATATTAGAGAAGGGATTACAGGCAGTCTGGGATTACAATGGCAGATTTGTGAGGGCCTGGCAGGAGCTAGGACCCTCCTTCATTGGTTCCAGGGTGATTTTCTATCATTTAGTGGCCTTTATTCATTGCAGAACTCTAGGGTGAGAGACCTCCACAGTGACTTCTCAACATCACTAGACATCGGCTTGTTTGTCTACTTTGTCAGAAAACACATCTGTGTATTCTCCCGGCAGACGCCTTCCTGTCTGTGTCAGCACCGCGTGATTCCAGCTTCATTCAGACACCTGGGTTTTTATGTATGTGAAAAAACGGTAATTAGACCTACCGGTAATTGTGTTTCCAGGAATCCATCCTGACAGCACCATGGAGGATGTCCTTCTTATCCTCAGTGGGACAGGAACAACGAGCGGTTAAAAGGACCCTCCCCTCACCACCCCCTCAGTGATTTTTCAAAGTACCACATCTGGATGGATGCAAACACAAATTTATTAACAAATTCCATACACATGTTACTTCACAATGGTATCAAAATAAACGATATTGCAGCAGGGAGGGAACTAGTAGTGCTGTCAGGATGGATTCCTGGAAACACAATTACCGGTAGGTCTAATTACCGTTTTCCAGTTCACCACCTGATAGCAGCATGGAGAAGTACCAGAGAATGGTAACACTAGGGCGGGATTACAGCGTGTAAAACCTTCCTACCAAAAGCCAATTGTTCCAAGCTGACGTCTAATTTGTAATGCTTAGCGAAGGTACTGACGCTAGCCCACGTTGATGCCCTACAAATCTGCTCTGTTGAGGTCCCCCCTCTGTGCCCATGATGAGGCCATAGCACGTGTGGAATGGGCTCTAAGGATGCCGGGGGGCTCTTTTCCTTCTGATTTATAGGCTAGGGCTATCATAGTCTTTATCCATCTACCAATAGTGGCTTTTGCTGCCTTCTTGCCTCTATTGGGACCTCCATACTGAATGAACAAATTCTTATCGTTCCTCCTACCCTCGGTTGCCTTTATATATTTTAGCACAGTGTCCCTTACGTCTAAATTGTGAAAAGCTTGTTCCCTAGGATTCCTAGGATGCTGGCAGAAGGAGGGTAGGATCACCTCTTGATCCATGTTTGTACGTGACACTACTTTGGGAAGGAAAGTGGGGTCAAGTCTTAATCTATCCTCAAAGGTCTGCAGGTATGGGTCCTGAATAGATAATGCCTGTAATTCCCCCCAACCTTTTTGTCGGTTATCGCGACCAAAAAGGCCGTTTTCATTGAGAGCTTTGCTATCTGTATCTCCTGTGCCAGGAGGTATGGGGGCCTACATAGGACATCCAAGACTAAGTTAAGGCTCCATGCTGGGACTGGATTTTTTACTAAGGGTCTCAGACTGCTAATTGCTTTTGAAAATCTTGCCACCCAGGGGTGTGTGGCTATAGGGTAGTCGAAGAACACGCTGAGGGCCGAAATTTGTACTTTTAGAGTACTAGGTCTCAGACCTTTCGTAAAACCTGACTGGAGGAAGTCAAGGATATTAGGAATGTTAGGAACGGCCGTGTCCACCGTGGCTTCTCCTGAAAATGAGCAGAAACGCTTCCATATCTTGTTAGAAATAGCTGTAGTTACTGGCTTCCTACTTGCTTGTATTGTTGAGATTACATCTTCTGAAAGCCCTCTGGATTTCAAGATCTGGCGCTCAGGATCAATGCCGACAACTGAAGTGGGTCCGGATTGGAATGAAAAACTGGGCCCTGGTGCAGGAGATCTTCTTTCCTTGGGAGATGTAAGGGTTCTTCTATCGCCAACCTTTAGTAGAGAAAACCAACTTCTTTTGGGCCAGAATGGGACCACTACGATCACCGTCGCTCTGTCTTCCCGTATCTTCCTCAGCATTCTCGGAATTAGAGGAAAGGATGGAAAGGCGTATAAGAGTCCCTTTCCCCAATGTTGCGACAGAGCATCTATCTCTGCTGCCCCGTCCAGCGGATTCAGTGAGAAAAATGTTCTTATCTTTGCATTTTCCATGCTGGCGAAAAGGTCCACCTGCGGTGTTCCCCACCGTTGACATAGTATCCCGAATTCTTCGGAGTTTAGCTCCCATTCGGACGGGTTTACTGTCGTCCTGCTCAAGAAGTCCACCACTTGATTCTGGGCTCACTCCAGGTGTACTGCTGAGATGGATTCCACCGACTTTTCCGCCCATCTGAAAATCCGGACCGCCAGATGCTGTAACGCCGGGTGTCTTGGGCCTCCTTGATGTCTTAGGAATGCCACCGCCGTCGTGTTGTCGGAAAGTATCTTCACATGCTTTCCTCTGAGCTTCGATCTGGCCTGTAGGAGAACTTTCCATATTGCATAAAGCTCTCTGAAATTTTACAATCTTGTGCTTGTCTCTTGATCCCATTGACCTTGATAGTAGGCTCTCTCCACATGTCCACCCCATCCAGTCTGACTGGCGTCTGTGGTTACCGTGACACAAGGTGTGAGGATCCAGGGTACCCCTACTCTGAGGTTCTTTGGAACGCTCCACCATCCTAGAGATTTTCTCACTGCCGCGGATAGTGTAATCTTCTTGTCCAGGGTACACTGTCTTCTGTCCCATGACTGTAGGATTTGCTGCTGTAACTTCCGTGAGTGGAATTGGCTCCATCTCACGCAGGGAATGCACGCCGTCATTCAGCCCAGGACTGCCATTGCCTCTCTGATGAAACAAGCCTTCTTCTTGAACCGGCGAATGTCCTCCGTAAATAATGTCTGTTTCTCGTCCGGCAGAAAGGAAGTTCTGATATGGGAGTCCAGTATGACTCCTAAAAACCTCACTCGGCTCTGTGGAACTAAGTTCGACTTCCTCCAATTTATTATCCACCCCAGCTCCTGAACTGAAGTACGGAGATTGTGGCGTGACAATCGGCCCTGAGCTGTTCCTCGGACCCTGCTGCCACCAGGAAATCGTCTAAATACGGTACTATGGTTATTCCCTGCTTTCTCAACCATGCCACTACTTCCACCATCAATTTGGTGAAAATTCTGGGAGCTGAGGCTAATCCGAAGGGAAGGGCTCGGAATTGAAAGTGATAGACTCTCAAGGCGAATCTCAGATACCTCTGATAGGCCGGATGGATCGGCACATGGTAATATGCATTCTCTAAGTCCAGCATGCACATTACCATGTCCTTGTCTGTCAGGGGTATAGTGGACCTTATCGATTCCATTTTGTATCTTATGTACCGATTCAGGGGTCTGAGATTTACGATAGTTCTGGAATCTCCAGATGGTTTCTTGATTGTACAGAGTTTTGAATAATAACCCCTTGCTCCTTTCTGCCGGGGGAACTGGGACTATTACTCCTAACCTGCGTAGGTCCTAGACATCCGTCCACATAGATGAGGCCAGAAGGGGCTAAGACCTGGTGATCACAAACCTTTCTGGCGGCCTGTCGGTAAATTCCAGAGAATAACCCTGCTCGACTATGGAGGATCCAAGGGCTCTGAGAGATTTTCTGCCAACCTCCCAAAAACCACCTTATCCGGCCCTCCACTCTGATAGCTTTTCTCTGGGCCCCTGATCCTGCTCCGAAGATGGAGTCTCTACCCCTACCTCCTTTGGGATAGCTCCATCTACCTGTCTTTCCCTCCCCCCTATAGTCTGGTCTTTGACCAGGTCGGGATCTCCGAAAGGGCTGGTATTTTTTAGTTTTTTCCTCCGGGAACCCCTTTTTTCTGTCGAAGGCCTTTTCTAATATGTCATCTAGTACCGGCCCCCTCCCTGGGGGTCTTGGCTTTTAGGTGATCCTCTAAGTCGTATACCCAAAGGTGCATGGATCGGGCGACTGACCTGGCTGCTATATTGGCTCGAATAATTGCCGCAGAGGCTTCCCATGCCCTTCTTAACAGGCCATCCGCTTTTCGATCCATCGGTTCTTTTAGACTCGATGAATCTTCAAACTGGATTGCCGACTTTCTCGCCACCTTGGCTACTGGTACATCTATTTTAGGGACGTCATCCCAAGCCCTGATATCGTCCTGGTTGTATGGCAATCTAAGCCTGAAGTCTCTAGGTATTATAATTCTTTTCTCCGCATCCTCCCATTCTTCCAGAATCATGGATCGGATGTGGCTGTTAACTGGGAACACTCTGGAGATCTGGGACTGCAGGCCCCCAAACATTTCGTCCTGAATAGATGTCTCCTCTGGCGCGTCCTGCATAGTGTCTCGGACCGCCTGAAGTAACTCGTCTGTATCTGCTGACGAGAAGAGATATTTTTTCCCCCTACTCCTCAGCCCCTCTTTTTCTTCCCGTTCTGAGTCCCCCCAGTCCTCTTCCTCTGAAGAAGGGCTGGATTCCCTAGGCCTTTTCCGAGCCTTTTGGGGTTCTGACTGGCTGATGCGAGGAAGATTCAGGCCTGTAATGGATGCTTGGACTTCCTGCCTTTTCATCGTTCTCATATTAGCCAATAGGGACTTCTGCTCCTCTCCGACGACCTTACACGTACATGTAAAAAATAACTTGGCACTCAAATGTGTAACACGAGAATTAGTTTAATAACGGTGCATCCAGACATGAAACAATTGAACGTTTTCGGTCCAACTATTGGACCTTCATCAGAATACTTTTCAAAGGAACACTGAAAAATATATACAGAAATATACATAATCAAAAAAGAGACCCAGTTTTGTCAATTAAATGCAATTGAAATGCAGTTCAAAAATTCAACAACAACGTCAATATATAGAAAGTACATTGAAGAATGTGTGTATAGTAACACTTGCGAGTTCAATCCAAAGAACCAAAATAGAGTGAACATCCAATGGTTGAGAAGGTGCTGACTGAAACAAATGGTTAAGGAGTCAATCCAAAATGTAGATCTAGGTAGTGAACAGATACCTGAATAAGTAAATAGGGAGAGAAAAGGATACCAAATAGTTTCAGAGTGAGTCTTGTGATGTTCAGAAGTTGAGTGCACGATATTCGTGATACTAAAAGGGAGAGAAATTAGTGAGAGGACTGAATATTAGGAACATAACTGAATACCTGGACACAATAGAATGCAATCTCCAAAAGGTAGCTAAAAAGGAACATATGAATATATGTAAAAAGAGTTGCAATTTTCCAGACCACATGAGAGATGAGAAGGCAGAAGGGATTAGTATGTATAAATACCTGGATGAGAAGCAAATATCCCTAAATAAATAAGGATGGCTCAAGAAGCTGTGAATCAGGACCAGGCACTCACAATAATGGAAGAGGGGAACTAAACAAATATAGAGAATAGATGTAAAGTGGTGAGAACTGGTCATGGAATGAAAAGGACAGGGGTATAAAGGAATAATACCTGGGAGCCAATGTGACAGGCGTCTAAGGCAGGCTCAAATAGGTTGCTGGACAGGCACTGTATAGGGAGATGGAGAAGGTAAAGAGCTTATGTTGTTTTTTGCCAGACCAACTATTTTCCCCTTTTTCCTGCTCCTTCTAGTGTTTTCTCATTGCTCTGATCTCCCCTCATAGTGTAACACTACACACGTCCTCCCCTCCCCTATGTGCAGGCACACATTGTTTCCTAGTTGCTAGGTTACAACACTGCTGTGAGATGCCACCTCCGTCTTTCCTTTATAATGTATCCTCCCCTCCTCACTGCGCAGACGTACCTCGGTCTCTTCCCTTGCTTCAGGTCACATGACCGCTCTGACGTGAGGGCCACTGCCCCCACTCTCACACATAAAAACCAGGAAGTTGTCTCACACGCACAGCTCCTATTGCAGCAGACTCCTGCTTCCACAGCGTGTCTTCAGATCCAGACTCCCAGGTACTGCTCTTGGATATCTTCTGATCCTCTCTTCATTGTGGCATACTTGCAATGCTCTTTACCTTCTCCATCTCCCTATACAGTGCCTGCCCAGCAACCTATTTGAGCCTGCCTTAGATGCCTGTCACATTGGCTCCCAGGTATTATTCCTTTATACCCCTGTCCTTTTCATTCCATGACCAGTTCTCACCACTTTACATCTATTCTCTTATATTTGTTTAGTTCCCCTCTTCCATTATTGTGAGTGCCTGGTCCTGATTCACAGCTTCTTGAGCCATCCTTATTTATTTAGGGATATTTGCTTCTCATCCAGGTATTTATACATACTAATCCCTTCTGCATTCTCATCTCTCATGTGGTCTGGCAAATTGCAACTCTTTTTACATATATTCATATGTTCCTTTTTAGCTACCTTTTGGAGATTGCATTCTATTGTGTCCAGGTATTCAGTTATGTTCCTAATATTCAGTCCTCCCACTACTTATCTCTCTCCCTTTTAGTATCACGAATATCGTGCACTCAACTTCTGAACATCACAAGACTCACTCTGAAACTATTTGGTATCCTTTTCTCTCCCTATTTACTTATTCAGGTATCTGTTCACTACCTAGATCTACATTTTGGATTGACTCCTTAACCATTTGTTTCAGTCAGCACCTTTTCAACCATTGGATGTTCACTCTATTTTGGTTCTTTGGATTGAACTCGCAAGTGTTACTATACACACATATTCTTCAATGTACTTTCTATATATTGACGTTGTTGTTGAATTTTTGAACTGCATTTCAATTGCATTTAATTGACAAAACTGGGTCTCTTTTTTGATTATGTATATTTCTGTATATATTTTTCAGTGTTCCTTTGAAAAGTATTCTGATGAAGGTCCAATAGTTGGACCGAAAACGTTCAATTGTTTCGTGTCTGGATGCACCGTTATTAAACTAATTCTCGTGTTACACATTTGAGTGGCAAGTTATTTTTTACATTTATCAGGTTGGATACCTGACTTGAGCACCTACTCTCGTTTTTAGTTGAGTGCCGTGTTTTTCTTAAATAGACCTTACACGTACAGGCGTCACATAAAGCTTTTAACCAGCCTTCTGGAATTTGGTCAAACAGATTGGGCATTTCTTAGTCTTCCCTTGCTTCTTTTTTGCTGTCAGGGTTGCTGGATCATCTAAAACAGACATTCTGAACTTTAATTTGGGAGCATATGGGGGGTATTGTGGGCACCTGGTCAGGCTTTGTGACTGCCTACTCACGTGCCCCTGTGGAAGCTCCGGCATCTCAGGCCTGGCTGCGTCCTCCATTGTCACTATGGCGTTCTGGATCGCTATTGCCCTAGATTCCTGTGTCCCTGATTCAGGATGGCCAGCGGTCATCTCAGGACCGAACCCCCTTTTCAGCTGCAGATGGAAGGAAGAGAGCCACAGTAATTCATTACTGATGGGTAGGCGGAGCCCCAGATCAGGATGACACCTCAGATCAAAAGCGTGTTGACTGGCTGGCTCCTCCAGCTTGGGCTCCTCCTACTCAGCTCCTTCAGTCTAAAATTTGAGGTCTCAGAGGATGGTCGCTGCTGGAAGCAGCTCCTCAGAAGATTTTATTATTTTTATCGGACAAGAGACTTGGACATGAGTCTGAAAGGTCTCAGGGGTCTCAGCGCTGCTGGACCCCACCTCTCCCCTGGCGGATCTGTATTTTACATAAATAGTCCCTGCAGAATCTTGCCGGCCCTGGGGGACGAGGTTAGCTTCCCTGGCGGGGACGCAAACCGCACACTGGGGTCACTGCGTTCCCCGCCCTGAGGGGGAGCATGGGCACAAGCGCCACAAATCCTGAGGGGTCCCTGTGGCGCTCAGCTGGTGAGTACTCCACAATATATATAAAATGTGTGAGTGCTTTAGCGACTGCTGTGACAGCGCTATTACATGTGTATTAATGTACTATTAGCGCTGCGGTGGCAGCGCTCTGACATGTGAATGTGGTGTTTCTGTGCAACTTTTGTCCGCAGGCAGATGCCTGCAGGACAGGGGGGGAGCAGGAGTGAGGAGTTTTGGCGCTCATATTTTTGAGCCGGGGGGGCGTGGCTTCACGCTTCCCGGTCTTTCATGCAGGAAGCGCGCGATTGCGCTTCTCTTCCGGCTCCCTCAGCACGGCGGCCATTAAAGGGACTCCCGGGCTCCTCAGACTCCGCTCCTCCCGTCTCAGGCACCAAACCAGCTGGGTGAGTGGCATTGTTTCCTCACCCCACAGCGCAGATACATAGCGCTATTCTGCAGCTCGGTCTCACATAGAGACCTTGCTTTCTCTTACAGCCTGCGACATTAACCCCTCTTGAGGGTTTACTTGGCAACAGCTGGGGTAGCTCTATATTTAAGACTTAACCCTTCAGCGTGCGATTTTTGCGTTCACTAAAAAAAAAAAAAAAAAAAAAAAAAAAAAAACTGCGTTTTTTTCAGGTTTTCTGACATTTGACCTGCTATATACAGTGTGAGGCATGTCGGAACAGGGTTCAGAAGGCGCGGACCATATTCCAGTTCCGCTTCGGCAATCTGGTACGCAGTCCTCCACAGCGTCTAGCGCTGCGGTTGGAGGTCACAGTGATGCAAAATTGGATGCTATCGCCAGTTCTATTAATGGCTTGTCTGACCTTTGAGTCAATATGTGTCAGCTAGATCCTCTCAGGACAGAAAGCGACACAGACCGTTACCATCCTTCACCCGTAGCGAATCAGATGTCTCTGATTTAGATTGTGGAGAGGTTCTCCTTTAAGTTCAGATGGGGAAATGTCAGATTCGGACAAGGAGGAACGGCGGGGGCTTTCGTCCCTTGTGAGACGTACAGAGGCATTTATTGAAGCCATGAGAGAGGTTTTACAGTTACCGGAGGTGGTAACTAGTTTACCTGGTAAATCAGCACGAATGTACCAGGAGTATCGTACGTCACGATCAGTCTTGCCAGACCTAGATGATCTTAACAGTGCAGTAGAAAAGGAACGTCTGTGTCCGGATAAACGTTTTCACGGAACACGTTTCTTTGACGCACTTTATCCGTGTTCCACAGAGTCGAGAGATAATTGGATTCCCTCTCCTGAAGTGGATTTTTCCTTATCCCAGCTTAGTAAATCCTCACTGCTTCTGTTAAAGGGAAGGCGAGTTTGCAGGATCCATTGGACAGAAAAACGGAAATGGCGGCGAAATCAAATTATGAGGCCGCGGGTCATGGATTCAGAGCGGTACTAGGATCCATGTGTGCTTCTAAAGCTTCTATAAGCTGGTTGGACCTTTTACACAAGGCGTGGAAAAATGGATCTCCGTCATCTGAGATGGAGGAGATTTTCGAATGGTTGGACACTGCAGTCCGATATATCTATGATGCAGGTCTGGACACTGCGTCGCTTCTGTCCAGGGCGCAGGCTTCGGCGATCACAGTCAGAAGAGCGCTGTGGCTCAGACAGTGGGCTGGGGATGCGGTCTCCAAACAAGGTTTGCTGGCCTTAGCTTATAAAGGTGGTCATCTTTTTGGGTCTGACCTCACAGAACTGATTACCAAGGCAAAGGCAAAAGAAGCGACGTTACCACAACGCAGAGCTATGGCTTCTGTGTCTGGCAGGACATATAGTGGTCGGCGGCCCTTTCGGGGCCGAGGTCGATTCGCTCAGTCCTCTTGGGGATCGGGTCGTTCTTCTTTCTCAGCAAAAAAGTCCTCCCAGAAATCTCGCATTCCCTGGAAGCAGAATTTCCGTCACGACAAGCGGGAAACTGACAAGAAGCCCGCCAAGACGGACTGACGCCAGGAGTCCACTCGAGGACTCTCGAGTGGGGGGTCGCCTGCTCCACTTCAAGGAGACTTGGATTTCTCGCGTTCCAGATTCATGGGTAACGCGGGTCGTGTCAGCAGGTTATTTCATAGAATTCTCTTCTCGACCCCCAGACACCTTTTGCCAGTCTCGCATTCCGTCAGAACCCGAGCTTTTGGTCGCTCTGCAGCGAGAGGTCGAATTCCTTCTTCAGAAGGGTGTGGTAATACCGGTTCCGCCAGAAGACCGGGGAAAAGGATTTTATTCCAATCTGTTTGTGGTTCCCAAAAAGGAGGACAAATTTCGTCCGATTCTGGATCTCAAGAGATTGAATCGGCATGTCCACACCCGGAAATTCCGCATGGAGTCACTTCGCTCCGTTGTGGCAGCCCTGTCGCAGAACGATTTTTTGGTATCAATCGACATCCGCGACGCTTATTTACATGTTCCCGTTGGAAGGGCTCATCAACGTTTTCTTCGTTTTGCCATAGGTCGGGATCATTACCAGTTCGTGGCTCTGCCATTCGGATTAGCCTCGGCGCCAGAGTATTTACAAAGATTCTGGCGCCTCTCATGGCAATCTTCGAAGACAAGGAATTACGATTCTTCCTTACCTGGACGATCTTTTGATCGTGGCATCCTCGGAGGAGGAAGCAGTGACAGCTCGCAATCTGTCTCTTCAGTTACTGAAGGACTTCGGTTGGCTGGTCAATTGGGAGAAGTCGTTTCTGGAACCGTCGCAAGCTATCCTCTTTTTGGGAATGCATTTCGACACGGTACGGGCAGTGGTGTCTCTACCTCCAGACAAACAGTCATGTCTTTTTCGACATGTACAGATCATGAAGTCTTCGATAACAATGTCCCTTCGCAAGTGTATGCGTCTTCTGGGTTTAATGGTGGCGTCCATGGAGGCAATTCCGTTTGCCCAGTTTCATTCCAGAGCTCTCCAAAGGTTCATTCTGAGTCATTGGAATCAGTCGCAATCGCTGGATTGCAGTGTCACCATCTCTCGCAGGGTGCGGGAGTCTCTAGGATGGTGGTTACGTCCAGGAGCCTTATCCCTGGGGAAATCTTTCCTCCCTCCGAAATGGTCGGTCATAACCACAGATGCCAGCCTGACGGGCTGGGGGGGTGTTTGGAACGATTCCTGGATTCAGGGAGTATGGTCATCAGAAGAGACTGTTTTTACCGATCAATATCCTGGAATTGAGGGCGATTTTCCTTTGCCTCCAACACTGGACGGTCCCTTTGAGCGGTCTGCCGGTCCGAGTGCAGACAGACAACGCCACAGCGGTTGCGTATATCAATCACCAAGGCGGCACAAGGAGTCCCAGGCTCATGGCGGAAGTGTCTCGGATCCTGATTTGGGCCGAGGCCAGGGTTCCAGCCATTTCTGCAATCCACATCCCAGGGGTTCAGAATGTTACGGCGGATTTTCTCAGTCGCGAGAAGATGGATCCCGGAGAATGGAGTCTTCATCCGGAGATTTTTGCAATGCTGTGCTCCCGTTGGGGAACTCCCCAAGTGGATTTGATGGCA
Source organism: Oophaga sylvatica (assembly GCA_033576555.1). NCBI lineage: Eukaryota > Metazoa > Chordata > Amphibia > Anura > Dendrobatidae > Oophaga > Oophaga sylvatica. The sequence continues at coordinate 439,790,356 of JARQOD010000001.1, read as the reverse complement.
TCCAGGTTCAATGCCAAACTACCAGTGTTCATGTCCAGGTTCAAGGACCGGAAGGCTGTGGAGGTGGATGCTCTGGTGGCTCCGTGGGATCAATTCGAGCTGATTTATGTGTTTCCACCGATATCCTTGCTTCCTCTGGTACTGCGTCGGATCAGACTGGAGAGAATCCCGGCTATGTTAATAGCACCAGATTGGCCAAGGAGGACGTGGTTTTCAACGCTAATGTCGCTGTTGGCGGCACCTCCATTTCCACTTCCTCTTCGACCGGACCTGTTGACTCAGGGGCCCGTTTGTCATCCGGACTTGAAGTCTCTGCGTTTGACGGCGTGGCTCTTGAGACCGAAATGTTGACTCGTAGAGGTTTTTCAGCCGAGGTCATTGCTACTCTTCGAGCTGCCAGATGTCCGGCTACTACTAGGATTTACCACAAAACTTGGGAAACCTTCTTTTCGTGGTGTTCGGGGTCTTCACGGAATCCGAGGAAATTTTCCATTCCCAATTTGCTGGCTTTTCTGCAGCATGGGTTAGACAAGGGCTTGGCAGTTAGCACCCTGAGAGGTCAGGTTTCTGCTCTGTCTGTATTATTTCGGAGAGCTATTGCCTCGCGTAGGGACGTGCTTTCCTTTTTCCGCGGTATAGCTCGTAAGTTTCCGCCGCGGAAGGCACCTGTGTCTCCTTGGCGGCTCAACCTTGTTTTGGAGGCTCTTCAGCATAAACCTTTTGAGCCTATGGACTCTGCTAGTCTTTCTTTACTTTCTTGGAAGGTGGCCTTCCTAGTAGCGGTCACCTCTTTGAGAAGAGTTTCTGAGTTGGCAGCTCTTTCTTGTTCGCCTCCTTTTCTGGAGTTTTTTCCGGATCGTGTGGTGCTTCGCACTCGGGGTGATTTTTTGCCTAAAGTGGTGTCACAATTTCATGTCAACCAGGATATTGTGTTGCCTTCATTCTGCCCGGATCCGAAGAATGTGAAAGAGCGAGCTTTGCACACATTGGATTTAGTGCGGGCCTTGAAGTTTTATCTATCTATTACTCAAGGTTTTCGTAAGACGGACTCCCTGTTTGTGGTTCCAGCAGGTCGTCGGCGTGGTCAACGAGCTTCCAAGGATTCTATAGCTCGTTGGATCCGGTCAGCTATTTTGGAAGCTTACCGTCTTCGGGGTGAATCTTGCCCGATTAAGATTCGAGCCCATTCTACGAGAGCTGTGGCCTCATCGTGGGCTTTTCATCAAGGTGCCTCGGCAGTGCAGCTCTGCCGAGCGGCAACTTGGCGCTCTGTCCACACGTTTACAAAGTTTTATAAAGTGGACGTCAGTGCTTCCGCTGATGCAGCCCTCGGACGTAGGGTCCTGCAGGCAGCTGTAGTTTAAAGTTCTGGATGAACTTGTGTTTAGCGCTGGTTGCGCTTTGTTGTTAAGGTTGTTGGGTTTCTGCCTTTGTTGGTTTTTCCCACCCTTATTTTTGAACTGCTTTGGGACGTCCCATCAGTAATGAATTACTGTGGCTCTCTTCCTTCCATCTGCAGCTGAAACACGGATTTTGGTAAGAACTTACCTGTAAAATCCTTTTCAGCGAAGGAAGGAAGAGAGACACAGCACCCTCCCAAGGCAGAAGTGTGTTGATGTTTTCAGATGCAGCGCGACCCTTATCTGATTGCGATATCTGGGCTGAGGTCAGCGCGCTAAGGCTCTGTTCCAGCATCGCCAGCTCATCACAGTAGTCAGGTTCAGTGAGTAGTACCTGGAACTCTGTGGTTTTTAGCTTACTTTGCATGCATAACCTGTATTCTTGTGTTTTCTCTGAAGTTCCTTCAGAAGGGGTTATGTTGCTCCGCTGGTGATCTTGGTTCTTCCCTAAAGCTTTGGTACGACTGAAGGAGCTGAGTAGGAGGAGCCCAAGCTGGAGGAGCCAGCCAGTCAACACGCTTTTGATCTGAGGTGTCATCCTGATCTGGGGCTCCGCCTACCCATCAGTAATGAATTACTGTGTCTCTCTTCCTTCCTTCGCTGAAAAGGATTTTACAGGTAAGTTCTTACCAAAATCCGTGTTTTATTCCCCTCATACCTGGTTGATCCTGCCCCCCACTCCTGCGCGGTGCGACCATGCTCCAGCTGTATCCGGCCTCTGACGCGACCGGAAATGACGCGCCATACCCCGGAAGTGCTCCGTCGGCCCTTCTGGATGACGCCGGCTTCAATCTTCGCCGGCTTGTGCACCGCCGACCAGCCCCCGGAACTGTCTGCACCGTGGTATGGCGCCGGACCGAGAGCCCCCGGGGAGGGGGAAGCGGGCCGTGGACCCAGGAGCAGCGCTACACTGGGGGAGCTGAGGGACCTCTGTGTTAAAGGTATCAGCTGCAGATTTACGTGGTGATAAGGGAAAGGCTGGGCCCCCCCCGATCCTCATCATCTGCCAGCACAGTCGGCGCTCGCTCGCCATTCCTATCAGTGGACAGGAAAAACACTGAGGGGGTGGTGAGGGGAGGGTCCTTTTAACCGCTCGTTGTTCCTGTCCCACTGAGGATAAGAAGGACGTCCTCCATGGTGCTGTCAGGTGGTGAATTGGAAAAAGATTTTCCGACCCATTAAGCTATATTAAAAAAAAAAAAATCTTGGTTGACAAGGGAAGTTATGTGTACTGTCCGTTTTTGTCATGGACCCATTCACTTAAATGGGCGAGATTGTTCTGCAAATCGGCTCAAAAACTGACAACTGCTCTGCATAAAACACATGTGAACTGCCATAGACTGTCATGGTTCCATGTTTTATTTGTGAAAATCCCATAATAGTTAATGTCTGGATGTGATCTCCGTCTGGTTTCATGCACGATGGTTTGCAGAAAATGGCAGGTTCTTCATGGCCTTTTGCAGAACGTATAAGGCTGTTGGCCCAAATCCTCTGTCCACAGTTGTGGGGATTTTCCACGACCCTCTATGCTTTGGGAATCCTGGGTTTTGTTTTTTTCCCTCCATATGTTTCACTGTAGGGCGCACGTTGCATAAAAGCAAAACAGAGGTCTCTTTATATGGACGTTACATACGCCTTCATTATCATTTTTTCAGGGTTTACCTTTCCCATTATTGCGCTGAAGACAGAGAATATGGTAACTTGAGAAGCCCTGTTCTCCCAGACACCGGCACGCAGTACACAAGCTCCTGCTGTGCCGCTCCCGTCCACTGTCATAGGAGCCGCACTGAATACTCTGCTCTCGGCCTTCGTTTAGTTTTTGTTCTTCGTTTCTAGGAGAGCGTAACAAGCAGGATACAGACTTCTAGAAAGAGAAGGCACAAGGGAGCGGACATGGCTCCTTTGCTGTAGGGACCAGTCAGGGTTTCGACATGCTGACTCTTAAAATGTAATGCCTAAAGGCACTGTCACACTTAGCGATCGCACTAGCGATCACAACAACGACACGACCTGGCGAGATCGCTAGTGCGATCGCTATGTGATCGCTAGTTAGATTCCAAACACAACTCATCAGCGATCTGTATAACGACCTCTGCGGTCGTTAGGAAAACCTAGTCCCACCTGCGACGCTGGTAAAGTCGTTCATAAAGGGTGTCACACTCAGCGATTCAGGCTCACCAGCGGGACACCAACGACCAAAAAACGGCTCAGAACGTTCATAAGCGATCAACGACATCTCAGCAGGGGCCACATCGCTGCTACATGTCACACACAGCTAAGTCGCTAACGAGATCGCTACTGCGTCATAAATGGTGACTCTTTAGCGATCTCGCTTAGTGTGACAGTACCTTAAACGTTTGCAGGTTTTTTTTTTTTTTACCTCCTAAGGACAAGGCGCTGTGCCTAAGAAAACAATAAAGGGATGACCAGAGGTGATGGCCAATAACAGTGTCGCAGTGTATCCGAGTCGGTCTTGTTTTCCTTGCACTGTGTTCCGGGCAGCGCTCTGTGTCCAGGTAGTCGCTTAGCCAAAAACTGGTGACCACCCCTTGCTGCCCGCTTGTGATGGCACATGTGACTTGCCTATTTCTGGGGGTCCAGCTTCCACATGATTTCTCAAGCACACACTTCCGCCCTGGATTGTTTTCTCTTCCCTTCCAAAATGTTTAATTACAATGGATCGTGTATTGTTGTGGAGCTGAGAAACTTCCTGTGTAGATTAAAGGGTATGCCACACTAAACAACATCGCTAACGGGATCGCTAAAAAACGTCACTATTTAGCGATCCCGTTAGCGATGTTGTAGTGTGCGGCAGCTGCCAGCGACGAGCTTCCTGCTGTGATCTCGCTCGTCGCTGGAATCGCTCCGGACCCTATTTCATCGTCGGCGCTCCCGCTGGGTAAGTATTATCGCTGAGTGTAGCACCTTTTCTTAGCGATTTAGCGGTACTTTTGTACCGCTAAAGTCGTTAAGGAGATCGCTAACGGCGATAGCGTCGTTAACTATATCGCTAAATGTGGCCGCACTAGCGATATAGAAACAATCCCGCTAGCGATCTCATTAGTATGCGTCGTTATCGTGATCGCTAGCGGGATTGTTTAGTGTGGCAGTACCTTAAGTGCTGCCAGCAGCCAGGACGGCAATACGTGTTTACATTAGTCCTTGGCCTCCTGCTACAGAATAAACAGTCTGATGACATATATCCAGGGGGGAAAGAAAGGCAAAATTTACATGTGTGAGACCTTCAGGCTTCTCTGTGATGGACACTTGTATGAAACATTAAATACTTTATGGGGTCAGTCCCTGATATTGGGGGGAGGCTGGGCTCACAATCCCTAATTTAGTTCATCCAAAAGGTGCTGATGTGCGGGTTCTGTGCGGCTGCTCATGTTCTTCCACAGCATGCCTTTATGGACCTTGTGCTCTGGGCACAGTCATGGGGAACAGAAAACTGATCCCACAAAGCTGAAGCTACAACTGTCCACAACATCTTGGGTCCGAGGCCGCCCCCTGATAACAGCCCATAGCATTATCCTCCTCCACCATCTGTACAGCGGTCACAATACAGTTGTGGTAACGTCCTTCTAGACTCGCCAAAACCCAGACTCATCCATCAGAGAAGTGTGATCCGTCACTGCAGAGACGTCTCCTCCAGAGTCTGTGCTTGCGGCCTTACACCACTCCATCGGATGCTCGGCATTGTGCCTAATGGTTACACTGCATGTCCTGATACTTTTCTGGTCCTCAGAAAGCTGTGTCACAACACAACCCATATGGCTGCCATTATCACTCATGCAGCTCGCCACCCAGAATCCTGAGTGAGAACATGTAACCTATTATTTTTTTTCTTCCTCATAATGAGATGGAGCATTCCTTGACCTCTTTTCTATTCCCACACTTGGTCACTGGCCTAATTATTGGCTGGTTATAAAACCATAACTTTATGATTACTGCTCTGTATTCTCTTGTGCAACTGTGAATGCCCCCAAGGCGTGACCGCATGTAAGAGATCCATTGTGCAGAATGCTGAAAGAAATGGGGATGGGATACGGTGTTTGTTTTTTGAATTGCTTATATTTTCTTTTTTATTTATTTAGAATCCCATAAGGACCACAAGTGATGTTTTTTGAATTGCTTATATTTCCTTTTTTATTTATTTAGAATCCCATACGGACCACAAGTGATCCCCAAGCACCTTTGCCAAGATCTGTCAGTGGCCAAGACGTGTGACTGTGGCGGGCCATGCTTGTCTTCCTTCATCCAGACGATTGTTGTAATGAATCTACACCAGGTGTCTCAGACAGTAGTCCTTGTGGACTCCATGGGGGGCACTGAGGCCCCCATCATCTGCTACTTCTGCTCCCTCACCTGCTACTCCATGTTCCTCGATAAATACCTGCAAAGCACCAGAGTATAAAATGAGGAGCTGCCATCGGAGTGGCTCAGCTCTTGTCTCACAATCTGCTCCCTGAGCCTTGTCATCGCAGAGCCTTGTGCCTTGGCCACGCTAGTCCCTGATTCATAATGAATAGACAAGCTGTTTCACAGAAGAGTTTAAGAACTGTAATACATGGAGCAGTGGTAATGGACTACAGGCACCAGCATTTCATGACCACACCCCTACAAGCAATGCAAGTTACAGTTTCCAAAACGAAAGTCACACTGGTTGCAGTCAAGAGACTGTGAATAGTAAATCATTTGCTTGATTTGTAAAGTTGTGTTACAAGAGACTTCAGTTTTGCACCCCAAGCACAAAACATTTATATTCGAGAATGCGTCATACCTGGTGCAGCACCTGTGAATCAGCAGTACACGGGGTTCATTCCTTGCCCCTCTATGAACCCTGCACATGGCATTTCATAGAGACAGGGAATTTGCTTTACCCCAGGTTCCTATCAACCACTTTTATTAATGGTTTGTAGCAATGTTTGCTCTCACACATTCCCCATGCTCATTGCATTCTTAGAGCCATTTCAAGTTCTTAAATTGGGCATACCCCGATGACATCTTTCCGGACTATTGGTCAGTCGCACCCCCTATACATTGTATCATCAGTCGAACTTGTCTATCAGTGGGTGCAGCCAACGTTACTCTCGTGTATGGGGGGCTTAACTGTGAGTTTGGATAACAAATAGCCTTGGCCTGTGCATGGTTGCCGTAAGTAGTAAATTGGTTGCTGTGGCGTGCATTGACTTTTACAATTTTTGATTGGTACCGCGTGGGTATTGTCTGTGGACTCCGTCAGCGGAAAGGGGTGCAGGTTTTTCTGATTAATTGAGCACGGCCCAAGGTACCTGTCGGGATTCACAGGACGGTACTATGATAGCACTGGTCGTGGTTATTGTTTTCAGATGCTATATATGAGGAATGCACCAGCTGATGTGTTATGATTTTTACAGAAACATGCTTCACCAATATCTACACTAGAGATGAATGAATTTGTTCAGATTTGGTTCCGAATACAATCTGATTCGAATATTGTTTTTGCAATATTCGCCGAACGTCATTAGAGACAATGGAAGTAGAAATTACCGAATATGTTCGGAACCGAACATAAGACATACATTCGGCCCGAAATTGTGTTAGAATATGGCCCGAATATGTCAAAATCAGATTCGGTGACAAAATCCGAACAAATTCGCTCATTTCTAATCTACACCCGCCATCTACCCTCTGCGGGGGGGGATGGGAGAGTAAACCGTTGCCTATACTTCAGTAAACGTGTGTCAGCCATCGTATGTCTTACCCTGTGTGTAAAAGATTGACCTTGCAGCATAATCGTCTGTTCAGACTTGTGACATCTCCTGGACACGTATTAAAGGAAAATTAGAATATTTTTAAATAAATTTAACTTTTATTTATTGAACCTGTTTTTAGAAATGTTTGGATTTTTTTGTGCGCCCTTTCCAGGATCATTTGCACCTGGCTAATCAGGTACGCTCAGTGTAAGACATTTCTGTACAGCCATAGTTTCTGGGAGTCTCCTCTGAGATCTGTATTAAGTAACTTAACAACTAAAGGCCCCGTCTCACATAGCGAGATCGCTGCTAAACAGCGATCTCGCTATGTCTGACACGTACCAGCGATCAGGCCCCTGCTGTGAATCGCTGGTCGTGTCAGAAATGCCAGGACTTTTTTTTGATCGCTGGTCTCCCGCTGGCAGCACGCATCGCTGCGTGTGGCAGGCAGTAGACCAGCGATCAGCTGGTAACCAAGGTACACAGCGGGTTTCCAGGTGCGGGCTGTGCCTGGAAACCCGATGTGTACGTTGGATACCAGCGCGCTGCTGCAGGGGAGCTGGTAACCAAGGTACACATTGGGTTTCCAGGCACCACGCAGCGCCTGGAAACCCACTGTGTACCTTGGTTACCAGCTCCCTGCATCAGCGGGCTGGTATCCAACGTACACTGCGGGTAACTAGGCGACGTTACCCGCAGTGTCGCTGTCCTGATCGCTGCCTGAGCTGCCTGTTTGGCAGCTCCGCAGCGATCATGTAGCGACACACCAGCGATCCTGATCGTTGTCGGGATCGCTGATGTGTCGCTATGTGAGACGGGGCCCTAAGGCTGGGGTCACTCTTGCGAGAAACTCGCACAAGTCTCGTACCTCAATACCCGGCACTGCCGCCGGCACTCAGGACCGGAGTGTGCGGCTGCATGTATTTCTATGCAGCTGAACTCTCCGGTCTGAGTCCCGGGTATTGAGGTGCAAGACTTGTGCGAGTTTCTCGCAAGTGTAACCCCGGCCTAAATCAGACCCACGTCGCTGGTTCAGGGTGAACAGGAAAAGCCGCGCAATGCCAGATGGCAGCAACAGTCAGTGTCACAAATACCGGCGAGAGCAGAGACATTATTACTTTGCCATAAAAGAACTGTAGCTGAAATTAAATAATTTTCCATTTTCTCCATTTCTCACCCCGCATAGTGGCATCTGAGACTGCAGGATACGGAACGCTTTGCATCTCTGGCTGCCCTAATTTACATTGGTGAGAGTGTGATTCATATCGAAAGTAACATTCAACTTAAAATATCACCAGGCAGGAAGCCGATCCCGCACCGCATCCTGAGTTACATCCTGTATTATACTCCAGCGCTGCACTCACTATTCTGCTAATGCAGTCACTGTGTACATACATTACAGTGCTGATCCTGTACTGATCCTGAGTTACATCCTATATTATGCTCCAGAGCTGCACTCACTATTCTGCTGGTGCAGTCACTGTGTACATACATTACAGTGCTGATCCTGTACTGACCCTGAGTTACATCCTGTATTATAATCCAGAGCTGCACTCACTATTCTGCTGGTGCAGTCACTGTGTACATACATTACAGTGCTGATCCTGTACTGACCCTGAGTTACATCCTGTATTATGCTCCAGAGCTGCACTCACTATTCTGCTGGTGCAGTCACTGTGTAAATACATTACATTACTGATCCTGAGTTACATCCTGTATTATACCCCAGAGCTGCACTCACTATTCTGCTGGTGCAGTCACTGTGTAAATACATTACATTACTGATCCTGAGTTACATCCTGTATTATACCCCAGAGCTGCACTCACTATTCTGCTAATGCAGTCACTGTGTACATACATTACAGTGCTGATCCTGTACTGATCCTGAGTTACATCCTATATTATGCTCCAGAGCTGCACTCACTATTCTGCTGGTGCAGTCACTGTGTACATACATTACAGTGCTGATCCTGTACTGACCCTGAGTTACATCCTGTATTATAATCCAGAGCTGCACTCCTATTCTGCTGGTGCAGTCACTGTGTACATACATTACAGTGCTGATCCTGTACTGACCCTGAGTTACATCCTGTATTATGCTCCAGAGCTGCACTCACTATTCTGCTGGTGCAGTCACTGTGTAAATACATTACATTACTGATCCTGAGTTACATCCTGTATTATACCCCAGAGCTGCACTCACTATTCTGCTGGTGCAGTCACTGTGTAAATACATTACATTACTGATCCTGAGTTACATCCTGTATTATACCCCAGAGCTGCACTCACTATTCTGCTGGTGCAGTCACTGTGTAAATACATTACATTACTGATCCTGAGTTACATCCTGTATTATACCCCAGAGCTGCACTCACTATTCTGCTGGTGCAGTCACTGTGTACATACTTTACATTACTAATCCTGAGTTACATTCTATATTATACTCCAGCGTTGCACTCACTATTCTGCTGCTGCAGTCACTGTGTAAATATACATTACATTTACTGATCCTGAGTTACATCCTGTATTATACTCCAGAGCTGCACTCACTATTCTGCTGGTGCAGTTACTGTGTAAATACATTACATTACTGATCCTGAGTTACATCCTGTATTATACCCCAGAGCTGCACTCACTATTCTGCTGGTGCAGTCACTGTGTAAATATATTACATTACTGATCCTGAGTTACATCCTGTATTATACCCAGAGCTGCACTCACTATTCTGCTGGTGCAGTCACTGTGTACATACTTTACATTACTGATCCTGAGTTACATTCTATATTATACTCCAGCGCTGCACTCACTATTCTGCTGGTGCAGTCACTATGTATATACATTACTGATCCTGAGTTACATCCTGTATTATAACCCAGATCTGCACTCACTTTTCTGCTGGTGCGGTCACTGTGTACATACATTACATTACTGATCCTGAGTTACATCCTGTATTATACTCCAGAGCTGCACTCACTATTCTGCTGGTGCAGTCACTGTGTACATACATTACATTACTGATCCTGAGTTACATCCTGTATTATACTCCAGAGCTGCACTCACTATTCTGCTGGTGCAGTCCCTGTGTACATACATTACATTACTGATCCTGGGTTACATCCTGTATTATACTCGAGAGCTGCACTGACTATTCTGCTGGTGCAATCACTGTGTACATATGTTACATATCCTGTACTGATCCTGAGTTACATCCTGTATTATATTCTAGAGCTGCACTCACTATTCTGCTGCTGGAGTCACTGTGTACATACATTACATTACTGATCCTGAGTTATATCCTGTATTATACTCCAGAGCTGCACTCACTATTCTGCTGGTGCAGTCCCTGTGTACATACATTACTTACTGATCCTGGGTTACATCCTGTATTATACTCGAGAGCTGCACTCACTATTCTGCTGGTGCAATCACTGTGTACATATGTTACATATCCTGTACGGATCCTGAGTTACATCCTGTATTATACCCCAGAGCTGCACTCACTATTCTGCTGCTGGAGTCACTGTGTACATACATTACATTACTGATCCTGAGCTACATCCTGTATTATACTAGAGAGCTGCACTCACTATTCTGCTGGTGCAGTCACTGTGTACATACATTACTGATCCTGAGTTACATCCTGTATTATATTCTAGAGCTGCACTCACTATTCTGCTGCTGGAGTCACTGTGTACATACATTACTAATCCTGTATTGATCCTGAGTTACATCCTGTATTATACCCCAGAGCTGCACTCACTATTCTGCTGCTGGAGTCACTGTGTACATACATTACATTACTGATCCTGAATTACATCCTGTATTATACCCCAGAGCTGCACTCACTATTCTGCTGCTGGAGTCACTGTGTACATACATTACATTACTGATCCTGAGTTACATCCTGTATTATACTCGAGAGCTGCACTCACTATTCTGCTGGTGCAGACACTGTGTACATACATTACATTACTGATCCGGAGTTACATCCTGTATTATACTCCAGAGCTGCACTCACTATTCTGCTGCTGGAGTCACTGTGTACATACATTACTGATCCTGTATTGATCCTGAGTTACATTCTGTATTATACCCCAGAGCTGCACTCACTATTCTGCTGCTGGAGTCACTGTATATACATTACATTACTGATCCTGAGTTACATCCTGTATTATACCCCAGAGCTGCACTCACTATTCTGCTGGTGTAGTCACTGTGTACATACATTACTGATCCTGAGTTACATCCTGTATTATACCCCAGAGCTGCACTCACTATTCTGCTGCTGGAGTCACTGTGTAATTACATTACATTACTGATCCTGAGTTACATTCTGTATTAACCCCAGAGCTGCACTCACTATTCTGCTGGTGCAGTCACTGTGTACATACATTACATTACTGATCCTGAGTTGCATCCTGTATTATACTCCAGAGCTGCACTCACTATTCTGCTGGTGCAGTCACTGTGTACATACATTACTGATCCTGAGTTATATCCTGTATTATACTCCAGAGCTGCACTCACTATTCTGCTGGTGCAGTCACTGTGTACATACATTACTGATCCTGAGTTATATCCCATATTTTACCCCAGAGCTGCACTCACTATTCTGCTGGTGCAGTCACTGTGTACATACATTACTGATCCTGAGTTATATCCCATATTTTACCCCAGAGCTCCCCGATCCTCATCGGAGCAGAGCGTACTATGATCACATATTGGGAGGGTGTAGCTGTTTTTTTACAAAGATGCTTGTTTGCTATATAAAGGTCAAGAAAAATCTTAATAGTATGTGCCCAGATATTGCAGTATGGTGCTGCTGTTTTATACTGTCATATAAGCCAGACTCTCACAACCATGTTTCCATGAAAATCAACACAAAGACTCTGCAGAATTTCTGCAAGGAGATCTAAACATTGATGTGAATTTTGCCACTTGGAAAAGTCCACAGTGGGCTATGTCCTGTGTGGATACCACCTAAGACCTCGTTCAGACGTTTGATTTTTTTCTTGTATGCAATAAAACTGACCGATTTTTTTTTTTTTTTTTTTTTTTCCTCAGCGTTTGGCCAGTTTCAACTTTTACCTTCAGAATTTAATCATTTTTTTTTCTCGTGCTCCAGAGCTGCACTCACTATTCTGCTGGTGCAGTCACTGTGTACATACATTACATTACTGATCCTGATTTACATCCTGTATTATACCCCAGAGCTGCACTCACTATTCTGCTGGTGCAGTCACTGTGTAAATACATTACATTACTGATCCTGTACTGACCCTGAGTTACATCCTGTATTATGCTCCAGAGCTGCACTCACTATTCTGCTGGTGCAGTCACTGTGTACATACATTACTGATCCTTAGTTACATCCTGTATTATACCCCAGAGCTGCACTCACTATTCTGCTGGTGCAGTCACTGTGTACATACATTACATTACTTATCCTGTACTGATCCTGAGTTACATCCTGTATTATATTCCAGAGCTGCACTCACTATTCTGCTGGTGCAGTCACTGTGTAAATACATTACATTACTGATCCTGAGTTACATTCTGTATTATACCCCAGAGCTGCACTCACTATTCTGCTGGTGCAGTCACTGTGTAAATACATTACATTACTGATCCTGAGTTACATCCTGTGTTATACTCCAGAGCTGCACTCACTATTCTGCTGGTGCAGTCACTGTGTATATACATTACATTACTGATCCTGAGTTACATCCTGTATTATACTCCAGAGCTGCACTCACTATTCTGCTGGTGCAGTCACTGTGCACATACATTACATTACTGATCCTGAGTTACATCCTGTATTATACCCCAGAGCTGCACTCACTATTCTGCTGGTGCAGTCAAATTCAAAGAAGCTTTATTGGCAGGACTAAATACACATTAGTTTTGCCAAAGCAAGTGTACAAAAGGGGAATAGGGATAGGGATGTTGGGTAGGGGCAGATCCAGGGTGGGGGCTATGGAAGTCCATGGCATAGGGAGGGGTGATGGGGGCGCAGGTCCGGGGTGGGGGCTATAGAAGTCCATGGCATAGGGAGGGGGAATGGGGGCAGATCCAGGGTGGGGGCTGTAGAAGTCCATGGCATATCATAGTTCTCTTTCTCGCAGTCTATGACATTCGCTCACATACCGCGCTGCTGTCTCCGCTGCTCTCTCTTCTTCCCCCAGCAAGATATATGTTTTCTCTTCCTCCTTCATGGTGATGAAATCCGGGAAGAGATGTGAGAGTCTCCTGAAGTGAGTGTCCCTCACTGCTGAGTATTTGGAGCAGTGTAGCAGGAAGTGGGTTTCGTCCTCTATGGCCTCCTGGTCACAGTGTTGGCATAGTCTTTCCTCCCTGGGCTTGTAGCTCTGCCTGTGTCGGCCGGATTCGATGGCCAGACTGTGGGCGCTGAGTCTATACCGGCTCAGGATCTGGCGGTCTCTGGGGTCCGGAGTTTCTCCAGGTATGGGGCCAGACTGTAGTCTCTCTGTAGACTCCGGTACGTGGTCAGTTTCTGGGAGCGGATGATGTCGTTCTTCCAGTCACTGACATACCTCTCCTGGCCTTCGTCTACCATCTTCCTGATTTCGGCTTTTGTCAGGTTGTTGTGATTGGTGTTCTGGTCAGGTTGGGTTTGGGTGAGCTGTTCCGTGGGTCCTAGTTTTTCTGTTTCACCTACGTGTGTCAGGGCTTTATGGTGATGGGAGCTTGGATTGCTCCTATGTAGGTGAGCCCGGAATGACAGTGCCCTCCTTAGAACCGTTAGGTGTAGAGGGAATCTGCCCAGCTCGGCCCGGCAGGCACTGTTGGAGGTGCTCCGATGGACTTGGAGAAGGTGCTTGCAGAATTCCAGGTGGAATATTTCTGTTGGGCTGGAATCCCACCTTGACCAGTCTGGGTAGGTGTGAGGACCCCAGACTTCACTGCCATACAGGAGGATTGGGGCGATGACAGAGTCGAAGATTTTTAACCAGACCCTCACTGGTGGCTTCAGATGGTAGAGTTTCCTTCGGATGCCATAGAAGGTTTTACATGCCTTGTCTTTCAGGGTCTCTATGGCTTGTTTGAAGCTTCCTGACCGGTGAATCTCTAGGCCCAGGTAGGTATATTTGTCTGTTCCTGTAAGGGCGCAGTTGTTGAGGACAAATGAAGGGTGCTGGTCTAATTTTCTCTTTCTCCTCTGGAACACCATGATGTTGGTTTTCTTTAGGTTGACCGGTAGTGCCCAGGTGGAGCTGAATTTCTCTAAGATTGTCAGGTTGTCTTGGAGGCCTTTCTCGGTTGGTGACAGAAGCAGCAGGTCATCTGCATACTGAAGGAATTTCACCTGGATGTCGTGGAGGGTGGGACCTGGTGCTGTGGAAGATTCCAGAGCGGTAACCAGCTCGTTGATGTAAATATTGAAGAGCGTTGGACTTAGGCTGCAGCCTTGTCTGACTCCACGGCTCTGCTGGAAATAAGCCGTTCTTTTACCGTTCACACTCACACTGCAGAGGTTCTCGGTGTAGGAGCTTTTGATAACATCGTAGGTCTTTCCTCCTATTCCGCTCTCCAGCAGTTTCAGGAATAAGCCCGGGTGCCACACCGAATCAAAGGCCTTTTTAAAGTCCACGAAGCAGGCGTATATCTTCCCGTTCTTTGTATTGTGGACGCGTCTCTGAGTGAGGCTGTGCAGGGTATAGATGTGGTCAGTGGTGCGGTGGTTTGGCATGAACCCTGCTTGGCTCTTGCTGATGACGTTATGTTCGGTGAGGAAACTGAGGATCCTCTTGTTCAGGATGCTGTTGAACAGTTTCCCCAGGTTGCTGCTGACACATATGCCTCTGTAGTTGGCTGGGTCATACCTGTCCCCATTCTTGTGGATGGGTGTGATGAGGCCTTGGTTCCAGGTACGAGGGAAGTAGCCGGCACTTAGCACAATATTGAAGAGTTTAACCATTGCAGCCTGTATTTCTGATGGGCTGTACTTCAGCATTTCTGGTAGGATTCCATCCAGGCCACCGGCTTTTCTACATCTTATGGAAGAGATTCTCTCTGCTACTTCCTGTAATGTAATAGGTGTATCCACTGGGTTTTGGAAATTTTTTACTTTTTCCTCCATTGCTTTTAATTTTGCCATTATGTTTTCCTGTTCTTGGTTTAGTTCTTCCTTTGGGATGTCTTTATAGAGGTCTCTGAAGTACTGGAGCCAGATGTTGCCATTTTGGATATGGATGTTGTTTTTCTTGTCTTTTGTGCCCATGTGGTTCCATAGTTCCCAGAAGGAATTGTCTTGAAGAGCATCTTGGAGTTGGTTAAGCTTGGTAGAGATGTAACTCTGCTTCTTCTTCCTGAGGATGGTTTTGTACTGTCTTTGTATGGTTTCATAGGCTTCCCTCAGACCAGGGTGGTTGGGGTCTCTGTTTCTTGTTTGAGGCTGTTCTCAGGGTCTTCCGTACAGCTTTACATTCTCTGTCAAACCAACCATTGATCTGTTTTTCTTTTGGTCTCTTGTAGTCAACTTTTTTAAGGTCGGACAGTCTGGCCATTGCATAGAATATATTGTTGAGGTCTTTTGTAGCTTGACTCACTCCCTTTGGGTTAGGCTGGTACTCGTGGTTGTAGAAGTGGTGGAGCATCCGCTGTATTTCGGGTCTGCTGAGAGCCTCTTTATACTTTAGTGCCGACGTTTTGGACCATTTATAGGACGGAGGCCGGTTGAAGAGGCTGCTATGCTGTGGCTTTTGAGTGGGTGGTTTCTCTGTAGATTTCAAGTACAGAAGAAGTTGGCTGTGGTCTGACAGGTGCGTTTGTGGGGTGACTATGAAGGCGCTGATATTTGCCCGGTTCATGTCTGTAATGGCATAATCTACTACACTCCTCCCTAATGGGAGTTTAGTGTATACCTCCCTAAAGAGTCTCCTTTGGTACGTCCATTAAGAATATGAAGTCCTAAACTTCTACATACGTTCAGGAGCTTTTTACCACTTTTGTTGACTGTACTGTCATAGCTGTTTCTCTCTGTGTGTACTGAGTCTTGGCCGTCATTCTCTGCTCCAAATATGTAGATGTTCCCATCCGTGGTCAGGAAGTCGTTTTCTCTCCCTGTTCTTGCGTTGAGGTCCCCAAAGATGAGAACTTTGCCCAGGGCCTGATAGTGGGCGGCTTCTCTTTGTAAGATCTCAAAGCTCTCTGGATTGAAGTAGGGGGACTCTGGCGGTGGTATATAGGTGGCGCAGAGGTGGACATCAGACTGAGAGGTGAGGATGGAGATGCTGATCCTGATCCATATGTGGCTGCCTCCTCTTCACCGGTTTGATGTATTGGTGGAGCTCATCTTCATACCAGATCAGTATTCCTCCTGAGCTCCGGCCCTGTTTGATGTTTTTATTTTTCAGGGCAGGGACAGAGATTTCCCTGTATCCGATGGGCGCCAGGGATTCGTTTTCGGCTCTGGTCCATGTTTCTAGGAGGATCTGGATGTCTATATTTTTCAGTCTTTGTATAAAGTCCGGTCATTTGTTTTACATCCAAAGGTCGAGGTGTTGAGACCCTGAATATTCCAGCTGCTGATTGTAAGTGAAGTCATTTTTCTATTTATCTTGTGTGTATATACCTTGTAATGAGTATGGCTGTGTAGGACAAACTGGATTTCTGACCGTTTTGTAGGTGTGCTTGGTTCCATCCAGTCACATTAGTTTCCTGCATAGTGCGCTGAGCAGGGTCTTTACCTCATCCATATCTCTGCTCTGCGTGTATCTGTGTGGGGTCGGTGGACCCCTCCATGGAGGTCTCCTCCTCTGATGGTCTGATTTTGGGTGAAGAGCTTTGTTTCCAGCTTCTGGAGATAGGATTGGGGTTTTCTGTCTTTTTATTGTTAGGGGTCTTTCGGTGTGATGTTGGTTACTGTTGAATCCAGGCCTGGGTCCTCTGTTTAGTACGATGTCTTTCAGCTCTTTGGCCAGGAGGCTGACCCCTTGTTTGTTGAGGTGCTTATTATCATATAGGTGATGGTGGTTTATGGATGATGGTCACTGTGTACATACTTAACATTACTAATCCTGAGTTACATTCTATATTATACTCCTTCGCTGCACTCACTCTTCTGCTGGGGCAGTCACTGTGTACATACATTACATTACTTATCCTGTACTGATCCTGAGTTACATCCTGTATTATACTCCAGAGCTGCACTCACTATTCTGCTGGTGCAGTCACTGTGTAAATACATTACATTACTGATCCTGAGTTACATCCTGTATTATACCCCAGAGCTACACTCACTATTCTGCTGGTGCAGTCACTGTGTACATACATTACATTACTGATCCTGAGTTACATCCTGTATTATACTAGAGAGCTGCACTCACTATTCTGCTGGTGCAGACACTGTGTACATACATTACATTACTGATCCTGAGTTACATCCTGTATTATACTCCAGAGCTGCACTCACTATTCTGCTGGTGCAGTCACTGTGTACATACATTACATTACTGATCCTGAGTTACATCCTGTATTATACTAGAGAGCTGCACTCACTATTCTGCTGGTGCAGACACTGTGTACATACATTACATTACTGATCCTGAGTTACATCCTGTATTATACTCCAGAGCTGCACTCACTATTCTGCTGGTGTAGTCACTGTGTACATACATTACTGATCCTGAGTTACATCCTGTATTATACTCCAGAGCTGCACTCACTATTCTGCTGGTGTAGTCACTGTGTACATACATTACTGATCCTGAGTTACATCCTGTATTATACCCCAGAGCTGCACTCACTATTCTGCTGCTGGAGTCACTGTGTACCTTACATTACATTACTGATCCTGAGTTACATTCTGTATTATACCCCAGAGCTGCACTCACTATTCTGCTGGTGCAGTCACTGTGTACATACATTACTGATCCTGAGTTGCATCCTGTATTATACTCCAGAGCTGCACTCACTATTCTGCTGGTGTAGTCACTGTGTACATACATTACTGATCCTGAGTTACATCCTGTATTATACTCCAGAGCTGCACTCACTATTCTGCTGGTGTAGTCACTGTGTACATACATTACTGATCCTGAGTTACATCCTGTATTATACCCCAGAGCTGCACTCACTATTCTGCTGCTGGAGTCACTGTGTACATACATTACATTACTGGTCCTGAGTTACCTCCTGTATTATACCCCAGAGCTGCACTCACTATTCTGCTGGTGCAGTCACTGTGTACATACATTACATTACTGATCCTGAGTTGCATCCTGTATTATACTCCAGAGCTGCACTCACTATTCTGCTGGTGCAGTCACTGTGTACATACATTACTGATCCTGAGTTATATCCCATATTTTACCCCAGAGCTGCACTCACTATTCTGCTGGTACAGTCACTGTGTACATACATTACATTACTGATCCTGAGTTATATCCCATATTTTACCCCAGAGCTGCACTCACTATTCTGCTGGTGCAGTCACTGTGTACATACATTACTGATCCTGAGTTATATCCCATATTTTACCCCAGAGCTCCCCAATCCTCATCGGAGCAGAGCGTACTATGATCACATATTGGGAGGGTGTAGCTGTTTTTTTACAAAGATGCTTGTTTGCTATATAAAGGTCAAGAAAAATCTTAATAGTATGTGCCCAGATATTGCAGTATGGTGCTGCTGTTTTATACTGTCATAAAAGCCAGACTCTCACAACCATGTTTCCATGAAAATCAACACAAAGACTCTGCAGAATTTCTGCAAGGAGATCTAAACATTGATGTGAATTTTGCCACTTGGAAAAGTCCACAGTGGGCTATGTCCTGTGTGGATACCACCTAACACCTCGTTCAGACGTTTATGAATTTTTTCTTGTATGCAATAAAACTGACCTATTTTTTTTTTTTTTTCCTCAGCGTTTGGCCAGTTTCAACTTTTACCTTCAGAATTTAATCATTTTTTTTTCTCGTGCTCCAGAGCTGCACTCACTATTCTGCTGGTGCAGTCACTGTGTAAATACATTACATTACTGATCCTGTACTGACCCTGAGTTACATCCTGTATTATGCTCCAGAGCTGCACTCACTATTCTGCTGGTGTAGTCACTGTGTAAATACATTACATTACTGATCCTGAGTTACATCCTGTATTATACTCCAGAGCTGCACTCACTATTCTGCTGGTGCAGTCACTGTGTACATACATTACATTACTTATCATGTACTGATCCTGAGTTACATCCTGTATTATACCCCAGAGCTGCACTCACTATTCTGCTGGTGCAGTCACTGTGTAAATACATTACATTACTGATCCTGAGTTACATCCTGTATTATACCCCAGAGCTGCACTCACTATTCTGCTGGTGCAGTCACTGTGTACATACATTACAATTCTTATCCTGTACTGATCCTGAGTTACAGCCTGTATTATACTCCAGAGCTGCACTCACTATTCTGCTGGTGCAGTCACTGTGTAAATACATTACATTACTGATCCTGAGTTACATCCTGTATTATACCCCAGAGCTGCACTCACTATTCTGCTGGTGGAGTCACTGTGTACATACATTACATTACTGATCCTGAGTTACATCCTGTATTATACTCGAGAGCTGCACTCACTATTCTGCTGGTGCAGACACTGTGTACATACATTACTGATCCTGAGTTACATCCTGTATTATACTCCAGAGCTGCACTCACTATTCTGCTGCTGGAGTCACTGTGTACATACATTACATTACTGATCCTGAGTTACATCCTGTATTATACCCCAGAGCTGCACTCACTATTCTGCTGGTGCAGTCACTGTGTACATACATTACTGATCCTGTATTGATCCTGAGTTACATTCTGTATTATACCCAGAGCTGCACTCACTATTCTGCTGGTGCAGTCACTGTGTACATACATTACTGATCCTGAGTTACATCCTGTATTATACCCCAGAGCTGCACTCACTATTCTGCTGGTGCAGTCACTGTGTACATACATTACATTACTGATCCTGAGTTACATCCTGTATTATACCCCAGAGCTGCACTCACTATTCTGCTGGTGTAGTCACTGTGTACATACATTACTGATCCTGAGTTACATCCTGTATTATACTCCAGAGCTGCACTCACTATTCTGCTGCTGGAGTCACTGTGTACATACATTACATTACTGATCCTGAGTTACATCCTGTATTATACCCCAGAGCTGCACTCACTATTCTGCTGGTGCAGTCACTGTGTACATACATTACTGATCCTGTATTGATCCTGAGTTACATTCTGTATTATACCCAGAGCTGCACTCACTATTCTGCTGGTGCAGTCACTGTGTACATACATTACTGATCCTGAGTTACATCCTGTATTATACCCAGAGCTGCACTCACTATTCTGCTGATGCAGTCACTGTGTACATAATTTACTGATCCTGAGTTATATCCCATATTTACCCCAGAGCTGCACTCACTATTCTGCTGCTGCAGACACTATGTACATACATTACATTACTGATCCTGAGTTATATCCCATATTTTACCGCAGAGCTGCACTCACTATTCTGCTGGTGCAGTCACTGTGTACATACATTACATTACTGATCCTGAGTTACATCCTGTATTATACTCCAGAGCTGCACTCACTATTCTGCTGGTGCAGTCACTGTGTACATACATTACATTATTGATCCTGAGTTACATCCTGTATTATACCCCAGAGCTGCACTCACTATTCTGCTGGTGCAGTCACTGTGTACATACATTACATTACTGATCCTGAGTTACATCCTGTATCTCTTTTATTATAAAAATACAAAACTAAACTTACAGGCAAAACATAAACAAAGCTTACAGACACACTCAATAACAAAAACATTATCCATAAATCCCAAAAGCCCAATGTCCAACAAATATATGAAACAAAATGTTCCTCCATTTCATTAACACCCCCCCGGCAAGGGAAGCTATATCCTTTTTTTCCTCTCATATACACATACCCACGCATTCACACCTAGAAAAAAAACAAAATTCAGCCAAATGCCCTAAAGTAAACAGGCCACCTGGCCAAACTTAATTATTTACACATATACTGTATATATATATATATATATATATATATATATATATATATATATATATATATACATAAACACACTTTTTTTTTTTTTTCCTAAACTAAACCACCACCATTCCCCCAAAGGTCCCACGAAAGTTTGTGGCCTATCACACCAGGGCCACGAAAGTTTGTGGCCTATCACACACAGCAAATCTTCAATTTTTGGCATCCCGCCGGACGTCCATTATCCAAAACCCATCCCCCCCAAGAAACCCCCCACCCCACCTAAACTAAATCCCCCTACAAGCATTATAGTACACATACAACATATATATATATATACAACCTTATAATAACATATTAATAACATATATCAATAATAACACATCAATAATAACACCTATCAATAATAACCACTACACACCTTAACCATGACCAAAGAACAGGCCCAAGTTCAATGCTTGCAAGCCCTATACCCGGGTTACCAATTACAAAACAAAAATCTATACGTGAGGGTTACAGCCCACCACCAGGAACTGGAGACCATAGAGGATCTCACCCTAATCTACCGCACATCACCCTGACCCTCCCTAACAATGCAAAAGAGAAAATCCTGTCCCTATAGCCCTACCAACCTCTCCCTACCTGCCCCTACCTGTCCCTTACTCACCCTCACTACCAACCTAATACTAACTACTTGTCCCTAAAGACTGTCCCTATCTGTCCCTCCCTGTCCCTACACATCTATCTGACCCTACAAAATAAAGATAAAAGGATAAAAAAAAAAAAAAAAAAAACTAACTCAGCCCTATCACAGGCACACAGAACCTAACTCTCCCTAGGGCACATTAAAGGAGAAACCCCTCCATAGAAGAGAGGCCCTCCCTGCACCCAGCCTCTCAAACTCCAGGGAGCGCACTTTTGCCAGGTCACCCAGGATGTTCCTAATCACCTCTTCCCTGGGGAGGACTTTCCGCTGAGTAGACACTAGACACCGTGCATTCCACGTGCAGAACCTAGTTACTAAACTAACTAAGAAAACATTGCCCCGATCTCGGCCACCAAGGGACCTGAATGCCCCATAGGCCCACTCCGCATAGGAGAGGCTTGCCAGCCAATGGAAGCACCCACCCTGCTGTAGACCTCTGTATTAAAGGGACACCGAAGCAGGAAGTGCTCCATGCTTTCAAGCATGCCACCACACTCCTCGCGGGGACAATCCCGGTCATTAGAGCTCCTGCACTTCAGGTTGTCCCTCACATACAGCTTCCCATGGAAGCAGCGCCAAGCCAAGTCCCAAAACTTCAAGGGGATCCGCTTAGAGTTCAATAACCTGAGCCCCACCTCCAGATCCCGGCTTGGGCAATCCCTGAGCGCCAGGGGCTTCTGAAAGTGGGTCAACAGGACCCTATTGTCAAGAAACCTTCTCGACATGATCCTGATCTCCCACACTCCCAGACCCCACCGACGGATCACCTTCAGAACCGGGGTAACGTAAGCCGGAAGATGCCCATGAGGTGTACGAAGGTCCTTCACCTGCCCTCCTGTCTCCCATTCCTGGAAGAAAGGCCGAAACCACCCCTTACAGGAGAATACCCACGGAGGAGCCCTCTCTGACCAGAGGATGGCGATGTTTGCCTTAAGAAAGGTGTTTACTAGAAACACCACTGGGTTGACCATACCCAACCCTCCTAGTCTCCTCGTGCGGTACGTGACCTCTCTCTTGATTAGGTTCAGCCTATTTCCCCATAATAATTGGAAAAACAGGCTGTAGACCCGTGGCCAAAGAGGCTCTGGCAAGATGCAGACGCTGCCCAGATATATTAGCAAAGGAAGCAAATAGCCCTTGGCAAGGCTAACCCTTTCCCTTAGGGTCAAGGACCAACCCTTTGTCACGCTGTCTCTGTATACAGGAGGAGCGGGGTCTATGCTGACCCTAAGCTGGGGTCCTGACTAATCCCTCTACCTGGAGGTACTGTTGATCGTACAGAGGTCCAGGCCGCCAGCGTAACCCTGTCTCCTGTGAATCCCTAACCACTGTAATCTAGTCCTGAGAAGGACCCTGATTACCACCACAGGGAACAGGAAGGTAACTGCCTTCACACACAGTATAAGACAAACGAGACAGTACAAGGGGTAAAATAAAAGACCACCTTGCAAACAAAACTACCACTACAGAGGGAACACCAACGGGTAAGGAGATAAATAATAAAGCGAGGAGAGGACAAAACCACAACAGGTACTCTTAGCTTTAGACTTCTCAATATGATCCGCTCTGCTGGTCTGCATGAATGCTTTCACCGACACTTCCCTAGCAGACAGGCAGGTATTTGAAGGAATCCAATTACAACAACATTAATTGCAGCTGAGCGAGGCTGGTCTTGTCCAGCACAGAGAGAGGAAGAATTAACTCTCTCACTGCCGAAAAACACCCAGCACCAGAAAGTCAGCTGTGAGAAGTCAGGGTGTGCAATCGCGACGATCTTCGCAGCGACACACCCGTGACACCCTTCCACTGATCCACCTTCTGGGCGGCAATCTTAAGTCTGCCCTCCCAGTTTTGCTGGGGATAGTCCCCTGGGCCGAAACTGATGCCTAATATTTTTGCTGTGGCCTGAGGCCCTGGAAGGGTGTCCGGGAGATCAAAACTTGGATCTCCCCCTCCCAGCCAGATACTCTCACACTTGTCCCAGTTGATCATGGACCCGGATGCCACCGAGTAGCTTTCTACCTCAGACATCACCCAATCCGCCTCCTCTCTCGAGGATACAAAAAGGGAAACGTCGTCAGCGTACGCCACTACCCTCAAGGCGGCCTCCGGCACCGCCCGGTCCATCCCGACTCCCACCAACGGTCCGCGCTCCACCCTCCTTAAAAGGGGGTCGATCGCGAACACGTATAACAGTGGGCTCAGAGGACAGCCCTGGCGGACACCAGACCTCACCTCAAAAGGGTGTCCGACCCAACCGTTCACTAGCGGAAAAGTCTGCCCCATTGTATAAAACTCTCAACCAATCAACAAACCTCCCAGGCAGACCGTACCTCAGAAGGACGGACCAGAGGTACTCATGGTTAACCCGGTCAAAGGCTTTTGCCTGGTCTAAGGACAGCAAGTACCCCTTCCAGTGACCTGCCCTGCCCTGCTCTACTGCCTCTCGGACACCAAGCACAGCACTAAATGTACTGTGGCCTGGAACAGAGCAGTGCTGGGCCCCAGAAAGGAGCCGGGGTGCAAACTTCACCAACCGATTAAAAAGCACCTTTGCCAGAACCTTTCGGTTCGTATTGAGAAGCGCTACGGGACGCCAATTCTCAATACGGGACGAGTTTTTACCCTTTGACAGGATAATCAGGGCTGACTTCCTCATTGAACTGGGCAGAGTGTCCGAGGAGAGGCACTCATTAAACACCTCAGTCAAGAGGGGGACCAAAGAGTCCGAAAAGTCTTGTAGAACTCGGATGTTAAGCCATCCGGACCGGGCGACTTTTTGGGCCGGAGCCCATCAATCGCCCGTCTCACTTCCTCTTCCCTGATTGCTTCTGCCAAAACATGAAGAGAGGGGTCATCCCCCGGCTCAGGGATGGTTTCAGCCAGGAAAGCCGACATCTCATCCCGATCAGGATCCCTCCTCCCCAAGAGATGCGAGTAGAAGGATCTGACCACCTCCAGGATCCCTGATTTGGATCTGTTCAGGGACCCCGTACTGTCGATCAGTCCTGTCACCATCTTACAATTCACTGACAACCTGCAGTTTCTGTAAGGGCCGGGCGAGCGTCCCTCCCGAAATCCCTCTCAAAAACCAAGGATGTGTGCCTATCGTACTGGCACCCCTTGAGCAAGGTCTTCACCCTGGAGATTTCCTCTCGGTCCCCTCCAGTCGAGACGAGATGCTCGAGTTTCCTCCCCAGCTGCCGATACAGGCGGTACCTGTTCAGGCCCCTGAGGCTCGAGAGCTGACGGAAGAACCTTGCGACCCTTCTTTTGAAGATCTCCCACCACTCAGACTTACTGCTACAAAGACCCAAAAGAGATACCTGGCTCTGAAGAAATTCCTCAAAGGACTGTCTTACTTCCGCTTCTTCCAGAAGGGACGAATTCAGCTTCCATAGGCCTCTCCCCATCCGGGGAGTCTCTGTAACATTCAGAGTAAAGAAAATTAAACAGTGATCGGAGAACTCCACCTCAACAGCGGACACTGCAGAAGAGACGGCTTCCTCCTTTAAAAAAAACTATCTATCCTAGACCTACTGCTTCCCCTATAAAAGGTGAAACCCTCGTGACCTGGGGTGTGCCGGATGTGGACATCCACCAGGCGAGCTTCGCTTACTATGCTATTCAAGGCTACGCTATCATAAGTCAGCCGGTCTCCGGGGCCTCCCCTATCACGGAGTCTTGTTATAGTATTAAAATCCCCACCGAAGACCACCTGCCGGCTCGTGAAAAGATAGGGCTTGATCCTCAGGAAGAGACATTTACGGTCCCACTTAGATTGCGGGCCATAGATATTGATGAGCCGAAGCTCCTGTCCCCTCATGAAGACGTCAAGGACCAAACATCTCCCCATTTCTACCTCGATCACCCGTCTGCATTCCACCTCCGCGGTCTTAAAAAGGACCGCTACCCGCTATACGGCTCGGCCGCAAGAGACCAGTATGAAGGCCCACTCCTCCATTCCCTCTTTGCTTTGTGGATGGACCCAGGTCCGTTAGTCTGGTCTCCTGCAAAAATAAAATATCAGCCTCAACCCGGGTGAAAAAATCAAAGGCCGTAAATCTAGCCGTATCCGACTTTATGCTGGCGACATTAATCGACGCCAGAGTCAACGGGGTAGGTTCCGCCATCATGGGTGATTGAGTTAGACGGCCTGTTTTTTAACCATACCCCCAGATTTCCTCTCCCCCTCTGAGGAGAAGCCCGACTTACCCCTCCTCTTTAAAGACACCGAGGTGTCCATATCCTCCTTAGCAGCAGTGGACACCTCCTTCCCAACACTAGATTCCTCGCCCCTGGACCCCAAGGTAGTCCCCCCGCCAGAGGAGTGTGAATCCCCCGGAGGACGGACCTCGCCACTCCCTTAAGGCACCCCAGATGTTGCATCCGGCCCTTCACCCCCGACCTCCGACACAGCAGAGTCATCGAGGGCTTGGAACCGATTGGAGAGGGGGATCAGAGGTGAGCCGGTGAGCCCTTCCGTAGGCACCCTAGCGGTCAGGGGGGGGGGCATTAGATTTTTTAGCCTTGTTCTTCTTCTTCCGCCTCTTACCGGTACGTGTTGTGAATGGGTTTGAGATGAGTTCTGAGCAGAGGCTTCCTCTGGTGGTTAAAAGCGGTGCTGGTCTGTCCAGTGAAGATTGTGAGGACTGGGAATCAGGTGTTACTGACTGGTCTTATATAAGGGAGTCACCTTCCCATCAGGGTTGCCTGTGATCAATTGTTCTGGTCTGAATCCTTCATTCCTGTTTCCCTTGTAGCCTGCTGTGTCGTGTCTGCATCTCCTGCTTACAGATAAGACATTTTCTTCTTTTTGTTTTTGTGCTATATTTTTGCATTTTGTCCTGCACTTCTGTGGGGGCCTTCAGGGTCCCCTCCGGGGCTTTTGCCCTCTCAGTTTAGTTCAGCCACTGATGTTTGTACTTTTGCTTTTTCCAGTTTTTTCAGTGGCTGCTGTTTTGATTTTGTTACACCAGAGAACTAATTTAGGTGGTAGAGGTCGTGTGATCTCAGGTATTTTTGAAATTAGTAGAGTTGGTGCTTTTCAGGGTTTTCTGGGATTGCAGTAAGTACCCTTCCTATCCTTTTCTATTTAGATAGTTTGGGCCCCAGCGTTTGCTCATACTATTTTCTTTCTGTGTCAGTATTTCATCTTGTCTAACAGCCATTACATGTTTGGGGGCTTCCTATTGTCTTTGGGGTTCTGCTCCGGGGCAGATAGCTTTCCTATTTCTATGTTTGGGTGTGGTTGGTTTCTCGGGCTGTGACGAGGCGTCTGGGACCAACGTGGGAGCGCTCCACGGCTGCCTCTAGTTGTGGTGGTTAGTCAGGGTACTGCAATCTCATAGATTCCAACTGCTCTGGTGTACTGCCTTTTTTAACCTGCACTCCTCAGCTACCGAAACATAACAGGTACGATTGTCACCCGTTTTTTTAGGCTGCTCCACCACCTCTTCATCCACACTTTCATACTGGGAAGAGTTATCAGAAGCAGCCACCTCCCTCTCCAACCTCCGGATCTCCTCGCTCACCGCCTTCTCCCCCAGGGCCTCAGAGGCTTCGGCTGCCGCCTCCAGGGCGGGGGCAGTCATCACCCCAGTTGCCTGAGGCTTATCCTGCCCCCTGCCCTTACGGTGCCTCACCTGTTGCCACTGGTGGGCAGATGTACCAGCCTCGCCTTTCCTCACTGACCCCTCAGCTCCCCTCACGCCTCCACCCCCAGCCCCAGCAGAAGTTGCACCACTGGGGACCCCCCCATGGTTTCCCCCCGCTGGGCCAGAGATGGTGCCGGAAAAGGAGCGGGGGCAGCGGCTATACGGGTGACCTAGGTCACCACACAGGTGACACCTAATGTCACCACAGGCCGCGGCAAGATGACCTACCCTGCCACACAAGGCACACTTCTGCACCTTGCAGCCTGCGCTGAAGTGGCGGGGATCACCGCACCTGTGGCAGACCTTCGGTTGCCCCTGGTAGAAGATCTGGATTCTGTCCCTCCCCAGAAATGCTGAGGAGGGGATGTGGGTGACCGTACCTCCTGAAACCTTCAACTTTACCATGAAGGTCCAGCCCCCTGACCAAATGCCAAACTAGTCCCTATTTTTTTTAAAACAAGTAGTTTGCGCACATAAAAACTAGAAATAAAACAGTGTAAATATATAGTATGTATTAAAAATGAAAATAAACATTAAACATTAAAATAATCCTACAATAAGAAAATATGCAATTGTGAAATTGGACTACGCCCAGTGAGAAAGTGATAAAAGAAAGCCTATTTAAGAAATAACCACTCCCATAGTGAATTGATTCATATATCTGTTTATATCACATTAGGTCAGAATATAGAATTGGTAGTGAAGGACAAAATAAGAATGTATATAAAATATGTCCCGGTACCTATGTATATAGGAAAAAAGCTCAAAGATGTTGAATAAATGTATTGCACAAAACTATTCCAACCGGCAATCGTTCATAGGTAAGTGAATCCGGTGAAGTTGAAATCCAACCTGCAAACTCAGGTGTTACCTTACAATCTTGTAAAAACAATCCTCCTTCCGCTCCCTGGTCCTGGAGCAGAGTAAAACTTGAATCCGCCTCCCTTGGCTTGGTGGAAATCCTGATGTCGGTAGCTGGGAACCGATAAATGCAAATTCCTGCAGTGTATAAGAACCGTCCGTTGAGAATTGAATAAAACAATCCGGGCAGGACCTGCCGTGACAGGCCAGATCACGTGCCTCCAGGGAAGTCCAAAACGGCAGTGTGAGAATAGAGTATTCTCACCGGATTCACTTACCTATGAACGATTGCCGGTTGGAATAGTTTTGTGCAATACATTTATTCAACATCTTTGAGCTTTTTTCCTATATACATAGGTACCGGGACATATTTTATACACATTCTTATTTTGTCCTTCACTACCAATTCTATATTCTGACCTAATGTGATATAAACAGATATATGAATCAATTCACTATGGGAGTGGTTATTTCTTAAATAGGCTTTCTTTTATCACTTTCTCACTGGGCGTAGTCCAATTTCACAATTGCATATTTTCTTATTGTAGGATTATTTTAATGTTTAATGTTTATTTTCATTTTTAATACATACTATATATTTACACTGTTTTGTTTCTAGTTTTTATGTGCGCAAACTACTTGTTTTAAAATCAATTTACTAATATTGGCACTTTTGAGTGGTAGTGCTCTTGTTTGCTGCACTATTAACTTTATTTACTAGAGCGCCGCTGATTTTCATAATACACATATTAGTCCCTATTTTTCTTAGGGATGTCCGTGACTTCCCCATAACGGGAAAGCCACGTCATGATGTCGACCCCAGAGAGTGACTCGTTACTCGTCAGAACGGTCACCCTCTTTACACTATTTTGGCGAGACACCGCCTGTACGGCAAAGTCTCGCCAGCCGGGCTCCCCCTTTGCCAGTTCGAAATTCGACCAGAAAAGCTCTAGGCCCTCTGGCCGAACAAAACTGACATCGAAGAAGGAGGTGCCAAACGGATGAATCAGGGCAAAGATGTCCGTCGCCCTGAAGTCCATCTTCAGAAGGAGCTCCACAACCCTCGCTCTTGGCGGGCACGCTTCACTGCCCCTCCACCGAAGACGGACCACATTCCGCCTGGCCACCCCCTGCCCGGCTGTTGGGAGGGACCAAACCGTTTCCCCCTCCCTTTTATCTTGGAAGGCAGCCAGGCCATATCTATCCAGCCAAAAGGCCAAGTCCACCTACATTGATCGTCCGTTCTCCCTTTTTGAGGGCCTCCAGGAAACGGCGCCGCAAGACGCCATCCTTGAGGTCCAAAGGCGAGGAAACCCCCTGACCAGACCCTGAGGCTCCAGCCACCACCCCCGAATAACTCAGAGGACCGGTGGATGGGGGGGCAGATGGACCGGCCCCCTCCTTCCAGAACCATCAGACACCCCATTCACACTTACCACCCCATTCACACTTGCCACTTTAGACACACTGTCACCCGCATCCTCAACCGCAGACACTTCCATAAAGACACCCTCCTCATCCACTCCATCAGTCACTCCACTCTCACTCATATGCACACTGGGGTCAATATTATTTTGCCTCACTTTTTGGGTATTTATAAATATTACCACACTGCTACTGCCATCTATTGGTGGCATCTTCCCTGCCGGGGGGTTCGGCACACACAGTGCTGTTGGCCCTTTAAGACCTGGGCTGCCATTTGGTTTCGGTAGCACTTCCTCCACAGCATTCACAGAGCCTTCTCTGCCACTGGCAGAGATTAAGCCAGGAGCAGTCCTGCATCCAGCTCCATCCTGGCTCCTCGCCGGCACCCCCACTGCAGGTAAGCCCCCAGACTCAGGGGACCCAGTCAGGCATGTGCCCTTGCTGTTGTCTGCTGCAGTCTCTGCTCCATTGCTGATCACCATTTTTTTTTTCTTTTGCTGGGAAGCCACGCCCCCAGCCTCCAGCTTCACAACGCTGCCGTCCAGAGCTGCACCCACATGAGCGGCGGGTGCCGAGGAGGCCACGCCCCCCAAGACCGGCCGCAGCGGGACCCCCGGAGCCGACCCGGAGCCCACCCCCAGGGGCCCCCCGGCGGTACCAGTCCCCCGGGGCACAGCACCCCAAACCACCACACCCTGGGCCACAAACAGCTTGGGCACAGCGACTCCGGCGGCCGGCCCCAGGCTAGGCCACTCCCCCTCAGTGTGCACCGGCGGCGGGGCCCCCAGCCCAGACTTCACCGCAGACCCCGCCAGGGGAGCTGACCCCACCAGTTGTTTCTTATGAGCCGGCTCTGCTGGAGCCACAGGCCCCGCCCCCTTCACTTTACTAGGTGCCTGGGTCCCCAGAACCGATCCAGTAACGGATCCGTAAGTGGGGGACCCAGACACCACAGCGCTCACTGCCGGAGATGCGGTCCCGGCTGCCACTCTCTTGCCCACCACTGGGCCGCCCTCCACACCATGCTCCATATCAGACACGTCACTACCCCCTCCGTTACCACAAACAGAGGCGGCGCCCTGCGTGTCATGGCCTGCAATCTCCCCGCTCCCTTGCTGCGGACCCACAACAGAGCCCGAGCCGGGGTGGGTAGCGGGTGCCGCACAGCGGGACCGGGGGGCCCCAGAGAGGGGGACATACACAAACTTCTGGACAACAGCTGTTTTTTTTACCTTCTTCTTAGCTTTTCTCTTCATCCCCCTCCTGGTTGCCTCGTCATCGCAGATCTCATCCCCGAACCTCAGCTGGTTAAACCGGACCGGGGACTCGATCTGCCGGATCTGCTGCATGACGAGGCAGCCCCCCTCACTGCTACTACTACCACCATCCTCATCCTCCCCCTCGCACTCGCTGCCCTCTGAAGAGCCAGAATCTGGCGGGAGAGCCACTTGCTCGGGGGCTATCCCGCTCTGCGACGCCTGGAGATCTCTTACCAGGCCACCAGACGGTGGGTAGGGCACGACCTCCTCCTCGCATTCCTCCTCCTCCACCGCCTGGCCGGGGCTCCGTGGCCCCTCAGGAGCCCCTCCGGTCATGGCTCTGAACCGGTCATCATTTTCCAGCTTTTCGCGGAAAGGCCCGCTGCCGGCCAGGATCTCGCACCTCCGGCTTGCCAGGTCTTCTATGGATCTCTGGATCTTTCTGACCGCGGCGGATAGCTCGGCCTTCTTATTGCCGGAGGCCCTGTTGGACCTCTCCTTAGCTACCCTCAACTCCCCCCACAGGGATCTTAGCTTCCTTGAGGCATCCTCATACTCACAGAGGTGCGCATGGACACGGGAACCATAGACCACGGTGGTTTCTTTCGCCATCTTGGTGCCCCACTTTAGGGGCCCCGCTGCAGCACCCCTGCTCGTACTCGGCCTACCTCCGGGGGAAGGAGCCGCTGCAGCCATGGCCTCGGGGGTACTGCGGGTCTTCATGCTGGATCCTTGGCCAGATCTTGTGACCCTCCCACCCCCCGCCGGCTTGGACCAGCCCTGGAGGCCAGTCCCAAAATAAGCCTTCTTTCTCAAGAAGGTGGCAGACAAAAAGTCCTGGATGGAAAACCTTCACCTCCCTTCCCGAGCAGCACACACAGGCACCACACTCAGACCGCACGGCAAGCTCCGCCCCTTCCTGTGGGATACTCCAGAGCTGCACTCACTATTCTGCTGATGCAGTCACTGTGTACATAATTTACTGATCCTGAGTTATATCCCATATTTTACCCCAGAGCTCCCCGATCCTCATCGGAGCAGAGCGCACTATGATCACATATTGGGAGGGTGTAGCTGTTTTTTACAAAGATGCTTGTTTGCTATCTAAAGGTCAAGAAAAATCTTAATAGTATGTGCCCAGATATTGCAGTATGGTGCTGCTGTTTTATACTGTCATATAAGCCAGACTCTCACAACCATGTTTCCATGAAAATCAACACAAAGACTCTGCAGAATTTCTGCAAGGAGATCTAAACATTGATGTGAATTTTGCCACTTGGAAAAATCCACAGTGGGCTATGTCCTGTGTGGATACCACCTAAGACCTCGTTCAGACGTTGATGATTTTTTTTCTTGTATGCAATAAAACTGACCGATTTTTTTTTTTTTTTTTTTTTCCTCAGCGTTTGGTCAGTTTCAACTTTTACCTTCAGAATTTAATCTTTTTTTTTCTCATGTGCAAAAAAGTGCTGGTGGTTGCTCAAGCTTTCATCAGTCAGTGAGAAACAGACCGCACATAGATGGCGTCCGTGTGCTGTGCGGTTTTATATGCCTGGATCCATAGATTTCTATTGCCAAGTTTTGTTCTGTGGCTGAGATCAAAATGAATCCTGTATGTGATTGGTTGTGAAACAGTCGGTCCGCGAAATACACGGCCGTATGAGCAGCCCCATAGAATATAACAAGTACCAGTAAAAAACGGACTTCTAAATGAGATCAAAAAGTGGCATAAAGCCCAGCTATGTAACTTGTGACCGTCCACTGTGGCTGCTATTAGTGGTGTGCATGATGGTTTATCATCAGCTGGGAAGGAACAATGATGTAACTCTTGTGCTCTCGGATGTCCGGGTGCAGTGACGCCCCGTGTGCACTTCCAGGATGATATACAGAAAGTATTAACTATATCGCCATAGCACTCCTGTCAGAGATATATATGCCAAGTTTACTGGTAGACATCCCTATTCAATTGAATGGTGCTTGGCTGTAGTACCAGACACAAACGGTGTACAAGGGTGGCGCTATTTCTGGAGGTTATATATACAGCACATATATTTACAATCCTCGATGACTCTGTGCGTCGCCCCTGCCTGGAAGAGTGCACACAGATGCGGGATGTTTTCTTATGTAAAGCGCTGTCATATCCGTGTCGTTCCGTCTGGAGCCGCATTAGGTGTGTCACACATTGGCACAGTCATACTTGGATTTGCCCGGCAGCAGCAGAAGAAGGTGCTAATTGGCAGAAGAAGCGGTTATTCCAAAGAACGTTCTATTGCAATGTTCCCGACTCATCAGAAGCTCACAACTGCTCACTTTCTGCTATGCTTTATTTACTCTGCAGCATTACTTCTTCACAATTAAAGGGATTGTATGAAAGAAAAAAAATCTGGGCAGACCGTCTCCCGCTCACCACTGCGGTGGCTACAGGCTTTCTCTGGCGCTGCTGCACAAACCCAATAATGAAAATGGAACAGCAGTAATAACAGAGGCATCTGACAGCTGCTAGGGAGCGCAGACACGGTTTTTTTTTTTTTTACATTTTATTATTACTACGATATAAACGCTGATGTCGCCTTCCCCCAGACATGGATATAACTGGCCCAGTGTGGTATTGGGAAAAAAAGAAGAAGCTATTGCTAAAGCTGCCTAAAAGAAAACTGCATTTGTTGTCCAATCACAGCACAGCTTCTATTTCTTATTGCGCTCCTGGGAAATTAAAGGTGTTCTGTGATTGATTGCTATGGGCAACAAACACTTCATCCACTTGTCCTCGTCTTTAGCTTATCAGGACGCCATTTTGTCGAAGCCCATACACCATTGATCTTGTATACATTTTTCACAGATCGCCCTCTTTCACCTTTTTTTTCTAAGAACCCCGCCCTAATAATGCTATACCGTTTTCTATTCGCTGTCTGTTCTGTCACGTCTTACTAGTCCCGCCTTCTCAAACTCTTTCACGCTGGTCTATTGGTTATCCCTTCAAAACAGCCAGTCTTCTGATAGGTTAGTCGCGTTTTTGACTCCTTCCCCTATTTCACAACACACTCGGTTCCAAGCCCTCATTGGCTAATGAGGGAACGTTCCTGAGTCTGGTCCAATCGGTTTTGGTCTTGGTGAATTAACCCTTCTCTGCCCACAGCTGATAACAGTTTAATGTCTCCCAATCCGCAGCGGCACGTCACGACGTCTGAGCGAATGAGCTTGTTTGGCAGGCGGGTCCGGAGACTCTGGGTCAAGGAGCCCGGGGTGGGGGGGACACAGAGCCGACAGCACGACGGCAGCAGCAGGAGGCTCAGGTGAGGAGGTGACCCCGGGACCGGGTGGGAGGAGGCGGGGCTCCGGTGTCGGCCCGTTATGTGTGAGGTCTCTGTGATGACGTCATGGAACCGCTGTGTACTGTGCGTGCTGAGGCGAGCACGATGGGGGTTGTCTTCCGCTCTCACACGGCCTGCGCTTCTGTCTGTGACCGGAATCCACGAGCTCTCAGTGTATGTCGTCCCGGGCACGCAGAGAAATCCACCGCATTCTCTCTGGGCTGGAGGAAGTGGCTCAGGGGCTGGGCTCTGTAGTTCCCTATTGCTAAGGTTGTGGTTTTATGGTGAGCGCCCCCCAGGACCCGTGTACACACAAGGCGACGGTTGTGGCTTATTGTATTCTTGTTGGACTTGCTTCATAGCCCAGGTCTCCAACCTGTGGCTGCAAGACTACAACTCCCAGCATGCTATTTCCTGCTTTGTCTTCTAGATCTGCACTCACTGTTCTGGTAGTGCAGTCACTGTGTACAGTGTACACACATTACATTACTGATCCTGAGTTACATCCTGTATTATACTCCAGAGCTGCACTCACTATTCTGCTGTGCAGTCACTGTGTACATACATTACATTACTGATCCTGAGTTACATCCTGTATTATACTCCAGAGCTGCACTCACTATTCTGCTGGTGCAGTCACTGTGTACATACATTACATTACTGATCCTGAGTTACATCCCGTATTATACTCCAGAGCTGCACTCACTATTCTGCTGGTGCGTCACTGTGTACACACATTACATTACTGATCCTGAGTTACATCCTGTATTATACTCCAGAGCTGCACTCACTATTCTGCTGGTGCAGTCACTGTGTACATACATTACATTACTGATCCTGAGTTACATCCTGTATTATACTCCAGAGCTGCACTCACTATTCTGCTGGTGCAGTCACTGTGTACATACATTACATTACTGATCCTGAGTTACATCCTGTATTATACTCCAGAGCTGCACTCACTATTCTGCTGGTGCAGTCACTGTGTACATACATTACATTACTGATCCTGAGTTACATCCTGTATTATACTCCAGAGCTGCACTCACTATTCTGCTGGTGCAGTCACTGTGTACATACATTACATTACTGATCCTGAGTTACATCCTGTATTATACTCCAGAGCTGCACTCACTATTCTGCTGGTGCAGTCACTGTGTACATACATTACATTACTGATCCTGAGTTACATCCTGTATTATACTCCAGAGCTGCACTCACTATTCTGCTGGTGCAGTCACTGTGTAAATACATTACATTACTGATCCTGAGTTACATCCTGTATTATACTCCAGAGCTGCACTCACTATTCTGCTGGTGGAGTCACTGTGTACATACATTACATTACTGATCCTGAGTTACATCCTGTATTATCCTCCAGAGCTGCACTCCCTGCTGGTGCAGTCACTGTGTACATACATTACGTTACTGATCCTGAGTTACATCCTGTATTATACTCCAGAGCTGCACTCACTATTCTGCTGGTGCAGTCACTGTGTACATACATTACATTACTGATCCTGAGTTGCATCCTGTATTATACTCCAGAGCTGCACTCACTATTCTGCTGGTGCAGTCACTGTGTACATACATTACGTTACTGATCCTGAGTTACATCCTGTATTATACTCCAGAGCTGCACTCACTATTCTGCTGGTGCAGTCACTGTGTACATACATTACATTACTGATCCTGAGTTACATCCTGTATTATAATCCAGAGCTGCACTCACTATTCTGCTGGTGCAGTCACTCTGTACATACATTACTGATCCTGAGTTACATCCTGTATTATACTCCAGAGCTTCACTCACTATTCTGCTGGTGCAGTCACTGTGTACATACATTACATTATTGATCCTGAGTTACATCCTGTATTATACTCCAGAGCTGCACTCACTATTCTGCTGGTGGAGTCACTGTGTACATACATACATTACTGATCCTGAGTTACATCCTGTATTATCCTCCAGAGCTGCACTCCTGCTGGTGCAGTCACTGTGTACATACATTACGTTACTGATCCTGAGTTACATCCTGTATTATACTCCAGAGCTGCACTCACTATTCTGCTGGTGCAGTCACTGTGTACATACATTACATTACTGATCCTGAGTTGCATCCTGTATTATACTCCAGAGCTGCACTCACTATTCTGCTGGTGCAGTCACTGTGTACATACATTACGTTACTGATCCTGAGTTACATCCTGTATTATACTCCAGAGCTGCACTCACTATTCTGCTGGTGCAGTCACTGTGTACATACATTACATTACTGATCCTGAGTTACATCCTGTATTATAATCCAGAGCTGCACTCACTATTCTGCTGGTGCAGTCACTCTGTACATACATTACTGATCCTGAGTTACATCCTGTATTATACTCCAGAGCTGCACTCACTATTCTGCTGTGCAGTCACTGTGTACATACATTACATTATTGATCCTGAGTTACATCCTGTATTATACTCCAGAGCTGCACTCACTATTCTGCTGGTGCAGTCACTGTGTACATACATTACATTACTGATCCTGAGTTACATCCTGTATTATAATCCAGAGCTGCACTCACTATTCTGCTGGTGCAGTCACTGTGTACATACATTACTGATCCTGAGTTACATCCTGTATTATAATCCAGAGCTGCACTCACTATTCTGCTGGTGCAGTCACTATGTACATACATTACATTACTGATCCAGAGTTACATCCTGTATTATAATCCAG
The DNA here is from genome assembly GCA_033576555.1 of Oophaga sylvatica. Taxonomy (NCBI): domain Eukaryota; kingdom Metazoa; phylum Chordata; class Amphibia; order Anura; family Dendrobatidae; genus Oophaga; species Oophaga sylvatica. Next base: position 439,753,244 of record JARQOD010000001.1, on the reverse strand, counting down.
AGCTGCACTCACTATTCTGCTGATGCAGTCACTGTGCTCATACATTACATTACTGATCCTGAGTTACATCCTGTAGCTCTTTTTATTATAAAAAATATAAACAATACATACCATAATACATTTCTAACTGTACATAAATGAACATTGCTAAGATAAATAACAGAAACAAAAGAAACCAGCTTCAAAACAAAATTAAACCAAAAAGTCCAGAGTCCTTAGTCCTTTCTCTCCTTCAGAACTATTGCAGCTCCAAAGGACCCCCAGCAGGGACATTATCATTAAACAAAATTAAATATAAGACATAAAAGAAACATGCACACACACTCACACTGACACACAATCACGCACCTCCCCAAAAAAAAAGAAAAAAGGCCTCACCTGGCCATACATACAACACAACCTATATATAAACGCTACTATATACACTACTATATACACTAAGATATGGAATTTTTTTTTTTTTTTTAATTAATTTTTTTTTTTCTTTTTTTTTAAATTTTTTTTCTTTTTTTTTTTCCCTCACCACACCACAGGTCCATGAGTTCATGCCCTTTTCACAGCAAACTTGATGGGTCCATGAAAGTTTATGCCCTTAGAAAATTTTTCGGGTCCATGGCAGGTTCCATGCCCTCCCCCCACACAAACACCCCCACCCAACCTAAACTATACCCCCCCAAACATATAACTATTTACACTTATATACAAAACATTACATTAACAGACCTACCACACAAAACACTACATTACATTACTTTACCCACATTACATTACATTAACCACACTTTGCTTAAACCACAACATTATAAACATTTACACTGTACACTGACCACATAACTTGCAAGGCCCAAGTTCAGCGCCTGCAAGCCCAATATCCATTATTTCCTGAATTTACAAAACAAAAAGCTAAATGTGCCACACACTAGCCCACCACCGGAAACTGGAGTCCTAAGAGGCCCCGTCCCTAACCACCAACACACGCACCCTGTCCCTCACCAACTAAATCTGCCCCTAAAAGAAAAGAAACTGACCCTAACTATCCCTACCTGCCCCTACCTATCCCTACTCTACCTAGCTTATCAAAACTAACTATCTAGCTATCCCTAAACTGGCCCTCCCTGTCCCTATCTGACCCTACTTTTCTCTCCTTCAACACCCACACCACCTTATCTTACCCTACCAACAATCTCACACAGACCAGCTCTCCCTAAGGCACGTTAAAGGAGAAACCCCTCCAAAGCCAAGAGGCCCTCCTCGCGCCCAGCCTCTCGAACTCCAAAGAGCGCACCTTCCCCAGGTCACCCAAGATGTTTCTAAGCACCTCATCCTGGGGGAGGACTTTCCGCTGCGTGGAAACTAAACACCGTGCACTCCAAGTGTGGAACCTAATGACTACACTAACCAGGAATAAAGTGCTCCGTTCTCGGCCACCCAGGGATCTGAATGCCCCATAAGCCCACTCCGGATAAGAAAGGGACGCCAGCCTAGGCCAGCCTATGGAAGCACCCTCCCTGTTGTAGACCCCTGTATTAAAGGGACACCGAAGGAGGAAATGCTCCATGCTTTCCAACATGTCGCCACACTCCTCACGGGGACAACCCCGATCATCGGAGCTCCTGCACTTCAGGTTGTCCCTTACATACAGCCTCCCATGGAAGCAGCGCCAGGCCAAGTCCCAAAACTTCAAGGGGATCCGCTTGGAATTTAATAACCCAAGCCCAACCTCCAGATCCCGGCCTGGGCAATCCTTGAGCACCAGGGGCTTCTGGAAATGGGTCAACAGAACCCTGCTGTCAAGGAATTTCCTCGACATGGTCCTGATTTCCCACATTCCCAGACCCCACCGGCGGATCACCTTCAGAACTGGGGTAGCATAAGCCGGGAGATGTCCGTGCGGTGTGCGCAGGTCCTTCACCTGCCCTCCTGTCTCCCATTCCTGGAAGAAAGGCCGAAACCAACCCCTGCAGGAGAATACCCACGGAGGAGCCCTCTCTAAATAGAGGTTGGCAACATTGATCTTAAGAAAGGTGTTTATCAGAAACACCACCGGGTTGACCATACCCAACCCACCTAGTCTCCTCGTGCGGTACGTGACCTCTCTCTTAATTAGGTTAAGCCTGTTCCCCCATAACAGCTGGAAGAAAAGGCTATAGACCCGTGTCCAGAGAGGCTCTGGCAAGACGCAGACACTGCCCAGGTATATTAACAAGGGAAGCAGAAAGCCTTTGGCCAAGTTGACCCTTTCCCTCAGGGTTAAAGACCAACCCTTCCACTGGTCCACCTTTTGGGCGGCGATCTTAAGTCTGCCCTCCCAATTTTGCTGGGGGTAGTCCCCGGGGCCAAATTCGATGCCTAGGATTTTGGCGGAGGTCTGGGGCCCTGGAAGGGTGTCCGGGAGATCAAAACTAGGATCTCCCCCTCCCAGCCAGAGACTTTCGCACTTTTCCCGGTTGATCATGGACCCGGACGCCTCCGAGTAGCGTTCGACCTCAGACATGACCCAATCCGCCTCCTCTCTCGAGGACACAAAGAGGGAGACGTCGTCAGCGTACGCTACCACCCTCAGAGTGGCCCCCGGCTCCGCCCGGTCCATCCCGACTCCCACCAACGGTCCACGATCTACCCTCCTCAAGAAGGGATCGATCGCGAACACGTATAAAAGTGGGCTCAGAGGACAACCCTGGCGGACCCCGGAACTCACCTCAAAAGGGTGACCAACCCAACGTTCACGAGTGGAAAAGTCTCAGCCCCCTGGTATAAGGTCTCTAACCAATTTACAAACCTCCCAGGCAGACCGTACCTCAAAAGGACAGACCAGAGGTACTCGTGATTCACCCGGTCAAAGGCCTTTGCTTGATCTAAGGACAGCAAGTACCCCTTCCAGTGACCCGCCCTGCCCTGCTCCACTGCCTCTCGGACACCGAGCACAGCACTAAAAGTACTGCGGCCTGGAACAGAGCAGTGCTGAGCCCCCGAAAGGAGCTGGGGTGCAAACTTCACCAGCCGATTAAACAGCACCTTTGCCAGAACCTTCCGGTCCACATTGAGAAGCGCTATGGGACGCCAGTTCTCAATACGGGACGAGTCCTTACCCTTTGATAGGATAATCAGGGCTGACCTCCTCATTGAGCTGGGAAGAGCACCCGAGGAAAGGCACTCATTAAACACCTCAGTCAAGAGGGGGACCAAGGAGTCCCTAAAGGCCTTGTAAAACTCGGATGTTAAGCCATCCGGACCTGGCGATTTTTTTGGGCCGAAGCCCATCAATGGCCCGTCTCACTTCCTCTTCCCTGATTGCCTCTACCAAAACATCAAGAGAGGGGTCATCTCCTGGCTCAGGAATGGTCTCAGCCAGGAAAGCCGACATCCCGTCTCGATCCAGATCCCTCTTTTCCAAGAGGTGCGAGTAGAAGGATCTGACCACCTCCAGGATCCCTGATTTGGATCGGTTCAGGGAACCCGTACTGTCGATCAGTCCTGTCACCATCTTACAATTCACTGACATCTTACAGTTTCTGTAAGGGTCGGGCGAGCGGTACCTCCCGAAATCCCTCTCAAAAACCAAAGATGTGTGCCTATCATACTGACACCTCTTGAGCAAAGACTTCACCCTGGAGATCTCCTCACGGTCACCCCCGGAAGAACCCCGCCACCCTCTCTTTGAAGATCTCCCACCACTCAGACTTACTGCTACAGAGATCCAAAAGCGGTACCTGGCTCTGAAGAAATTCCTCAAAGGACTGTCTCACTTCCGCTTCTTCCAACAGGGATGAATTCAGCTTCCACAGCCCTCTTCCCATCCGGGGCGTCTCTGTAACATTCAGAGAAAAGAAAATTAAACAGTGATCGGAGAATTCCACCTCAACGGCGGACACTGCAGAAAAGATGGCATCCTCCTTCAAAAAAAACCTATCTATCCTAGACCTACAGCTACCTCTATGAAAGGTGAAACCCCCGTGACCTGGGGTGTGCCGGATGTGGACATCCACCAGGCGAGCTTCGCTAGCTATACTATTTAATGCTGTACTATCGTAAGCCAGGTGGCCTCCGGGGCCCCCCCTATCACGGGATCTCGTAATGGTGTTAAAATCCCCACCGAAGACCACCTGCCGGCTCGTAAAAAGAAAGGGCTTGATCTTCATGAAGAGACATTTGCGGTCCCACTTGGATTGTGGACCATAGATGTTTATGAGCCGAAGCTCCTGTCCCCTCATGAAAACGTCTAAGACCAGGCACCTCCCCATTTCTATCTCAATAACCCGTCGGCATTCCACCTCCGCGGTCTTAAAAAGGACCGCCACCCCGCTATACGGCTCGGCCGCAAGAGACCAGTATGAGGGCCCACACCTCCACTCCCTCCTGGCTTTATGGATGGCCCCCATGTCTGTTAGTCGGGTCTCTTGCAAAAACAAAATTTCAGCCTCAAATCGGGTGAAAAAATCAAAGGCCGCAAATCTGGCCGCATCTGACTTAATACTGGCGACATTAATGGACGCCAGAGTCAACGGGGTGAGTTCCGCCATCATGGGTGATTGGGTTAGATGGCCTTCTTCTTCCCCACCCCATCTTTCCATCTTTCCCCTCCGAAGAGGGGTCTGATCCCTTCCGTTTTAGGGAAGACGAGGTATCCATCCCCATGGTCTCCTTGCCTCCGGGCTCCAGGTCTGTCCCCCCCCCAGAGGAAACAGCGTCCCCTGGGGGACAGACTCCACCATCCCCTGAAAGCCCCCCAGATGGCGCCCCCGGCCCCTCGCCCCCGACCTCCGTCCCAGCAGGGTCGTCGAGGGCTTGGTACCGGTTGGAGAGGGCGATCAGAGGGGAGCCGGTGAGCCCTTCCGTTGGCATACTTACGGTCGGGGGAGGAGGTTTGGAAGGCTTAACCACCTTCTTCTTCCTCCTTCCGGTACGCTTTTTATCACCCTTCTCTACTGTAGGCTGATCCGTGACCTCCTCATCCACACTTTCATACTGGGAGGAGTTGTCGGAGTCAGCCAGGTTTTCCTCCCTCTCCAACCTCCTGATCTCCTCGCATACCTCTTCCTCCCCCGGGGCCTCAGAGACACCGGCCACCGGCCTAGAGGGAGGGCAGGCATCACCCCAGTTGCCTGAGGCTCTCCCCGCCCCTCACCCCCGTGGCGATTTTCCTGTCTCCTCTGGTAAGAGGGACCTCTATTGGCCTTGTCCTTCCTCACTGGCCCCTTAGCCCCTCTCCCCGCCACCACCACCTGCCACAGCAGAGGTCGCGCCGCCAGGGGTTGCCCCCTCACGGTCTCCCCCCACCGGGCCTGCAGCGGCATTGGTAAAGGAGCGAGGGCAGCGGCTATACGGGTGACCTAGGTCACCACACAGGTGGCACCGAATGTCCTTGCAAGATGCGGCGAGATGACCTACCCCACCACACAAGGCACATTTCTGCACCTTGCAGCTTGCGCTGAAGTGGCGGGGATCACCGCACTTGTGGCAGACCTTCGGCTGCCCCTGGTAGAAGACCAGGATCCTGTCCCTCCCTAGGAACGCCGAGGAAGGGATGTGGGTGACGGTACCCCCTGAGACCTTCAACTTCATCATGAAGGTCCAGCCCCCCGACCAGATACCGAACTCGTCCCGATTTTTTTTGGGGACGTCCGTGACTTCCCCATAACGGGAAAGCCACGTCATGATGTCAACGCCGGAGAGTGACTCGTTACAAGTCACCACGGTCACTCTCTTAACGGCATTTTGGCGAGACAACGCCTGTACGGCGAAGCCTCGCCATCCGGGCTCCCCCTTTACCAGCTCGTAATTAGACCAGAAGAGCTCTAGCCCCTCCGGCCGAACGAAACTGATGTCGAAGAATAGGGTGGCCGAGGGATGGATCAGGACAAAGATGTCCATCGCCCTGAAGCCCATCTTCAGGAGGAGCTCCACCACCCTACTCCTGGGTGGGCAAGCTTCACCGCCCCTCCAGCGAAGACGGACCACATTCCTCCTGGCCGGCCCTTGCCCGGCTGTCGGGAGGGACCAAATGGTTTCCCCCTCCCTTCTATCTTGGAAGGCGGCCAGGCCATGTCTCTCCAACCAGAAAGACAAGTCCACCTCTCTTCCCTCTACATTGACCGACCGCTCTCCTTTTTTAAGGGCCTCCAGAAAACGGCGGTGCAAAACGCCGTCCCCAGAGTCCGGAGGCAAGGAGACCCCCCGAGAACCCCCCGGAGCCCCAGCCACAACCCCCGCAAAAGAACGGGGTCTCACTGCTGGGGGCCAGATGGGCCAGCCCCTCCCTCACCAACACTCACTCCCTCCGCATTCACTCCCACATCCACATCCGTCATCAGTCACTCACCTCACTCATACCATTCACCTCAGCCAATTCATCAGAATTTTCAATATTATTTTCCTTGCTGTTTCGTTTCTTACCTGCTGGGGGCCCTGGCTGATTGGTGCTCTGCCCCGTATTGTTTTTGCCCAGAGTACTGCCGCCCCTTTACGAGCCGCAGAACAAAGCCCACCTAGTAAGCTCTGCCTGGGCTCAGGAGCAGCAGCACTTCCTGAGCTCTCTGGCTCCATTTTTTTTTTTTCTGTTGTTACATTTGGGCAGGGACAGGCTCTGCCTCTGCACCCTGCCCCCCACTGGAAACCTGTGCTGGCTTCTCTTGGGGCACCGGAGCCCCTGCACCACCAGATGGAGGTAAGCGGGCCGAGGACCCCGGCAACCCCTTGCCAGCTCTCTCGGGCATTGTTTTGGGTGGGACAGAAGGCAGCGGGCCCGCCGAGGCCACGCCCCCCCCGCTGGTCACGGCAATGGCGGGTAGAGCGAAAGGCCACGCTCCCCCCGCCAGCCGTGAGCACAGCGAGCGGAGCTGCGGCCGCCGAGGCCACGCCCCCACCGCCAGCCGCAGTCATAGCGGGTGAGGCAGCAGCCCGCAAGGCTACGCCCCCCCCGCCAGACGCGACAATAGCGGGTGGGACAGCGGCTGAGGAGGACACGCCCCCCCTCACAGGCCACCACCGCCTTCTTGTACCCACCACTCGCTTTTGGCAAGGTCGGCCACTCCCCCTCGGCGCCCAGCGGCGGCGGGGCCCCCGGCGCGGACCCCTTATTGGATCGACGCGCAGAGGACCCCGACCCTGCCGCGGACACCGCCAGGGAGCGACCAACAGCTTGCACTTTTTAACTTGCTGCCTTACGGCAGACTCCGCGCCCTTTCTTGGTCTCTGGACCCCCAAAAATGATCCAGTCTGAGCGGATCCGCGTGTGGGGGGCCCAGAGACCCCAGCTCTCGCCGCCAGAGATGCGGCCCTGGCTGTACCGACTCCAGGTGCCGGGCCAGCCCCCGCTGCCACAGAGGACTGGGCCCGAGCACCACCACCATCAACAACACCGGCACCGACACTCTCCATATCGCTGCCTGAGTCCGAGCTGCCACCACCAGACATGGCACCCAGACCCGGGCAGACTCTTCTCTCCCCGCTCCCTTGCTGCGGACCCACCACAGGGCCCGAGCCGGGGTGGGTAGCGGGTTCCACACAACGGGACAGGGGGGCCCCAGGAAGGGGAGCATAGACGAATTTGTCTATGGTGGTGACTCTGGCTTTTTTTTTTCTTTTCTTCCCCTTCCCGGTTGCCCCATCCTCGCAGATCTCATCCCCAAACAACAGCTCTCCAAACCGTGCTGGGGACTCGATCTGCCGCACTTGTTGCAGGATGAGGCAGCCCCCTCACTGCTGATACCACTCCCGCCATCCTCCCCCTCGCTCCCACTTTCCTCCGAATTACTGGAGTCCGGTGGGAGGGCCACTTGCTCGGGGGCTATCCCGCTGCATGATACCTGGGCGTTTACACTCACCAGGTCTTCAGGTGGGACTGGCGCAGATACCTCACAGCCGCCATTTTCCTCCTTCTCCTCCTCCACCTGGCTGGCGCCTCCTGACCCCCCAGGAGACCCACCGGTCAGGGCCCTGAACCGGTCATCGTTTTTGAGCTTCTCCTCGAAAGGGCCGCTCCCAGCCAGGATCTCTGCCCTCCGTTTTTTCCAGATCTGTAATTGACCCCTTCAGCCTCTGCACCGTGGTGGTGACCTCTGCTCTCCTTGAGGCAGGGAGCTTGTTCTTCGCCATGATGCGTGCTCCCTTCAACTCCTCCCGGAGTCTCCTTAGCTGTTTGGCGGCCTCCTCGTATTCGCAGAGGTGCGCGTGGATGCGGGAGCCATAGGTGGTGACAGGCTCCCCGCTGCCTTGGAGCCCCAGATGTTGGGGGGCTCCAACACCGCACCTCCGCTGGCCGCCTCTCCTCCTCCTCTTCCGGAAGGAGTAACCGCCACGGTCCCAGCCTCGGGGGTCTTGGTTCCTGGGGTCTTGCGGCCCCCCGAGGGCTTTTTCCTCGCCATCTCCCCTGGGACCGGCTAGATGGTATGGCCTCCTGCTGGTATGTGAGGCCTCCCACCCCCAGCCGCCTTGCTGGAGGGTGGGAGCCGGCGCACGGTCCCAGGGATAAGTGTCTCTCTGTGGGAAGGCAGGCAGGTGGACCAGGAAAAAAAATCCTTCCTTTGCAGAGATCTTTCCAAGCAGCTGCAGACACCGAGCACAAGTCAAGCTCCGCCCCTTCCTGTGTGAGACTCCAGAGCTGCACTCACTATTCTGCTGGTGCAGTCACTGTGTACATACATTACTGATCCTGAGTTACATCCTGTATTATCCTCCAGAGCTGCACTCCCTGCTGGTGCAGTCACTGTGTACATACATTACATTACTGATCCTGAGTTACATCCTGTATTATACTCCACAGCTGCACTCACTATTCTGCTGGTGCAGTCACTGTGTACATACATTACATTACTGATCTTGAGTTATATCCTGTATTATACTCCAGAGCTGCACTCACTATTCTGCTGGTGCAGTCACTGTGTACATACATTACTGATCCTGAGTTACATCCTGTATTATACTCCAGAGCTGCACTCACTATTCTGTTGGTGCAGTCACTGTGTACATTACATTACTGATCCTGAGTTACATCCTGTATTATACTCCAGAGCTGCACTCACTATTCTGCTGGTGCAGTCACTGTGTACATACATTACTGATCCTGAGTTGCATCCGGTATTATACCCTAGAGCTGCACTCATTATTCTGCTGGTGCAGTCACTGTGTACATACATTACATTACTGATCCTGTATTGATCCTGAGTTACATCCTGTATTAAACTCCAGAGCTGCACTCACTATTCTGCTGGTGCAGTCACTGTGTACAATACATTACATTACTGATCCTGAGTTACATCCTGTATTATACTCCAGAGCTGCACTCATTATTCTGCTGGTGCAGTCACTGTGTACATACATTACATTACTGATCCTGTACTGATCCTGAGTTACATCCTGTATTATACTCCAGAGCTGCACTATCTATTCTGCTGGTGCAGTCACTGTGTACATACATTACATTACTGATCCTGAGTTACATCCTGTAATTATATCCCAGAGCTGCACTCACTATTCTGCTGGTGCAGTCACTGTGTACATACATTACATTACTGATCCTGAGTTACATCCTGTATTATACCCCAGAGCTGCACTCACTATTCTGCTGGTGCAGTCACTGTGTACATACATTACTGATCCTGAGTTACATCCTGTATTATACCCAGAGCTGCACTCACTATTCTGCTGGTGCAGTCACTGTGTACATACATTACATTACTGATCCAGAGTTACATCCTGTATTATAATCCAGAGCTGCACTCACTATTCTGCTGGTGCATCACTGTGCTCAACATTACATTACTGATCCTGAGTTACATCCTGTATTATACCCCAGAGCTGCACTCACTATTCTGCTGGTGAGTCACTGTGTACATACATTACTGATCCTGAGTTACATCCTGTATTATCCTCCAGAGCTGCACTCCCTGCTGGTGCAGTCACTGTGTACATACATTAATTACATTACTGATCCTGAGTCACATCCTGTATTATACTCCAGAGCTGCACTCACTATTCTGCTGGTGCAGTCACTGTGCACATACATTACTGATCCTGAGTTACATCCTGTATTATACCCCAGAGCTGCACTCACTATTCTGCTGGTGCAGTCACTGTGTACATACATTACATTACTGATCCTGAGTTACATCCTGTATTATACCCCAGAGCTGCCTCACTATTTGCTGGTGCAGTCACTGTGTACATTTCATTACTGATCCTGAGTTACATCCTGTATTATACCCAGAGCTGCACTCACTATTCTGCTGGTGGAGTCACTGTGTACATACATTACTGATCCTGAGTTACATCCTGTATTATCCTCCAGAGCTGCACTCCCTGCTGGTGCAGTCACTGTGTACATACATTACATTACTGATCCTGAGTTACATCCTGTATTATACTCCAGAGCTGCACTCACTATTCTGCTGGTGCAGTCACTGTGTACATACATTACATTACTGATCCTGAGTTACATCCTGTATTATCCCAGAGCTGCACTCCCTGCTGGTGCAGTCACTGTGTACATACATTACATTACTGATCCTGAGTTACATCCTGTTTATACTCCAGAGCTGCATCACTATTCTGCTGGTGCAGTCACTGTGTACTACATTACATTACTGATCCTGAGTTACATCCTGTATTATACCCAGAGCTGCACTCACTATTCTGCTGGTGCAGTCACTGTGTAACATTACATTACTGATCCTGAGTTACATCCTGTATTATACTCCAGAGCTGCACTCACTATTCTGCTGGTGCAGTCACTGTGTACTACATTACTTCTGATCCTGAGTTACATCCTGTATTATACCCCAGAGCTGCACTCACTATTCTGCTGGTGCAGTCACTGTGTACATACATTACTGATCCTGAGTTACATCCTGTATTATACCCAGAGCTGCACTCCTTCTGCTGGTGCAGTCACTGTGTACATACATTCATTACTGATCCTGAGTTACATCCTGTATTATACCCAGAGCTGCACTCACTATTCTGCTGGTGCAGTCACTGTGTACATACATTACATTACTGATCCTGAGTTACATCCTGTATTATACTCCAGAGCTGCACTCTATCTGCTGGTGCAGTCACTGTGTACATACATTACATTACTGATCCTGAGTTACATCCTGTATTATACTCCAGAGCTGCACTCACTATTCTGCTGGTGCAGTCACTGTGTACTACATTACATTACTGATCCTGGTTACATCCTGTATTATACTCCAGAGCTGCACTCACTATTTGCTGGTGCAGTCACTGTGTACTACATTACATTACTGATCCTGAGTTACATCCTGTATTATACCCAGAGCTGCACTCACTATTCTGCTGGTGCAGTCACTGTGACTACATACATTACTGATCCTGAGTTACATCCTGTATTATACCCAGAGCTGCACTCACTATTCTGCTGGTGCAGTCACTGTGTACATACATTACTGATCCTGAGTTACATCCTGTATTATCTCCAGAGCTGCACTCACTATTCTGCTGGTGCAGTCACTGTGTACATACATTACTGATCCTGAGTTACATCCTGTATTATACTCCAGAGCTGCAACTCACTATCTGCTGGTGCAGTCACTGTGTACATACATTACATTACTGATCCGAGTACATCCTGTATTATACTCCAGAGCTGCACTCCATGCTGGTGCAGTCACTGTGTACATACATTACATTACTGATCCTGAGTTACATCCTGTATTATACTCCAGAGCTGCACTCACTATTCTGCTGGTGCAGTCACTGTGTACTACATTACATTACTGATCCTGAGTTACATCCTGTATTATACTCCAAGCTGCACTCACTATTCTGCTGGTGCAGTCACTGTGCTACATTACATTACTGATCCTGAGTTACATCCTGTATTATACCCAGAGCTGCACTCACTATTCTGCTGGTGCAGTCACTGTGTACTACATTACATTAATGATCCTGAGTTCATCCTGTATATACTCCAGAGCTGCATCACTATTCGCTGGTGCGTCACTTGTCATATTCATTACTACCGAGTTACATCCTGTATTATCTCAAGCTCATCACTATTCTGCTGTGCATATTTACATACTTCTACTGGTACATCCTGTATTATACTCCAGAGCTGCACTCACATTCTGCTGGTGCAGTCACTGTGTACATACATTACATTACTGATCCGAGTTACATCCTGTATTATACCTCCAGAGCTGCACTCACATTTGCTGGTCAGTCACTGTGAATACATACATTACTTCATTACATCTGATTTCCTTGGTGTCACTGTGCTAATAATATGTTGACTTCCTGTATTATACCCAGAGCTGCACTCACTATTCTGCTGGTGCAGTCACTGTGTACTACATTACATTACTGATCCTGAGTTACATCCTGTATTATACTCCAGAGCTGCACTCACTATTCTGCTGGTGCAGTCACTGTCTACATTACATTACTGATCCTGATTACATCCTGTATTATACTCCCAGAGCTGCACTCACTATTCTGCTGGTGCAGTCACTGGTACATACTACATTACTGTCCTGAGTTACATCCTGTATTATCCCATGTGCTGCACTCCATCGCTGTACAGTCACTGTGTACATACATTACATACTGATCCTGATTACATCCTGTATTATCTCCAGAGCTGCACTCACTATTCTCTGGTGCATCACTGTACTAATACATTACTACCGGTTACATCCGTATTATACCCAGACTGCACTCACTATCTGCGGTGCAGTCATGTACACTTCATTCTGATCCTGAGTTACATCGTATTATATCAGAGCTGCACTCACATTGCTGGTGCAGTCACTTGTCACATTCTATCCTGATACATCCTGTATATCCCAGCTGACTCACTATTCTGTGATCACTTGACTACATCTTCTGATTGATAATCCTATTTTAGAGTGTATTTGCACGGTTGGTGTACATTAATATCTGCGATCTTCATTACTCCTGATTACTGCTGTACATTCTGGGTCACTGACATACACTTTAATATCTCCATTTCTGATATCCATGTTGGCTAATAGAAATGTTTGGGGGTTTTCTTCACTGTTTTAAAATAAACCGGGAAATATTTTATTTTTCACAGAGTTTCATGTTACACAAATACTTCTTGCAAAGATTGCTTCCCAGCCATCTCATCACAGGCAGGATTACAATGTCAGTAAACAGCCATATATAAGCATTTCACAATAGGTGATGTCACAGCTCACCTCCTCCTCCTGTACAATGACTGATAACACCTCTATATACAGTAGATAACACAGGATCCACCATCCACAATAGGTGATGTCACACCTCACCTCCTCCTCCTCCTGTACAATGACTGATAACACCTCTATATACAGTAGATAATACAGGATCCACCATCCACAATAGGTGATGTCACAGATCACCTCCTCCTGTACAATGAGTACACCTCTATATACAGTAGATAACACAGGATCCACCATACACAATAGGTGATGTCACAGCTCACCTCCTCCTCCTGTACAATGACTGATAATACCTCTATATACAGTAGATAACACAAGATCCACCATTCACAATAGGTGATGTCACAGATCACCTCCTCCTCCTGTACAATGACTGATAATACCTCTATATACAGTAGATAACACAGGATCCACCATAATAGGTGATGTCACAGGTCACCTCCTCCTCCTGTATAATGACTGATAACACCTCTGTATACAGTAGATAACACAGGATCCACCATTCACAATAGGTGATGTCACAGATCACCTCCTTCTCCTGTACAATGAGTGATAACCCCTCTATATATATATACATAATACAGGATCCACCATTCACAATAGGTGATGTCGCAGCTCACCTCCTCCTGTACAATGACTGATAACATCTCTATATACAGTAGATAATACAGGATCCACCATTCACAATAGGTGATGTCACAGCTCACCTCCTCCTGTACAATGACTGATAACATCTCTATATACAGTAGATAATACAGGATCCACCATTCACAATAGGTGATGTCACAGCTCACCTCCTCCCCCCTCCTGTACAATGACTGTTAACACCTCTATATACAGTAGATAATACAGGATCCACCATCCACAATAAGTGATGTCACAGCTCACCTCCTCCTCCTGTACAATGACTGATAACACCTCTATATACAGTAGATAATACAGGATTCACCATTCACAATAGGTGATGTCGCAGCTCACCTCCTCCTCCTGTACAATGACTGATAATACCTCTATATACAGTAGATAATACAGGATCCACCATTCACAATAGGTGATGTCGCAGCTCACCTCCTCCTGTACAATGACTGATAACATCTCTATATACAGTAGATAATACAGGATCCACCATTCACAATAGGTGATGTCACAGCTCACCTCCTCCCCCCTCCTGTACAATGACTGTTAACACCTCTATATACAGTAGATAATACAGGATCCACCATCCACAATAAGTGATGTCACAGCTCACCTCCTCCTCCTGTACAATGACTGATAACACCTCTATATACAGTAGATAACACAGGATCCACCATTCACAATAGGTGATGTCACAGCTCACCTCCTCCTCCTGTACAATGACTGATAACACCTCTATATACAGTAGATAACACAGGATCCACCATCCACAATAGATGATGTCACAGCTCACCTTCTCCTCCTGTGCAATGACTGATAAAACCTCTATATACAGTAGATAACACAGGATCCACCATTCACAATAGGTGATGTCACAGCTCACATCCTCCTGTACAGTGACTGATAACATCTCTATGTACAGTAGATAACACAGGATCCACCATTCACAATAGGTGATGTCACAGCTCACCTCCTGTACAATGACTGATAACACCTCTATATACAGTAGATAACACAGGATCCACCATCCACAATAGATGATGTCACAGCTCACCTTCTCCTCCTGTGCAATGACTGATAACACCTCTATATACAGTAGATAACACAGGATCCAGCATTCACAATAGGTGATGTCACAGCTCACCTCTTCCTCATGTACAATGACTGATAACACCTCTATATACAGTACATAACACAGGATCCACCATTCACAATAGATGATGTCACAGCTCACCTCCTCCTCCTGTGCAATGACTGATAACACCTCTATATACAGTAGATAACACAGGATCCACCATTCACAATCAGTGATGTTACAGCTCACCTCCTCCTCCTGTACAATGACTGTTAACACCTCTATATACAGTAGATAACACAGGATCCACCATTCACAATAGGTGATATCACAGCTCACCTCCTCCTCCTGTACAATGACTGATAGCACCTCTATATACAGTAGATAACACAGGATCCACCATTCACAATAGATGGTCACAGCTCACCTCCTCCTACTGTACAATGACTGATAACACCTCTATATACAGTAGATAACACGGATCCACCATTCACAATAGGTGATGTCACAGCTCACATCCTCCTGTACAATGACTGATAACACCTCTATATACAGTAGATAACACAGGATCCACCATTCACAATAGGTGATGTCACAGCTCACCTCCTCCTGTACAGTGACTGATAACATCTCTATGTACAGTAGATCAGTGGTCCCCAACCTTTTTTGCACCAGTGACCGGCTTCAAGCAAGACCATTCTTCCATGGCCCGGCAGGGCGGGGATGGAGGTGTGGCAGGGGTGGGGCTATGGACGGGGTTGTAGTTTAGTAGTAGTGCATTCTTATCATTTAATTATAACATTTATAATGTGAATGTGACTCAACTCACCATAGGTTTAGAATGAGTGGGAGCATCGGGCTTGTTTCCCTGTATCAGTGGGAGGACTGGGCTTGGTTTCCTGCAACAAGACAGTCCCATCTAGGGGTGATGGGAGACAGCGACACCCGAAGTGTGTTCCTTATGTCCAGTCTACTCCGTAATCTTGTTTTTGCTGCTGTCATTGCAGAAAATCCAGTTTCACACAGATAGGATGTTGGAAATGGAAGCAGAGTTTTCAGTGCTTTTGTGGCGATCTCAGGATATTCTGCCTTGACTTTAATCCAGAACCCCCCCCATGTATAGTATGATGGTCCCACACATATAATACCCCCATGTACACTATGATGGCCCCACACCTGTAATCCTCCATATATAGTATGATGGCCCCACACATATAATCCCCCTCATGTATAGTATGATCATCATGGGCCCCACACATATAATCCCCCCTTGTATAGTATTATGGGCCCCACACATATAATCCCCCCTTGTATAGTATGATGGGCCCCACACATATAATCCCCCCTTGTATAGTATGATGGGCCCCACACATATAATCCCCCCATGTATAGTATGATCATCATGGGCCCCACACATATAATCCCCCCTTGTATAGTATGATGGGCCCCACACATATAATCCCCCCTTGTATAGTATGATGGGCCCCACACATATAATGCCCCCATGTATAACAAGATAGTCCCACACATATAATCCCCCATGTATGTGTGGGACCATCTCCCACCCTCTTATACATGGCTCCGCTCCCACCCTCTTATACACGCCTCCGCTCCCACTATGGCTCCGCTCCCACCCTCTTATACATGGCTCTGCACCCTCCCTCTATACAAGGCTCCACTCCCACCCTCTTAGGCTATGGTTCCACGGTCCGGAACCATAGCGCTTTGGACGGAGCGGAAATTCCGCTCCGTCTAAGCCCCGCCCCCTTTATGACGCGCGATCTTTCCGGAGGTGTTCAGGACACCTCCGGAACACCTCCGGAAAGAACGCAGGGCTACATAGCCCTGTGTTAATTATGTTGCGGCGACGCACCGTCGCCGCAATACGCGAGGACATGCTGCGGTCTAAAAAGACGCGCCGCATGTCCGTTTACGCAGGTCTGCCACCTGCGTATTGTTACGCATAGTGGAGACGGGATTTCTTGAAATCCCCTCCACTATGCTGTAACATCTGGACGCTGCGTGTTTGGCGCTGCGCCAGCGCACAGCGCCAAACACGCAGCGTTTCCTGACCGTGGAAACTCACCCTTATACATGGCTCCGCTCCCACCTATATACATGGCTCCTCTCCCACCCTATATACATGGCTCCTCTCCCACCCTATATACATGGCTCCTCTCCCACCCTATATACATGGCTCCTCTCCCACCCTATATACATGGCTCCTCTCCCACCCTATATACATGGCTCCGCTCCCCCACCCTATATACATGGCTCCGCTCCCACCCTATATACATGGCTCCGCTCCCACCCTATATACATGGCTCCGCTCCCACCTATATACATGGCTCCGCTCCCACCCATATACATGGCTCCGCTCCCACAACAGCTTCCCACTATATACATGGCTCCGCTCCCACCCTATATACATGGCTCCTCTCCCACCCTATATACATGGCTCCTCTCCCACCCTATATACATGGCTCCGCTCCCACCCTATATACATGGCTCCGCTCCCACCCTATATACATGGCTCCGCTCCCACCCTATATACATGGCTCCGCTCCCACCCTATATACATGGCTCCTCTCCCACCCTATATACATGGCTCCTCTCCCACCCTATATACATGGCTCCTCTCCCACCCTATATACATGGCTCCTCTCCCACCCTATATACATGGCTCCTCTCCCACCCTATATACATGGCTCTGCTCCCACCCTATATACATGGCTCTGCTCCCACCCTATATACATGGCTCCTCTCCCACCCTATATACATGGCTCCGCTCCCACTATGGCTCCGCACCCTCCCTTGTATACAAGGCTCCTCTCCCACCCTCTCCTGGGCTCCCCCGTCATCCCTGTCATACTTACCCTCCTCGCTCCGTCGCTGAACTTCCCAGCATCCCTGTCGGCGCCGGCAGCTTCCTCCTTTGCGGTGCGGTCACGTAGTACCGCTCATTAAGGGCATGAATATGGATGCCACGCCTATGGAGTGGCGTCGCGTCCATATTCATGCCCTTAATGAGCGGTACTACGTCACCGCTCAGCGCTGGATGGAGCTGCCACGGCCGGGACAGGGATCGCAGCGGCAGAAGGTGAGTATCGATGATGGAGCCGGCGACTGTAGCTGTCACTACAGCGCTACAGCCGCCGGCTTCATGTGGGTCCAGCGTTCTGTGCCGTGGCTCCGCGGCCCGGCATCAGAACTGCTACGGCCCGGTCCTGGGCCGCGGACCGGCGGTTGGGGACCCCTGCAGTAGATAATATTGCATCCACAATAGGAGATGTCACAGCTCACCTCCTTCTCCTGTACAATTCCTGATAACACCTCTATAAACAGTAGATAATATTGCATCCACAATAGGTGATATCACAGCTCACCTCCTCCTCCTGTACAATGAGTGATAACACCTCTATATACAGTAGATAACACAGGATCCACCATTCACAATAGATGATGTCACAGCTCACCTCCTCCTCCTGTACAATGACTGATAACACCTCTATATACAGTAGATAATACAGGATCCACCATCCACAATAGGTGATGTCACAGATCACCTCCTCCTCCTGTACAATGACTGATAACACTTCTATATACAGTAGATAATACAGGATCCACCATCCACAATAGGTGATGTCACAGCTCACCTCCTCCTCCTGTACAATGACTGATAACACCTCTATATACAGTAGATAACACAGGATCCACCATTCACAATAGGTGATGTCACAGCTCACATCCTCCTGTACAATGACTGATAACACCTCTATATACAGTAGATAACACAGGATCCACCATTCACAATAGGTGATATCACAGCTCACCTCCTCCTGTACAATGACTGATAACACCTCTATATACAGTAGATAACACAGGATCCACCATTCACAATAGGTGATGTCACAGCTCACCTCCCCCTCCTCCTGTACAATGACTGATAACACCTCTATATACAGTAGATAATACAGGATCCACCATTCACAATAGGTGATGTTACAGCTCACCTCCTCCTCCTGTACAATGACTGATAACATCTCTATATACAGTAGATAATACAGGATCCACCATTCACAATAGATGATATCACAGCTCACCTCCTCCTCCTGTACAATGACTGATAACACCTCTATATACAGTAGATAGCACGGGATCCACCATTCACAATAGGTGATATCACAGCTCACCTCCTCCTCCTGTACAATGACTGATAACACCTCTATATACAGTAGATAACACAGGATCCACCATTCACAATAGATGATGTCACAGATCACCTCCTACTGTATAATGACTGATAACACCTCTATATACAGTAGATAACACAGGATCCACCATTCACAATAGGTGATATCACAGCTCACCTCCTCCTGTACAATGACTGATAACACCTCTATATACAGTAGATAACACAGGATCCACCATTCACAATAGGTGATGTCACAGCTCACCTCCTCCTCCTGTACAATGACTGATAACACCTCTATATACAGTAGATAACATAGGATCCACCATTCACAATAGGTGATATCACAGCTCACCTCCTCCTCCTGTACAATGACTGATATCACCTCTATATACAGTAGATAACACAGGATCCACCATTCACAATAGATGATGTCACAGATCACCTCTTCCTCCTCCTGTACCGTGACTGATAGCATCTCTATATACAGTAGACAATATTGCATCCACAATAGGTGATGTCACAGCTCACCTCCTCCTGTACAATGACTGATAACACCTCTATATACAGTAGATAACACAGGATCCACCATTCACAATAGATGATGTCACAGCTCACCTCCTCCTTACAATGACTGATATCACCTCTATATACAGTAGATAACACAGGATCCACCATTCACAATAGGTGGTGTCACAGCTCACCTCCTCCTCCTGTACAATGCCTGATAACGCCTCTATATAGAGATGACGTTCCTGGTTATTATGTAGGGCCTGCCATTTGGATTGACACATGGTGGCGTTGTATGACTGGAGCTCTTTTGTGCCTCTTCTGTGACGGTGGCCATTCTCAGATAAACACTGGTTCAAACTTTTATGCCCTAGAAGCCATTAATCTTTTGCACTTCATAAATGTGGGTCAGTGGTGCAGTCTTCTGATAATGCTAAAAGTGTCCTGGGTACATCAGCACTGGGTGCAGGCCATTAGACCTCCTGAGAACCAGATATCATTAAGCACCTCAGATTTGTGATATGGAAGTTTATTGGTCTCTGTACTGAGAACTCATTGATGGTTAATTTAAAGGGGAAATTCTGGATTGTTTACAAAAATGGACATAAAATGTGGAATGTGATCTCAAAAATAAAAAAATACTTTATCTTTCTGAGGGATATCGAGGGCTGTCATCATGGTGACGCTAGACCCTCTAAATTCTATGACTCTTTTAATGTGTGCAGAATAAAGCAGGAAGAGACCACAGCCTCAAGATCAGTGCAAATCAGAACTCAAGGACACCACGCGGCACCTGTGCATTAAAGGGGAAGTCTCCCACCTCTTTAGGACTCTTTGTGAACTGTCCTGCATGGTGCTGTCATCGCGGAGTACAGCTATTGGCTGCAGCGTTCACATTTGTACAGACTTTGTTGCTGCAAAACAGATTTTTTTTTTTTTTTTTTTTAGAGAAAGCTTTCTTAGTGGTATCCTTGTGTCATGACCCCTCTGATTTAGGGCTGTGGTTTCTCCTTTCCATTGACCTCTTTAAGCTTCATTCTCAAAAGACCATTCTAGA
Source organism: Oophaga sylvatica (assembly GCA_033576555.1). NCBI lineage: Eukaryota > Metazoa > Chordata > Amphibia > Anura > Dendrobatidae > Oophaga > Oophaga sylvatica. The sequence goes on along the minus strand of JARQOD010000001.1, from coordinate 439,732,593 downwards.
GTTTAGAGGGACTTGTGTCCCCATGATGTCCGTCCCTGATGTTTGCTCTTGTGGTCAGTTAGCGGAGTGTGTCCTGTAGGCTGGATCTCCATGTAGTTTGTCAGTAGGTCAGTGTTTTGCCTCATTATGCTTCTTTCTTTCCCAGGCATAACTGTGTTCCCTTTCTTTTGCAGGGGAGCAGCGCTGAGGACTGAGAGCTGCATGTCCTTAAGTAGCAGATGCTGCACAGAGCCTGTTCCCAGCCGGTGCTCTGCTTCAGTCTCTGTGTGCAAGGCTGGGGGGGATAAGAGATGCATCTGATCGCCCACTTGGAGATGCGACTCATATCCTCATCAGATGGGAAGATGAGTTAGCCAAGGAGATTTGTTCTTTTAATGTTTCCATCTGGGCTTTGATTAGGATCCCACAGGCCGGCCCTGTGCGTGTTCTTCCAACAACTACCCTTCCCTTCAATTGCTGCAGATCATGAGGTGCCGAATATATAAGAGGAAAGTCATCATCCTCGCTCTTGTGGTGATAGCCTGCGGCTTGGCATTGTGGAACAGTGGCAAGCAAAAGAAAAATGACTTTGTGCAAGATGCGGAGCAGGAGAAACCACCCAGCCGGGTGCACGTGTCTCCAGGGATTAGGAAAATGTCCAACGACTCAGTGGTGGAAAAACCTCAGAAGCCAGAAGTGGATAACTTGACCTTGGTGTACAGGTCCGTGGTTTTCCAACTCAATTTTGACCAAACAATAAAAAATGTAGAAAGCATAAGCCGTCCTTTAGATGACGTGGTGATAGTGGTGCAGGTGCACAACCGCCCCGAGTTTTTGCACCAGCTCCTGGAGTCACTGCGCAGAGCTAAGGGCATAGAGAATGTACTATTGATCTTCAGCCAGACTACTGGTCCCCGGAAATTAACCAGATTGTGGCCAGCGTAGATTTTTGTCAAGTGCTTCAGATCTTTTTCCCCTTCAGCATTCAGCTGTACCCGAATGAGTTCCCGGGGCACGACCCCAAGGATTGTCCAAGGGACATAGAGAAGAAGGATGCCATCAAGCTCAGCTGCATCAACGCAGAATACCCAGATTCATTCGGACATTACAGAGAAGCCAAGTTCTCCCAGACGAAGCATCACTGGTGGTGGAAACTGCATTTTGTGTGGGAGAAGATCAAGGCCCTGAAAGACCATAAGGGTCTGGTTCTGTTCATCGAAGAAGATCATTACCTAGCCCCTGACTTTTACTATGTCCTTAAGAAAATGTGGAACAGGAAAATCGAGGAATGTCCCGACTGTGATGTCATGTCCCTCGGGACCTACGCCCGTCTCCAGACGTTCTCTGAGAAAGCAGATAAAGTGGAAGTGAAGACCTGGAAGTCTACAGAACACAACATGGGGATGACCATGAGCAGGGACACGTACCAGAGACTCCTCCAGTGCACGGACACTTTCTGCTCTTACGACGACTATAACTGGGACTGGACCCTTCAGCACCTGACTGTTACTTGTCTTCCTAAGTTCTGGAAAGTGATTGTGCCTGAGGTTCCCAGGATCTATCACATTGGGAGCTGCGGGATGCACCATAAGAAATCCTGTAAGCCAACGACAGAAAGTGCCAAACTGGAAGCTTTGTTCTTGGGCAACCAGCAGTACCTGTTCCCCGAAAACCTGGCAATTAGCAGACGAAACTCCATGGCGGCTTTGTCGCCCCATGTGAAAAACGGGGGATGGGAGACATTAGAGACCATGAATTATGTAAGAGCTACCGCAGACTGCAGTGACATACAGACCTCCCATCTTTATAAGTTTGTACGATGGCGTCTTGCACGACGGAATATACAAATTTATGCTCTAATTTCAATCAGTTTTTGTCAAATGTCGTCCCATAATTGTCCGTCGTCTCTATCCGCCTATAATCGGACGAGAAGAAAAAAAAAAACTTTGATTTCTGCCTCATTATTTCTTAATACTAATTCTGAACTTGCATTATGTATAACACGGCCATACGGATTCTTTTCAGAATAAACGAATATGAAGTGATGACAGGCGGTAACAGTCAGTTCCTCAGATGGGTCAAGGGTTTGCTTTTTAGTACTAAGCTTCTGGGTCTATATAAGGACCCCTCCCCATACTATGACCGTGCAGGTACAATTTGCCAGTACTTTGATTTCACCTCTAGGACCCCCACCAAACCTGAGAATCAAGGGGGACAGTGTTCTGGTGGGTTTCTTTCCGCCTGCTTTTTTTTTTGCTTCTTGCTGTGCAAGAATGGGGACATGTTGCGTTTCCACGTACAGGTGGGTGGGTTTCCAGCACTGCACAGTCTTTATTCTCAGGATTGGTGGAGGTCAGACCCCTCTGATCATGACTGATTGCTTATCCTAGCAATGCGCAATTAATGTCACATGACAAGATGTTTAGCTGGCAGCATGTTGAGAATACGAACATTTATGTGACCGGCTCATCCTAATGAATATTCATATGCATCTCTTTTGGTTAAAGATGATCTGTGCGGTCTCCTAAAATGTCTGTCGCATTCACCGTGATGATACGAATACTAGCTAAACTTTTTTTTTTAAAAAACCTTTTTGTTGAGACAGTGGGGGTCAGCGGGCGCCCTGGTTCCCTAGCCAAAACTGCATGGACCAGGGATCTTCCCATCGAACGCCCGCTCTCCTATTACCGTGGGCGTAGCTTTACTCAGATAGAAAGGTTCAGGGTAAAACAGTGTGGCAATACATATATTGAACCACAAAACAGGCTAATAACACATAGAAGAGTCCCAGAAAATACCCAAGATAGTGCAAAATTAGTCTAAAGGCACTGTCACACTTAGCGATCGCACTAGCGATCACGACAACAACATGACCTGGCGAGATCACTAGTGCGATCGCTATGTGATCGCTAGTTAGATTCCAAACACAACTCATCATCGATCTGTATAACGACCTCTGCGGTCGTTGGGAAAACCTAGTCCCACCTGCGACGCTGGTGAAGTCGTTCATAAAGGGTGTCACACTCAGCGATTCAGGATCACCAGCGGGACACCAACGACCAAAAAAAACGGCTCAGAACGTTCATAAGCGATCAGCGACATCTCAGCAGGGGCCACATCGCTGCTACATGTCACACACAGCTGAGTCGCTAACGAGATCGCTACTGCGTCATAAATGGTGACGCAGTAGCGATCTCGTTAGCGATCTCGCTTAGTGTAGCATACCCTTTACTCTTCCACTGACTCGCTGGGATAAAAGCTGTTGTGACTTCAGAGCTTCAAGGGTCGACTACCCCACCCCCACCTGTGGCACGCACAGCAGCCAAGAGATAATGACAAGCTCAGGAAAATGATAGTCCATTGAGGTACAAGGCCAGATGACCGGAAGGTCACTATCTGGCTTCTCCGAACATCTTGATGGAGTCGGGCGACCAGCCGGTCCCAATCCTGGCTTTCTCCAAACGTATCAATGGTTCAGCGATGGTCAATGGAGCAGATCTGTATTCTTCCAGCCGAGGTCCCCTAAGCTGGCATCCTGTAGAATGCTAATACAAAAAATAATGACCAATAGGGGTTATCAATCAAGTTGGCTAACAAAAAATACCCTATGTAATTGAACGATAATAAATTATACCTTTTATTAAACATTATTTAAAAACATTCAACGTGCAAGCAACCGTGCTAACTAAAAAACCCTGCACCATGGATCTATCCTCACAACCTACCTATCAGCTGAGGTTAGCACCCTAATTGGTACAAGAATGGCGCCCCCGCTCCTTGGTGGCTATCCCTAAAGCCTCCTGGATGTCCCTAGATAAGTGAGACAACCAACCGCCCAAACAACAACAAATAGAAACAGATGGGGCAGGGGATAATCTGTGAGGGCTGATAATCAAAAAGATGATCAAACTGGAAAAGGTGTGGAAAAAGTGAACGCTATCACCATGAAAAAAGTGACGTGCATGATAGAGAAGTACCTCGCTATGCTGTTCCCTGCTTCTGAGAAGCCTTCCTGGCAGCGGGAGTTGGCACCCTACTTGTCAGCGGAATTGGCGCCCTCGCTCCGCGACGGCTGACCCTGTTTAGTCCCTAGGATAGACTTCAATACCCAAAAGGGTAGCTCATTGCTATGACATAGAGGCAGGCATACATGTCCCATGATAACAGCAAACAGAAGGGATACTTATGGTTTTGATGTTTCAAAGAACTTCTACGCGTTTCACCATTTGGATCATCAGGAGGTTAGATATGTTGATGCTGCATGGTGACCCACAGTGCTCCTGATTAAATAGATATCCCAGCATGCTTCATTGCTCTTCCGTCATTGACAAGAGGAGTATCATAATGGTTACCAAAATGTCTCTTCATCCATTCACCACTATGTACCACAACATGATGGTGGTATACCTCTTGAATTTATAAATAGGCGCCTTCAGCAGGGAGCATGCGTACATTAATGATAAACTTGTTTGTATAACAGCCCTGTGATGCTGAAACCGGAAGCGCAATTTTTTTATTTTTAATCTTAAGGGTATGGTTCCACGGTCCGGGTTCTCTGTGCTTTGGACGGAGCGGAAATCCCGCTCCGCCCAAAGCTCCGTCGCCTTTTGAACGCGCGGTGATTCTGGATGTGTTCATTGAACACATCTGGAATCGCCGCACCGCTACATAGGACTGTGCTATTCACCTTGCGGCGACGCTCCGTCGCTGCAAGGTAAATAGACATGCTGTGCTCTAAAAAGACGCGCCTCATGTCCGGTTTAGCGGGTGTGTCACCCGCGTAATTGGACGCATAGTGGAGACGGGATTTCATAAAATCCCCTCCACTATGCTGGAACATCTGGCCGCTGCGGTAGGACACAGCGTTCAATCCGCAGCTAATCCGGATGGTTTCCTGACCGTGGATACATACCCTTAAAGATTCCATAATAACGGGGTCTGTACCACAGGACTGGCGTATAGCAAATGTGGTGCCAATATTCAAAAAGGGTACAAAAACTGAACCTGGAAATTATAGGCCAGTGAGCTTAACATCTACTGTGGGTAAAATCCTGGAGGGTTTTTTAAGGGATACTATATTGGAGTATCTGAAGAAAAATAACCTCATGACACAGTATCAGCATGGGTTTACGAGGGACCGTTCTTGTCAGACTAATCTGATAAGCTTTTATGAAGGGGTAAGTTCAGGACTGGACCAAGGGAACGCAGTGGACATGGTGTAAATTGGACTTTTCGAAAGCTTTTGATGCGGTGCCACACAAAAGGTTGATACATAAAATGAGAACAATGGGGATAGGGGAAAATATGTGTAAGTGGGTTAAGAACTGGCTCAAGGATTGGAAACAAAGGGTGGTTATTAATGGAGCACACTCGGACTGGGTCACGGTTAGCAGTGGGGTACCACAGTGGTCAGTATTGGGGCTGCTTCTCTTTAACATAATTCTTAATGACCTTGTAGGGGGCATACAGAGTAGTATTTCAATATTTGCAGATGACACTAAACTCTGCAGGGTAATAAATACAGAGGAGGACAATTTTATATTACAGGAGGATTTATGTAAACTAGAAGCTTGGGCTGATAAATTGCAAATGAGCTTTAATGGGATAAATGTAAGGTCATGCACTTGGGTAGAACAATCAAGATGTATAATTATGTGCTTACTTGTAAAACACATGGGCAAAACTGTCACTGAAAAAGACCTGGGTATATGGGTGGACGACAAACTCACATTGAATGGCCAGTGTCAGGCAGCTGCTGCAAAGGCAAATAAAATAATGGGATGCATTAAAAGAGGCATAGATGCTCATGAGGAGCACATAATTTTACCTCTATACAAGTCACTGGTGCGACCACACTTGGGCTGGGTTCATACTGCGTTTGGGCAGTCCGTTAACGCTGCCATTCACCCCCATTTGAGGGCGCATCGCGACGCATGCAGTAAAGCGGCATGCGTTCGCGACGTACTGTCATTCAGTGACGGAGCCTCGGATGTGGCATGCAGCGTCTGGGCTCCGTCACCGCTAGCACAGATGAATCTGATTCATCTGCGCTAGCGGGTGGGTATAGCATAACGCAATCGCATTATGCTATACCGTTACCAGCCCGTCAACGCTATGTGTTGAACGGGCTGGTAAAACGCAATATGAACCTAGCCTCAGAATACTGTGTGCAGTTCTGGTCTCCGGTGTATAAGAAAGACATAGCTGAACTGGAGCCGGGTGCAGAGAAGAGCGACCAAGGTTATTAGAGAACTGGGGAATCTGCAATACCAAGACAGGTTATTACACTTGGGGTTATTCAGTTTGGAAAAACGAAGGCTTAGGGGTGATCTTATTACAATGTATAAATATATGAGGGGACAGTACAAAGACCTTTCTAATGATCTTTTTACTCTTAGACCTGTGACGGGGACAAGGGGGCATCCTCTACGTCTGGAGGAAAGAAGGTTTAGCCATAATCACAGACGCAGATTCTTTACTGTAAGAGCAGTGAGACTATGGAACTCTCTGCCGTCTAATGTTGTAATGAGTGATTCCCTACTAAAATTTAAGAAGGGACTGGATGCCTTTCTTGAAAAGTATAATATTACAGGCTATATTCACTAGTTTCCTAGATACTGCGTTGATCCAGGGAGCTAGTCTGATTGCCATATGTGGAGTCGGGAAGGAATTTTTTTCCCCAATGTGAAGCTTACTGTTTGCCACTTGGGTTTTTTTGCCTTCCTCTGGATCAACATGTTAGGGCAGGTTAGGATAGGATATGGGTTGAACTAGATGGACTTAAAGTCTTCCTTCAACCTTAATAACTATATTCCTATGTTGATGTAGCCATAGCGTGCGTTCCAGATGGAACGCATGGTCACTTCCTGTTTGAAGTAGATTCAAATGCGCATGTCTCTCTATGACGCACGGCACTTGGCGACGCTCACCATTGCGCATGTCAACAAAATTATAAACGGCGCTCAGCCGGATAGCCGGAAATCCAGCGCCGGAAGTATGTCATATCCTGGAGCCCAAATGCATTCCACAGGTGGAACGGAAGCCGCGCTATCTCAAAGCCAGAAACAGATGGGTGCATCTGAATCAAGATAAGTTATGCTCCATAGGATTTTGGGTCCAGTGTGGCACTGGTCTAAACAAATTGTCTGCAATATGGGACTTTAAATATGATTACAGTTGCTACTGTGGGGTATATCTGTTACCTTGTTTCTAGAATGATACATTGATTCTATGAGGTCATTATTGTGGGCCTTTACCAAACAATAACTTTGTGTTATGGATGATTATGATGGAGCATTGTTCATGGTTCAAATTTTATACTTAACATATGCCCTATGGTCCATTATTTTGAGTTCCAGGATTCTCTTCATATCTGCCCTGTAATATATTGTTTTCCCACCTTTATGGTAGGGTTTAATAGGGCAGTAAGGGACAGTCTACGTTGAATGGGGGCGCCAAAAAATCGTCCTTTTAGGGTGCCAACCTCCACAGGCAGGTAAGGGTTACTTTAGGCCTATTATAGGGCATTTGTTAGTCTAGTCCATTTTTGGTATATACCTCTTTTTTCACTGGTTGGTGTATTTTAATAATCTAAGCAATAAAAGTTTTTTACGGGGAATATATGTGCACATACATTTTGACAGCGAACCCTGACTTATCTGAGATTATACATCAAAAAAACTGATCGGCACATCCAAACTTAGATTCAGTGTGAACAGGTGCTAAACCTAGAGTCACCAACTCATATACATACAAGAAGAAAAGGTAGCACACTGTAGCGCCATAGCTTGCAAACACGAAATATGAAAAATAGGAAAAATGAATTACATCATTACCTTAGAAATATGAAAAATTGAGAAGTCTTAGCGCATAAGATGGCCAAATTATGTGAGCCTGATAGCCACGTCAAGGCTCTTCTCGTATATCAGGTCCCTAACTAATGCCTATCCTCGCTTTAGAAAAGTCTGTCTGCATGGGAACCTATGAATCCTCTTTTCAGACTAAAATCTACATCTCTGTGGAGGGGTGATGAACCTGCTGTAATTAAAAGGCCTGTGACCACCAGGTGGAGTGCTCAGGCAGAAGGTAAATGAATACACATCAAAAAACTGACCGGCACATCCAAACTTAGATTCAGTGTGAACAGGTGCTAAACCTAGAGTCACCAACTCATATACATACAAGAAGAAAAGGTAGCACACTGTAGCGCCATAGCTTGCAAACACGAAATATGAAAAATAGGAAAAATGAATTACATCATTACCTTAGAAATATGAAAAATTGAGAAGTCTTAGCGCATAAGATGGCCAAATTATGTGAGCCTGATAGCCACGTCAAGGCTCTTCTCGTATATCAGGTCCCTAACTAATGCCTATCCCTCGCTTTAGAAAAGTCTGTCTGCATGGGAACCTATGAATCCTCTTTTCAGACTAAAATCTACATCTCTGTGGAGGGGTGATGAACCTGCTGTAATTAAAAGGCCTGTGACCACCAGGTGGAGTGCTCAGGCAGAAGGTAAATGAATACACATCAAAAAACTGACCGGCACATCCAAACTTAGATTCAGTGTGAACAGGTGCTAAACCTAGAGTCACCAACTCATATACATACAAGAAGAAAAGGTAGCACACTGTAGCGCCATAGCTTGCAAACACGAAATATGAAAAATAGGAAAAATGAATTACATCATTACCTTAGAAATATGAAAAATTGAGAAGTCTTAGCGCATAAGATGGCCAAATTATGTGAGCCTGATAGCCACGTCAAGGCTCTTCTCGTATATCAGGTCCTAACTAATGCCTATCCTCGCTTTAGAAAAGTCTGTCTGCATGGGAACCTATGAATCTCTTTTCAGACTAAAATCTACATCTCTGTGGAGGGGTGATGAACCTGCTGTAATTAAAAGGCCTGTGACCACCAGGTGGAGTGCTCAGGCAGAAGGTAAATGAATACACATCAAAAAACTGACCGGCACATCCAAACTTAGATTCAGTGTGAACAGGTGCTAAACTAGAGTCACCAACTCATATTATCTGAGATTATAGGTCCCTGCCCCATGGTGACTTTCAAAGATAATCTGGTACATAGTTTCTTTAAAGATCAGCAAAACCTGTGGTTTTTTTTAAATGTGGAAATTGTGTCAGGAATAGTTTTAGAATAGAAAATCCGCACAAATTCTGTAAAAAAGAAAGGCAGAATCCGCTCAGGAAATTCCTGAGCCCAATCCGCAACATGTGCACATACCCTAATAGTAACAAAGTATCTGGCCTGGACAATGTGTAGTCAATCAACAGCAGCAAACATCAATGTTCCATGACACTTTATCACTAGTCATCCAGGATAAGAGCACAGTATGTTACCACAAATTGTCAACTTACAAGTCAATATTCTAGGCTTACACAAGCAAAAGTCTGTTTTCTTGACCAACCAGAAAGAAACACACAAATTCAAAAGTCAACATATAGATAACAGTCAATTCTTCTTGGCTTGCTGAAAATAGATGTCTGGTTAATTAAGATACAATGCTGTTTCTCCACACTTTTTTTATGTTGTCGTTCCTCTGTTATTCCTCCTGGCAACTACATTGACAAACATGTCCCCTTTCCCTTATTGTAGGGACTGTCCACTATGACAAATGTCCACTTAAACTGAAGACACACATCCCTGGTTATTCATGTATTTCCAAACAGTAGAACCGAGGCGCAAAACTGAAATGATTTTATAGGATTCCAATTTTCAAGCATTTGTTAAAATGGATGTCGTTAGCCCCGATACAAAGAGAGGGCTCGTCAATTAAAGGGAATCTGTCACCCTAAATTGGCGGGATATTTAAATGATGGCAGTCAGGTCAGATGGGCGGTGTTTTGGGTACTTGCCTTAACATGTTGTTCGCCGCTTTCTCCATTATTTCTGGGAATTGTAGTTGTTGCCCTCCATATAACGTGCCTGCGCATTGCAATCTGCGGGCAAAGCATACTGCGCGTGCGCAATTCAAGATTGCAATGCGCAGGCGCGTTATATGGAGGGCAACGACTACAATTCCCAGAAATAATGGAGACAGCGGCGAACAACATGTTAAGGCAAGTACCCAAAACACCGCCCATCTGACCTGACTGCCATCATTTAAATATCCCGCCAATTTAGGGTGACAGATTCCCTTTAAGAGCTGGTGCTTTCACTTTCTGAAAGGCCTCACTAAATCTCATTGTGGCTCCTAAGCTTTGGCCTAGAGTGTAGATCATGTGATTGTAACAGTTAGGCCGGGGTCACACTGGCGACAGAATCGGACGACTGCAATACGATGAAATATCGTATTGCAGTCTGCCGTATGTTAATCTATGGAGCAGCTCCCAGTATCCGATTTTTTTTTGTGGTCCGTTTTAATCGTCCGAGTGCAATCGCAGCATGCTGCGATTGTCACTGATTGTGGGTCGACTATCGCCAATGCAAGTCTATGGGAGCGATGAAAAATCTGATTACAAACGCACCGCATGTGTGACTTGCGATTAAATCGCATCGGTGTCCTTTAGAAAAGCCGGCAATTCATCCCCAGCTATACTGTAAAATCACACTGACCGCTTTAATAAAGAATAGAAAGAATAGATATACACACATATATATATGTCATTGTGACATATATATATATATACATATATTTATAGTTCTTACACTTCTACATACTGTAATAGCCGCTAATTCAATTGCCGGCTTTTGTGAAATCACAGAAGCCGACATGAAATGATACATTGTTTAGACACAGTTAACCATGTCATTTCCTGTATTTTGATATATGGTTTGAACTTACAATTACAGAAGTGTATGTGTGCAAAATTTCAGACATGTAGGGGTTAATTAAAGGTGTAAATTCATTGAAAAAAAATGCGTGGGCTCCCGCTGTATTTTCTCCACCAGACAGACAAAGCAAGCAAGTGGGGGCAGATAATAATAGCCTAGGGAGGGTACATTTTTTTGGTGCCCCCCCTGGCTACTAACATCTGCCCCCAGACACCCCAGAAAGGGCAAATCTCTAATTAGATTTGCCCTTTCTGGCACTTTGCCCGTCTATTCCCATTGCCCTGTAGCGGTGGCGAATGGGTTAATAAGGGGTTACAGCCACCTTGCAATTGAAAGGTGACTGTAAGCCAGGTTAATAATTGAGAGCTGTCAATTAGACAACTATCAATTATTAATCCTATTGAAGTAAATAAAAAAACACACACTTTAAGAATAAATAATTTTAATGAAATAAAAACAAATTTTTTTGACCATCTTTTATTTTACTCTTAATCCGTGCGAAGCCCTTGATCTCCTAAAATAAATATAAAATAATAAAACAACATTATTCTTACCTATCTGGCGATCTGTCTCGTCCCATGATGTAATCCTTCACAAAGGGTTAACTAGCAATCAGCTAAGCAGCGCATCTAATGCTGCGTGCTCAGCTGATAGCTCCAGAATGAATGAGCTTATCTCCTGCCGACAGGAGAGGATGTGATTAATGAATGAAGCTTAATTGATTGTCTCCCACTTTCACCTTAGGTCAGGTCACTGAAGTGAAAGTGGCAATAAATCAATTAAGCTTCATTCATTCATCTCTTCCTCTTCTTTCACTGGGAGAGTAAAGGGTACTGCCACACTAAGCAATCCCGCTAGCGATCTCGTTAGCGTTGCATACTAATGAGATCGCTAGCGGATTGTTTCTATATCGCTAAATGCTGCCGCATTTAGCGATATAGTTAACGACGCTAATCGCCGTTAGCGATCTTCTTAACGACTTTAGCGGTACAAAAGTACCGCTAAATCGCTAAGAAAAGGTGCCACACAGCGATAAGATACTTACCCAGCGGGAGCTCCAGCGATGAAATAGGGTCCGGAGCGATTCCAGCGACGAGCGAGATCACAGCAGGAAGCTCGTCGCTGGAAGCTGCCGCACGATGAACAATATCGCTAACGGGATCGCTAAATAGTGACGTTTTTTAGCGATCCCGTTAGCGATATTGTTTAGTGTGGCATACCCTTTAGTTATTCATTCAGGGGGTTACAGCTAGGAGACAGCATTTAGCTCTCTGCTCGCTGTAACCTGTTAACCCTTTCTGATGGATTACACCGTGGGACCTGACTGTACATCGGATTGGTAAGAATAATTTTGCTTTTTATTTTATTTTTATTACAGGAAATGGTTTTAGCAGGAAAATAAAATATGGTCAAAAACTGTGTGATTATTTCATTAAACTTTTATTAAACTGTGTGTGTTTGATTTTTCTTTCATACAATAGGATTAATAATTGATAGTTGTCTAATTGACAGCTCTCAATTATTAACCTGGCTTACAGTCACCTTTCAATTGCAAGGTGGCTGTAACCCCTTATTAACCCATTCGCCACCGCTACAGGGCAATGGGAATAGACGGGCAAAGTGCCAGAAAGGGCAAATCTAATTAGAGATTTGCCCTTTCTGGGGTGTCTGGGGGCAGATGTTAGTAGCCAGGGGGGGCACCAAAAAAATGTACCCTCCCTAGGCTATTATTATCTGCCCCCACTCGCTTGCTTTGTCTGTCTGGTGGAGAAAATACAGCGGGAGCCCACGCATTTTTTTTCAACGAATTTACACCTTTAATTAACCCCTACATGTCTGAAATTTTGCACACATACACTTCTGTAATTAAATACAGGAAATGACATGGTTAACTGTGTCTAAACAATGTATCATTTCATGTCGGCTTCTGTGATTTCACAAAAGCCGGCAATTGAATTAGCGGCTATTACAGTATGTAGAAGTCTAGGAACTATAAATATATATATATATATATAAATGCCACAATTACATGTGTATATATATATGTGTTCTATGTGTATATATCTATTCTTTCTTTTGTGATTTAAATACTATTCTTTTGGATCCATTATATGTCAGTTTTACAAGCCTGCGAGAAATTCTCACAAGTCGGATGAAAATCGGATGTTACAAGGTACACACACATGCGACTAAATCGCATTTTTGAAGGAAAATCGGATGCCAGGCGGATGTGTGATGTTTTCATTTTGTTCCGATAATCGACCGACTAAAACGGTCCGATTTTTTGTAGTTGTGTCTGACCCCAGCCTTATGGGAAAGGGGCTTATAACTCCCCATGAATGAGGGTCTGTCTTTTTGGGGATCACAAAATGCCGTCCGCCCTGATTTCTGGTCTGCAGGTGCCGCACGGCAGCTTCTCTTCCAGGTGAGTTTGCACTTGGTATTCCTCGCACTCTTCATCAGATCCATGAACTGAATGTCATAAAATATTCAGCGATGTAGAAGACAAAAGCCGATGGCTTCAGTTTCGAGAAAACCATCTGCCGCTGCTCTCTGTAGATGATATCGGTTACAGTTTGTCATGTTTGTAACAGGTCCAGAAAAGCTTGTTAAATGGCTATTCCGTCGAAGGAAGAGCTTGCCCAAAGGAGAGGAGTTTCCGTAGGATCATAGTCTGTAATGTACAGACGGCATAGGAGCTGCGTACACAAAACGGTGGGATACTTATATGCCAAGACTCTTTCCAAATTAGTCTCCATTTCAATTTAAAGTTTTCACGCTCTAATACTTCGGTCTCCAATCCGCATACAACTACCACTTCTAGCGTTGCAGCACAGCCAGTAATTGTTCAGGCATGCTGGAGTGGTAGTTCCACAAGAGCTGGAAAGCTGCATGTTGAAACCCACTGTTTTGTTATAACCAAATAATGGCAAAGTCAACCCCTTTAACGATGCAGACAATTTTTACGTTTTGCACTTTTGTTTGTTTCCATCTTATTCCAGGAGCAAAACATCATTTTTTTTTTCAGTCGACATTTCCTGCGAAAAGTAACCCCTCCTAATCAGTTTTCAGAGATCGCTTTCATTTTACCACGCAATTTGATGTACAATGATTATAAAAAATTTTTTTTTTTTTTATGCCAGTCATTGTGTGGTACAAATGACCTGGTACCACGAACCCTCAGGACTGCATAATTGTGATGATACCAAACTCATCTTTAGTGTTTTTATTTTTTGCTGTATTCTTTTAATTTGTGCCTGTTTAAGATTTTTTACTACTTTTTGGGGCTTTTGTTTTTTTTTTGTACCCAGAAATTTTTGTGTAAATGTTAGCATTGGATCTTTAATATGCAAATTGCCTCTTCAAAAAAAAGATGACTTGAACTCTATAGCGCCACCTATTGGAAGTAGCGATCCTACAAGTCACAATCAACCCTTTAACGAGTCTTGTAATATGACTTAGGATAAAAGCCAAATCGGTATCTCCACACGGTGTTTCAGACTAATGGTCCTCGTCAGTGCAAAGTAGGAGAGATCTGATTTGGCTAGATGAGAGGCTCTGGACTAAGGGCTGGGTCTCAGCGATACACCAGCGATCCCGACAACGATCAGGATTGCTGGTGTATCGCTACATTATCGCTGTTGAGCTGCCAAACAGACAGCTCAGGCAGCGATCAGTACAAGCGACACTGCGGGTAAAGATCGCTTAGTTACCCGCAGTGTACCTTGGATACCAGCGCTCTGATGCAGGGAGCTGGTAACCAAGGTACACATCGGGTTTCCAGGTGCTGCGTGGTGCCTGGAAACCCGCTGTGTACCTTGGTTACCAGCTCCCTGCTTCAGGGAGCTGGTATCCAAGGTACACAGCGGGTTTCTAGGCACAGCCCCGCGCCTGGAAACCCGCTGTGTACCTTGGTTACCAGCGGATCGTTGGTCTCCCACCTGTCACACGCAGCGATGCGTGCCTGTCAGCGGGAGACCAGCGATCAAAAAAATGTCCAGGACATTCAGCGACGATCAGCGATACCCGGCAGGGGGCTGATCGTCGCTGAATGTCACACACAGCGATATCGCTGGTGAGATCGCTGCTGCGTCACAAAACTAGTGACTCTGTGTGAGACGGGGGCTTAAGGTCTAGGGGGTAAGGTTTCTCCTTGTGGAGAGTGACATACCAGCTCTGGCGTGTTCAGGTCCTCTTCAAAAAAAGAGGACTTGAACTCTATAGCGCCACCTATTGGAAGTGGCGATCCTACAAGTCACAATCAACCCTTTAACGAGTCTTGTAATATGACTTAGGATAAAAGCCAAATCAGTATCTCCATTTGCAGACACGGTGTTTCAGACTAATGGTCCTCGTCAGTGCAAAGTAGGAGAGATCTGATTTGGCTGGATGAGAGGCTCTGGACTAGGGTCTAAAGCAGGGGTGGGCAATTAATTTTGCCAGGGGGCCGCATGAGAAATTGGGATGGTTTTGGAGGGCCGGACTAATATAATTAACTCTGTTCTACCACTTAATACATGTATATATATAATATATATATATATACTGTATATATACATACCTGCCCATTATCATCATCTTCTCCCCATCATCATCAATGCCTCCCCATTATCAGCTATGCCTGCCCATCATCATCTTCTCCCCATCATCAATGCCTGCCCATTATCATCAATGCCTGCCCATTATCATCATCTTCTCCCCATCATCATCAATGCCTCCCCATTATCAGCAATGCCTGCCCATCATCATCTTCTCCCCATCATCAATGCCTGCCCATTATCATCAATACCTGCCCATTATCATCTTCTCCCCATCATCATCAATGCCTGCCCATCATCATCATCTTCTCCCCATCATCAATGCCTGCCCATTATCATCAATGCCTGCCCATCATCATCATCTTCTCCCCATCATCAATGCCTGCCCATTATCATCAATACCTGCCCATTATCATCATCATCTTCTTCCCATCATCATCAATGCCTGCCCATCATCATCTTCTCCCCATCATCAATGCCTGCCCATTATCATCAATGCCTGCCCATTATCATCATCTTCTCCCCATCATCATTATCTTCTCCCCATCATCATCAATGCCTCCCCATTATCAGCAATGCCTGCCCATCATCTTCTCCCCATCATCAATGCCTGCCCATTATCATCAATGCCTGCCCATTATCATCATCTTCTCCCCATCATCATCAATGCCTCCCCATTATCAGCAATGCCTGCCCATCATCACACACAGACAGCACATAAGCACTCTCTCACATACATACACACACACACACACACAAAGCACCGCACTACATAGACACAGACACACACAGAGACACGTCTTACCTGTCCAGCGTCCCCGCTCTCTGACACAGCCGGCCGCTGAATGATGACGTCATTCAGCGGCCGGCTGTGAGAGGAAGCGCCGGTGGAGCCCGGAGCTGCAGCAGCGGAGGCACGGGAAAGGTAAGTATTGTGCCAGCTGATGCCGGGGCCCTGAGACTGCCGGAGCGCCTCCGCGGGCCGGTCACTGACACCGGGCCGGAGCGGCCGCGGGCTGCCCCTTGCCCGGGTCTGGTCTAAAGAGTAAGGTCTCTCCTTGTGTAGAGTGACATACCAGCTCTGGCGTGTCGAGGTAAGGAGGCTTATTCGCCGTGCAATGCTCCTCTGGGAAATTTAATATGCAAATTGCCTCTTCAAAAAAAGAGGACTTGTACTCTATAGCGCCACCTATTGGAAGTAGCGATCCTACAAGTCACAATCAACCCTTTAACGAGTCTTGTAATGTGACTTAGGATAAAAGCCAAATCAGTATCTCCATTTGCAGACACGGTGTTTCGGACTATTGGTCCTCATCAGTGCAAAGTAGGAGAGATCTGATTTGGCTAGATGAGAGGCTCTGGACTGGGGTCTGGGGGGTAAGGTCTCTCCTTGTGGAGAGTGACATACCAGCTCTGGCGTGTCGAGGTAAGGAGGCTTATTCGCCGTGCAATGCTCCTCTGGGAAATTTAATATGCAAATTGCCTCTTCAAAAAAAGAGGACTTGTACTCTATAGCGCCACCTATTGGAAGTAGCGATCCTACAAGTCACAATCAACCCTTTAACGAGTCTTGTAATGTGACTTAGGATAAAAGCCAAATCAGTATCTCCATTTGCAGACACGGTGTTCGGACTATTGGTCCTCGTCAGTGCAAAGTAGGAGAGATCTGATTTGGCTGGATGAGAGGCTCTGGACTAGGGTCTGTCACTTTACTGGATCACATTAGAACGTGCTGTAACATCTACTAATGACACAAGACAAAAACAAAACATAAAGGTTTGATTCATTACTTCTGTTTTACTCTTAATTTTTACTTTAAAGACCCCGTAGAGGACTGGAAGCTGTCATCGCCTTATCACTGGTGTTACATTATATAGGAAATATTGCAATCCCACCTTGTGGCTGGTCTTTGTGGGAGTATGACAATGGCAGAGTCGGAGGCTTTCATGGTAACCCATCAGCACCCCACCATCGGTTTGAAAATGGATGCCTGAGCAGGACTGCACCACGTCAATGCAGTTGTCAGAAAACAGCAGCACTTAAGTGGTTAAATAATAAATAACTCATCGCTGCTGATAAAGGCCAATAGGGAGTGAGGGGTTAATGTCCCGTTTGCTCAGAATGGCACTGTTTGCTCCGGTTGTGTTGACCTCAACTTTTTTTATTTTTTTTTATTTGTTAGATTCTTTTTTAGTTAATAATTAACCTGACTGATCCAGGTATAAACCCCAACCTCGTGGCCGGAAACGACATAATATATTGTATAGGTATCTCAGGAGTATTCCTCGCCACATGCACCCGGTGGGTATCACTGGACCAGATATACAGTCTGGTATTGGCCTTGTTTTCATTATTTTGCCACTTACTTGTTTTTTATACTACAGTTTGGCAAGGGCATAGGGTCCTGTGTACGTGTATGGCAGTAGCATAGGTGACACATTCCCTACAGTCACCAGTAAATATGGTGCTCATCACCAACTAGTATGTTTATTCCTGTAAATTCTGGGGTTAAAGGGATTGTCCAGTTACTAATCTCGGGGAGATGACTATTTTATTACATTCCCTTTTTAAACCTGTAATCCGACACCGTAATCTTGGGAGTAGGACCGATCTGATGTTCCCTCGTGAAGGCCTCATCATGTTGTCATCCACGTGGTCTCCAGACTAATCTCCAGGTAGCAATACACCCAAGACAAAAGTGGGGTTCATCGCTGACAAGGATAGACCTCCATTTCTGTTTTGCTGGAAGTCAAAAGGTCACTGAAAAGGCCTTCACAAGGAAATATCGCACTCCTGGGATGGATTACATTGATTGCTGGTGGAACCAGTGCTGCCGCCATTTTTCCAGCATGTGCAAGGAGCCATTTCTCAGCATGACAACACCAGGCCATATACTGCTCCTACTACTGTGAGTGACCTAAATGTGCTCCCATGGCTGCAGCGTCTCCGGACTTCTCTCCTATCGAGCACATCTGTTAGGTCATTGGTCTGTGATTACATAGGAGCTGCCAGCAGAGGATTTTGATGACTTTCCCAAGTGCATTCATCGGCAGAATTTTCATCAGATAACCATTAATGACCTCAGTGGTAGTAGGCGAGTATGGAAGTGACAATTCTGCACGAGGCTCATACTCCAAAGTGCATGAATTGAGTTGAGGTTTTCTAAAATGTCTTCATTTTTTTCTGTGCAAATTGTCTCTTCAAACAAAGAGGACTTGAACTCTATAGCGCCACCTATTGGAAGTAGCGATCCTACAAGTCACAATCAACCCTTTAACGAGTCTTGTAATATGACTTAGGATAAAAGCCAAATCAGAATCTCCATTTGCAGACACGGTGTTTCGGACTGTTGGTCCTCGTCAGTGCAAAATAGGAGAGATCTGATTTGGCTGGATGAGAGGCTCTGGACTAGGGTATAAGGGGTAAGGTTTCTCCTTGTGGAGAGTGACATACCAGCTCTGGCGTGTCGAGGTTCATTTTTTTCAGCATCTTCAGACCTGTCTCCATTCTGTGAATTTTTTAATTCCACAACTTTTCCTTCTTGGTGCTGCAATCTCAATGTTGTGTGTGCTCCCAAAGTCAAATTTGGCTGATTTTGGCAACCTTATGGCCTCATTCACACGTTAGTGTTTAAACATGTACATGAAAAAATGATAGGGTTGTCATCAGTGTGTCCGTTTTGGTCATCGGTGTTTTTCATGAGTGGACAAATAAATTACAAAGCTTCTCCCATAGCAGTGTTGTATTCTCCCCCCCGTGTGCTGGACGCGTTCACGGACCCATAGACTTGTATTGGACTTTTTCATTTTGCACTGACACACGGTCTGCAAAAAACATGGTCATGTGAACAGCAGCATAGGTTATAATACGGATGTGTCGTATCCGTGAAAAAAAAAGCGGATAAGGTTACCTGGTCATGATGGTGGTCATACAATTTGTCAGGGACTTAAGTCTTGGTTCATCAAGATCGACATTGTTCTCACTGGTCCCGATGAGGGGTGTGCTCCTGATTCATGAATCAGGAGGGTCTTTGCCCCAAATATCACTACGGTCACCACGCCTCATTCCTCCCCAGCTCTGCCCATCTTGGAGTTGGCCAAAACTTGTGAAAATGCCAAAAGTTGCTCAATTTTTGCGAAACTCCACATTGCACAAAAACTTTGCATCTTTTCAAAGTGTTCCAGGATTTTGGTAAAATCTCTTTGATGCATCGGGGGCCGCGGTGTGCCCATAGCGTTCTGGACTGTGATCTGCTCAACGTGGGATATGAGGGGGCAGCCTGTGAATGGGGATTGGTGCAGAAAGAAGCCAATTCCCATTGGAGGCTGAATGACAAGGAAACTGTTCTTGTAAATATAATTTTTAGCCTTGATGTGGAAGGAATCAGGAAAACGCCGAGGTATTGAATAAGGAGAAAGCGACCAACCCTTCCTTTGGTCTCCAAATTCTGGTCTGTCCCTTTAAAAATCATGACAACTCGCAATTCCTGTGTCTGGTGGGATGTAGCAGCTCTTTCTGTTCAGTAGTGGTCTATACCAGCACTATGTGTACCAGAACCAGCAAAAGTGACGACACTGACAACGCTGCACACGATCCGCCCTCTGTACACAGAACAAGGATCCACTATACAAATCTTTGTAGAAAATGCTATATGATGGTATTCTAGTCTTGATTTGTTTTAGAGCAGTCAAGCCCCCGATCACTCTAAGGCCTCGTTCACACGTTCAGTATTTGATCAGTATTTGTAAGTCAAAATCAGGAGAGGAGCAATCAGAGGAAAAGTATAAGGCCGGCGTCACACTGGCGAGTGTGATGCGAGTAAGTCGCACGACTGCGAAGTATGGGTGTGGGGAAAAAATTATATATTTTTCGGGAGTTTAAGAACACCAGAGTTAAGATCCTCATCTCTGTGCCGGAGTGGAGAGAGGGAGGATTGGCCCTGCCCAATTTTACACAGAGATGTACATAACATGGTGTAGTGCCGCATCCCCCGTGGTGGAGCTCCAGAGAAATTACATGCTTACTGTCAAGCTTTCCTAACTGATCGCTGGAGGTCTCGGAACACAAACCCTTTCCGATTCGATTATTGTTACTGGATTGTTCGGAGAACCCCTGCCAGCTGTTTTTATGTCCCCATAGTTAATGGGGGGGGGGGGCGGTCGTGCTGCTTTTGGCTCAGGAAGGATAAAAACACGACTGAGATTTTGTCTCTGACAATAATTCCTGAATTGATAAAAGTAAAACTAACCTTATTTGACATCTGTTCCTGGTGACACTTAAGGGCAGATCTTCCCTGTTACTACATTAAGCTAGGCGTGTCGCCACTTACTAGTGCCGCAGGTAACGTAAATATGACTCCACAAGGATAGGGCGGTATTTAATCACCTATACGGATGTAATTCACTGTACATGTAGCCAGATGGGATGTTTTGCATGTAAAACACCATCAATCACGGTGCAGGATCCATTTTTTTTTTTTTCGCTCCAAGAGATCTTAAATACAGTCAAATAAAATCTCACCGTTTTGTGCATGCAGCTCCTATACAAAACGATATGTCTCCATGGTTACACGCTGCAAACAAGTCTGAGCCTGGAGTAAACAGCAGAAGGAACAAGCCCAATGTCTGATTTGCGAAGGTTACCCCCAAGCGGCACGTGATCCATTCATCTTTGCAGGAGCGGAAATAGAAATCCTAGTATTATTATTATTCATTTTTATAGCGCCATTTATTCCATGGTGCTTTTCATGTGAGAGGGAGCGAGTATAGACAAGTACAGTAAATATGAGCAATACAGGACACACACAAGTACAGAAGGAGAGATGACCCTGCCCGCGAAGGCTCACAATCTACAGGGATGGGTGAGGATACACTAGGAGAGGGTAGAGCTGGTCGTGCGATGGTTCAGTAGCCTGAGCATCACTGCAGGTTGTAGGCTTGTCGGAAGAGGTGGGTCTTCAGGTTCTTTTTGAAGGTTTCCATGGTAGGCGAGAGTCTGATGTGTTGGGGTAGAGAGTTCCAGAGTATGGGAGAGGCACGGGAGAAGCTTTGTATACGGTTGTGGGAAGAAGAGATAAGAGGGGAGTAGAGAAGGAGATCTTGAGAGGATCGAAGGTTGCGCGAGGGTAAGTAACGGGAGACCATGTCACAGATGTATGGAGGAGACAGGTTGTGGATGGCTTTGTATGTCATAGTTACGGTTTTGAACTGGAGCCCCTGGACGATAGGAAGCCAATGAAGGGCTTGGCATAGGGGAGAGGCTGGGGAATAACGGGGAGACAGGTGGATTAGTCGGGCAGCAGAATGTAGGATGGATTCCCCAGCCTCTCCCCTATGCCAGGCCCTTCACTGGCTTCCTATTGCCCAGGGGCTCCAGTTCAAAACCGTAACTATGACATACAAAGCCATCCACAACCTTTCTCCTCCATACATCTGTGACATGGTCTCCCGTTACTTACCCTCGCGCAACCTTCGATCCTCTCAAGATCTCCTTCTCTGCTCTCCCCTTATCTCTTCTTCCCACAACCGCATACAAGACTTCTCCCGTGCCTCTCCCATTCTCTGGAACTCTCTACCAGGGGTGGGATTCAGCCGGTTCTCCCCGGTTCGATGGAACCGGTTGTTCAAAAAGCAGCCGGTTCCCCGAACCGGGGAGAATCAGAGCAGCGATCCGGTACCATGGGAGTAATGTGCGCAGTGCACAGAGCTGCTGTCTCACCAGAGAGGAGCTTCTTCCTTCCTGGCCGCAGCAGCTGTAGTTTCACTTTCTGTTGTGCAGGCTCTGGTTGTCTCAGGCACGCTGGTCCTAGTGCCCTCTGTGTGTGCAGACACTGGACACTTCCTGCTCCTGCCTCAGTCACTGCCTGCAAGCTTCATGGTAAGAGGGGATGGAGTTTATTAAATTCATTCTGCTCAGGCATGTCATGGTCACTGTGGGGGGATGTGAGAGGATGGGGGTATTGTGGGGGAGGGGTACAGGGCACTGGGGTGAATGTAAGAGGATGGGGTATTGTGGGGGCTAGGGCACTGGGGGTTAATGTGAGAGGATGGGGTATTGTGGGGGAGGGGTACAGGGCACTGGGGTGAATAAGAGGATGGGGGTATTGTGGGGGCTAGGGCACTGGGGGGGTTAATGTGAGGATGGGGGTATTGTGGGGGAGGGGTACAGGGCACTGGGGTGAATAAGAGGATGGGGGTATTGTGGGGGCTAGGGCACTGGGGGGGTTAATGTGAGAGGATGGGGTATTGTGGGGGAGGGGTACAGGGCACTGGGGTGAATGTAAGAGTATGGGGTATTGTGGGGGCTAGGGCACTGGGGGGGTTAATGTGAGAGGATGGGATATTGTGGGGGCTGGCGCACAGGGGTTGATGTGAGAGGATGGGGTATTGTGAGGGAGGGTGGGCAGGTCACTGGGGTTGAATGTAAGAGGATGGGGTATTGTGGGGTCAGTGGGACAGAACACTAAGGGGTGCATGTGAGACGATGGGCTGTTGGGTGTGGGTGGGGGACAGGGGAGGTAGGGGCTTTTTTTTACTTGTGAGCTCGTTAATACTTTAATAATAGATTAATATTTCAGTATTATTATAACAAGGGCATAGACAGACGGCCGAATAACTCATGCGAGGATCGCACTGCAATCCTCGGACTTGCTGGTACCGCTCCTGACATGAGCGCGACTGCCATGTATAATATATGGTATATACAGCGTAGTGTCGCATACACTGCTGTATTATACAATATACAACAGTTCTAATGCTCCATACCTAATATGCAGGATAATGTACAGTGTATATGATGTAACCTGTATAAGATGCGACATTGGCTTGCCCCCCCCTAGTTTTGATCCTGGGTACGCCCATGTCCGGTACTATTTTGCAGCCAGCTTGCAGCGCCGCAACACACCGCCAGCCCCGGCCCCCGCGGACTGTTTCTCTGCAGTGCGGCGATTGGGTAGCGGCGCGGCCGCGGCCATCTTCTTTAGTCACAAGGCGGAGAGAAGAGAGGTACTGTGTGAGCTGAGCTGCGGCGCTGCCTGGGCCCTGGAGTGGAGCTGGAGGAGTGTGTCTGTGTGGACTGAGGTGGTCTGACCAGCGTCTATCTATGATAGATAGACGCCGGTCAGAGTAGTAAGGCCTCCATGGAAGAGCAGTTCTTCTAGCCCCCTGCATTGTCTTCTTCTCTGGAGAGCTGGAGGTCTATGCTCAGAGCTGTCTGTAGGGCATAGCTGTAGAAAGCCACCCAGCTGGAGACAGACCACCAGCTCCCAGATCCTGGTGCCTTCTTAGACATTATTACCGAGAAGCTTGCAATCCACTTGTATGTACCCAGGTGTATAGAGTCACATTTACATCCTGCGGCTTTTTATACGGTCTACTTTATAAAGATGACAGTAATACCTATATCGTACCTTAGTTACTGTACATGCAGTGGTGGTGGGGGAACTGTAATTTCCAGCATTGCATATTGGCATCTGATCTATAGAGATTACTGCAGGTAATACAATAAATATGTTCTATTATTACAATCACTAGTATAAGTCCCAGCATCTCCCCATTTGTCTAGATATTAGACACACGTTTATTATTCAGATATAATGTAGTATCGACTTTAGACTGATCCAATCGTATTTTTGGTCAGAAGAAAAAATGGCAGCACGCACGAGTTGCATCCGATTATGAGATCGCACTCAGCCAGGCAAATCAGTGAGTCCGTGAAAAAAAAAATCAGACTGCACTCGGATGACATCTGAATGCAGTCTGATTTTCACAGCTTTACAGAATGAAGAAGATGGGGAACTTTTTATTTCCACCTTCTCCACATCCGCGAAAAACGGAGCACGCTGTGAGCACACTCTGATCAAACTCCGATCAGAGTGTGATTAGCTTAATCGGAACGATTTTCTCGGATGAGACAAAATACGGTCGTGTGACCCTATCCTTAGAGAAATAAATACATTATTATTATTATTGATGAGCAAATGTGCTTGTTTGTTAGGCAATCCCTGCATGTGTTGCGGGTGTCGAACAGCCATGAGACATGCAACCGCGGGGACTGGAACATATTTTTCGAGCATGCAGAAGACATTCGGTTAGAACCCGAGCATGCTCAGATAACACCTTATCCGAGTACGTTCACTCATCACTAATTATTGTATATTGTATTTCTGGATAGAAGGTAGAACTGTAAGTCCCAGCTACATAATACTATAGTTTAATCTTCAGTTCAGTATGAGACTAGAAAGAGACTTCTTAATCAGAATGTAGTGCACAGCCTGGCCAGCCGGTCAGTCAAGTGAGACAGCTGCATAGAAATATATATATAGAAATATATGCAGCTGTCACACTCGGGTCAGGAGAGCCGCTGGCCAGAATGTGCACTGTTCTGATCTCATTCCAATTTATTGTTTTTCAACTGACTGCGCCCCTACTTATATGTTTGAGGAAAAGGTGTGTGTAAATGGGTGTGGCTTTAAAAATGGGTGTGGTTTTAAAATGGGTGTGACTTAAATGGGTGTGGTTTTTCCAACGCACAAACACAGAACCTGTTGTTAAAAATTTGAATCCCACCCCTGCTCTCTACCCCAACACATCAGACTCGCGCCTACCATGGAAACCTTCAAAAAGAACCTGAAGACCCACCTTTCCAACAAGCCTACAACCTGCAGTGATCCTCAGTCTACTGAACCATCGCACGACCAGCTCTACCCTCTCCTAGTGTATCCTCACCCATCCCCTGTAGACTGTGAGCCTTCGCGGGCAGGGTCCTCTCTCCTTCTGTACTTATGTGTGTCCTGTATTGCTCATATTTATTGTACATGTAAAGCGCCATGGAATAAATGGCGCTATAAAAATGAATAA
>JARQOD010000001.1:439628851-439707325 GCA_033576555.1 Oophaga sylvatica | reverse complement strand
CCTCTAAATGGAGACTTGACTAAATCAACTATAGGATATGGCACATGTATTGTGAGATAGTTCAGCAGCTTTGGTATTACTGCAGAGCTGCTGCAGAACATCCTGCAGGGTGTAGACTCATTTTAGGCTGCAGGGGAAGGGACTAACTTGTTAAATTGTCTGGACCTACAAAGGACATGTAGCTATATTGCATCAGATGACACACACACACACAGTCCACTACTTTTTGCTTAGGATAGATCAATGTGTGATCGGCCGGGGTCCGACATCTAGCACACCCGCTGATCAGGTGTCCGGAAATAGTCACTTTCAGAGTTGGCCATCTACGGATAGTGGCTGCCGCAGGGTACTACACATCCGCCTACTATTGATTTGCACAGGAGGCGATGTGCAGTACCAAGCTTCAGCCACTACCAGAAGATGGGGCAGCTCCGCAAGCGATTTCCCACCAGCAGCCACCAACAAAGTTAACAGCTGATTGGCGGGGGAACACCAGTAACAAGACATTGATGTAGGCCAATGGAAAAGTGGCGGACAACCTACTTAATAATAGACATTTAGGTCGGGACTTACGTTCGACCGAATGTGGGCTCTTCTGTCAGTCGGTTGCGTGACAAAAATCAGCGGCAGATCCACTGTGGTCGACCATGGAATAGTAGAAGGGCATGAACCATTTTCTACTAACTCAGACACGTTCTCTTCATTAATAAACTTTCTCTCCTACAAAATTACAAAAAAAAAAAAAAAAATGTCAGATAACATCTTGCATACAATTATGAAATTAGCCATTAACCCTTTCAGGGATAGGGATTTTAACACTGGTAACAAGTGGGCCGAACCATCGCACTCGTTTACCATATGAACAATGGGACGGTATACTCTAAGCAAAACTGGTTCGTTACCCCACCCCTTCTCGGTACAGTTGGTCACCCCTTGCTGCGCTGTGTACATGTGGCTGTGCACTTTGATGTAGTCTTTTCTTATGGTAAGGAGACTTCATTGTAAAAGACTTGGCTGCTCCAGAAATATAATATATATTTCTGGAGCAGCCAAGTCTTATACAATGAAGTCCCATAATAATATAAATCATTATACAATGACTGGGCCAAACTATACATTATAATATAAATATGTCTGACTGCTGGGAGCCAAGTATGAGAACAGGGGCCCGTGTCAGTGTTAGCTGCATATCATGTTGCAGCTTGCAGTTATTACATGTGCCAACAGATGGCAGCACCAACAGTCATCCCAATGTAATTCCGATGATCTACATCAGTGGTTTCCCAAACTCCAGTACTCGCGGCCCCCCCAACAGATCATATTTGTAGGATTTCCTTATTATTGCACAGGTGAGAGAACATGTGGCAATTTCTGCTGCTTTGATAATACTGCACAGGTGATGCAATAATTAAGGAGATCCAGAAAACATGATGTGTGGGGGCCCTAAGGACTGAAGCTTTCGAAATACTGATCTAGATCAGACTTGGCATCCTGTACCACTGCAGACTTTAAAACTACAACTCCCAGCATGCCCTGGATCGCCCCTGTTCTTAGAGTATTCCCATCTCCAAGATCCTATGTATGAAGTAGGTGTAATAATAATATTAGCAAATACCTCTAATTAGAAATGTAGCATAGTTCTAACTCACTATGTCTCTTTCCTGTGTGCAGGCATTGCAGGACCTTGGGTATTCATGGTTAGGACAACTGATATAGTAACAGTTAGCTAGTTGCTAATGGTTGTAACCATGGATACCTAAGGGCCTGCACATGAGTAAAGAGGCATTAGAATTAGAAAAACTATAATACATTTCTAATTGGAGGTATTTGGTAACATCATTATTACACCTACTACATACCCAGGATCATGGAGATGGGAATACCCCTTTAAGATTAGGGAACTACAAATATAGTCATCACCAAACACTTTATGGCAGTGGATAGATTATTTTGCTTTAAACACAATTATAGAGTCACTTTCACATGTCCATGTGTCACAGAACAGTTGTAGGTTTCCCCAACCCATAGGAATATAGGAGGCTGTGGAGCTCGGATCAGGAGACCTGCAGCATAGCGACACATGGATGAGTGACAACACACTGACCCACAGACCACGTCCTATTCTGATCCTCAAGATGGGATAATAGGACATGCTCCTGGGCTCAGAGATCTCATTCAGATAAGTGATTTTAATGGGGCAGTGTGCTGTCCAATAATAAACACAACACATACACCATAATCAGGCAGCACGCTGCTGAATGCAGGTAGAACGTATTACTCACCTGCAGAGAATTGCTGTTCACACCGTAGAAGAGGTTCTTCCATGGTCCAAAGCACTCGGAGGATTTGGTCAGCTCGATAACCAGGTTGTCCGCTGACACGCGGACCACGATATCGTGGGTGTTCAGACTATACTGCGGCAGGAAAGACACAAATAAAACATACGGAGAGTTCGTCGTCTTGGCACAAAAGCGGATTTCGCACTGGTAACTGCTGGCCTCGGAGGTGACGCTGTGTTGGTCGATATCCTTCACGTGGATGAGGAGAGTCAATGTGGTGGCATCCTGGGAACAGGTAAACAGGGGACATTCGGGGTGGTCCTGAGGTTCGGAGCATAGAGGGACCATCTCGGTGTCTTCAGTGGTCCCGCTGTCTCTGGGGGCTGGCAGATGAGCCGGCGTTAGTTTGGGGAGGTTCTGCTGGACCACGGGCACAGTGATCACCAGCTGCCTCTTGATCTTGTTGAATTGGGCCGTGCCGCGCTCGTCCTCCACCAGGTAGGGCAGTGTGAGCTGCAGCTTGTAGGCCGCCGGCTTCTGGGACTCCAGACTCAGGTCTTTGCCCTTGATGTGGAGGTTGACGTCACTAGTGGAGCCCAGCAGCGGCAGGTCCACGGTAATCACCAGCTCCTTCGGCACCGGGCTGGGCACAGAGTCCCTGGCATCTCGGTAGTCCTGCAGGTCCGTATAGGAGCGGTGTCGGATGGTGTACCGTGGGACGGTGGGCTCCAGGGAAGTTGGCCTTTCACGGTGGGGCTTAATGGGCGCGGCCCGGGTGGTCTTCCTGCTCCTTTTCTTCTCATCGTAGGGATAAGGGAAGCGCAGCGGGTCAGTGGGGTCCTGCGGTTTGGGGGCCGCTCCTGCCACTGGTTTGCGGATAACGGCAGTCTGTGGGACCCCCTTATAGCTCTCGCTCAGGGTCGTGACGTTGCTGGGATCCAGGGCCACGCTGAACTGCTGGGACACGGTGCTCACCGCGGTCATGTCCACCATGGAGCGGAACTTGTCACTCCTGGAGGCCAGGCGCAGGGTGTTCGGGTGGAAGACCACGTCGTAGATGAGCTCTCTGCAGCCGGCCGGGCCCTTCTCCTCTCTGGGGAGGGTCAGGGTGCAGGGCAGGATCCAGTGCTGCCCGAGCCGCCCGTCCTTGTCGGCCCCGGGCACACAGTGCGGCTTACTGACCACAGCGCTACTGCACACGTTCAGGTAACACGTCTGACCCCCGTTCACACTGGTCTTCAGCACATGCCCGGGGTCGGGGTAAACGAACTGCACTTCCATCCCTCTCTCCCGCTCCATCTCACGGATCTCCTGCTCATAGCGGCGCCGATTCTCAGGGTTGCTCAGCTCCTCCGCATACTGAGCGAAAAGCTCCCGGAAACGGGCGTCCTGGAAAGCGACCTTAAAGCGCTCCAGCTCCTCCGAGGTCACGTTCAGCTCCTCCAGCTTGGTCGCCATTCTAGTCCTGCACTGATCACCTAGGAGACGGGCGCACAGTGATGAGCCAAAAGCAGATCTGCGACAGAGCGCGGGGTGATGACTTAAGAGGAGAACGGAGACAGGGCGGTGATTGGCTGCAAATTATCACGAGACGCGAAAGCCACGCCCTCAGCCAATGAGGAGAAAGCGTTGCGCTGGTTGCCATGGTGAGCAGAGATCGCGGTTATTTACAGAATCCAGCGTAGAGCGTGTATAGAGAGCTGTTGTGTACACAGGGCGGGAGGGGGCGGCCGTTTCCCAGCGTGCACTGCAGCACAGCATGGGGGGCTCTATTGTATGGGTTATATTTACAGTCACATAGTGGCCACAAAAAGGTTTATGTGTGATCGCTGGGGGGAGCTCCTGGGGTCAATCCCAATGCACAATCTGCTGCTTTCGATGCTAATTTGCCGTTTTCCATTATAAAGGATGAAATTAGCAACTGTAAACCTGCATGTAACACGTGTAAGGATCTGTAGCCAAGTACCAGGTGGGGACAAAGGGGCACAAGATTGGGTTATTCTCTAGGCAGGGCCGGTTTTAGGCAAAGTTTAACATGGGGCCCAAATGCTAACACATTGCATCATCACACAGAAGCATTTCGGTTGTATTTACATGCGCTGAGTTCAGACCGCTAAATGAATGTGATCAACAATATTGAAATCGTTCAGCACTTGTTCCCGGCCTCTTTCCACCGGCTAGGAACAGTGATGGGGACAGAATGATCACTAATAGATCACCATACAGTATCATGTTATTAGCAGCACATCTGCAGTTTACACCCTATAGTCCTCCATATAATATAATGTGCCCCATAGTCCTCCATGTGTGCATGAGACTTCTCTGAAATCACATCACTTTTGCAGGTACTGTAAAACGGGAAATCAGACATAAGAAAGAGGTGCAGATAACCATGTCTTGTAGAATAAAAACAACCTTTATTAGCATGTAAAATAGATAACCATACAGCTAGCCAATGCAGTGGTCCACTAACCAGTAAATCAGAACAAATAAAGTATGATCAGTCTGGGAACACGATTAAGTCATAGCAAACATATGGAGGGTTACAGGACCCATGAATAACATAATAAATAGTAAATGTGCAATACAGTAGTCCACAGATAATATATGTCCCCTCTTAAAGCATCCAAAGACAATTAGCCCAAACCAAAAGATGTATCAGATAAAAATGAACACAATTTATTTATTATATGTTATCCATGGGTACGGTAACACTCCATGTTTGCTATGACTTAAAGAATGATCAGTCTGGGAACATGATTATTTATTCAGAATTACTGGTTTGCGGACCACTGCATTGGCTAGCTGTATGGTTATCTATTTTACATTCTGTACTAATAAAGGTTGTTTTTATTCTACATTACATGTTTATCTACACCTCTTTCTTTTATCTGATTCCTATTAATTAGGTGTTAACTAATCACTTTAGTCCTTTACATTTAGTATCATATTATACTATTTAATATATACTTACGGATATATTATCTATTATTATTACTTTATTTATGGTGCCAGCTTTTTGGTACTGTAAAACACAGCTTAAAATGTGTATTTTAAAAAAAAAGTACCAAAACTGCAAAGTGTGAACATAGCCTAGACACTTATTACAAGGATTTAGGTTTGTGAATCACCTATGACAAGGGAAGTAGCAAATGGAAAACACAATACAATGACTCATGGAAACCATCTTGTATCATTTCTGAATTAATTGTGAACCCAGTACAATAATTTACTTATTATTTATTGCAAAACATTTTCTAATTAGCAAATACATAAAATACACAAAATGTACATTAAAAAGCACACTTTTTTTGTATGGAGAGAGTCTTAAAATCTTCGATCACCACAAACTTATCCTTATCGTCCAGTCAAACATTCTGCAGTTTGCTGAAACACAAAAAATATGTTATTTTATATCACAACAATAAAGGCCTCTATATCTGGACTTCCCCAACAGAATGACTCAAAACATGATCTACAAAGTGTGATAGAGGTAAACACATTTTGGGAATTGGAGGATTTAACAAACTATCTGAAATATATAAGTTAGTAGGTTTTAGGAATTGGGAACATAGGTGTGTATGCATGGCATCTCAGTTGCTGAGGCTGCTCACTTAAAAGTTTTCAACAATTAAACACTGGTTTTAACTTTTCACAAGGTTTTTTAGACCAATATTTGCAATTGTATTGTGCACACAATGCACAACTAAAAAAAAACATTCTAGCTGATGCAATTAGCACATCTGTACATACATGGGACTTAATCTTGTCTATATATAACAATTATCTTTGTTTAGATACAACAAAACAGAAGGGAGACTTGGCTCCCAGATTGAGGAGCAGAGTGATGAAAATGCTGGACTTAACACCTAAACTATCCTTGTGTCTAAAGGGTATGCCACACTAAACAGCGTCGCTAACGGATCGCTAAAATACGTCACTATTAGCGATCTCGTTCGTGACGCTATTTTGTGTGGCTTTGTAGCAACGACGTGGCCCTGCTGTGATTTCGCTGATCGTTCACTAGAGTTCTGGACCGTATTTAGATCGTTGGCGTCCCGCTAGTGAGCCTATATCGCTGTCTGCACCTTTTTGAGCGATGTGCCGCTGTTTTTTACATCGCAATGACAGTTAAAGTTGTTAATGAGATCCCTAACCGCTTTTGAGTCGTTAACGAGATCACTAAGTGTGGCAGCTACTAGAGACATTAAAACGATCACAAAAACGATCTCATTAGCTTGCGTCGTTATTGAGATCGCTAACGAGATCACTAAGTGTGCAGTACCTTAAGTCCCAAAGATTATCCCAACTTTTCTTTATTCAGAGTGAATAAGACTCCAGAGTATTTTAATTGGAATTAGGGTGGATAATACATGTCCAGGGAGCCCACCTAATGCACATGATGTGGGAATGTATGAATACAGGGAGCTGCTGGAATGGGGTTATTCCCCCTATAGAACATGTATTTGGGGTACAATTACAGCTAGAACAAAAAAAAATCTGCATGCTGTGTCTTTTGAGGGAGGGTGTGGATTCAGATTCTTGATACAGCCATTTTGTGAATGCTAGAAAGCTATAAAGTGTTTGACATTGCACTGGATAGACCATACTGCCGCAACAAGCGAAAAAACTTACAATAGACAGCAATCTAAAATAATATTTTATGTATGGAAAGGGGAACCTACATTAAAAGAAATGCACAAAAAAAATGTGTTGCTATATGGGAACAATGGCTAATTACCCCACGGATAGTGTCATATAATCTTAGATACACTATATCACTTTCCATATCATAAATTAGACAATACTATAAGAATCTTATAGAGGTCCATGAACATTTATTCACATTATCAGGTATTGTGCTGCATAATATAAACACTTTTCCATCCAAATAACATTCTTTTTTAGTACAGTGAGTAGGCAGGCCACCTGTATTCATTTATTTGTTTTTCCACTAAGTGACTATGTTATTTGCAAATATAGATGTACTATGAAAAAGTTGAGGTCTGTGAATTAGTTGTCATATAGGTACCCAAACAAAAACAGGTCTATTATGATACGCACTTTCAGATTAATCAATAATTTCAAGAAAGAAGGAAGCAATAACATTTAGATAAAATATGAAATTGTGAACCTGCGCTTAGGAGGAGGTATTGGGACTAAGTGCTACCCCTAGAGTTTTCATTGTTGTTGCTAGGGGTGATATTGTCAGATTTATTTATTTCACCATGTACCTGGTAGCGGTTTTGCATAGGGGTACATAGGGTAATGTGGAGCTGTTAGTCACTTCACTATGGTTATATACAGATTCTACCACTTGTGATGCATTCAAGCCATCTGTTACAGGGGTACTTGGGGTAGCGTGTACAGAAAAAAAATCTCTTTCATACTGTCATATAGATCTGAACTATAGTGTGGCTCATCTAAGGTAATAAGCTCTGCTATTCCTGACTCTCCAGGATTGATTACTAGCCTATTATGGAATCCAGGCACTAGATCCCTGACAAATTTGCAAAGTTTTCGTTCAATAATCTCTTCCTCCTTAGTTTTAATTCTAGTACTAATATTTCAAGATAATCTAATTATGTCAAGGTGGTTTTTAAAGGGCTTAATTTCTCCAAACAATTGTGATATTTCATTGTTACTGTGCATAAGTTGTTGATAATAAACGATACAGTTCGTCTAGAGAACTATTTAAACATCTGATCCCACTCTCATAGGGTATCAGAATCCCCAGTGTCACCAGAGAGTGTTTTGTGCACCATGAGGCCGTTAGGTATAACATCTGTGGCCAAGTATCTTTCCAATGTAGCAACCTCCCATAGGTCTCACATTTCTTTTAACAGCAATTGTTCCAGTGTTTTAAGTGATTTCTTAATATTTTCAATTTGTGTAGATTGCACACACGGTTGGTCCCGTTTTGGATTAAGCCCCCAAAAAACTGTTGGACCTTCTGGATCCTTTCTTTCCAGTCAATCCATAGGTCCCCCATCTTGAATTATATTGTATTATTGTTTGAGGTTTTTGATGTTTAAAGACAGAGATGTGATAAAAAGACATTTTCAATAAATATACATTCCTCATTTTTTTTTGTTTGAAGACATTGTAAGGCTACTAACCTATTCTGTGCACATTATCACTGTAGGTTGACTGGTGTCTATACATATTAATCTAGAATCCCCATCAGAGGGAGTACTTAGATAATCCTTATATCTTCTAAGTACAGGTTCACAATTTCATATTTTATTTCAATTTTAGCAACAAGGGGATTGGTAGGATTACCTGCAGCTGGGTTAAGAGGCTAGTCAGGAGCACCATTGCGATCATTCATTTTCGCTATGTTTAAATAAAGATGAATAAAATATAACATTTTATTGAAACCAAAAAAATCTCTCGCAAAACGTGTGTTGGGTTACCTTCATCCCACTATCAGTTTGTATATGGTTGCATTTCATGTTTGTTATGACTGTGTTTATTGTGACACCAACTTATGGGAATCTAGGCACTCCTGTATGGCTTTGATGGCCTGCAAGGCATTCATGTGATAGTATGCATTATATCTATTTAGTATTTTTGTGACTTCCCAATACATAATGATTTCTTTTTTAGCATTTTTTCTGTCACTTTCTGCTATGTTTGCCACTCCTCTGGGCGTCCTGTCAAGATTCTCTTGGTTACAATATGCATTTTACTAGCATTATTTCTCATTGAACAAGGAGCTTATTTCTCTTGTTATACTCTATTACTGTAATTAATTATATTGGTAGTTACATATAGTGTCTTTTTGTCATTGTACTACTGGACTGTTACCATATAATACCGGATTCATTTTTTGTCTGTATGTAACTTTGGGTCTCCTGTGGGGTAGCACTCACTGTTACTTTCAATTTTTTATTTTGCTTATGAGAGATTTTTTGGCTTCAATAAAATGTATATTTTATTTATCTTTATTTAAATGCAATTGCTTCCTTCTTTCTTGCAATTACTGGTTTTCATAGTTTGATGTTTGTTTACTGTCGGGTTATTGTGAAAATGTTTGTAATAAAGAAAAAAATGCTGGTGCATTTCTTTGTTCACAATAAAAAAAGATCTGATT
This sequence comes from Oophaga sylvatica, assembly GCA_033576555.1. Taxonomy (NCBI): domain Eukaryota; kingdom Metazoa; phylum Chordata; class Amphibia; order Anura; family Dendrobatidae; genus Oophaga; species Oophaga sylvatica. The sequence continues at coordinate 439,697,950 of JARQOD010000001.1, read as the reverse complement.
TAGAAAAAAAAAAAAACACAAAACGCCTCTAAATCCAGCACAAGCCGCACTTACGAAAACTACTAATAAATGTGTTTTACATGCTGTGCGTTTGTGTAGATCAATAGAGTGGTGTAAGAAATAAGGATGATGTGATAAGTGTGTACCGCCATGGAGCTAAATTTGTAAAAGGTCATGGACTTCACACCTAAGACTCCTTCACATGCCAGGCCATCAGACACTCTGCCTGCACTCGGAGATCAGGAAATGTGATCACTTGGCAAGTTTTTATCAAGGGGGAGAATCACATTGCATGTGAAAGGCAATGTTTTTCTGAATAATCCAATTACCTTTAAGCAGTAAGATAATATTAAAGGCAGCCATATGTTTGAACTATTTTACCTGAGCTAATACTGCTGAAATCTATTACTTGTATCACCCTTCCCCTTTCCTATGTTCCCAGTGGGGTGATAAAAGTTAAGCTAATCCTGAATGAACATAGATTAAAATGCTCCATTGACAATTATCTTGGCTGCCAATCACCTGATGATCCAGCAAAGCTCATTCATCGGTGAAATTATGTTTTATGCGGTTTATTATTATTTATTATGCTTTGCTTATATAGTCTTATCATATTCCACAACGCTTTACATACATTATCGGCACGGTTCCAATTGGGGAAACCAGAGTACCCAGAGGAAACCCACACAAACATGGGGAGAACATACAAACTCCTTGCAGATGTTGTCCTTGGTGGGATATGACCAAGGGATCATAAACATTGAAATCAAATAGTTTAATCCATCTTTCCCCATTCTAAAGACAGTCAAGACACCATCATACATGTCAGATAATCATACAGTCCCAACAAGACTGGTAGAATCAGCTGATGTTCACCCAATATAAACACGGATTTTGGTAAAGACTTACCTGTAAAATCCTTTTCAGCGAAGGAAGGAAGAGAGACACAGTAATTCATTACTGATGGGTAGGCGGAGCCCCAGATCAGGATGTTACCTCAGATCAAAAGAGTGATGACTGGCTGGCCCCTCCAGCTCGGGCTCCTCCTACTCAGCTCCAGTCGTATCAAAGCTTTTAGGAAAAGAGCCAAGATCACCAGCGGAGCAACATAACCCCTTCTGAAGGAACTTCAGAGAAAAAACACAAGGATACAGGTTATGCATGCAAAGAAAGCCAAAAACCACAGAGTTCCAGGTACTACTCACGGAACCTGACTACTGCGATGAGCTGGCGATGCTGGAACAGAGCCTTAGCGCGCTGACCTCAGCCCAGATAATCGCTATCAGATAAGGGTCGCGCTGCATCTGAAAACATCAACACACTTCTGCCGTGGGAGGGTGCTGTGTCTCTCTTCCTTCCTTCGCTGAAAAGGATTTTACAGGTAAGTCTTTACCAAAATCCGTGTTTCAGCTGCAGATGAAGGAAGAGAGCCACAGTAATTCATTACTGATGGGACGTCCCAAAGCAGTTCAAAAATAAGGGTGGGAAAAAACCAACAAAAGGCAGAAACCCAACAACCTTAACAACAAAGCGCAACCAGCGCTAAACACAAGTTCATCCAGAACTTTAAACTACAGCTGCCTGCAGGACACTACGTCCGAGGGCTGCATCAGCGGAAGCACTGACGTCCACTTTATAAAATCTTGTAAACGTGTGGACAGAGCGCCAAGTCGCCGCTCGGCAAAGCTGCACTGCCGAAGCACCTTGATGAAAAGCCCACGATGAAGCCACAGCTCTCGTGGAATGGGCTCGAATCTTAATCGGGCAAGATTCACACCCGAAGACGGTAAGCTTCCAAAATAGCTGACCGGATCCAACGAGCTATAGAACCCTTGGAAGCTCGTTGACCACGCCGACAACCTGCCGGAACCACAAACAGGGAGTCCGTCTTACGAAAACCTTGAGTAATAGATAGATAAAACTTCAAGGCCCGCACTAAATCCAATGTGTGTAAATCTCGCTCTTTCGTATTCTTCGGATCCGGACAGAGTGAAGGCAACACAATATCCTGGTTAACATGAAATTGTGACACCACTTTAGGCAAAAAATCACCCCGAGTGCGAAGCACTACACGATCCGGAAAAAACTCCAGAAAAGGAGGCGAGCAAGAAAGAGCTGCCAATTCAGAAACTCTCCTCAAGGAAGTGACTGCAACAAGGAAAGCCACCTTCCAAGAAGTAAAGAAAGGCTAGCAGAAACCATAGGTTCAAAAGGTTTATGCTGAAGAGCCTCCAAAACAAGGTTGAGCCGCCAAGGAGACACGGGTGCCTTCCGCGGCGGAAACTTACGAGAGATACCTCGGAAAAAGGAGAGCACGTCTCTATTCGAAGCAATGGTTCTCCGGAACAATAAGGACAGAGCAGAAATCTGACCTTTCAGAGTGCTAACTGCCAAACCCTTGTCTAGCCCATGCTGCAGAAAAGCCAACAGGTTGGGAATGGAAAATTTTCTCGGGTTCCGAGAAGACCCCAAACACCACGAAAAGAAGGTTTCCCAAATTTTGTGGTAAATCCTAGAAGTAGCCGGACATCTTGCAGCACGAAGGGTAGCAATGACCTCGGCTGAAAAACCTCTACGGGTCAAGATTTTGGTCTCAAGAGCCACGCCGTCAAACGCAGGACATCAAGTCCAGATGACAAATGGATATTGGCGGGAATACATAGATCAGCTCGAACTGATCCCACTGAGCCACTAGAGCATCCACCGCCACCGCCTTCGGGTCCTTGTACCTGGACATGAATGTCGGTAACTTGGCATTGGACCTGGATGCCATCAAACCCCCTTGGGGGGGTTCCCCAGCGAGAGCACAGTAGTGCAAAGACTTCCGGGTGGAGGCTCCATTCCCCGGGATCCATCCTTCTGCGACTGAGAAAGTTCGCTGTAATATTCTGAACCCCTGGAATGTGAATCGCCGAAATGGCTGGTACATTGGCCTCTGCCCAAATCAGAATTCGGGACACCTCTACCAAGAGTCTGGAACTCCTTGTCCCACCTTGGTGATTGATATACGCGACAGCCGTCGCATTGTCTGTCTGCACACGGACTGGCAGACCGCTCAAAGGGACCGTCCAATGTTGGAGGCAAAGGAAAATCGCCCTCAATTCCAGGATGTTGATCGGAAGCACAGACTCTTCCGGTGACCATACCCCCTGAATCCAGAGATTGTTCCAAACACCCCCCCAGCCCGTCAGGCTGGCATCGGTGGTTATGACTGACCACTGCAGAGGGAGGAAAGACTTCCCCAGGGAGAATGCCCCTGGCCGTAACCACCATTCTAGAGAATCCCGCACCGCGCGAGAAATGGTGACACTGCAATCCAGCGATTGCGACTGATTCCATCGACTCAAGATGAACCTTTGAAGAGTCCTGGAGTGGAACTGGGCAAAAGGAATTGCCTCCATGGACGCCACCATCAGTCCCAGAAGACACATACACTTCCGTAGGGACATTGCCGTTGAGGATGTCATAATCTGTACATGTCGAAGAAGACATGACTGTTTGTCTGGTGGTAGGGAAACTACCGACCGAAACGTGTCGAGATGCATTCCCAAAAAGAGAATTGTCCTCGATGGTTCCAGGGACGACTTCTCCCAATTGACCAGCCAACCGAAGTCTTTCAGAAACTGAAGAGACAAATCCCGAGCCGTCAACGCCTCCTCCTCCGAGGAAGCCACGATCAAAAGATCGTCCAGATAAGGGAGAATCGTAATCCCCTGTCTTCGAAGGAGTGCCATGAGGGGCGCCAGAATTTTTGTAAAGACCCTTGGCGCTGAGGCTAAGCCGAACGGCAGAGCCACGAACTGGTAATGATTCTGACCTATGGCAAATCGAAGAAAGCGCTGATGAGCCTTTCCGATGGGAATATGCAAATAGGCGTCGCGAATGTCGATTGACACCAGAAAATCGTTCTGTGACAGAGCTGCCACAACGGAACGAAGCGACTCCATGCGAAATTTCCGGGCATGGACATGCCGGTTCAATCGCTTGAGATCCAGAATCGGGCGAAATTTGTTCTCCTTTTTGGGAACTATAAAAAGGTTGGAATAAAAACCTTTCCCTCGGTCCTCTGACGGAACCGGTATCACTACACCCTTTTGTAGTAGCGATTCGACCTCTCGCTGTAGAGCGACAACAAGCTCGGGTTCTGACGGAACGCGAGACTGACAAAAAACATTTGGGGGTTGAGAAGCAAACTCTATGAAATAGCCTGCCGACACTATCCGCGTTACCCAGGAATCTGGAACGCGAGCCATCCAAGTCTCCTTGAAAAGAAGCAGGCGACCCCCCACTCGAGAATCCTCGAGTGGACCCCTGGCGTCAATCCGACTTTGCGGTTTTCTTGTCAAGTTCCCGCTTGTTCTGGCGGAAACTCTGCTTCCAGGGAGTACGAGTTTTCTGAGAGGATTTCTTTCCTGAGAAAGAAGGACGACCCGATCCCCACGAGGAGTGACTAGATCGTCCTCGGCCCCGAAAGGACCGCCGACCACTATAAACACCAGGCTTACTGGACACCGAGGCCATGGCCCTTCGCTGTGGTAATGCTGATTCCTTCGCCTTAGCCTTGGAAATCAGCTCTGTGAGGTCGGATCCAAAAAGATGGCTACCCTTGTAAGGTAAGGCCAACAACCCTTGTTTGGAAACTGCGTCCCCGGCCCACTGTCTGAGCCATAAAGCTCTTCTGACTGTGACCGCTGAAGCTTGCGCTTTGGCCAGCAGAGATGCCGTATCCAGACCGGCATCAAAGATATAACAGGTTGCCTCCCGTATCTCAGATAACGGAGATTCATTTTGCAACTCCGTCTTCAGACGTGCCAACCAGCTTAGAGAAGCTCTAGCAGCACACATGGATCCTAGCACTGCTCGAAATCCATGACCCGCAGCCTCATAGCTTGCATTTGCCGCCAATTCTGCCTTTCTATCCAAAGGCTCCTGTAAGCTCGCTTTTCCCTTAATAGGGAGTAGAGAGGATTTACTAAGCTGAGACAAAGACACATCCACTTCAGGAGCAGAAGTCCAATTAGCCTTTAACTCCGTAGAGCAAGGATAAAGTGTATCAAAGAAATGCGTTCCATGAAAACGCTTATCTGGACATAGACGTTCCTCCTCTATTACACCATTAAGCTCACCCAGAGCTGGCAATGTTGTGCGCGAAGCACGGGACTCCTGGAAAATGCGTGCTGATTTACCAGGACGACTAGTTACCTCCTCCGGTAACTGTAGTATATCTCTCATGGCTTCAAATAATGCCTCCGTACGCTTCGTCATAGAGGAACGCCCCTGCGGCTCGTCCGCATCTGAATCGGATATTTCACCATCCGAATTTAAAGGGGAACTCTGCCCAATATCAGATACATCTGACTCGCTCCGTGTAGAGGCCGGTAACGGCCTGCGTCGCTTCCTCTGAGAGGAATTAGCAGAACACATATTGACCTAAAAGGTCAGACAAGTTATTAATCGATCGAGCGATATCATCCAATTTACCACCGCTGTCGACCGCAGCGCTAGATGCTGTGGAAGTCTGCGTATCTGATTGCCGCAATGGCACTGGGACGTGAACCGCGGCATCTGAACTCTATTCAGACATGTCTCGCCTGTATGAGCAGGTCAAAGCGGTAATACCAGCAAAAACACTATGCGGTTTTTTTTTTTTTTTTTTTAAACGCTGAAGGGTTAACGCTCCACCAAGCAGAGTTACCCCAGCGGTATTCAGTCAGCAAATTTAGCAGGTAGAAATAACCCTCAAAGGGGTTAATATTGCAAACTCACCAAAATATATATATATTTGTGAGCCCCAGCCAATTTTTTATGTCTCTGATGAGACAGCAGCTGCAGGATAGCGATCGCTGCGCTGCGGGGTGAGGAATCCGCACTCACCCAGCTGGCCGTGGTGTCTATATGAGGAGGGGAGCGGTCCGAGGAGCCCAGGAGCCTGAGTAATGGCCGCCACAGTGAGGGGGTCGCAGGAGAAAAGCCAGAGCGCGCGTCTTCCTGCTCAAAAGACCGGGATAGATAGGCCACGCCCCCTGCTAGCTCAAATAATGAGCGCGAACTCTCCCCGCTCCTGCTCCCTCTCTGTCCTGCAGGTATCTGCCTGCGGACAAAAAATCACCACATCTTCATGTAGTAGCGCTGTCACAGCAGCGCTGAAGCATACTGACTTTACATGTAGTAGCGCTGTCACAGCAGCGCTGAAGCTTACTGACATTTACATGTAGTAGCGCTGTCACAGCAGCGCTGAAGCTTACTGACATTTACATGTAGTAGCGCTGTCACAGTAGCGCTGAAGCATACTGACTTTACATGTAGTAGCGCTGTCACAGTAGCGCTGAAGCATACTGACTTTACATGTAGTAGCGCTGTCACAGCAGCGTTGAAGCATACTGACATTACATGTAGTAGCGCTGTCACAGTAGCGTTGAAGCATACTGACATTACATGTAGAAGCGCTGTCACAGTAGCGCTGAAACATACTGACATTACATGTAGTAGCGCTGTCACAGTAGCGCTGAAGCATACTGACATTACATGTAGTAGCGCAGTCCATTAGTAATAGCGCTGCTCATTCAGACGCTAAAGCACTCACACATAATTATTATTAAAATTTGTGTGGAGTACTCACCAGCCAAGGCGCCACAGGGACCCTCAGGGGTTTCTGGCGCAGTGCCCATGCTTCCCTCCAGGGCGAAGAACGCAGTGACCGCACGTGTGGTTTGCGTTCCCGCCAGAGAAGCTCTCCTCATCCCCCAGGGCCGGCAAGGATTCTGCAGGGACTTTGAGTAAATACAGATCCGCCAAGGGAGAGGTTGGGTACAGCAGCGCTGATACCCCTGAGACCTCTAGACCAACTAGTGATCCAAGTCTCCTGTCCGAATATTAAAATAATAAAATCTTCTGAGGAGCTGCATTAGCAGCGACCATCCTCTGGGACCTCAAATCTTAGACTGGAGCTGAGTAGGAGGAGCCCGAGCTGGAGGGGCCAGCCAGTCATCACTCTTTTGATCTGAGGTAACATCCTGATCTGGGGCTCCGCCTACCCATCAGTAATGAATTACTGTGGCTCTCTTCCTTCATCTGCAGCTGAAAAAGGGTTTTCCCATGATTAAAAGATGTGACCCATCTAAATTTTTTCTCAGTCCAATAGACAATGAATGTAGCAGTGGGTGAATGTGCAGCCATCGCTTTAAGCCACATTCAAACCTCCTCGAGTCAAAATCGAAGTACGGATCGGCTGCAGGTCTCCTAATCTGAACCTGACAGCCTCAAACAGACATGGATAAGGAAGCAGATGCCATATGTACTGAAAAAAAATTTAAATCTTTATTTTGCAAAGTATTACATTCAGATTAAAATTCCTGGTAAACACAAATTACAAAACGGATCTGCAAACACAGGGGTGAGTAGATCTCATATATCCAGTATACCATCTTTTAAGATGACTTATAAAATCATGCTCTATAGTTTAAAGGATTAGCAGGTGGTATTTATTAGCAAATAATACTTCCTTAATAAAGACTTAACCCATATACATTAAAAAAAAACTATCCCAAAATATATCCAATTAGTGCTTATGAGAGTCGATGCACAGGTGAATTTAAACTCTCTAACAATTGTTGATCAAACTTCACCTAGTCCAATGATTAGAGCATAGAATGTCACAAATTAAGTAACAATCACTACAGATCCAAAGTGCTATGTACTAAAAAAATTAATTTAATTTAAATCTATCCAAGTGGACAAAGTTCTAGCATATTAAATCTGGGGAATAGTTGATAGAAACTAATAATTACTAACGATATGCAAAGGCGATATATAGGTTAGTCAATCCAAAAGTTTTATAATCACAGTTAGTGCTCATAGAGTTCAATGTATTAGAGCAATATATTCCTTGCTGTAAAATATTTTACTATAGTTAGGCTTTACACATTCAGTAGGTTAAATATATACTGTCAGGTACACATTTTGTGTACCATTTATCCCCCCAAGGAAGAAGCCAACGTGAAAAGCGCGTTGGGGCGCTACTCTGCAACCAGGTCATGTATGCCTCATCTCCTAGAGCGATCAGGATCGCTGGTGTATCGCTACATTATCGCTGCTGAGCTGCCAAACAGGCAGCGATCAGTACAAGCGACACTGCGGGTAACATCGCTTAGTTACCCGCAGTGTACCTTGGATACCAGCGCCCTGATGCAGGGAGCTGGTAACCAAGGTACACATCGGGTTTCCAGGCGCTGCGCGGTGCCTGGAAACCCGCTGTGTACCTTGGTTACCAGCTCCCTGCATCAGGGCGCTGGTATCCAAGGTACACTGCGGGTTTCTAGGCACAGCCCCACGTCTGGAAACCCGCTGTGTACCTTGGTTACCAGCGGATCGCTGGTCTCCCGCCTGTCACACGCAGCGATGCGTGCCTGTCAGCGGGAGACCAGCGATCAAAAAAATGTCCTGGCCTTTCAGCGACGATCAGCGATACCCGGCAGGGGGGCTGATCGTCGCTGAATGTCATACACAGCGATATCGCTGGTGAGCTCGCTGCTGCGTCACAAAACTAGTGACTCAGCAGCAATCTCGCTAGCGATATCGCTATGTGAGACGGGAGCTTAAATACCACCTGCTAATCCTTTAAACTATAGAGCATGATTTTATAAGAGTCATCTTTTTAGGTGGTATACTGGATGTAAGAGGTCTACTTACCCCTGTGCTTGCAGATCCGTTTTGTAATCTGTGTTTCCCAGGAATTTTAATCTGAATGTAATACTTTGAGAAATAAAGATTTAATTTTTTTTTTAGTACATATGGCATCTGCTTCCTTATGTTTGTAGGATTATAATTAGTTTTGGAAGTGCCGTTAATAGCTAGGCCATTATTTGTTTGCTTGTATCAAACAGATATGGAGTTGTTTAGGGTGGGTGTAGAGACTCAAGGTCCAACACTAAATCGTGACACGGATTTGTGAATGCGGCCTTATTCTAAAAAGGCATTTCAGCTGCAGAGGGAAGGAAGAGAGCCACAGTATTCATTACTGATGGGTAGGCGGAGCCCAGATAGGATTGACACCTCAGATTAAAAAGAGTGTTGACCGGCCCCTCCAGCTCGGGCTCCTCCTACTCAGCTTTCTTCAGTCTTAAATTTGAGGTCCCAGAGGATGGTCGCTGCTGGAAGCAGCTCCTCAGAAAACTTTATTATTTTAATTCGGACAAGAGACTTGGATCACCAAATGTGGTCTAGAGGTCTCAGCGCTGCTGGAACCCCACCCCTCCCTTGGCAATCTGCAATTACCCTGATGGTGGTCCCTGCAGAACCTGCCGGCCCTGGGGGATGAGGAATGGCTTCCCTGGCGGGGACGCAAACCGCGCACAGGGGTCACTGCGTTCCCCGCCCGGGGGGGGAAGCATGGGCATAGCGCCAGAAACCCCTGGGGGTCCCTGTGGCGCTTCGGCTGGTGAGTACTCACATTTTTATTAAAGTGTGTGTGAGTGATTTAGCGGCTGCTGCGGCAGCCGCTGTACAGTATACATGCTGGTGACTAGTTTTTCTATGTCCGCAGGAGGATGCCTGCAGGACGGGGGAAAGGAGAGGAGTACGCGCTCTTTTTATTTTTGAATTTCGCGCGCTCTGAGCGCGCGCGCTTTTCGGCAGTCTCCATTTCCAGCTCCTCTACATGGAGCACATCGGAGACAGAGCGCGGCGGCCATTGCTGATCAGAAGCAGGCTGAAAGCTCTCCGGATCGCTCCCCTCCACTCCCGGCAAGAACCGTGACCAGCTGGGTGAGTCGCTTCTACTCGCCGGGCAGAAGCTTAACCCCTTCACCCCCACAGCGCAGGCGCCGTCTGGGGCACTACTGAGTGACAGATCTGCGCGGTCCTGCAGCTGTTGTCGCATAAGGGGGCTCGCACACTCTTTCAATAATAATAAAGAGGTTGTGGGGAGTCTGCGACATTATTACTGCCACTAGCGTTCCCGCTAACGATCCCAATAACGACGCATACTATGCGATCGTTTGTGTGATTATTTTTAATGTCGCTAGTAGCTGCCAATCTGGACGATCTCATTAGCATCGCATAAGCGATTAGCGATCTCCTTGACAACTTTGGCGGTCATTGCGCTATACAAAACAGCGCAATTTTTTAGCGATCTTGTGGAACTTGCTCTGTTTAGTGTGGCATAGCTGCCCTGCAGCTGCGACCTTATAAGAGGCGCTTGAGATTCGCACACCCTTTTCATTATCAAGGTTGTGGGGAGTCGGCTACTTTTACCCCTTCTTAGGCGGTTAACTCTTAATGGGGGACAGCTGGGGTAGCTCTCTCTTTTAGAGCTTTAACCCTTCAGCGTTTGTGTTTTCTTTAAGAAACACTGTCCTGGTTACTGACAGGTTTAACCTGCCATATACTGTGCAAGGGCATGTCAGAGATTGTCTCCCAGATCCGCTATGGTTCAGCCTCGCGTATCTGACACGCAGACCTCGACTCATGCGCGGCGGTCGGAGGTTCCAGTGGTGTCAAAATGGAGGCCCTCGCTAGTTTCTATGATGGCCTGTCTGACCTTTTTAGGTTATGGAGTGTCAGCTAGATTCTCTCAAGGAAGCGACAAAATCGGTGCCTTCCTTCTCGCTTAGCGAAGAAGTCCGATTCGGATAAGGAGGATCGGCAGGGACACTCTGCCTCTCTCATGGGCCGTACAAAAATTTCTATTGGAACCATGAGGGCGTTCCAGTTACCGGAGGAGGTAACTAGACGTCCTGGTAAGTCGGCCCGGATGTTTCAGGAGTCGCATGGGTCGCGACATTTTACAAACTGTATCCGTTTTTTCTACGGAGTTTGTTTGCTAATTGGACCCCTTCTTCTGAAGTGAATGTCCCTTTATCCCAGCTTAGCAAATCTTCCTGGTAAAGGGAAGGCGAGTCTGCAGGACACGCTGGGCAGAAAAACGGAGATGGCAACAATATTCATCTGCGAGGCCGTGGATCATAGATTCGGTATTAAGGATCTAGGTGTACTTGTTAAGTCCCCCTGAGCCGGTTGGACCGTCTAAGGATGGCGTGGCAAGATGGATCCCCTCTATCGAGGTAGATGGGCTTTTCAAGTTGAAGGATAATGCGTCACTGCTATCCAGGGCGCAATCCTCGGCAGTCACAGTCAGAAGAGCACTGTGACTTGGACGGTGGAACGCGGTTTTCCAACAGGGTTTGCTATCTTTAGCTTACAAAGTGGTCAGCTATTTGAGTCTGACTTCACAGAGCTGATTGCCAAGGTAAAGGCAAAAGAAACAGCTTTACCGCAGCGCAGAGCTGTGACTTCTGCGTCTGGCAGGGCTAGTGCCGATAGTTATCGGCGGTCCTTTCGGTTCAAGGGATGATCCGGCCAACCCTCTGGGGGTTTGGGTCGTCTCTCTCTTTTTAAAAAAAAAAAAAAAAAAGGGGAATTCTCAGAAATTCCGCATACCCTGGAAACAGAACTTCTGTTAAGACAGAAGCTGGCAAAAAATCCGCTAAGGCGGACTGACATCTGAATCTCACTTGAGCGCTCTCGAGTGGGGGGTCGTTTACTCCCAATTCAAACCGACTTGGGTTTCCCGTGGGTCGGGCGCCTGGGTGACACAGGTTGTGTTGGCAGGCTACTTCATAGAGTTTCTTTCTCGACCCCCGGACAGCCGAACTATTTACCTCTCTACTGCGAGAGGTCGATTCCCTTCTGCAGAAGGGTGTGGTGGTACCGGTTCCGCAGAGGACCGGGGAAGAGGATTTTTTATTCAACCTCTTGGTAGTCCCCAAAAAGGAGGACAAATTTCGCCCTATTCTGGAAAGATTGAATCGGCTTGTCCACACCCGAAAACTCCGCATGGAGTCACTTCGCTCCGTTATGGCAGCCTGTCGCAGAACGACTTTTTGTTCAATCGACATTCGCGACGCTTATTTACATGTTTCCTTCGGAAGAGCTCACCAGCGCTTCCTTCGTTTTTGCCATAGATCAACCATTACCAGGTTGTGGCTCGGCCATTCGGCTTGGCCTTAACGCCCAGAATTTCTACAACGATTCTGGCGTCTAACTCTCATGGCAAGTCTTCAAAGAAGACGGGGACTTATGATTCGTCCCTACCTGGACGACCTTTCGATTGTGGCGTCCTCAAAGGAGGAGGTGACGGCTCGCAATCTATCCCTTCAGCTCCTGGAGGATTTCGGGTGACTGGTCAATTGGGGGAAGTCGTCTCTGGAATCGTCGCAGTCAATCCTGTTTTTGGGATGCATTTCGACACGGTACGGGCGGTGGTGTCCCTACCTCCAGATAAGCAGGCATGTCTTTTCCGACATGTACAGATTATGAAGTCTGCGACAGCAATGTCCCTTCGGAAGGTATGCGCCTTCTGGTTTTGACCATGGAGGCACTTCCGTTTGCCCAATTTCATTCCAGAGCTCTCCAAAAGCTCATTCTGAGTCGTTGGGATCGATCGCAAGTTTCAGTGGATTGCAGCGTCACCATCTCTCACAGGGTGCGAGAATCCCTAGGATGGTGGTTACGTCCAGGAGCGTTATCCCTGGGAAAGTCTTTCCTACCTCCGAAGTGGTCGGTCATAACCACCAATGCCAGCCTGACGGGCTGGGGGGGTGTCTGGAACGATCTTTGGATCCAGGGAGTATGGTCATCGGAAGAATCGGTTTCTACCGATCAACATCCTGGAATTGAGGGCAATTTTTTCTTTGCCTCCAACACTGGACGGTCTCTTTGAGCGGTCTGTCAGTCCGAGTGCAGACAGACAACGCGACGGAGGTCGCGTATATCAACCACCAAGGCGGGACGAGGAGTTCCAGGCTCTTGATGGAGGTGTCTCGGATCCTGACATGGGCCGAGACCAGGGTTTCAGCCATCTCTGCGATTCACATCCCAGGAGTCCAGAATACCACGGCGGACTTCCTCAGTCGCGAGAAGATGGATCCCGGAGAATGGAGTTTTCATCCAAAAATTTTTTGCACTACTGTGCTCCCGTTGGGGAACTCATCAAGTGGACTTGATGGCGTCCAGGTTCAATACTAAACTACCGACCTTCATGTCCAGGTACAAGGACTCGAAGGCTGTGGCGGTAGACGCTCTGGTGGATCCGTGGGACCATTTCGAGCTAGTCTATGTGTTTCCGCCGATATCCTTACTCCCTCTGGTGCTGCGTCGGATCAGACTGGAGAGAATTCCGGCTATTTTGATAGCCCCAGATTGGCCAAGGAGGACGTGGTTCTCGACACTAGTGTCGCTTTTGGCGGCGCCGCCATTCCCACTTCCTCTTCGCCGGACCTGTTAACCCAGGGAACCGCTCGTCATCCGGACTTGAAGTCTCTACTTTTGACGGCGTGGCTCTTGAGACCGAAATATTGACCCTTAGAGGTTTTTCAGCAAAATCATTGCCACTCTGCGAGCTGCCAGTAGTTTGGCTATTACTAAGATTTATCACAAGACTTGGGAAGTCTTCTTTTCGTGGTGTTCGGGTTCTTCAAGGAACCCAAGGGTTTTTTCCATTCCCAATTTGTCTACAGTATGGGCTGGACAAAGGTTTGGCAGTGAGCACCCTGAAAGGTCAGGTTTCTACTCTGTCCTTACTGTTTCGGAGGGCTATCGCCTCCCGTAGAGACGTGCTTTCCTTTTTTTCGCGGAGTAACCCGTCAGTTTCCGCCGCGGAAGGCGCCTGTGTCTCCATGGTGGCTCAACCTTGTCTTGGAGGCTCTTCAACATGTGCCTTTTGAAGCTATGATTTCTGCTAGCCTTTCTCTACTTTCTTGGAAGGTTGTCTTCTTAGTGGCGGTAACCTCTTTGAGAAGAGTTTTTGAGTTGGCGGCTCTTTTCTGCTCGCCGCCTTTCCTGGAGTTTTACTCTGATCGAGTAGTGCTTCACACACGGGGCGACTTTCTACCTAAGGTGGTGTCGCATTTTCATGTTAACCAGGATATTGTGTTGCCCTCGCTTTGCCCGGGCTCGAGGAAGGCAAAGGAACGGGCCTTGCACACATTGGATTTGGTGCGGGCCTTGAAGTTCTATTTGCCTATGACTCAAGTTTTTCGGAAGTCAGACTTTCTGTTTGTAATTCCTGCAGGTCGCAGGCGTGGTCAACGAGCTTCCAAGGACTCTATAGCTCGTTGGATTCGGTCGGCCATTTTGGAAGCTTACCGACTTAAAGGTGAACCTTGCCCGATTAAGGTTCGAGCTCACTCCACGAGGGCTGTGGCTTCATCGTGGGCCTTTCATCAAGGGTCTTCGGCAGCTCAGCTCTGCCGAGCGGCGACCTGGCGTTCTGTCCACACATTTACAAAGTTTTATAAGGTGGACGTTAGTGCTTCCGCTGATGCGGCCTTAGGTCGTAGGGTTCTGCAGGCAGCGGTAGTTTAAAGTTCTAGTTAATTTGTATTTGGCGCCTGTTGCGCTTTTATCTAGGTTGTTGGGTTTCTGCCTTTTGTTGGTTTTTTCCCACCCTTATTTTTGAACTGCTTTGGGACGTCCCATCAGTAATGAATACTGTGGCTCTCTTCCTTCCCTCTGCAGCTGAAAGACGGATTTTGGTAAGAACTTACCTGTAAAATCCTTTTCAGCGAAGGAAGGAAGAGAGACACAGCTCCCTCCCATGGCAGAAGTGTGTTGTTGTATTTACAGATGCGGCGTGACCCTTCTCTGATAGCGTTTATCTGGGCTGAGGTCGACGCGCTACGGCTCTGTTCCAGCATTACCAGCTCATCGCAGTGGTCAGGTCCAGTGAGTAGTACCTGGAACTGTGTGATTTTTTTGCCAAATGTATGCATAACCTGTACTATTGTGTTTTTCTCTGAAGTCCTTCAGAAGGGGTTATGTTGCTCCGCTGGTGATCTTGCTCTTCCTTAAGCTTGGGTACGACTGAAGAAAGCTGAGTAGGAGGAGCCCGAGCTGGAGGGGCCGGTCAACACTCTTTTTAATCTGAGGTGTCAATCCTATTTGGGCTCCGCCTACCCATCAGTAATGAATACTGTGTCTCTTCCTTCCTTCGCTGAAAAGGATTTTACAGGTAAGTTCTTACCAAAATCCGTCTTTCAAAGCCTTATTTTTGGGATCAGTGTGGGTACTAGCAGACAGATCCTTTGCATAGGGGATAACTTTTAATGAAGGGAGAAACCCTTAAAACAAGTTGAAATAGCATGAAATCCACCTGACTTACATAGGAAAACATATTTGCTGAACCCCTGCTGCAAACGGAGCAGCACCTGCATATACTGGACTTCTACTCAGATGCTTACCTATCTTCTGCTGTTTTATTAGATGGATAGTAGACTTTGAAGGAGAATCCACTTCTTGGAAATGAACCCTGAAAAAATAGGAATTAAAAAGGAATAAATGCTCTGTAGTAGATAATGACCTCTCTTCTGTGCCAAGTGAGCAGCTGCATTACCACGTGGTAAATTTAGTACATTTTGATATTTTCAGACATTTTCAACGCCATAATAATTCAGCGAAGGGTTACATCTAATTTACTGACATATCGAACTGATTACCAACTGTAGTTTATGTAGGCCAGACATTAATTACCAAATGTGATCTTCAGCTACATATGTGTGCAAAATGCATCAACTACTTACACGGTTATACAAGTATAAGAGAATAGGTTTCTGTTCATAACTCGCATAAGTAGTCATATTGTTGTGCAATTGAGCTCAAATACTTTCATAAAGGCTATTTTATGGCACAAGAGCCTTAACTAAAGGTTATTAATGTAGGAAACAAATTGAATTAAAATGTAAGCAAACTTAACATATCTTAAGGCATTTCAGTAGGAGTCTGAGTCACAGTCTTGGGTACATGTGTGAAAGGAATGCCCTACATTACTATGCAAATCCCAATTGTTCACAATGATTTTAACATCAATAGGATGCTAAGCAAGGAGTGAGAACAATGTGTCTCTACCCTGCATATGCAATGTGTAAAACAACTTTGTTGATAGGAAGTGGCACCACCATTGTCTCTGCATATTGTCTGAGCAGGAGTTTCACCTACCCTGCTGCAATATTATGGATTCGGTATTTATGTAGCAAATTTGCTAATACTGAGCTGAAACAAAACTTCAGCAACATGAACAAACAGGCAGAGGTAATAAAGAGGTTTTCTTACAGGATTAATGGTGAGACACTCTGTATTGGAGATGGAGAAAGGGTCGTATTTATCTGCGATGACTATTAAATCAGGAAGAGGATACAATCGCAGAGTATAGTCATACGCCCAGTACACCGGGCTGACAAACAGCGGAAGAGGCGCCAAGTGTCCCTGAGACAGGATCGTTTTCACAAACTAGGAAGGAAAGCAAAATGGTCGAGAAAAATGAACAAAATGTATTAGTAAAGACATTTGAATATATCTAAAAAGAAACTAAATGAGCGAGGGGGCAAATGAAGCACCAAGACCAGAAAGCGTGAGGGCACCACCAAATTTCAAAGGGGATCTGCGACCACACACATATATGCATACACACTGAAAACAAAAAAGAGGAAGAAGTGTGTATGAGGGACGCGATCAACTCTATAATGAACACTACAATGTTTTGAGAAAAACTAATAATACATTTTATTCATGCACAAAAAGACATACACTATAAGTGACAAAGATTAAAAACAATTAAAAAAGCCAAGACAAATTGGCCACATAGTAACACCAATATAGATCCATATAAGGATCCAATGCTCACCTCCTCCAATATGCTAGGCAAAAAAGATGTTTTATAAATATATAACCTAAAATTAACGATAATTCATATGGCAATAATCCAGGTTTGTGCAAGAACATATGAAGTGAGTTCTTGCACAAACCTAGATTATTGCCATATGAATTATCATTAATTTTTGGTTATATATTTATAAAATCTCTTGAATAAAATTTATTATTAGTTTTTCACAAAACATTGTAGTGTTCATTATAGGGTTGATCGCGTCCCTCACACACACTTCTTCCTCTTGTATGTTTCCAGGGGGCAAATTAAGGTCCCCATACACATAAGGGCCCCGTCTCACATAGCGACACACCAGCGATCCCGACAACGATCAGGATCGCTGCTGAGCTGCCAAACAGGCAGCGATCAGGACAGCGACACTGAGGGTAACGTCGCCTAGTTATCTGCAGTGTACGTTGGATACCAGCCCGCTGATGCAGGGAGCTGGTAACCAAGGTACACATCGGGTTTCCAGGTGCTGCGCGGTGCCTGGAAACCCAATGTGTACCTTGGTTACCAGCTCCCCTGCAGCAGCGCGCTGGTATCCCACGTACACGTCAAGTTTCCAGGCACAGCCCCGCGCCTGGAAACCCGATGTGTACCTTGGTTACCAGTAGATCGCTGGTCTCCTGCCTGTCACACGCAGCGATGCGTGCTGGCCAGCGGGAGACCAGCGATCAAAAAAAAAGTCCTGGCATTTCTGACACGACCAGCAATTCACAGCAGGGGCCTGATCGCTGGTACGTGTCAGACATAGCGAGATCGCTGTTTAGCAGCGATCTCGCTATGTGAGACGGAGCCCTTAGGCTAAAATCATCCAATGCTGCCAATAAGGGCTGACAGACTAAAGGTACTGCCACACTACACAATCCCGCTAGCGATCTCGTTAGCGTCGCATACTAATGAGATCGCTAGCGGGATTGTTTCTATATCGCTAGTAGCTACCTATTTTAGCGATGTCGTTAGGACGCTATCACGGTTAGCGATCTCCTTAACGACTTTAGCGGTACAAAAGTACCGCTAAATCGCTAAAAAAGGTGCCACACTCAGCGATTAGATACTTACCAGCGGGGCGCCAGCGACGAAAATAGGGTCCGGAACGATCGCTGTGATGAACGAGATCACAGCAGGGGCCTCGTCGCTGGTAGATGCCGCACACAACAACATCGCTAACGGGATCGCTAAATAGTGACGTTTTTTAGCGATCCCGTTAGCGATGTTGTTTAGTGTGGCATACCCTTAATGTAAGTAGAGACTCCCTAAAGGTCTGTTTACACCGACCAACTGCTGACATGATACGGCTGCCGATCAGTAAACGTTTAACCACTAACGCTTGTTTGACTGCCCATCAGCATGCTGGTATTTTATTAAAGCAAAACAAATCACCATTGTATAGGGGGACAGAGAGCGACAAGCCATGTGATGTTTAATCCATCTGTTTTTATCAACCAGGTGAAAAGCACAGCGTGAGCTCCAGGGTCAGTGAATAAAAAATTCCAAGATCTTCGTGTCAGTTCGGTTCATTCTCATTAGTCGGCTACTTTGGTTACCCAGGTCAGCCAGCACCCTCTTTACTAGGCTGACTGCCTGTTTACACAGGTAGATCCAGGCAAATGATGCACACCAAGAGATCTAAAGGAGACTGCTCAGTGAGCATAAGCTGCCTTTGTTTCCAATGGTGAGAGTCATTTTTACACTGGACAATGAACCATTGAGAACAATAATCTGTAGAAAAGATCATTTCACCCAAAGAAGTAGCTGGTTTTTCTCATTTATCTGGATATCAGCAGCCTGTTTACAAAGCAAGATAATAGTGAGATTTTTAATAATGCTGAATCATGATTATCCTGCAATGTAAATGCCCCTTTACTCTATTCCCAGACAGATGATGTCAGGAGAGAGAGTTTCAGTATATTGGATTTCCAACAGCTGATCCTTACGCTTTACCCCAAAGATTAGCCGCCCTTGCCCACCCCCTGCAATTCCTCAGAGAATAAGGCTAGGTTCACATTGCGTTAGTGCAGTCCGCTCAACGCATTAAACGGACTGCGCTAATGCAAGTGCCTTTTAAAGATCGCGGTATTCGCAGATGCTCCATCTATGCTAGTGGTGACGGACCCCCGAACGCTGCAGACAGCGTCCGAGGGTCCGTCACAGAACGACGGCACATCGCTAACGCATGCCGATTATGACGTGTTAGCGATGCACTACCTAATGGCTGTCTATGAATGCGCTAACGCATCCCTTACATAGCGTTAGTGCCGCTATGTAACGGATGCCGTCAGCGCATTGCCTTTAGCGCAATGTGAACCCAGCCTTAAAGCAACGCTGGCCAACCTCTCCTGTGTATGGGGAAGTCGAGAGATGGCTGCCCATGAATGGTTCTTATCCGACTCACGTGATTAGGAATATCTAAACTGCTGCTCGGGAAGCGCACACAGTTCCTGCACATTTTGTTCACCAGGTCCTCCCGAAACACAACTATTTCCTGTGTGCAGTACTGGATTCTGAGAATGGAGAGAAGTTACAAAATTATACCACATTCACTTCTCTATTTTGCCTTTTTACACATTGAGAAGTTGATGAACGTTGCAATTCACAAACCACTAATCTCCTCAAATTGTGTACGTGACAGTACCCTGTACGCAGATCCATGTGCTTGGTCGTATCATGGACGGGTGCATAAGCTGTATGCTACTGTAACTAGCACCAACTCGTCCTGAGTTGCATACTGCCACTTACTCCCATGTGGGCCCAAAATCACTCATGTGGCTGACACAATGGTGGACATTGGTCCGTGTGCTGCCTGATGTAGGTCAACCATGATGACTAAAAGTACATTAGTCTGAACACAGCCTGGAGATGTATAGTGAATTTAGCGAAACAAGTAACATTCAATGCAGTTATCCGACTGTGGACAACTCATTAACATGCTTATTCCACCTAAGGATGGATTTTTTCCAACGCAAAAATCCTCAATAAATCCTGACCATGTGAACAGAGCCAAAATAATATCATGTATTATATACTTGCTATTATGTATCAAAAAGACAGAAAATAGCGGCAGTGCAGCCCAAAAGTAAAAACATTAAAAAATGTGCGTTTATTTTCTAAGTTGCCCTAGTATGTGGGTCGGGTTGTGTAGTTACTTCTTTGTGACATTAGGAAATATAATTTAAAAAAAATGAGACAAAAATAAAATTATCCCTTGGTTAAGAGAGAAGTAAACTCCACCTGCAGGGTTTGTAGTGAAAATGGAGAAAGGCACTCGTTGTCTGAAGTCCACTGTAATGTGTTCTGCGATAGGAGGTCTGAAAAGAAAGAAAGGATTCAAATTCAACAAAAATAAAATGTATCAGAATTCAAAATGGATACAAAGCAGCAAAGTCCTAAACACTATTAAAGTGCAATTATACCTGGGCAGGATGAAACCAGGGCCGGGATCCTCAGGACCAGGTACAAACACAAACCGACTGCTGGGAAACGTGAAGCCAGACAAGCAATTAAAAGAAATACTTCATAGAAGGCCAATGCAATTTGTGAACGTTTTTTAAAGGTGCCTATAAATCCTGTCTGTATCACCAACCTCTCAACAATGTGAGAAAAGTGAACAGAAAAAGTATAAAGATAGGGGTTACTTTATCAAAAATCAATAAATTGCAATTTTTATTAAATATACAATAGATGTAAACAAACAAATTAAAATATAAAACAATTGCCTCAAGACACCTTTAAACACACTTTGCCAGTAATAATAAATGGCAATAGAAGATATACAAATATATCACATGTGAAAAAAGAGGAGTACATCCTGCCTATAAGTGGTCTTCCTAAAACAGTATATACAAATAATTAAAGTGCCTGTGCTAAGGTAGGAAAAAAATGGCTGCCTAAGTCCAGCACCATATATGGAATAACCAGGTGCTCAATTTAACTGCAATGGGATTCCCTTCATGGTGTGTCCCCTGAAGAAGTGTGGACGAAACGTGCGTCAGGGTGGAGGGACGCGGCACTGACTCCACACACTTTGTAAGTATTTTTTGAGGGTTGTCCAGCCTGCATTTATTGGATCTACAACATGCCATTTGTGGTGAGGTAATTTCTAATAGGATCCTTCTGGCCACTTATAGTCCTATTAAAAATTATATCCCTGTGAATGGCATGTTGTAGACCCAATAAATGCAGGCTGGAAAACCCTCAAAAAGATACTTACAAAGTGTGAGGAATCAGTTCCACGTCCCTCCACCCCGACGCGCGTTTCGTCCTCACTTCTTCAGGGGACACGAGGGGGCACCTTCAAGTGCTCACATTGTGGTAGAATAAGCTGAAGAAAACTGCATAGCAGGTATGATGCAAACATGGCATCCTTACCTTTTGTGTATACTTGGGTATTCACATATCACGTCTGCCAGATTCTTCAAAGACTCTAAATTTCAGAAGGAGAAATTCAGAGGAAATAATCTCGGCTACAAATAATCATAACATGGCTACAAGCAGGGCTGTGGAGTCGGTATGCCAAACCTCAATTTCCCTGACTCAGACTCCACAGCACTGGCTACAAGAGATCCTATCACACACTATTCTCTTCTCATTATGTTTATGATCTTAGCCATAATTCTGGATTATTTCATTTAATTTCCAAGGCCAAGTGCTTGTGCACCAACTTTTAGGACTCATCACTCAGCCAAACAATCATGGTCAGTATGTCAGTTCTCACACCACTACAGTGCCTTGGGACCAAGAGATACAAAAACCCATCTATCAGACATGACATAATCAATGTAGCGGCAGGACAATTGCAGAATTATAATGATGTGTGAGCTCTTTTATGCCTGTAATTTTCTCCTCTGCGTTCTCATGCCCATAACTGTACCTTTCAGCGACTGATTTTGATTTTTCCCATACGGTGCTGAAGAGAAATTGCCGCAGAAGATGAAGCAAGTTGGAGGAGCTGTTGAGTAGCCTAAAATATAAAAATGTTCTTTATTACTTTACATTGGGAAGGTGCTGGGAAGTGCTACACATTTCCTATTATAACTTCTGCAGACAATGTGACTATCAGAAACAAACAAAAAAATATTTTCCAATGGGGAGAATAGAATAAACATAAATATTTTATTTATAGAGACTTTAGAGGTTAAGGTGTCTATTAGGAATGATTTGGAAATGGCAGCCCTTACATGGGCTACATATAGACATTTAGCGCACAACAGCTTCATTCATGTGGACTATAAGCTGTAGCTCAAAGAAATTCAACAGGTAGCACGTATATGTACCTTTTAGTGTAAATTTAATGAGATGATGTATTTTTTATTGAAAATCTGAAGTTCTGATTTTTCCACCAAAGGAAAAAAAAATGGGCAGCTTGACACAAAAAAAAAGTGCACTAGAATGCAGTCCAACAAAAGCTCTCTAAGAAAAAAAAGAGATTGACCCCCAATAAACCTATTCCAATGGACTAGATGGCCACGGCAAGGGTAGACTATAGAATGCCCCAAAAAGCCAAAGTGAAGGTAAAGCCCAAACTTGCTCCCAGCGTCCAACAATACTGCCACCCCAATGTCGGTGAGTGCCTGTCTAGGTGTTAAAGGAGGAGAGAAAAGAGTTACAGGGAGTGAAGAAATTGATGGCCATGCTCCACACTAAACCAGCAAGAGGATCTAAAATGACAGATCCATTTCCATAGGTAGCTGTCCAAAGTTATTAACAAAATTAATAAATGCAGCTGCTTTCTTCAAGAATTAGCACCACAACTATCCATCCAAAGTTTGGATATTGAATTACAGCGCATTACCAGACAATAGTAGCCACGTTTTATCTAACCCCTATAATGTAAGTGATATTTAAAAATACCTGAAAACATTACATGAAGTTTCTCTATCACTTCGACCTGATCTAACCAGAGATCAGACAAAAACACGAACATGGCGTCCTCATTCTCTTCTTCCAGCTGTTTCAACTTGACTGACGATTTTACTGATGTTGCGGATGGTCCACCAAAGAAATTGGTATTACCGTAATATGCACTGAAAAAGAAGGGAAGGTAAACAAGGTTTTCATTTGGACCTGAAAAGCTCTGCGATACTTTTCTCCTAAGTCTGGAATCCAATATGATCATAATTCAGCAATGATAAACTGGAGCGTCGATACACTAATTAATATGTAATCTATGATAAATGGAGCTGAAACAATGGGAAAGGTAAATCTGATGTCAAAAGGAATTACACAAGTATCATTACCGTGTTGTGCTGGAAGGTTCAGTGGGAGGAAATCCAAAGGCATTTACATGAAATACTTTGTCTTCATACCAGCCTGCGTAAAAGGCACAACACACCTTATACTACTAATATTACTACTACTGTATAGAGCAATGAAGATAAGTTATCAACTGCAATATCACCTTCTGCAAGAACAAAGCAGGATTCTGTGTATAAGCCGCTGTGGAACTGGTGCAATGATGTTAAAGAAAATTTCATGAAATA
This sequence comes from Oophaga sylvatica, assembly GCA_033576555.1. NCBI lineage: Eukaryota > Metazoa > Chordata > Amphibia > Anura > Dendrobatidae > Oophaga > Oophaga sylvatica. The sequence continues at coordinate 439,674,772 of JARQOD010000001.1, read as the reverse complement.
TTCAGAGTGAAAAGAAAAATGCAAAACAAGTGAATATATAAGGTATGTAAGTACATATACACATATATATATTTATGGATGAAGAAAGGATATTGCTTTGCCGAGTTCAAGCTGAACTGTTCCAGTGGGATCCTCCAGGAAATATTTGCCCTATCAATAAAATATAAAGGTTGCTAATTCTTAGAACAAATTAAATACAATAACAAATAAAATAAGAGGCATAATGAAGTCCAGACAATTTATAGGGATATTTCATCTTATATTACTAGGATACACCATTACTTTATGACAGTGGTTCTTAACCTTTCTAATGCCGTGACCCCGCAATACAGTTCCTCTTGTTGCGGTGACCCCCAAACCAAAAAATAAGTACAGTTCTCCATACAATATTATGGGCACCACATAGTCCTCCATACAGTATTATGGGCTAAATATAATGCTCCATAAAGAATATTGGACCCCAAATAATGCTCCATACAGGATACTGGTCCCCATATAATGCTCCATACAAAATATGGAGCTCTCCTCTGCACTGTGCTGCGTTCTGCACTGTTACGGCTCAGGAAAGGGCACAGTGGAAAGATTCCCCATTATCATCATTGCCTCCCCATCATCATCGTCTCCCCATCATCATTGCCTTCCCATCATTGGCTCCCCATCATCATCATTGCCTGCCCATCATCATTGGCTCCCCATCATCATCATTGCCTTCCATCTCCATTGCCTCTCATTGGCTCCCCATCATCATCATTGCTTGCCCATCACCGTTGCCTCCTCACCACCATAACTGCCTCCCCCACCACCATCACACATACAGCACCACACACAGACAGCACCGCAGCACTCTCTCACATACACACAAGGAGGCAGACACACACACACACATCTCACCTGTCCGGCGCCCGCGCTTACTCTCTGCCACAGCCGGCCGCTGAATGATGACGTCATCCAGCGGCGTTGCTGTGACAGGAAGCGCGGGCGCTCTGCAGGCGCCTCCTGGAGCCAGAAGCTGCGGAGGCACGGGGAGAGATAAGTATTGCGCCGCCTGCTCAGGCCGGGTCCCCCCTCTACCCGCACAGTGGACTCACCGACCCGCCGCTCAGCTCCGGAGGGTCCCGGGCCGCTGCACTGTGCCTCCGCGCTTTCTCCACAGAGTATGAATTGCTGCTGCTGCCACGCCGCCCCCACACACGTGCCGCCTGGGGCTGACCGCCCCGCGCCCGCCCACGCTACGCCACTGGGCTAAAGCCATCAGAAATATGTATTTTCCGATGGCTTTAAGCGACCCCTGTGTTTTGGTCGTTCGACCCCCGCCGGGGTCGCGAGCCACAGGTTGAGAACCGCTGCTTTATGACCTCTTAACCCCTTCATGATGGTGAAATTGCAAAAACAAAGGGCAATTCTACAACTGTTTTTTGGATTTTCTTTTACCATGTTCACTATATGCTAAAATGACCTGCCACTATGATTCTCCAGGTCATTGTATGTTCATAGACACCAAAATATCTAGGTTTTTTTTTTATTTGAGTGGTGAAAAAAAAATCTAAAGTTAAAAAAAAAAATTAAAAAATTGCATCATTTTCCGACACCCGTAGCGTCTCCATTTTTCGTGATCTTGGGTTGGGTGAAGGCTTATTTTTTGTGCGCTGAGCTGACGTTTTTAGTTATGCCATTTTGGTGAAGAAACTGCACGTTCTTTTGATCGCCCATTATTGCTTTTTTAATGCAATGTTGCGGCAACCAAAAAAATTGTAATTCTGGCGTTTTGACTTTTTTTCTCGTTACGCTGTTTAGCGATCGGGTTAATTCTTTTTTTATATTAATAGATCGGGCGATTCTGAATGCAGCGATACCAAATATGTGTATGTTTGATTGTTTTATTGGGGCGAAGGGGTGGGTGATTTGAACATTTTTTTAAATATTTTTTTAATTTTTTTTTACTTTTGGCATGCTTCAATGATCTCCATGGGAGACTAGAAGCTGCCATAAACCGATCAGCTCTGCTACATACAGGCAATGATCATATCGCCTGCATGTAGCAGAATTGCTATGAGTGCTGACCACCGGGCAGTGCTTATAGCAATCCAGTAGTGACAACCATAGAGGTCTGCAGGAGACCTTAGGTTGTCATGCCAACCCATCGGTGACCCGCAATCATGTGACGGGCGGGATTTCCAGCGCAATTGCCAGAAGCGCGCGTTAACTGCCTCTGTCAGAGTTTGACAGCCATCGTTTAATAATTATCACTACCAGAGCTCCATGAGAAGACTAGAATAATTAAGACCTTGTTTTTATCTCACCTCTTTTAGTTGTGTTATCATGCCGAGCACAATCACCTCGCCCATCTTTGCTGCACTGCCTAAAAGGTTTTCTACAGTTTTAAGCTAAAGAAAAACACAAATACATAAAACAAAATTAAACAGTGGGAACTAATCTCCGTTCTAACAAACAGAGGACATTGTGAGCATAGACAGGCATCCATGATGTTCATTTGTCCTATTAGGACACATAGATGGTTTGTACAACTTTCAAGCCAAAACGTAATAAATATTTCCTTTTGTTATACCTGAAATTTGCTTCTGCTCTCCTCAGGGTTCGCACCAATAACAGGTGGCGTGAAAAGCTCATGTCTGTGAGTTCTCTGGAATTCACGTAACGAACATTTAATTACTTTAATTCCTTATTTCAAAAGCTGGAAATCTATATCATAACCAGGAGACACATTTGACATAGTAATCCATCAGAGATATGGGGCAGACATATTTTAGCATGGTATTTCGTAGACCCAGTTGTCTCACCTGCTGCAGTATTGTGTACCTCTCTCTGAATAACTCGGCTTTGTCTCTTGCACTTCCAAACAGATTTGGTTCAGGATAATTGGCTATTTTGATTCTGCAGAGCACAGGAAAAGTTATGTGGACTCATGTATTGTATAAGTAATGAAATACTGTGTACACATCTACACTGAACTATTGCGTTATCACTATCAATAAGAAGGAAACAAGTTGGAGTGTGTGAGCAACTACATTTTTTATTTTATAATATAAATTTGTGAAATAAGAAAATATTTAAGGGAACCTGTCAGATAACTCATGGAGCTCAAACCACAAGCAGCAGAATCAGAGCCAGGTTGCTCAATTGTAGCAAGACATCACCCTCTCTGAAATCCCAGTGTTTCCAAGAAAATACAGTAAAGGCACTGTCACACTTAGCGATCACACTAGCGATCACGACAACGACACAACCTGGCGAGATCGCTAGTGCGATCGCTATATGGTCGCTAGTTAGCTTCCAAACACAAAGATCTCATCAGAGATCAGCGATCTGTATAATGACCTCTGCGGTCGTTGGGAAAACCTAGTCCCACCTGCGACGCTGGTAAAGTCGTTCTTAAAGGGTGTCACACTCAGCGATTCAGGCTCACCAGCGGGACACCAACGACCAAAAAACGGCTCAGAACGTTCGAGCACGATCAGCGACATCTCAGCAGGGGCCACATCGCTGCTACATGTCACACACAGCTGAGTCGCTAACGAGATCGCTATTGCGTCATAAAATCGGTGACTCTTTAGCGATCTCGTTAGCGATCTCGCTTAGTGTGACAGTACCTTTTAGAGGATCTGGTCAAGGACCATCACCGGGACTAGACTAGAGTGATTTGGCTCCCGGCTAGCTCTTCCCAGCGCCACTTCAAGTGATTGATGGGTTTCTCACTATGGGAGAGATCTGTCAATCACCTCAAGCAGTGCTGGGAACAACCAGCCGATGGTGGCACTGGACTGAACTCTTGTCTGCCTATGGTTCCTGGCCAGATCTTCTATCAATATATATCTGTCTGCAAACATGCAGTCAGGTTCTGATTTATGCTGCCCACGATTTGAGCACCATGAATCAGATGACAGGTTCCCTTCAAGTCAATAATGACACACTTGCAACATAGAGAGTAAAAAAAACTAAAGAGATCAACTCACGGCAAGAACTTTTTTCTTTCAGAGTTATAGATAAATCGCGGGATGTCAAATGCTCCTATAATGTTGAAGATGTGCTCTCTGGAATAGATAATAGACAATTCAACATAACATGCAGTCACAGAAAATTAATGGTGGAACAATCATGTTTATTGTATGTCGGGGAAAGAAGGATTGGGCATGCTTGATTTCAATATACCAAATAGTCTGCTCTGAATAAATATAAGCCACCAACAGAAATGTCTTTCAAGAACACAAAAACACATATATCAATCAAAAAGGAGTCCAAATACAATCATGCAATGGCACTTCGCATCAATCTGAAACCCAAGAACCCCAGTATAGATAAACAAGGGGAAAGAAGAGCTCTATTAGAATAAAAAATAACTAATTAAAAAATTAAAAGGATAAAATACAGAAATAGTAAAAAGAGCAGAGTGCCTCACCAAGGAGACAGCCCAAACCTCCAAAAGATAATCTATAATTAAGGAAATATAGGTATGTAACATTAATAAGGACTACTACTTTCCTAAAACAAATAAGGTCACCCAATACAGAAGTATGCAGGGTTTTTAACCCCTTAGTGACAGCCAATTTGCAGCTTAATGACTGGGCCAATTTTTACAATTCTGACCACTGTCACTTTATGAGGTTATAACTCTGGAACGCTTTAACGAATCCCGCTGATTCTGAGACTATTTTTTCGTGACATATTGTACTTCACGTTAGTGGTAAATTTTTTTTCTTTTATATGACTTGCGTTTATTTATGAAAAAAAACGGAAATATGGCGAAAATTTAGAAAATTTAGCAATTTTCTAACTTTTAAATTTTTATGCCCTTAAATCAGAGAGATATGTCACACAAATTTCTTAATAAATAACATTTCCCACATGTCTACTTTACATCAGCACAATTTTGTAAACAACATTTTTTTTGTTACAAAGTTATAAGGGTTAAAAGTTGACCAGCGATTTCTCAGTTTTACAACGCCATTTTTTTTTAGGGACCACATCACATTTGAAGTCACTTTTTTGAGGGGTCTATATGATAGAAAATACCCAAAAGTGACACCATTCTAAAAACTGCACCCCTCAAGGTGCTCAAAACCACATTCAAGAAGTTTACTAAGCCTTTACTTGCTTCACAGGAACTGAAGCAATGTGGAAGGAAAAAATTAACATTAACCTTTTTTTGAAATTTTTTTAATTCAGAACCAATTTTTTTTATTTTCACAAGTGTTAAAAGAAAAAATGAACCACAAAATTTGTTGTGCAATTTCTCCTGAATAAGCCGACACCCCATATGTGGGGATAAACCACTTTTTGGGCGCATGGCAGAGGTCGCAAGGGAAGGAGCGCCATTTGACTTTTTCAACGCAGAATTGGCTGGACGCCATGTCGTGTTTGGAGAGCCTCTGATGTGCCTAAACAGTGGAAACCCCCCAACAAGTGACCCCATTTTGGAAACTAGACCCCTCAAAGGAACTTATCTACACGTGTGGTGAGCACTTTGAACCTCCAAGTGCTTCACAGAAGTTTATAATGTAGAGCCGTAAAAAGTCTTTTTCCTCAAAAATGATTTTTTAGCCAGCTATTTTTTATTTTCCCAAGGGCAACAGGAGAAATTAGAACCCCAAAAACAGGATTTTGGTTGCTTACCGTAAAATCTGTTTCTCGGAGCGCTCATTGGGGGACACAGGAACCATGGGGTGTATGCTGCTGCCACTAGGAGGCTGCCACTATGCATATGAAAAAGAGTTGGCTCCTCCTCCGCAGTATACACCCCACCGACTGGCACCAAGCTAATCAGTTAGTGAGAAAGCAGTAGGAGAAATATAACAGAAGAAAACATAGTCAAACAGACAACTCAATCATAACATTAACCAGAAGAAAGGAAAGGAGTTGTAACAAACACATGGGAGGTTGCTGTGTCCCCCAATGATCGCTCCGAGAAACAGATTTTACGGTAAGCAACCAAAATCCTGTTTTCTCGGTCGCTCTATTGGGGGACACAGGAACCATGGGACGTCCCAAAGCAGTCCCTGGGGTGGGAAAATATGGCAGGAAACTCCATTCAGGTCGGCGGAGTCCCCAATGCCGCCTGCAAGATCCTTCTGCCTAAGCTGGCGTCCGCCGAAGCGTAGGTGTGGACCTTGTAAAATTTGGCAAACGTGTGGATGGAAGACCAGGTTGCCGCTTTGCAAAGTTGTAGGGCGGATGCCCCATGGTGAACCGCCCAGGAGGCGCCTACTGCCCGGGTGGAGTGAGCCTTAAGGGGGAGGCACTCTGTTCTTAACCCGGTAAGCCTCCAAAATTGCAGTCCGAATCCAAAGCGCAATAGTCGCTTTGGAGGCCGGCAGACCTCTCCACGTTCCGTTTGGAATGACGAACAGAAGATCCGTCTTTCTGAAGACAGCTGTCCTGTCCAGATAGATCCTCACGGCCCTTATCAGGTCTAGCCTGTGCAACGAGCGTTCCAGGGGATGAGACGGAACCGGACAGAGGAAGGCAGGACAATCTCCTCATTCAGGTGAAAAACGGATACCACCTTGGGAAGAAAGGAAGGCGGAGGTCGCAATACTACCTTGTCCTGGTGAAGAACCAGGAAAGGGGGGCGACAGGATAGAGCCGCTAACTCTGAAACCCGCCTGATGGAGGTGATAGGCACAAGGAAGGCCACCTTCCAGGACAAAACAGCCAGAGGGACCTCTCTCAGAGGTTTGAAGGGGGCGCTCCTCCTAACCTCCAGCACAAGATTGAGGTCCCAGGGGTCCACGGGGTTCCGTTATGGGGTGAACCTGAGAGCGAGACGCTAAGGACTTCTGAAAAAGGATAGAAAGGGCCGACACCTGTCCTTTTAGCATGCCCAGAGAGGCCAGAGTCCAGTCCCGCTTGGAGAAAAGCCAAGATGACTGGGAGCGACAATTCCATCGGTGGGGTGACATTGGCCTCACACCAGCGAAAATAGGCCTTAGAGGACGACAGTTTCCTGGCCTGGATCATGGTGCGAATCACCCGATCGGAGAAACCGGATGCTTTTAGTACCGCGGTCTCAACAGCCACGCCGTCAAATTGAGTGACCGAGAACCCGGGTGGCAGATCGGACCTTGAGACAGAAGATCTGGCCTGTCTGGGAGTCTCCAGGGGGCGTCCGCCAGAAGGTTGACGATGTCCGCGAACCAGGACCTCCTGGGCCAATCTGGGGTGATCAGAATGACCGGTACCCCCTCTGCCTTGATCTTCTTCAGCAGCCTGGGAAGGGGAAGAGGGGGAAAAAGGTAGGGAAGCGTGAAGTGCGACCAGGGAATGGCCAGAGCGTCTGCGTCCTACGCGAGAGGATCGCGGGACCTGGAGACAAAACGAGGAGCCTTCCTGTTCAGCCTGGACGCCATGAGGTCCACGTCCGGAGTCCCCCATCGAAGGCAGATTTGATGGAAGACCTCCTGAGGCAGGGACCATTCTCCTGCCGCAAGACCCTCGCGGCTGAGTAAGTCGGCGGCCCAGTTGTTAATGCCGGGGATATGGACTGCGGATATTGCCGGGACCGTCGCCTCTGCCCATTGAAGGATCCTGGACACCTCGGCCATCGCTAGCGAACTCCTGGTCCCTCCCTGGTGGTTGACGTACGGCACGGCTGTGGCATTGTCCGTCTGAATTCTGACCGGCAGGCCCCTGAGAAGAGGTTCCCAGTGACGGAGACGAAGATGGCCCTGATTTCGAGGATGTTGATTGGTAGCGAGAACTCCTGGGTCGACCAACGACCCTGAGTTGTTAGCTGGCGAAAAACCGCCCCCCCAGTCCAGGAGGCTTGCATCCATCATAATGACCTGCCAATGGACTGGAAGGAAAGACCGACCTTGGAAGGTGAAGTGGGACGATAGCCACCAGTTGAGAGACTGCCTGATTTTGAGAGTGAGGCGCAGCGGACGATCCAACGACAGGACAGACCTGTCCCACTGAGAAAGGATGGCTCGCTGAAGAGGTCTCAAGTGGAATTGTGCGAATGGAATTGCTTCTGAGGCTGTAACCATTCTGCCCAGCACCCTCATTGCTGATCGGAGGGAAGGAAGCCGAGGGCCCTGCAGCAACCGAACACCCTGCTGGAGGGTCACTCTTTTCTCCTCAGGAATGAATACCTTCGACTGCCGTGTATCGAACAGCATGCCCAGGAAAACCAGGCGTTGGGATGGAACCAGGCAGGATTTCTTCCTGTTGATAATCCACCCGAACCGGGCTAGGGTGTCGAGAACGATGGACAGGCTTTCTTGAGCTTGGGGGAGAGACGGAGCCTTGATGAGGATGTCGTCGAGGTATGGAATGAGAACCAGGCCCCTGATTCTCAAGATGGCCATCAGTGCCGCCATGATCTTTGTGAAGACCTTCGGTGCGGTAGCAAGGCCCAACGGCAGGGCGACAAACTGAAAATGGCTCTGGTGGACTGCAAACCGCAAGAACCTCTGATGCGCTTGGCAAATCGGAACGTGGAGGTAGGCGTCCTGGATGTCTATGGAGCACAGGAATTCCTGAAATTCCATGGAGGAAATTACTGACCGAAGAGACTCCATCCTGAAGTGACGCAGGCGGACCCTCCTGTTCAGCGACTTGAGATCCAGGATGGGCCGAACCGCGCCGTCCTTCTTTGGCACAACAAACAGGTTTGAATAAAAACCTGTGAAGCGCTCTCGCTCTGGGACGGGGACGATAACCCCGGAAGTGAGAAGGGAGTTGATGGCTGCAAAGAAACCCGGAGCCAAAGAAGGATCCCTTGGAGGGCGGGATTCGAAAAAAAGATCTCGGGGACGGGAGGTAAACTCTATTTTGTATCCCGAGGATACAACTTCCCTGACCCATGCGTCTTCCACCAGGTCGAGCCAAACGTCTCTAAACAACAGAAGACGACCGCCGATCCTGGGAGGGCAGCCGGACTCTGGATCCGAGTCATGCAGAGGAAGATCTGCAAGGTCTTGGCCTGGTGGATCTACCCTGGGAGTTATGGGAACGCCAGGAGGGGGTGGGCCGAAAGGAAGCCTTCTTCTTGACCTGGCGATTCTGCGGCCTACGTTGACTGGAGGAATCCTCTGACACCGGAAAACGGCGAAAAGGCCGAAAAGAGTGGAACTACCTTCTTTGGACGGGTCTGCGAGGCTTTTGCTGAGGAAGGAGGGAGCTCGTGCTTCCCGTTGCCTCATTAATGATCTGATCCAACCTGGCACCGAACAGACGCTCTCCCTGAAAAGGGAGACCTGTAAGCGACTTTTTTGACGAAAGATCAGCCTGCCATGCTTTGAGCCAGATGTTCCTCCAGGTGGCCACGTTATTGCTGGATGCCTGAGCCGCGCAGGATGCTGCATCCAGGGAGGCCGAAACCAAATATTGCCCAGCATGGAAAATTTAGTCTGCGAGCTCCGCCAGCTCTTTGGAAGGGGCTCCGGCCAAGATGCCCTTACGGAGTTGTTTGGCCCATCTGGCTATAGCCTTTGAGACCCAGGTGGACGCAAAGGCTGGACATAAGGCAGAAGCTGCTGCCTCAAAGGCTGACTTTGCCAAGGATTCTATAATTCTATCGTTGGCGTCTTTGAGGGAAGCTGTGCTAGCAAGAGGAAGGACCGTATTGGTGGACAATCTGGAGACCGGTGGGTCCACTGAAGGGGAATTCGTCCAATTCGTGGTAAGGTCCGGGGAAAAAGGATATAGAATGCGGAGGCGCTTCCCTCTTTGGAAGCGCCTGGTCGGATTCTCCCTCTTGACTATGTCCATGAACTCAGTGTGAGGGGAAAAAACCTTTGAAGGTGGTTTGGACCGTCTAAACGAAACCGCCTGTTCTGCGGATTTCGTAGCGGTATCTTTGATGCCTAAGGTCTGATTGACTGCCACAATCAGACTCTGCACCCTATCCGTGATGCCGGAGGCCTGATCTGAATCCAGGTCCGACTCATCCTCCGAAAGCGCGTCCGTAGACGCCTCGCCTGATTCCGGGGAGAACGCTAGGGAGGGATCATGCCGTGCCCGGTCGTCTGGTGCGACGGAGCGGGAAGAGGACCTAGAACGGTGCTCCAGTCTGGGTCTCTTGCGGGTTGGATTGGACGGACCGGGAGGAGAATCTTGAGACCCGCTGGCGACTGCGGGTGCCGAGAGGGGCAATCTGTCCAAAGCGGACACTAGGGTCTGTGACACCCTGGTGAGGTCCGCTACCGATTGTGACAGAGACGCTGCCCACTGGGGGGTAGGGGTCTCAGAATCACCTGGGGCAGAAGGGGGCTCCTGGGTGGGTCCCGTGGGGTCGCTGCAGGCCTGGCAGAGGGGAGAGGACTGACCTGAAGGGAGTCTGCCATAACAAGAAGAGCACATGAAGTGCCTAACCAGAATGGAGGAGGAAGAAGAAGATGGAGGACGAGCAGGCTCTCCCTTATGCTTAGGCATGGATGAGCAGTCCCACTAACTGGTGCCAGAAGGTTGGGGAACAGAGGAAAAACAGAGGAGAGTGTCAGCACTGCAGGGCAGAGCTACTCACGGATCCTGTGTGCTGCCGAGGTGATCCTCTTGTCAGAAGCCGATGGAAGCAGAGGAGCCAGCGATCAGAGGCTGCCGATGAAAGCAGAGGGGCCAGCGATCAGAGGCTGCGGATCTGGCTGAGGCTGAAGGGAGCGCTGTCCTAGAGAACGCAGGAGGGACAGCGTCGGGTGCAGGGTCCAATATGGCGTCTGCTGCAGCTCTCAGGAACGCTGAGAGCGGTGGGCGGAACAAGGACGGGCGGGAGAAAAGCCCGCCTGGAAGTGTGAAAGGCAGGGGGTGGAGCCGGCGCAAGGAGTAGGCCCGGAATGAAGCCGGGACCTCAATTTGAGACTGCGGCCGACGGAGAGGGGGGGGGGGAGTGGCACGGAGGGCGACGATGTAATAAAAACAAGCCCCCGAATGAATCGCCGCCCCAAATGAGGGATAAGCGCCGTAGAGCTGCTGTTCCTGGCCACAAAACGGGGCTTCAGAACCTCTGAAGACAGGGAGCCCCCTCGGGAAGGTGGCGACGCAGGGGAGTCCGGAGCGTCCGACATCTAATCTAGGCTGGAAGAGGGGGTCTTGGAACCCCAGAGCAAATAGGTACCAGGCCATTCCCCAGACGGACCCTCTATCTGCGCATTTTATTTTTCTTCATCTTCTTATTCTCTTCATGTCTTCTTTCTTCCCTGTTGGGGAAGAGGGACAATACCTGAACAAAAGTCGGACGTCCGGAGGTCAGATATAGCAACGTCCGCGTCTCCTCGTCCGACAGGCTCGTGGCGCGTGGGTGGGAGACGGAGGCAGGCCCAGGTCTTCAGCTTCACCCTGGTCACCTAAACACCCGTGTTAGGGATTAGGATGGGGGGGTCCTGCCAGGAGATAGACATATGAGGATACGGGGTGGCAGTACACGCCGTACTCAGTCTTTGCGTGGGACTACAGTAGTGACTTTTCACACTGTATCCTTCCGGAAGGTACCTGAAAAGGAACGACGCACAATAGGTAGATATGGGTCTCCGGAGAGACCCGTGTCCACCTCCTACTGACACTAAGCTAAAACTGATTAGCTTGGTGCCAGTCGGTGGGGTGTATACTGCGGAGGAGGAGCCAACCCTTTTTCATATGCATAGTGTCAGCCTCCTAGTGGCAGCAGCATACACCCCATGGTTCCTGTGTCCCCCAATAGAGCGACCGAGAAATTGGTGTGCAATTTGTCCTGAGTACGCTGATACCCCAAATGTTGGGGTAAACTACTGTTTGGGCGCACGGCAGGGCTCGGAAGGGAGGGAGCACCATATGACTTTTTGAACGCCATGTCGTGTTTCGAGACCCCCTGATGTGCCTAAATAGTGGAAACCCCTTAATTCTAGCTCCAACCCTCGCTCCAACACACCCCTAACCCTAATCCCAACCCAAACCCTAATCGTAACCCTAACCGTAACCCTAACCCAAATTGTAACCCTAACGGAAAAATGAAAATAAATATATTTTCTTTATTTTATTATATGTGCCTAACTAAGGTGGTGATAAAGGGGGCTTTATTTACTATTTTTTTTTATTTTGATCACTGTGATAGCATTTATCACAGTGATCAAAATGTCCTGCACTGAATGAATGAATCTGCCGGCCAGCAGATACGGCGGGCGCACTGCGCATGCGCCCGCCATTTTCTTTGCGGGAAGAAGACCAGGAACTGCAGGAGCCATGTGAGGACCCCGGAGAAAATCCGACTCTGGGGGGCGCTATATACTTTCTCCACAGCGCATTGAATTAACGGCGCTGTGGTTTAACCCCTTAGTGACAGAGCCATTTTGCAGCTTAATGACCGGGCCAATTTTTACAATTCTGACCACTGTCACTTTATGAGGTTATAACTCTGGAACGCTTTAACGAATACCGCTGATTCTGAGAGATTGTTTTTTCGTGACATATTGTACTTCACGTTAGTGGTAAAATTTCTTTGATATGACTTGTGTTTATTTATGAAAAAAACAGAAATATGGCGAAAATTTTGAAAATTTAGCAATTTTCTAACTTTAAATTTTTATGCCCTTAAATCAGAGAGATATATCACACAAATTTCTTAATAAATAACATTTCCCACATGTCTACTTTACATCAGCACAATTTTGGGAACAAAATTTTTTTTTGTTACGAAGTTATAAGGGTTAAAAGTTGACCAGCAATTTCTCATTTTTACAACACCATTTTTTTTTTAGGGACCACATCACATTTGAAGTCACTTTGAGGGGTCTATATGATAGAAAATACCCAAAAGTGACACCATTCTAAAAACTGCACCCCTCAAATGGCTCAAAACCACATTCAAGAAGTTTATTAACCCTTTACGTGCTTCACAGGAACTGAAGCAATGTTGAAGGAAAAAATTAACATTTAACTTTTTTTGCAAAAACTTTACGTCGGAACCAATTTTTTTTCCACAAGTGTTAAAAGAAAAAATGAACCACAAAATTTGTTGTGCAATTTCTCCTGAATACGCCGATACCCCATATGTGGGGGTAAACCACTTTTTGGGCGCACGGCAGAGATCGCAAGGGAAGGAGCGCCGTTTGACTTTTTCATCGCAGAATTGGATGGATGCCATGTCGCGTTTGTAGAGGCCCTGATGTGTCTAAACAGTGGAAACACCCCACAAGTGACCCCATTTTGGAAACTAGACCCCTTAAGGAACTTATCTAGATGTGTGGTGAGAACTTTGTACCCCCAAGTGTTTCACAGAAATTTATAAACGCAGAGCCGTGAAAATAAAAAATAATTTTTTTCCTCAAAAATGATTTTTTTAGCCAGCTATTTTTTATTTTCCCAAGGGTAACAGGAGAAATTAGAACCCCAAAATTGGTGTGCTATTTGTCCTGAGTGCGCTGATACCCCATATATTGGGGTAAACCACTGTTTGGGCGCACGGCAGGGCTCGGAAGGGAGGGAGCGCCATTTGACTTTTTGAACGCCACGTCGTGTTTGGAGACCCCCTGATGTGCCTAAATAGTGGAAACCCCTCAATTCTAGCTCCAACCCTAACCCCAACACACCCCTAACCCTAATCCAAACCCTAACCCTAATCCCAACCCTAATTGTAACCCTAACCCTAATTGTAACCCTAACCCTAATTGTAACTCTAACCCTAATTCCAACCCTAACCCTAATTATAACCCTAACACTAAGGCTAGGATCATATTGCGTTTTACCAGCCCGTTCAACACATAGCGTTGACGGGCTGGTAACGGTATAGCATAACATGATTGCGTTATGCTATACCCGCTAGCGCAGAGGAATCAGCAGATGATTCATCTGCGCTAGCGGTGACGGAGCCCAGGCGCTGCAGCCCGCGTCCGAGGATCCGTCACTGAATGACGACACGTCGCGAATGCATGCCGCTTTACGACATGCGTCGTGATGCGCCCTCAAATGGGGGTGAATGGTAGCGTTAACGGACTGCGTTACACCGCGGTGTAAAACAGTCCATCTAACGGACTGCCATAGCGCAGTTTGAACCCAGCCTAACCCTAATTGTAATCCTAACCCTAATTATAACCCTAATCCTAATGAAAAAATAAAAATAAATAAAATTTCTTTATTTTATTATATGTCCCTAACAAAGGGGGTGATAAAGGGGGGGGTTTATGTACTGTTCTTTTTATTTTGATCACTGTGATAATTTATCACAGTGATCAAAATGTACTTTTAGAGAATTAATGAAGTCATTCATTTTCTGAATCTGCGCATGCGCCTGCCATTTTTTTTACCGGAAAGACGCCGGGAGCTGCTGGAGCCACAGGAGGCCTGGGGGGACACCGGGAGGCACGGGGGGCTGATCGGGGGACCCGGGGACCCCATTTCTCTCCCCTCTGATGTGCGATCACATCAGAGGAGAGAGAAATTAAAGGGAAAATAGCTTTTTTTTGCGATAGCTGTTATAGGGTTAATAACGGCGATCGCAAAAGCGGGATCGGTAAAAACCGACCCGAATCATGTTCTCTGGGATCTCGGCTACCCCCAGTAGCCGAGACCCCAGAGAAAATCCGACTCTGGGGGGCGCTATAGGCTTTTTCCACAGCGCCGTTAATTAACGGCGCTGTGGTTTAAGTACCCTTAATGACCGCCGTTAAAAGGCGTATCGGCAGTCGTTAAGGGGTTAAGTACTCTTAACTACTGCTGTTAAAAGGTGTATTGGCGGTCGTTAAGGGGTTAAAGTATAACCAATAACAAAGAGTAACCTTAATGTAAGATAACGGCTATCAACTTGTTAGTACAAATAAATAAATTGCCTAGTGCTTATCAAGTTTAAATGCCCTGAATCAATATAGGGCTACTTAAGGCCCCGTCTCACATAGCGAGATCGCTAGTGAGATCGCTGCTAAACAGCGATCTCAGCAGCGATCTCGCTATGTCTGACACGTACCAGCGATCAGGCCCCTGCTGTGAATCGCTGGTCGTGTCAGAAATGCCTGGACTTTTTTTTTTCGATCGCTGGTCTCCCGCTGGCCAGCTGCGTGTGGCAGGCAGGAGACCAGCGATCAGCTGGTAACCAAGGTACACATTGGGTTTCCAGGCGCAGGGCTGTGCCTGGAAACCCGATGTGTACGTTGGATACCAGTGCGCTGCTGCAGGGGAGCTGGTAACCAAGGTACACATCGGGTTTCCAGGCACCGCGCAGCACCTGGAAACCCGACGTGTACCTTGGTTACCAGCTCCCTGCATCAGCGGGCTGGTATCCAACGTACACTGTGGGTAACTAGGCGACGTTACCCGCAGTGTCGCTGTCCTGATCGCTGCCTGTTTGGCAGTTCAGCAGCGATCATGTAGCGACACACCAGCGATCCTGATCGTTGTCGGGATCGTTGGTGTGTCGCTATGAGAGACGGGGCCCTTAGACCTGCTACTATCATCTATTCACAAGCATTGTGAGTTTTGGACTTACTAGGATCTTAGACCTTCTATTTCAAGGGGAAAGCCCAAGGCCCTGTGCACACGTTGCGGTTTTAGATGCGTTTCCGCTGTGTTTTTCAACGTGCGGAAACGCACCCAACCCGCAGCACAGTGCACTACCAATGTTAACCTATGGGAACCGCAGGTCTGCTGTGCACACGCTGCGGAAAAAAAAGCGCGGATTGGCCGCGCTTTATTTTCCGCAGCATGTCAATTCTTTGTGCGGAACTGCAGCGTTTCTGTGCCCATTGACTTGCATTGAGTCGGGCACATCCGCAGCAAAACCGCAGGTCTAAAAAAGATCTGCGGTTTTGCTGCGGGTGAAAACGCTGCAGTTCGGGAGGAGGGAAGAGTGTGAGCGTGTATAGTGTGCGGCGCTATGTGTGTGGGCGGAGTGTGGGCGTGTATAGTGTGCGGCGCTATGTGTGGGCAGGGTGTGGGCGTGTATAGTGTGCGGCGCTGTGTGTGGGCGGTGTGCGGGCCTGTGTGCGTGATCGGTGTATGTGCAGGCCTGTGTATGTGCGGCGATGTGCGGGTCTGTGTGCGTGATCGGTGTATGTGCGGCGGTGTGCGGGGCTGTGTGTGTGTCTCCGTGTATGCAGGCAACGTCGGATGGGACTACGAGTCCCATCCGGCTATGCCTGCTACAGTGACAGTGACTGACACATTAGCCAATGATGGGACAGTAGTAGTCCCATCATCCAGCTAATGTGCTGAATGTAAAAAAAAAAAAAAACACACATACAATACATACACAGAACATATAACATACACATGGCATACAACACATAACATTGAGCACATACTCACCTATTCCCCAACACCATCGATCTGTGTATTGCTCTGCCGCCGGGAGAGAATGACGTCACTACAGTTCATTCTCTCACGGCAATGCTGGGTGAGAAAATTCCCACGCAGCATTGCCATAAAGTGAGTGAATGAACTCAGGTAACCTCAGTGATGCAGTGCAGGAGCCATTGTCTCCTGTCAGTGCATCACTGGGAGGCCCTACAGAGCACTGGCATCACCTGATGTCACTGTTCTATAGGGGAGACCGTCGTGGGACATTCGCTATTAATTGGACTGCGTCGGACAGGGAGTATACGGTTGTTATATTTTTTTACGTTTTATTACAGGAGATCGAGGGTGTCGCTTGGATCTGAGCGTATAATAAAGATATGAAAACCGTGTTGTGTTTTATTTCATTAAAATAATTTATTCTTATGCGTGTGTTGTTTTTTTAACCCTTTATTAATATAAGATTAATAATGGATAGGCGTCTTATTGATGCCTCTATTATTAACCGGGCTTAACTTAATATCACCTTACAATAGCAAGGTGATATTAACCCCTTATTACCCCATATCCCACCGATACAGGGAGTGGGAAGAGAGGGGCTAAGTGCCGGAATTGGCGCATCATACAGATGCGCCAATTCTGGGGCGGCTGGGTGCTGGTATTTTTAGCCAGGCGGGGGTGTGCCAATATCCATGGCCCCCTCCTAGGCTATGAATATCAGCCCGCAGCTGTCTGCCTAGCCTTTCTGGCTATAAATTATAGGTGGACCCCACGTCATTTTTTTGGGGGAGGGGGGTCCCCCTATTTTAATAGCCAGTGAAGGCTAGCTGCGGGCTGATATTCATATCCTGGGGAGATCCATGGGTATTAACCCCTTCCCAGGCTAGAAATATTGGCCCCGGCTGTTGGCTTTCCCCCTCTGGCGCAGAAAATTGCGCGGGAGCCCACGCCATTTTTTTTCCTATTTTTTTTTTATTACCGTAACTATTGCGTTAAGATTTTATGTGTGTGTACGCGTGTGTGTCTTTAACTGTTTATGTACCATTTTATCTATCATCTATCTACCTATATATCTTTCTGTCTATCTATATATCTATCTTTCTATATATATTTCTAACTATGTATTTTCTATCTATCTATGTATTTTCTATCTATCTAACTACTGGTATCTATTATCTATCTATCTCTATCTGTGTGTGTGTAATGGAGTGTGGGTTGGACAAATGTAAAAGAGGAGGCTGGACAAGAAATGATACCACAAATCTTTTTTTTTTTTTTGTTAAATAACATATCTTTATTTAGCTGTCAAAAACGCATACAAAAACGCATGAGAAAAAGCATGAAAAACCGTGTCAAAACCGCGTCAAAAAAGGACATGCGTTTTCTGCCAAGAGGTGCGGATTCGGCGCGGAAAAATCCGCAGGCAAATCCGCAACCTGTGCACAGGCCCTAAAGGTATGATAGGAATACATTAATTCAGGGCATTTAAACTTGATAAGCACTAGGCACTTTATTTATTTATACTGACAAGTTGATATCCGTTATCTTATCTCAAAGTTACTCTTTATTATTGGTTATACTTTAAAAACCCTGCATACTTCTCTATTGGGTGACCTCATTATGTTATCACTGTTACATATATTTCCTTAATTATAAATTGTTATCTCTTGGAGGTTTGGGCCATCTCCTTGGTGAGGCACTCTGCTCTTTTATTGTTTTTTTATTTTGTCCTTTTAATTTATTAATAAAAGTTAATTTTTATTCTAATGGATCGCTTCTTTCCCCCATGCATATACATACACTGTATATATTTATATGGACGAATAGCTGATGGATAAAATATTAGTTTACAGTGAGATTCTTCACATGTCTGCATCGTTCACTAGAAGAAAACATCCGAAGTATTGGCCAACACATCTCTAATGGGAAGCTCCATTGGCTATACCAGACCACATAAAAGTCTGGACATATGCCAGTCCAGTGCAGGCAAAAATAATAATTATTTTTGTCACCATCATTATACTTCTGAAACAGATCGATCTACTGTCCCCAGAAATGTGGACAAGAGAAATCCTTATAAAACTTACATGGTTTCATCACAAGTGCGGCTGCACTCCTGTACTGCTGTTTCCACTGTGGACTTCTCAATCATGTTAGAAGACACTAAAATATTGTTATAGTTAGTAAAAGCAACAGGACGTCGTTATTACAGCAAAGATATCTAAAATACACATAAAATTAGTAAATAATGGAAATTCTTGTGGATTCCCTGCATATAAATGTTACAAATGGATTACTCTTTTTCGTAAACCCAATCCCCTTTTGAAAGTCCCTTTGCTAAAATATATAATGCAGAGATTTCTAATGATGAATCGTTGTCACAAAAAATATTTAAGAGATTCACGGGATGCTGTAGCACAGAGAGCATTTAATATGACCTATAGTCTCTAGAGGCAAAAGGATTGACGTTCCAGCTCCATAACAACAACTTTCTTTATTGACAAAAATATTAAAACATCACAGATTGGCAGAAAAACCCTCCAATATAGTGAGTGTACACACAGCTGCTGGTATAACGGCAACACGTTTCGATCACAGGTGGATCTTTTTCATAGCTAGCCTTAGTTTGGCAGCATTAAACATATATAGGCTAAAGTAGCCAATAGGAATGGTCTGTTGTGTCAGGTGATTGATTTCATTAAGGTCCTAGATGAGAACATATAACCTGAAACATAGTATCCATCAATGCTACTATAACAGAGAGAGAAAATAAAACTAGATAAAAACATTATAATACTATACATGTTATGATGTATGATTATACTGATGATTAGATATATCTTGTCTTTTCAGCCCTTAAGAGCTGCACTTCATGTTTACACGTGACAATTATTAACCCCTTCATGACCCAGCCTATTTTGACCTTAATGACCTGGCCATTTTTGCAATTCTGAACAGTGTCCCTTTATGAGGTAATAACTCAGGAAAGCTTCAAGGGATCATAGTGATTCTGAGAATGTTTTTTCGTGACATAGTGGGCTTCATGTTGGTGGTAAATTTAGGTCAATAATTTTTGCGTTTATTTTGTGAAAAAATAGGAAATTTGGCGAAAATTTTGCAATTTTCAAATTTTTATTCTGTTATACCAGAGAGTTATGTGACAAAATAGTTAATAGATAACATTTTCTACATGTCTACTTTACATCGGCACAATTTTGGAAACAAAATTTTTATTTTGCTAGGAAGTTATAAGGGTTAAAAGTTGACCAGCGATTTCTCATTTTTACAACAAAATTTACAAAACCATTTTCTTTAGGGACCACCTCACATTTGAAGTCAGTTTGAGGGGTCTATATGGCTGAAAATACCCAAAAGTTACACCATTCTAAAAATTACACCCCTCAAGCTGATCAAAACCACATTCAAGAAGTTTATTAACCCTTCAGGTGCTTCACAGGAGCTGAAGCAACGTGGACAGAAAAAATGAACATTTAAATTTAAGTCACAAAAAGACGGATTTTGGTAAGAACTTACCTGTAAAATCCTTTTCAGCGAAGAAGGAAGGGAGACACACTAGTCATTACTAGTGGGTAGGCGAAGCCCACATAGGATAGAACACCTCAGATTAAAAAGAGTGTTGACCGGCCCCTCCAGCTTGGGCTCCTCCTACTCCAGCTCTCCAGTCCGTACACAAGCTAAGGAAGAGCAAATATCACCAGCGTAGCAACATAACCCCTTCTGAAGGACTTCAGAGAAAAAAACAAGAAGATAGGTTATGCATATAGCCGAGAAAACCACACAGTCCCAGGTACTACTCACTGAACCTGACCACTGCGATGAGCTGGCAATGCTGGAAAAGAGCCTTAGAGCGCCGACCTCAGCCCAGATAATCGCTATCAGAGAAGGGTCACGCCGCATCTGAAAACACAACAACACACTTCTGCCATGGGAGGGATGTGTGTCTCCCTTCCTTCTTCGCTGAAAAGGATTTTACAGGTAAGTTCTTACCAAAATCCGTCTTTCAGCAGCAGATGAAGGAAGGGAGACACACTAGTCATTACTAGTGGGACGTCCCAAAGCAGTCCAAAAATAAGGGTGGGCAAAAAAACCAACAGAGGCAGATACCCAACAACCTAAATAAATGCGCAACTAGCGCTAAATACAAGTTCACAAGAACTTTAAACTACAGCCGCCTGCAGGACCCTACGTCCTAAGGCCGCATCAGCGGAAGCACTGACGTCCACCTTATAAAATTTCGTAAATGTGTGGACAGAGCGCCAGGTCGCTGCCCGGCAGAGCTGAGCTGCCGAGGCTCCTTGATGAAAAGCCCAAGATGAACCCACAGCCCTCGTGGAGTGAGCTCGAATCTTAATCGGGCAAGGTTCGCCCTTAAGTCGGTAAGCCTCTAAAATGGCCGACCGAATCCAACGAACTATAGAATCCTTGGAAGCTCGTTGCCCACGTCGACGACCTGCTGGAATCACAAACAGAGAGTCCGACTTCCGAAAACTTTGAGTAATAGACAAATAGAACTTCAAAGCCCGCACCAAATCCAATGAGTGCAAGGCCCGTTCTTCGCATTCCTTGGCTCCGGACAAAGCGATGGCAACACAATATCCTGGTTAACATGAAACTGTGACACCACTTTAGGTAGAAAATCGCCCCGTGTGCGAAGCACTACGCGATCTGGGTGAAACTCCAGAAAAGGAGGCGAGCAAGAAAGAGCCGCCAACTCAGAAACCCTTCTCAAAGAAGTGACCGCCACTAGGAAGGCAACCTTCCAAGAGAGAAAGGAAAGATTAACAGAGTCCATAGGCTCAAAAGGCCCATGTTGAAGAGCCTCCAAGACAAGATTGAGCCGCCAAGGAGACACAAGCGCCTTCCGCGGCGGAAATTGACGGGTTACCCCGCGAAAAAAAGGAACGTACGTCCCTACGCGAGGCGATAGCCTTCCGAAACAGCAAGGACAGAGCAGAAACCTGCCCTTTCAGAGTGCTAACTGCCAAACCCTTGTCCAGCCCGTACTGCAAAAAGGCCAACAAATTGGGAATGGAAAAAATCCTCGGGTTCCTAGAAGAACCCGAACACCACGGAAAGAAGGCTTCCCAAGTCTTGTGATAAATTCTAGTAGTAGCCGGACCTCTGGCAGCTCGCAAAGTGGCAATGACTTCGGCTGAAAAACCTTGACGGGTCAAGATTTCGGTCTCAAGAGCCACGCCGTCAAACACAGAGACTTCAGGTCCGGGTGACGAACGGGCCCTTGGGTTAACAGGTCCGGGCGAAGAGGAAGTGGAAGTGGAGGCGCTGCCAGAAGCGACACCAGTGTCGAGAACCACGTCCTCCTTGGCCAATCTGGGGCTATCAACATAGCCGGGACTCTCTCCAGTCTGATCCTACGCAACACCAGAGGAAGTAAGGATATCGGCGGGAACACATAGATTAGCTCGAATTGGTCCCAAGGAGCCACCAGAGCATCCACCGCCACAGCCTTCGGGTCCTTGTACCTGGACATGAACGTCGGTAACTTGGCATTGAACCTGGATGCCATCAAATCCACTTGGGGAGTTCCCCAACGGGAGCACAGCAGTGCAAAAATTTCCGGATGAAGACTCCATTCTCCGGGATCCATCTTTTCGCGACTGAGGAAGTCCGCTGTGATATTCTGAACTCCTGGAATGTGAATCGCAGAGATGGCTGGCACTCTGGCCTCGGCCCATACCAGGATTCGAGACACTTCCATCATGAGCCTGAAGCTCCTCGTCCCACCTTGATGGTTGATATACGCGACCGCCGTCGCGTTGTCTGTCTGCACTCGGACTGGTAGACCGCTTAAAGGGACCGTCCAGTGTTGGAGGCAAAGGAAAATTGCCCTCAATTCCAGGATGTTGATCGGCAGGACAGACTCTTCCAACGACCATACTCCCTGAATCCAGAGATCGTTCCAGACGCCCCCCCCAGCCTGTCAGGCTGGCATCGGTAGTTATGATCGACCACCTCGGAGGAAGGAAGGACTTCCCCAGGGATAACGCTTCCGGACGTAACCACCATTCTAGAGACTCTCTCACCCTGTGGGAGATGATGACACTGCAATCCAGTGAAAACTGCGATCGATCCCAACGGTTCAAGATGAGCATTTGGAGAGCCCTGGAATGAAATTGGGCAAACGGAATTGCTTCCATTGACGCCACCATCAAACCCAGAAGGCGCATACACCTTCGAAGGGACATTGCTGTCGCAGACTTCATAACCTGCACATGACGAAGAAGACTCGCTTGCTTGTCTGGAGGCAGAGACACCACTGCTCGTACCGTGTCGAAATGCATTCCCAAAAACAGGATTTTACTGCGACGGTTCCAGAGACGACTTCTCCCAATTGACCAGCCACCCGAAGTCCTCCAGGAGCTGAAGGGATAGATTGCGAGCCGTCACCGCCTCCTCCTTTGAGGACGCCACAATCAAAAGGTCGTCCAGATAGGGAAGAATTGTAACCCCCTGTCTTCGCAGAATCGCCATGAGAGGAGCCAGAATTTTTGTAAAAACTCTGGGTGCTGAGGCCAACCCGAATGGCAGGGCCACAAACTGGTAATGGTCCTGACCTATGGCAAAACGAAGGAAGCGTTGGTGGGCCCTTCCGATGGGGACATGCAAATAAGCGTCGCGAATGTCGATTGACACCAAAAAATCATTTTGCGACAAGGCCGCCACAACGGAGCGAAGTGACTCCATGCGGAATTTCCGGGTGCGGACATGCCGATTCAATCTTTTGAGATCCAGAATGGGGCGAAATTTGTCCTCCTTTTTGGGGACCACAAAGAGGTTGGAATAAAACCCTCTTCCTCGGTCCTCCGGTGGAACTGGTACCACCACACCCTTCTGCAGAAGGGAATCGACCTCCCGCAGTAGAGCGGCAAATAGCTCGGGCTCTGACGGAATCCGGGATTGGCAAAAACTGTCTGGAGGTCGAGAAAAGAAACTCTATGAAGTAGCCTGCCGACACAACCCACGTCACCCAGGCGTCCGACACGCGGGAAGCCCAAGTCGGTTCGAATTGGAGCAGGCGACCTCCCACTCGAGAGCCCTCGAGTGAGACCCTGGCGTCAGTCCGCCTTAGCGGGCTTTTTGTCAGCTTCCCGCTTGTCTTGGCGGAAGCTCTGTTTCCAGGGAGTGCGGGATTTCTGAGCGTCTTTTTTCCTGAAAAAGAGGGACGACCCGATCCCCAAGAGGGCTGACCGAACCGTCCCCTGGACCGAAAGGACCGCCGACTACTACCGGCACTAGGCCTGCCAGACGCAGAAGTCACAGTCTCTTCGCTGCGGTAAAGCCGTTTCTTTTGCCTTTGCCTTGGCAATCAGCTCCGTGAGGTCAGATCCAAATAGCTGACCACCCTAGTAAGCTAAAGAAAGCAAACCTTGCTTGGAAACCGCGTCTCCGGTCCACTGTCTAAGCCACAGTGCTCTCCTGACTGTGATCGCCGAGGATTGTGCCCTGGACAGCATTGAGGCAGCATCCAAACCTGCATCGCTGCCATATCGAGCTGCATCCTCCAATGACTTGAAAAGCCCCTCTACCTCGGATAGTGGGGATCCATCTTGCCACGCCGTCCGTAGACGGTCTAACCAGCTCAGGGAAGCTTTACAAGCACACATGGATCCTAGCACTGCTCTGAATCCATGACCCGCGGCCTCGTTGATGGATTTCGCTGCCATCTCCGTTTTTCTGTCCAGCGGATCCTGCAGACTCGCCTTCCCTTTAACAGGAAGTAAAGAGGATTTGCTAAGCTGGGATAAAGGGACATCCACTTCAGGAGAAGGAATCCAATTATAACTCCGTAGTACACGGATACAGCGTCTCAAAAAGCCGTGTCCCTTGAAAACGTTTACCTGGACACAGGCGTTCCTTCTCCACTGCCCCATTAAGCTCATCCAGAGATGGTAAGGCTGATCGCGACCTATGTGACTCCTGAAACATCCGGGCCGACTTACCAGGACGTCTAGTTACCTCCTCCGGTAACTGTAACGCCTCCCTCATGGCTCCAATAAAAGCCTCTGTACGGCTCAAAAGAGAGGCAGAGTGTCCCTGCCGATCCTCCTTATCCGAATCGGACATCTCCCCATCCGAGCTTGAAGGGGAACCCTCCATGCCCGAGATCTCCGAGTCGCTACGCAGGGAAGATGGCACCGGCCTGTGTCGCTTCCTGCCATGAGAGGATCTAGCTGACACCCAATGACCTAGAAGTTCAGACAGGCCATCAATAGAACGAGCGAGGGCCTCCATTTTGACATCACTGACACCTCCGACCGCTGCGCTTGACGCCGTCGAGGTCTGTGTGTCAGATACGCGTGACTGATCCTGTAGCGGATCTGGGAGACGGTCCGCACCTCCTGGACCCTGATCTGACATGCCCTCACACAGTATATGGCAGGTCAAAACCTGTTAGCAACTAGACCAGTGTGGTTTTCAAAGGCAAAACGAACGCTGAAGGGTTAAAGCTCTTAAAGAGAGAGCTACCCCAGCTGTCTCCCAATAAAGGGTTAACCGCCAAAGAAGGGGTTAATGTCGCAGACTCCCCACAACCCTTGTTTAATGAAAAGGGTGTGCGAGCCCCAGGTGCCTCTTATGAGGTAACAGCTGCAGGACAGTGCTCAAAAGTATGCCACACTAAACAAGAACGCCAACTAGATCGCTAACATATTGCGCTGAATTGTACATCGCAATAACCGCCAAAGTCGCTAAGGAGATCGCTAACCACTTATGCGTCGTCAATGAGATCGCCCACTGTGGAAGCTACTAGCGACATTAAAACGATCACAAAAAACTATCGCAAAATTATGCGTCGCTATCGTGATCGTAGCGGGAGCGTTCCGTGTGACAGTACCTTGCCCTGCGCTGTGGGGGTGAGGGGGTCAAGCTTCTGCCCTGACAGGTAGAAGCGACTCACCCAGCTGGCCGCGGTGTAGTGTCTCCTTTCGGTCGGTCGGGGAGAGCGGAGAGTGAGGAGCCCGAGGAGGCCGTCATTAATGGCCGCCGCGCTAGAGGAGAGAAGCCGGAAGAGAAAAGGCAGGGTAAAGCGCGCGCTCAGAGCGCTTCCTGCCCGCGAAAAAATGGGAAGGCGCGAAGCCACGCCCCCCGACGGTTTAAAAAAAAAGCGCGCGACTCACTCCGCTCTCGTGTCCTGCAGGCATCCACCTGCGGACAAAAGTACACAATCACCACACTGAATACATGTAGCAGCGGCTGCCGCAGCGGCCGCTGAAGCACTCAAACACATTAAAATGTGGAGTACTCACCCAGCTGAGCGCCACAGGGACCCCTCAGAGATTTGTGGCGCTGTGCCCGTAGCTTCCCCTTCGGGGCGGGGAACGCAGTGACCCCAGAAGCGCGGTTTGCGTCCCCGCCAGGGAAGCAATCCTCATCCCCCAGGGCCGGCAGGGTTCTGCAGGGACCACCTTACAGGGTAATACAGATCCGCCAAGGGAGAGGTGGGGGGTCCAGCAGCGCTAAGACCCCTGAGACCTCTAGACCACTGGCAGTCCAAGTCTCTGTCCGACTAAAAAAAAAAAATTTCTGAGGAGCTGCTCCAGCAGCGACTATCCTCTGTGACCTCAAATTTTAGACTGGAGAGCTGGAGTAGGAGGAGCCCAAGCTGGAGGGGCCGGTCAACACTCTTTTTAATCTGAGGTGTTCTATCCTATGTGGGCTCCGCCTACCCACTAGTAATGACTAGTGTGTCTCCCTTCCTTCATCTGCTGCTGAAATGATCTTTTACAAACAATTTTTTTATTTTTACAAGGGTAAAAGGAGAAAATTGACAGATAAAATTGTTTTGCAATTCCTCCTGAGTACGCCGATACCGCATATGTGGGGGAAAACCACTGTCTGGGCACATGGCAGGGCGCGGAAAGGATGGAGCGCCATTTGACTTTTTCAAAGCAAAATTGGCTGGAATTGAGATTGGACGCCATGTTGCGTTTGGAGAGCCCCTAATGTGCCTAAACAGTGGAACCCCCCACAAGTGACACCATTTTGGAAACTAGACCCCTAATGAACTTATCTAGATGTGTGGTGAGCACTTTGAACCCCCAAGTGCTTCACAGAAATTTATAACGCAGAGCCGTGAAAATAAAAAATCATTTGTTTTCCACAAAAACAATTTTTTAGCCCCCAGTTTTTTATTTTCCCAAGGGTAACAGGAGAAATTAGACCCCCAAAGTTGTGCAATTTTTCCTGAGTACGCTGATGCCTCATATGTTGGGGTAAACCACTGTTTTGGCACACGTCGGGGCTTGGATGGGAGGGAGCAATGTTTGAATTTTTGAACGCAAAATTGGCTGGAATCAATGGTGGCGCCATGTCGCGTTTGGGGAGCCCCTGATGTGCCTAAATAGTGGAAATCCCTCAATTCTAACTCCAACCCTAACCCCAAACCACAACCCTAAACCTAATCCCAACCCTAACCATAACCCTAACCACAAGCTTAAACCTAATCCCAACCCTAACCCCAACACACCCCTAACCTTTTAAATCAGATATTTTTTATTGAAGTTTTGAAAATCTTACAAAAATTGCCCACATTTATTATCCCATTCCCTGCCACCCCACCCCCCTCCCATTCCCTGGTCCAATGTTAAGTTATATCAAAAATAAAAACAAAACATACATTAATAATGCATATATCCAAAGCACAAACTGTAATGATGTATTTTATAAACATTTTCAGAATATCATAAGCATGTTGTTACAATAACAAACTTACAGTCGATAAGCCTGGAGTGTTCAACCATCCTGCCCAAATTTTTTCAAACATTGCCAGCCTTCCTCGCTTAAGATAAATGGCCTTTTCTCTACTTAAAGTAAAATTAAGCTTATTTACATATTCTTTCCACGAAGGGACTTTATCCGAGATCCAATGATATGCTATTAGTTTCCTAGCAGTAAAGAGCATTCTAGCAACTGTTATTTGCAAAACGTCATCACCTCTCACTTCCTCGACCTATATCCCATCACACAGACAAATGGGTCTCTGGGAATATCCTGTTCAGTGGCAACATATATTAAATTAAGCACCTTAATCCAGAATCTCTGTACACACGGACACGTCCAGAACATATGTAAGATATCTGCATCATCTAGCTCACATTTAGGACACTTTGAATCCGATCTCACACCTATATCAAACAACCACTTTGGAGTTCTATAAACCCTGTACAAAATGTATATTTGGGACAGACGATTGGGCTCACTAAGGGACAACTTAGGTATCATTTGCATTATTGATTCCCACTGACACACTCCTAACCTTAACCCTAATCCCAACCCTAACCCTAATTCCAACCTCAACCCTAACCCTAATTGTAACCCCAACTCTAATTGCAACCGTAACCCTAATTCCAACCCCAATTCTAATTCTAACCCTAATTCCAACCCTAACTCTAATGGAAAAATAAAAATAAATATATTTTCTTTATTTCAATATTTGTCCCTACCTATGGGGATAATAAAGGGGGGGGGGGGGGGGGGGTTATTTACTATTTTTTTTTATTTTGATTACTGTGATAGGGTCTATCACAGGGTCTGGGGGCAGATCATGGTCTCCAGCCATGGCAGATGATACTGCAGCATCGACCATGGTTGGATTCTAATATTTCACCAAGTTTCATTGGTGAAATATTACTATTGCTTTCAGGGCCGGCGTCAGCACCCGGCACACCCGGGCAAGTGCCGGGGCCCTGAGCAGGCAGGGGGGGGCCCACTTGCCGTCGCCAGCGCCGCCACTGGCCCCCCCCGCTTGCTCAGGGCCCCGGCAGCAGCCGGCGTAATACTTACCTCTGAGCCCCATGCCTCCACAGCTCCGGTCTCCAGAGGGCGCCTGCGCTTCCTCTCACAGCAGCGCCGCTGAATGACGTCATCATTCAGCGGCCGGCCGTGGCAGAGAGCGCGCGGACGCCGGACAGGTGAGATGTGATGTGTCTGTGTGTATCAGTGTGTGTGTATGTAGTGCGGTGCTTTGTGTATGTGTGTGTATGTATGTATGTATGTGAGAGAGTGCTTGTGTGCTGCGGTGCTGTCTGTGTGATGGTGGTGGGGGGAGGACAGTGATGATGATGGGGAGGCATTGATGATGATGGGGAGTAGATGATGATAATGGGCAGGCATTGATGATGATGGGGAGGCAATCATGATGATGGGGAGACGATGATGATGATGGGCAGGCATTGATGATGATGGGCAGGCATTGATGATGATGGGGAGGCCATGATGATGATGGGCAGGCATTGATGATGATGGGGAGGCCATGATGATGATGGGGAGGCCATGATGATGATGGGCAGGCATTGATGATGATGGGCAGGCATTGATGATGATGGGCAGGCATTGATGATGATGGGCAGGCATTGATGAGGATGGGGAGGCCATGATGATGATGGGCAGGCATTGATGATAATGGGGAGGCCATGATGATGGGGAGGCAATGATGATGATGGGGAGGCATTGATGATAATGGGCAGGCATTGATGATGATGGGGAGGCATTGATGATAATAATGGGCAGGCATTGATGATGATGGGGAGGCCATGATGATGATGGGCAGGCATTGATGATAATGGGGAGGCCATGATGATGATGGGGAGGCGATGATGATGATGGGCAGGCATTGATGATAATGGGGAGGCGATGATGATGGGGAGGCAATGATGATGATAATGGGGAGTCTTTCCACAGCGCCCTTTCCTGAGCCGTAACAGTGCAGAACGCAGCACAGCGCAGAGGAGAGTTACAAATTTTGTATGGAGCATTATATGGGGACCAGTATCCTGTATGGAGCATTATATTGGGTCCAGTATTTTGTATGGAGCATTATATTGGGTCCAGTATTTTGTATGGAGCATTATATGGGGGATGGCGGGGTGACATCCTGCATGGGGTATTATATTGGTGATGAGGGGGAGACTATGTGGTGCCCATAATATTGTATTGAGGACTGTACTGTCCAGTCTGTACTGAGGGCTGCGAGGATTTGGCGGTTTTTGAGCTATTGTACAATTTACAATAGATATCACTCATGTAATGGAAGAAGTGAAGTATTTGGCATAGTACTATACCTATATTTCTCTGCCGTATCTGTGCATCATGAATTGTGGTCTGTGTTAAAGGGGCCCACTGAGGCTCTTTCGCCCGGGGCCCATAAAAACCTGGAGCCGGCCCTGATTGCTTTGATAGGCTGTTTCACTTTCAACAGCCAATCAGAGCGATCATAGCCACGGGGGGCAAAGCACAAAGCCTCCTGTACCTGCAGGTTGGGTGACCTTTCAGTGACCCCGGTCACCCGACCCGCCGGGAACGCGATCTCCCCATGATGCCACATAGTCGTCACAGGTCGGGAAGGGTTAACCCAGCTTTCCCAGGTTACAATGTTGACTTCGAATCCATCCCCTGCCTACCTTCATGTCGCCTCCATTTCTATGTATCATGTTTGTATATACCATGTCTAATTTGATTTCATGGTAAATTTTTCTAATGTTATATGTAAATTTACTATATGTGGCTTGCTATTAGTCCTTTTCCGTTGTTGCTAGAGATTACATTTGGAGTATTCCACTCTTATTATAATTTGGTTATAACTGGGGAGAACTTGATGTAATTATGCTCTTGGCCTTATTACGTACACTATGCTTTTTGATAACTGTTTTAGTCAAGATTCATTTAGTGTCTGTGCAAGAAATAAAATGTATAAAATCACAGTGCACTAGGACAGTGGACATGAGGTCTGAAGAAAGGTAAGTAACACTTACAGGGCTGCTTCTCCACGGCATCAATGATACTGTCGATGACATCCTCGAGTTCCACTTCATTGACAGACCTTAGCGCGTCGCTCAGATACCGGCTGGCCTCCCTGAAATACACACATTCAGAATTTTTCTTCTTAAATCTACCACCGAGAAGTTGAACCCCTCCGTCCCCCACGTGAGGAAGCTGCCCCCAGATTGTTTTGCAAGGAGAAGGAGATGATTGTCCGTTCATGTACTACTTAAAGGGGATGTGCCATCAAATTTTTGTTTTTAAACAATTGAAAAAAATGTAAAGTATTAATGTTTTATTTATTTAAAAAAAAAACCTTTTTGTTAATGGTATAAAATATGAAAAATCATTTTAAAAGTTTTGATTCTTTCCACTTTTAAACACAAAGGGGAGCCATGAAAAACTAGTGTAGCGTTAGCTCACATTACGACTGCAGTAAAAGTGGGTGGGGTCTGCTCACGTGTGTGATGTCTCCTCCCCTTCTAGGCGTCTCATCAAGGAGGATGAAGTTTAAGATCACAGTGCGGAGACATCACTGGTGCCTGCAACATGCTACTGAGATGTAGACACTGTCACTGAGGATGGACGTGCCAATAGTGTTAGTGCTGCAGGCTGTACCACAGGTTGGGGTTAGATACGCCTCTCCGCGGGCTGTATCACACAGGACGGGCTTAGGTACGCCTCTCCACGAGCTGTATCACACAGGACGTGATTAGATACGCCTCTCCGCGAGCAGTATCACACAGGACAGGATTAGATACGCCTCTCCGCGAGCAGTATCACACAGGACAGGATTAGATACGCCTCTCCGTGGGCTGTATCTGTATCACACAGGACGGGATTAGATACGCATCTCAGCGGGCTGTATCACACAGGACGGGCTTAGGTACTCCTCTCCGTGGGCTGTATCACACAGGATGGGATTAGATACGCCTCTCCACGAGCTGTATCACACAGGACGGGATTAGATACGCCTCTCCGCGAGCAGTATCACACAGGACAGGATTAGATACGCCTGTCCGTGGGCTGTATCACACAGGACGGGATTAGATACGCATCTCAGCAGGCTGTCTCACACAGGACGGATTAGATACGCATCTCAGCGGGCTGTATTACACAGGTTGGGGTTAGATACGCATCTCAGCGGGCTGTATCACAAAGAACGGGATTAGATACGCGTCTCCGCGGGCTGTATCACACAGGACAGGATTGGATGCGCCTCTCCGTGGGCTGTATCACACAGGACGGGATTAGATACGCATCTCAGCGGGCTGTATCACAAAGAACGGGATTAGATACGCGTCTCCGCGGGCTGTATCACACAGGACAGGATTGGATGCGCCTCTCCGTGGGCTGTATCACACAGGACGGGATTAGATACGCATCTCAGCGGGCTGTATCACACAGGGTGGGATTAGACGCATCTCCACGGACTGTATCACAAAGGACGGGATTAGCGCTTTACAGCCATTATCCGCACTGTCCCCGATGGGGCTCACAATCTAGATTCCAGGGTGGATAAAAATCATGATTTTTTTTAAAAAAATCAAAAAAATCGGATTTTTTTGATTTAAATCGGATTTTTTAATCAAGTTGTACACAAGCAAAACTTTGTCTTTTTGCAAATCAAATTATTTTACACAAATAAAAATATTAAAACAGTTGATGATTATGAAACCTAATAATTTTTATTTGCACTATTAAACAATCAGAATTGAACTACAGAGAGTAAGTACTTTTTAACAATAGCCTATCTCTAATGTTTGAAGTAAGTAAACATCTTCAGTGAATACATCAGTCCTTTAAGCCTACTGTTAGGACTTTTAATAGGAAAACTAGTTGTCCTGCTTTAGCAGTTCCTAAGCGGTTTCGGACTGTTGTGTGCACAAAACCAAATGAAGAAAACAATCTCTCTACTCCTGCCGATGAAGCCGATGCAGTCAGTAGCTGAGTAGCTACATTTATTATCTTCGCTGGAAGAACAAGTGATTGCGACTTCCACCAGTCCAGTGGTTTTAGTTCATTAACGACTTATCTGCAGACATGTATTTTTGAAATGGTGCAGATTCACACTTCAATTTCAGCACAGTTGCCACAATGTCATGGTTAGTATTGGCGAGCCACTCCATTGCAGAGTTGATTTCCGCCTCAGATAGTTTTTTCCCTCTGTAGATGGGATGCAAGATATTGGCTAAATAGTGTTCTTCTTTTAATGCTTGGTCCTTGCGGTGGTGTATTGCAACCTTTACATTGTTTGAGAGGTTCAAGCGATCTAGCGAACCTTCTAAATCTTTCCAAACTTCTGTGGCATCAGCTATGGTTGCAGTATCTTTCTGCATTTTATCCAACGCAATAGATATTGGCTTTAACCTTTCCAAAAGGTCCTCGGCATTTCTCTTCACACCAAGATTTAATACTTTGCTTCGTATATTAGCATCAATTTTATCCCGATGTGTTTCGCAAATGGACACTAATTTTGACCAGTTGTTAATAAACAGTTCCAAGCATTCAGCCAAGGTATTCCATCTAACATCTTGTGGTAGAACCAACCTCAGTCCTCCCATTTCCTTGTAGGTTGCAGAGCAACTGAAAAAAATTATGTCACAAAAGTTTTAAAAATGTTTTTTTAAAAAAAATGGTCAATTTGGCAGACTTCAAAAGTGAATTGTAGCCTACAATAAAAAAAAAAGACGTATACACACTCTTTTATTTTTACTTAACGTTAATCTTCTGTGAAATATTGCCTTAACATAAATTTAAATTCTATACTCCAGAACTAGTGCTAGAATTTTTTCTTTTCATAGACTTTAACCATCCCAGTAAAACGTCTGTTAAAATAGGTTGTAATTGCCAGACTTACCACTAGTGCTAGGGTCCTGGTGCATAAGAAGCTGTGGGGGTTCATTGACATTAGTTGTATCACTATCAACATCTTCATTTCCCTTCTGGTTGCAGTTTTCATAATGTGATTTCAAACGGCAAACAAGTCCTTGGATATCCTTTTGACAGTATTTGCACTTTGCTCTCCCACCTTTCTTTCCAAGCTCTGCTGGCATCTCAACAAAATGAACCCAAATAGGGTCTCTCTTACGACCTGCCATGGCTCACGCAGATCACTTCTGAAGTTTGATTGTTACTACAGCCAAGTACTGCTGACTGACTATCCAACAAGTTTGGGCATGTCAACTGAATGGAAAAAGAAACTGAAACCAAGCTACAGAAAGTGAAACCAAGCTAGAAGTGTGGAGTTAATTGAACAATGATTGAAAGTTTTAGATTTTAATCCTGATTTATATTAAAAAATCTTTTGATTTAAATCAGTGATTTAAATCACGATTTAAATCGATCTGATTTAAATAGAAAAAAATCATTTGATTTAAATCATGATTTAAATCGTTGATTTAAATCGGCGTGATTTAAATCAATCCACCCTGCTAGATTCCCTATCAGTATGTCTTTGGAATGTGGGAGGAAACCAGAGGAAACCCACACAAACACGGGGAGAACATACAAACTCTTTGCAGATGTTGTCCTTGGTGGGATTTGAACCCAGTGCTGCAAGGCTGCAGTGCAAACCACTGAGCGACCGTGCCCCAAAACAAAAGTGGGCACCCCCAGCGGCTGCAGAAAAAAAAAAAAGACAAAGCAATGTTCATACAGGACATTATGCAGGGCCGGCGTCAGCACCCGGCACACCCGGGCAAGTGCCGGGGCCCTGAGCAGGTGGGGGGGCCCACTCGCCGTCTGGCACCCCGGCGCCCATTAGCGGTGTCAGCGCCGCCACTGGGCCCCCACCCGCTTGCTCAGGGACCCGGCTGCGGCCGGCTCAATACTCACCTCTCCCCGTGCCTCCGCTGCCGCAGCTCCGCCTCCGGGCTTCAGGGGGCGCCTGCAGGACGCCGGCGCTTCCTCTCACAGCAGCGCCGCTGAATGACGTCATCATTCAGCGGCCTGCTGTGGCAGTGAGCGCGCGGACGCCAGACAGGTGAGATGTTTGTGTGTGTGTCTGTGTCTCTGTGTGTATGTAGTGCGATGCTTTGTGTGTGTGTGTCTGCTGTATGTGTGATGGTGGTGGGGGGAGGGCAGTGATGATGATGATGGGGAGGCAATGATGATTGATGATGATGGGCAGGCAATGTATATTGCTGTGGAGACAATGATGATTATGGGCCGGCATTGATGATGATGGGCAGGCAATGATATTGATGATGGGGCAGGCATTGATGATGATGGGCAGGCAATGATATTGATGGGGAGGCAATGATGATTATGGGCAGGCATTGATGATGATGGGCAGGCAGTGATAATAATGTGGAGGCAATGATGATGATGGGCAGGCAGTGATGATGATAGGCAGGCAGTGATGATGATGCGCAGGCAATGATGATTATGGGCAGGCATTGATGATGATGGCAGGCAGTGATGATGATGGGGAGGCGATGATGATGATGGGGAGGCGATGATGAATAATGATGTGGCAGGCAATGATGATGATAATGGGCAGGCAATGATGATGATGGGAGTCTTTCCACGGCGCCCTTTCCTGAGCTGTAACAGTGCAGAACGCAGCACAGTGTAGAGGAGAGCTCCATATTTTGTATGGAGCATTATATGGGGACCAGTATTCTGTATGGAGCATTATATTGGGTAAAGTATCCTGTATGGAGCATTATATGGGGAATGGAGGGGTGACATCCAGCATGGGGTATTATATGGGTGATGAGGGGGAGACTGTGGTGCCCATAATATTGTATGGAGGACTGTACTGTCCAGTCTGTTCTGCGCGCTGTGAGGATTTGGCGGTTTTTGAGCTATTGTACAATTTACAATAGATATCACTCATGTAATGGAAGAAGTGAAGTATTTGGCATTGTACTATACCTATATTTCTCTGCAGTATCTGTGCATCATGAATCGTGTTCTGTGTTAAAGGGGCCCACTGAGACTCTTTCGCCCGGGGCCCATGAAAACCTGGAGCCGGCCCTGACATTATGTATTAATAACTGACTATATCATGCCATAATAATAATCTAAATCACGGCACCTTCCCTTTAACTGCTGAGACGGAATCATCACCTTTAATAAAGAGCTGACCATACACACACAGCCCCACATGCCCGCTCACCCCCGCCCTATACTCCCGCCATGTCGGGGTTACTCACGCCCGCAGGAGGAGACCGTGCATTTTAAAAGCAGAGGACACTTTACTCTTCAGTCTGTCAGCTGCCATCTCGAATCGTTCGCGCCAAATCGCGCAGACAGCTGTGATGACGTCACACGAGACTGACACTAGAGCACAAGTTGAGCTGTGCACCGATGTCCGTGCGATGCCGCCATCTTGTTGGAGACCAAACTTCGCTGCACTGTAACGCTTTTCTTGCACTGTTCAGCTGTCGCGTTTTCTATGCGTCTTTCCTGAAACCTCCTGAACACCAGGAACCAATTAGAAGCTTATTAGGGTTTAGTGCTCTGTCCAAAAAGATCGTTTATCGTAAACGCCGATTAGAGGTTTGTCCCTCACCGCCACCCGTGCAGTTGTAGTTCCCAGCTCCCAATGCTGACAGTTCGGGAGAAGCGCATCCCCTGAGACCGGGCTATGGCCGCTGCGCAGCGCTTCTGTGTGGCCGAGGAGAGGAGCGGGCACTGCGCTGCCATGGACCGGCACTGCCTGTACGTGTG
This sequence comes from Oophaga sylvatica, assembly GCA_033576555.1. Taxonomy (NCBI): domain Eukaryota; kingdom Metazoa; phylum Chordata; class Amphibia; order Anura; family Dendrobatidae; genus Oophaga; species Oophaga sylvatica. Next base: position 439,639,087 of record JARQOD010000001.1, on the reverse strand, counting down.
GGGCGGATACGTGGTAAGCGGAGGCCGGACACTGCGCGAAGTTTTCTCACTTATTTCTTCCAAAATCTGCGGCGTAAACCGACAGTGCGGGTTTAGCGCTTGCGTGGAAATGTGTCTGTGAGCGCTGCATAGAAAGTCCGCATATAACGCTGAGCACAGCGGCTGTGAGCTTTTCTGAGTTTTTGGAAGAGGTTTTTTTATTTTTTTTCTGCGTTTCGGTTGCACAGCATTAGAGAGGTTTCCTTCAGGATCAGCTTCCAAGATCCTTTTTTTTTTCTTCACCAGGTGATTTTTCAACACCTCCAGTCAAAATAAAAAGCTCAAAAAAACTCAAATGAACGGGACGTACTAAACTGCATATTGGGATGATGGGCTGCAATGCTAGACTCGACCACTAGATGGCAGCACATTTTTCAAATGCAGACCAGGAAATGACTTCTGGCCTTGATACTGGATTAGAAGAAGCTGCAGTTTTTAACTCTTGACCTGTAATATAGAAAGAAATCAGAGGGAATACAATGGAATTAATGTTTAATAATAGAACCAGGGAAAAAAGATTGCAACTATTTGGGATTATGTGTAGAATATCGGGGTTACTCACTCCTGGAGATATATCTCATCAACATCTCATAGGAATACAGGCATAATTATTGTTCTGTATGGGATTATGGGTGTAATATCACAAATACACATGCCCAGGAACATATTTCATATACATTCAATAGGAATATGGGTATAACTATTGTTCTGTATGGGGATTATGGGTGAAATATCACAAATACACATGCCCAGAAACATATTTCATCTACTCATAGGAATATGGGTATAGCTATTGTTCTGTATGGGGATTATGGGTGAAATATCACAAATACACATGCCCAGGAACATACTTCATCTACTTCTCATAGGAATATGGGTATAACTATTGTTCTGTATGGGGATTATGGGTAAAATATCACAAATGCACATGCCCAGGAACATACTTCATCTACTTCTCATAGGAATATGGGTATAATTATTGTTCTGTATGGGGATTATGGGTGTAATATCACAAATACACATGCCCAGGAACATATTTCATTACTTCTGATATGAATATGGGTATAACTATTGTTCTGTATGGGGATTATGGGTGAAATATCACAAATGCACATGCCCAGGAACATACTTCAGCTACTTCTCATAGGAATATGGGTATAACTATTGTTCTGTATGGGGATTATGGGTGTAATATCACAAATGCACATGCCCAGGAACATACTTCATCTACTTCTCATAGGAATATGGGTATAACTATTGTTCTGTATGGGGATTATGGGTGAAATATCACAAATGAAAATGCCCAGGAACATACATCATCTACTTCTCATAGGAATATGGGTATAGCTATTGTTCTGTATGGGGATTATGGGTGAAATATCACAAATGCACATGCCCAGGAACATATTTCATCTACATTCAATAGGAATATGGGTATAACTATTGTTCTGTATGGGGATTATGGGTGAAATATCACAAATACACATGCCCAGGAACATACTTCATCTACTTCTCATAGGAATATGGGTATAGCTATTGTTCTGTATGGGGATTATGGGTGAAATATCACAAATGCACATGCCCAGGAACATATTTCATCTACATTCAATAGGAATATGGGTATAACTATTCTGTATGGGGATTAGGGGTGAAATATCACAAATGCACATGCCCAGGAACATATTTCATCTACATTCAATAGGAATATGGGTATAATTATTGTTCTGTATGGGGATTATGGGTGTAATATCACAAATACACATGCCCAGGAACATATTTCATTGCTTCTGATATGAATATGGGTATAACTATTGTTCTGTATGAGGATTATGGGTGAAATATCACAAATGCACATGCCCAGGAACATACTTCAGCTACTTCTCATAGGAATATGGGTATAACTATTGTTCTGTATGGGATTATGGGTGTAATATCACAAATGCACATGCCCAGGAACATACTTCATCTACTTCTCATAGGAATATGGGTATAACTATTGTTCTGTATGGGGATTATGGGTGAAATATCACAAATGAAAATGCCCAGGAACATACTTCATCTACTTCTCATAGGAATATGGGTATAGCTATTCTGTATGGGGATTAGGGGTGAACATATCACAAATACACATGCCCAGGAACATACTTCATCTACTTCTCATAGGAATATGGGTATAACTATTGTTCTGTATGGGGATTATGGGTGAAATATCACAAATGCACATGCCCAGGAACATACTTCATCTACTTCTCATAGGAATATGGGTATAACTATTATTCTGTATGGGGATTATGGGTGAAATATCACAAATAACATGCCCAGGAACATACTTCATCTACTTCTCATAGGAATATGGGTATAGCTATTGTTCTGTATGGGGATTATGGGTGAAATATCACAAATGCACATGCCCAGGAACATACTTCATCTACTTCTCATAGGAATATGGGTATAACTATTGTTCTGTATGGGGATTATGGGTGAAATATCACAAATGCACATGCCCCGGAACATATTTCATCTACATTCAATAGGAATATGGGTATAACTATTGTTCTGTATGGGGATTATGGGTGAAATATCACAAATACACATGCCCAGGAACATACTTCATCTACTTCTCATAGGAATATGGGTATAGCTATTGTTCTGTATGGGGATTATGGGTGAAATATCACAAATGCACATGCCCAGGAACATACTTCATCTACTTTCATAGGAATATGGGTATAACTATTGTTCTGTTTGGGGATTAGGGGTGAAATATCACAAATACACATGCCCAGAAACATACTTCATCTACTTCTCATAGGAATATGTGTATAACTATTGTTCTGTATGGGGATTAGGGGTGAAATATCACAAATACACATGCCCAGGAACATACTTCATCTACTTCTCATAGGAATATGGGTATAGCTATTGTTCTGTATGGGGATTATGGGTGAAATATTACAAATGCACATGCCCAGGAACATACTTCATCTACATTCAATAGGAATATGGGTATAACTATTGTTCTGTATGGGGATTATGGGTTAAATTTCACAAATACACATGCCCAGGAACATATTTCATCTACTTCTCATAGGAATATGGGTATAACTATTGTTCTGTATGGGGATTATGGGTGAAATATCACAAATACACATGCCCAGGAACATACTTCATCTACTTCTCATAGGAATATGGGTATAACTATTGTTCTGTATGGGATTATGGGTGAAATATCACAAATACACATGCCCAGGAACATACTTCATCTACTTCTCATAGGAATATGGGTATAACTATTGTTCTGTATGGGGATTATGGGTGAAATATCACAAATACACATGCCCAGGAACATACTTCATCTACTTTCATAGGAATATGGGTATAACTATTGTTCTGTATGGGGATTAGGGGTAGAAATATCACAAATACACATGCCCAGGAACATATTTCATCTACTTCTCATAGGAATATGGGTATAACTATTGTTCTGTATGGGGATTATGGGTGAAATATCACAAATACACATGCCCAGGAACATACTTCATCTACTTCTCATAGGAATATGGGTATAACTATTGTTCTGTATGGGGATTATGGATGAAATATCACAAATACACATGCCCAGGAACATACTTCATCTACTTCTCATAGGAATATTGGTATAACTATTGTTCTGTATGGGGATTATGGATGAAATATCACAAATACACATGCCCAGGAACATACTTCATCTACTTCACATAGGAATATGGGTATAACTATTGTTCTGTATGGGGATTAGGGGTGAAATATCACAAATACACATGCCCAGGAACATATTTCATCTACATTTAATAGCAATATGGGTATAACTATTGTTCTCTATGGGGATTATCGGTGAAATATCACAAATACACATATCCAGTAACATATTTCTTGTCCTTCTGATAGGAATATTGGTATAATTCGTATTCTATATAATATAAATATACATATAGGTATTCATTTATTATGGAGCTTAGGTGCCCACAAGTTTTTAAAGATATTTTTTCAAACAAAGCTGCAAAATTATTTGGCCTCTGTAAATATAATATTTCACATTGAATTACCTTGTAGGTGAATAATTATATGCATATTATTATGGGAAATTCATCAAATGTGGTATTGGGCATGATTATTTGGGTATTATATATATATATAATATATATATATGTGTTGTTAAAATAAAATGATAAAATATGTTACTGGGTATGTGTATTTGTGATATTACACCCATAATCCCCATACAGAACAATAGTTATAACCCATATTCCTATTGAATGTAGATGAAATATGTTCCTCAGCATGTGTATTTGTGATATTTCACCCTAATCCCCATACAGAATAGTTATACCCATATTCCTATGAGAAGTAGATGAAGTATGTTCCTGGGCATGTGCATTTGTGATATTTCACCCCTAATCCCCATACAGAACAATAGTTATACCCATATTCCTATTGAATGTAGATGAAATATGTTCCTCAGCATGTGTATTTGTGATATTTCACCCCTAATCCCCATACAGAATAGTTATATCCATATTCCTATGAGAAGTAGATTAAGTATGTTCCTGGGCATGTGCATTTGTGATATTTCACCCATAATCCCCATACAGAACAATAGTTTTACCCATATTCCTATGAGAAGTAGATGAAGTATGTTCCTGGGCATGTGTATTTGTGATATTTCACCCATAATCCCCATACAGAACAATAATTATACCCATATTCATATCAGAAGTAGATGAAATATGTTCCTGGGCATGTGTATTTGTGATATTTCACGCATAATCCCCATACAGAACAATAATTATACCCATATTCCTATGAGAAGTAGATGAAATATGTTCCTGGGCATGTGTATTTGTGATATTTCACCCATAATCCCCATACAGAACAATAGTTATACCCATATTCCTTTGAGAAGTAGATGAAGTATGTTTCTGGGCATGTGTATTTGTGATATTTTAGCCATAATCCCCATACAGAACAATAATTATACCTACTGTATATTCCTATGAGATGTTGATGTGATATTATACCCATATTCCTATCAGAAGTAGATGAAGTATGTTCCTGGGCATGTGTATTTGTGATATTACACCCATAATCCCCATACAGAACAATAATTATACCTGTATTCCTATGAGATGTTGATGAGATATATCACCAGGCGTGAGTAACCCCGATATTCTACACATAATTTTAAATAGTTACAATCTTTTTTCCCTGGTTCTATTATTAAACTTTAATTCCATTGTATTCCCTCTGATTTATTTCTATATTACAGGTCAAGAGTTAAAAACTGCAGCTTCTTCTAATCCAGTATCAAGGCCAGAAGTCATTTCCTGGTCTGCATTTGAAAAGTGTGCTGCCATCTAGTGGTCGAGTCTAGCATTGCAGCCCATCATCCCATAATCCCATCATCCCAATATGCAGTTTAGTACGTCCCAAATTAACAGCCAGGTGGATTTCCCTAAGAAATGAATTGGAAGAGTTTTCCTGAGTTTTTGAGATGACTCTTGCTGAGAATCTGCTCCAGAAAAAAATGTAAAAATAAAATAAACCTCCGGCCCCAAGACTTCTCATTGCGTTTCTCCTCTCTTCTGTTTTTAGTGGCTGTCGTTTTTGCTGCGTATTCTCAGTTTTGTGCCACTTGACGGTTTGTTTTTTTTGGCATATCCAGATGTTATTACAGATTCAGGAAATGTGACTCGCCTGTTTGGCGCTTCTCACTCCAGTCCCTGCCTGAAGTGAGATTTCCGGAGGAGTTTTCAATTTGCCACATTTTTATGTCTTTGACAAATGTTCAACTTTTTAAAGGATTTGCAACTTTTAATGTGAAAAAAACCAGATAAGGAAAAAAAATAAAGAGCATATTTTTGATTTATGCCACATTCATGAACCATGTGTCCTATTTTGAAAAATGTGATGCAAAAATGTCAGTGTATACCTCAGAGCCAACGTCCATGTTCTGACTTTTCTGCTGCGGATTTGGTCACAAGTCTGCGTCATGTGCGCTCATGTCAAATCCTCATTCAGACCGGTATATTATACCCATGTTTGCAAACCTCCCATTTGCTCTCCTGACATGTCCTATTTTGCAAATCCTTATATTCCTCATAAAATAATATTTCAAGGTCGTTTGTGGGGTCCGACACCCTCGCACATCGATTGTGGGGTCCGACACCCTCACACATCGATTGTGGGATCCGACACCCCCGCACATCGATTGTGGGATCCGACACCCCCGCACTCGATTGTGGGATCCGACACCCCCGCACATCGATTGTGGGATCCGACACCCCCGCACATCGATTGTGGGGTTCAACACCCCCGCACATCGATTGTGGGGTCCGACACCCCCGCACATCGATTGTGGGGTCCGACACCCCTGCACATCGATTTGTGGGGTCCGACACCCTCGGACATCGATTTGTGGGGTCCGACACCCTCGGACATCAATTTGTGGTGTCCGACACCCTCGGACATCGATTGTGGGGTCCGACACCCTTGCACATCGATTGTGGGGTCTGACACCCTTGCACATCGATTTGTGGGGTCCGACACCCTTGCACATCGATTTGTGGGGTCCGACACCCTTGCACATCGATTTGTGGGGTCCGACACCCTTGCTTATCGATTTGTGGGGTCCGACACCCTTGCACATCGATTTGTGGGGTCCGACGCCCTTGCACATCGATTTGTGGGATCCGACGCCCTCGCACATCGATTGTGGGGTCCGACGCCCTCGCACATCGATTGTGGGGTCCGACGCCCTCGCACATCGATCAGCTGATTGGAGCTCTCACAGGATGTGGATTAGCCATACAGCATAGTGCCATACAATGCGTAGTGTCTGTTCACAGGTACTACAGCTGAACTCCCCTCTCCCCCCCCCCCATTACAGTAGAGATGTGCCGCTCACCTCCTTTCATGGTTTACATCCGGCCAGAGCTGCAAACATCTGATTGGAGGGGGTGCCAGGTGTTGGACCCCCACCAAGCTAATATTGATCATTGATATGGTAAGCATGGAAAACCCCTTCAATGACTGACAAAGAGAATGATAATGACCAATTGTCAACTCATTCATGCATTTCTAGGAGGAATAACAAAGGTACGGAAGAGAAAATTGCTCCAGAATTGGTATTTTATACACACACACCAAAAAAATCTTTACATTTTAAATCCGCGTCACGATTTCTCTTCTTTAAAGTGCACACAATGGGGGAGATAATCAAAAACTGGCTTAATTTCCCATAGCAACCAATCAAAGCACAGCTTTCACTGCTCAGGTAGAATGAAAGCTGCACTGTGATTGGTTGCTATGGGAAATTAATCCAGATTTGCTGTTAGATAGTTTTTGATTATCTCCCCCAATGGGTCAGAAGAAGCTTAAAATGGTAGAGAAATCCGGTGCCGTGACTCCACTAGAGAAGGGATTCGGTGATTGCTTTGGCTAGAGATCTGGGTGTATCGAGAAAGGCAATTTATCAGCTGAATCGGTCGGCGGCATCACTGCCTCCTGGGATGGTACCGCAGAGGAAATCGGGCTTTGATGCATCTAAGAAGACCCCACCAAGAACTGATAGGCTTGTCAAGCGATGTCAAATCCTTCTATAACCGCCACTGAACTCAAAAACAAGTCCCCTGCTCTCCTCCAGAACGTGGCAACTAGGACAATCCGTCACCGCCCACAGAAGGACCTGGGCCATAGAAGCCCCCGCTAACAGCAGCAATGGACAGGAAAAGGCGACTTCTGTAAGAAATATCGAGATCGGGCATCTGAGAAGTGGAAGAAAGTGATGAGCACTGAGGGCTGATAAGAGGAGGCTCGCTGAGTGTGTGTCGGCCGAGTACGGTGTCATGGTATGACCCGAAATACACGGTGTGATGTGCGGGGTGCAATCAGTGGGCGCATGGGCCGGGCAGGTTTGTACTTCTTTACCAAGAATGTGAGTATGAAAGCAAACAGTTCTATTAATGTTTTGGAAGAACATTTGCTTAATTTTGGGTTATCCATCAGTGCGATTACTTACACATGATGGCGCCCCTACCCACAAAGCCGAGGTCATAACAACGGTTCTCAATGACCAGAATAGTAACATTTTAGAGTGGCGTGGTAATCCCCCCACTTTAACCCAAATGAAAATGAAAAACAAGGTTCAAGAGACACGAGCCAGCACCATCAGCGATCTAAAGGAGGCAGTGAAGATACTGTGGGTGACCATGGACTCCACCAGCCGTACCGAATTCACGCCTAAACAACGATATATATTTTAGGCAGAGTTGGGTTTCCTTCGTATTCTGGATGTAAAATTCGGCCTCCATTGCTATTGTAATTCCCTGGCCCTCCTGCACTGAGGCTCCCTGCACACAGGAGAGATTTCCGTCTACAGTTCTTCCTTGTCCTCCTCTAGTCTGATTTTCCTTAGAACATAAAGAATTACAGTACTTTTTTTTTTCTTCTTCAGACAATTGAGGAGAATGAGGTTTACCTTCCCCATGATGAGATCTGGGTATATGATACGGAGAGCGGTTTATGGTAAGCCTTCCTGTATTACCCCATACATCCATGACTGCGCCAGTCGTGTAATACATCAATCACTACTGTTTATTTTACCTTCTTAGTAATTATAGATTCTTGATACTAATTGTAGGCAAATGCACCTAACAGACGGCGACCTGCCCCCTCCATGTCCGGCAGTTGTGGGGCTTGTTTGAATGGACGACTGTATATTTTCGGTGGATATGATGACAAGGGGTACAGCAATCAGGTACAAGGAATTTGTATGAACTTTTCTGTGACAGAATGTTAAAGGGGTTGACCAGCCTGTTATGGATGCGGCCTTTATTCTTGGTGTTGGAATAAAGGCCGTCTGTGGTACTGCTATGGTTTCCTACCATTACATTTTGTATTTGTGTGGATATTTTTACAGCTGTATTAGTGGATCTGCGAAACCCGGGCCGGGGGGGAATTCACCGGAAGAAGTGAAACATTTTAAAGGGGCAACCCCCAAAGCTCGGGGGCAAATTTTTCCTTTTTGGGGGGTTTTAAAAAGTCAGGGTAGCGGAAACCATACATTTTTTTGGCCGCCAAAACCCCGGGGAACCGTTTTTTGGATTTTAAAAATTTTTTTGTACGTAACCTTTAGGGGTCTAATTTTTTTTAGGCCCCCTTTTAAAAAGGGGAAAAAAAAGAGTTAATTTATTTAAAAAGGGTTTTTGATTTTTTAATGGGGTTTTGCTTGAGAAAAAAAGCCTTTTCCCATTTTGCTTGTTAAAATTTTTTGGGCCCTTCTTTTGGGTTTAAAAAATTGGAACCCAAACCCCCCTTTTTTTTCGGTTTGTAAGCATGATTGAAGGAGCGGGGGGGTTTTTAAGGTCACCCTTTCCCCCCCGATCCTAGCCAGTGTAAAAACGTGCTTAATTTTGGGGGTTTTAAAAAATTGCAGGGGTTTTTTCGGTCCCCCTTGGCCCAAGCTAAAACAAAAACTTTTAAGGGGGGTTTTTCCCCCTAAAAAAATCGCTAACGGGATCGCCAAAAAAGTCACTATTTTCGATTCCCCCCAGCGTTTGTTCTTCGGGGTTCCGGACGGCTTCCGTTTTGTTTTCGCCTCCGCTGGAATGTCCCCCCCTTTTTTAAAAAATCGGCGGGTCCCCCGGGGGGAAGTTTTTATGCTGTGGGCACCCCTTTTTTTTGCGTTTGCGGTATTTTGTACCCCTTAAAATCGTTTTTAAAAAAGGGTCGCTAAGGCGGTAGCTCGTTAAAAATATCGCTAAATGTGGGCCCCCAACCCTTTTTTATTAGAAAAATCCCCTTCGATGTTAGTATGCGTGGTTTTTTGTGTCGCTAGGGGGTTGTTTAAAAATTTTGGGGTCCCCTTTAAAACCCCAAAAAAAATGCTGCAAAATTTTTTCAAGCGTAAAAAGCACAATTTTTTCCCCCTTTCCCTTTTTTTTTCTTTTAATTTCCCTGCAGATTTTTGAAACTCCATGGGAAAAGGGGGGAAAAAACAAATGGGAAAAATGTCTATCCCGGGTTTAAAAGTCTTCCCGTTTTGGGGGCCCCCAACATAATTATTTTACACCCCTTTTTTTATTTCTTCCCCCGCTCTTTCCCCAAAAATTTTTTCCCCGGCTTTCCCAAAGGCTTTGTGTGGGTTTTAACCCGTCACAG
>JARQOD010000001.1:439589516-439628751 GCA_033576555.1 Oophaga sylvatica | reverse complement strand
AGTCGCTGTTACTGCTACATAAGAGGTCTAGACCCCCCTGGCGGCAGTCGCTGTTACTGCTACATAAGAGGTCTAGAGCCCCCTGGCGGTAGCCGCTGTTACTGCTACATAAGAGGTCTACTGCCCCTTAGCGGCAGCCGCTGTTGCTGCTATGTAAGAGTTCTAGAGCCCCCTGGAGGCAGCTGCTGTTACTGCTACGTAAGAGGTCTAGCGCACCCTGGCGGCAGTCGCTGTTAATGCAATGTAAGAGGTCTAGAGCCCCCTGGCGGCAGTCGCTTTTATTGCTACGTAAAAGAGGACTAGAGCCCCCTGGCGACAGTCACTGTTACTGCTACATAAGAGGGCTAGAGCCCCCTGGCGGCAGCTGCTGTTACTGCTACGTAAGAGGTCCAGAGCCCCCTGGAGGCAGCTGCTGATACTGCTACATAAGAGGGCTAGAGCTCTCTGTCGGTAGCTGCTTTTACTGCTACGTAAGAGCTCTAGAGCCCCCTGGCGGCAGCTGCTGTTACTGCTACGTAAGAGGTCTAGAGCCCCCTGGCGGCAGCCGCTGTTACTGCTACATAAGAGGACTAGAGCCCACTGGCGGCAGCCGATGTTACTGCTACATAAGAGGTCTAGAGCCCCTTGGCGGCAGCCGCTGTTACTGCTACATAAGAGGACGAGCTCCCTGGCGACAGTTACTGTTACAAAAGAGGTCTAGAGCCCACTGGCGGCAGCCGCTGTTACTGCTACATAAGAGGTCTAGAGCCCCCTGGCGACAGCCGCTGTTACTGCTACATAAGAGGTCCAGAGCCCCCTGCAGCAGTCGCTGTTACTGCTACGTAAGAGGTCTACAGCCCCCTGGTGACAGCTGCTGTTACTGCTAGATAAGAGGTTCAGAGCCCCCTGGAGGCAGCCACTGTTGCTGCTACATAAGAGGTCTAGAGCCCACTGGCGGCAGCCGCTGTTACTGCTACATAAGAGGTCTAGAGCCCCCTGGCAGCAGTCGCTGTTACTGCTACGTAAGAGGTCTACAGCCCCCTGGTGACAGCTGCTGTTACTGCTAGATAAGAGGTTCAGAGCCCCCTGGAGGCAGCCACTGTTGCTGCTATGTAAGAGGTCTGGAGCCCCTTGGCGGCAGCTGCTGTTACTGCTACATAAGAGGTCTACAGCCTCCTGGAGGCAGCTGCTGTTTCTGCTACGTAAGAGGTCTAGAGCCCCCTGGCGGCAGCTGCTGTTACTGCTACATAAGAGGTCTAGGGCCCCCTGGCGGCAGCCGCTGTTACTACTACATGAGGGCTAGAGCCCCCTGGCGGCAGCCGCTGTTACTGCTACATAAGAGGTCTAGGACCCCTGGCGGCAGCTGCTGTTACTGCTACGTAGGAGGGCTAGAGCCCCTGGCGGCAGCTGCTGTTACTGCTACATAAGAGGTCTAGAGCCCCCTGGCGGCAGCCGCTGTTACTGCTATGTAAAAATGACCTGATAAAACGCACCTCCATGTTAGCAATATTAGGCTATGTTCACACGTTGCGTTTTTGCTGAGTCTTTTTTCTGCAGCATAACCTGCTTTCTTGGCAGTAAGAAATTTGCTGCAAAAAAGCACACTTTGCTTGGCTTTTGCTGCATTTTTTTGCTGCATTTTGTCAGGATACATTAGTCTCTTGTGTATGCTGACAAAGTTTAGTACCAAAAAAAAAAAAAAAAAAAAAGATGTGATTCTACTTCATCAGGTTTTGGGACAAAAAAAAAATGCAACAAAACGTGATACCTGCGGGGTTTTTTTTGCTTTTCTTTCACATTGGTTTTAATGGGTAAAAAACACTGAAAGAAGTTACATGCTGCATTCTGCAAAAACCTCAGGTGCTGCACAAAATACAAGAAAAAAACCAAGCTGTGGATGACATTTCTGAAATCTCATAGATGTTGCTGGCCTAGATTGGCATAAAAAAATTAATATAGATATTATTATTTAATAATAAATAACCTTTATCTATATAGCGCCAACATATTCCGCAACGCTTTACAATTCAGCAGTTCATACACAAGTCATAAGTAACAATGTTAAAGATAATGTATTGATTAAAGCAAAAATTCTGACGACCCTGCTCATGAGAGCTTACAATCTACAATGAGGTGGGGGAGATACAAAGTACAGGTGTGTATATACAATAGTGGTCCAGCCATCTTGAGGGAGTGGGGGTAGATAAAGGCTGCATGAGCTAGTCACCAGCCAGTATTTGTGTTGTGATTGAGTTTGATGGAGGATTATGATCAGATAAACAGTGAATAGACTATACAGTCATGGACAAAAGTTTTGAGAATGACACAAATATTAATTTTTACAAAGTCTACTGCTTCACTTTTTCTAATGGCAATTTGCATATACTCCAGAATGTTATAAAGAGTGATCAGCTTAACAGCAATTACTTGCAAAGTCAATATTTGGCTAGAAAATGAACTTTATCCCCCAAAACACATTTCAACATCATTGCAGCCCTGCCTTAAAAGGACCAGCTAACCTCTTTTCAGTGATTGCTCCATTAACACAGGTGTGGGTGTTGATGAGGACATGGCTGGAGATCAATCTGTCATGATTAAGAATGACACCACTGTACACTTTAAAAGGAGGCTGGTGCTTGGCATCATTGTTTCTCTTCTGTTAACCATGGTTATCTCTAAAGAAATACGTGCAGTCATCATTGCAATGCACAAAAATGGCCTAACAGGGAAGAGTATCGCAGCTAGAAAGATTGCACCTCAGTCAACAATCTATCGCATTGTCATGTATAGTGTACAGTTCCTATAGCGTCTTGTGCTTGGGTGCGAGGAAAACACAGGAGACATAGGTTGAAATGAAATGACTTGTATTACTTCATACAAGCATGCTGAAAAGTTCACACAGTTTGCAGGAACAGAGACAGGAGACACAGCAGGCCAGAGTAACTTCAAGCACTACAATAAATCTCCAAAGCAGGTTCAGGATCTCTTCTCTGTACCGTAATTCCTCTGCAAACATGGATTCACCAAACAGCAAGTTTCCAGAGTCCAAAAGTGTTCCAAGGTTCCTCAGTAGGGAATAGCTGGAGTACAAGTCCAAGGTTTCCAGGAGTCAGGTCACAGACTGACTGAGGCTTGATTCAGGAGCACTGATTGTTCAGCTGAGGCTGCTTAAGAAGCAAGAGGGAAGAATCAGGGCGGGAACATGAAAACTGGAAACTCCATATTAACTGAGGGCAAGAGCTGCAGAAAGACAGAAAGCAAAATGGCCGACGGAAAACTGAGTTTCAAGGAACATGTCAACAGAGACAAAGAACCTTACATTACTCCCCCCTTAGGGACAACCTCCGGATGACCTCAGACCAGGCTTGTCAGGGTACCTCTGATGAAACTGGCGGAGCAGGCGAGGAGCATTTACATTATTGACTGGTTCCCATGAGTTGTCCTCCACTGGGTAGCCCTGCCATTTAATCAAATATTGCAACTGATTTCTGTACAACCTGGAATCTAGAATCCTTTCCACCATAAATTCTTCCTGACCATCGACCAGCACTGGGTCAGGGCAAGGAGAAGAACGTCCAGGAAACGTATTGGGTGTTGCAGCCTTTAGTAGGGATACATGAAAGACAGGGTGGATTCTCATAGTTCTGGGCAGTTGAAGACGACAAGCAACAGCACTTATAATCTTACTGATCTTATAAGGTCCAATGTACTTATGTCCCAATTTAGACGATGGAATCTTTAATTTAAGATTTCTGGTTGACAGCCAGACCAAATCTCCTACCTTGAAAGCTGGTGCAGGTTTACGAAATTTATCTGCTGCTTTCTTGTACCTTTCCTGAGCCAATTCTAGATTTTCCTTTAGAAGATCCATATTCTTTTGTAAAGAAGTGATTCTTTCAGCCACTGCCGGCAAGGGCGTATCTATGGGAAATCGAGGAAGAATGTTAGGATGATAACCTAGATTGGAGTAAAAAGGGAGACTGCTTAGTGGAGGCGCTCTGAGAGTTGTTATAAGAGAACTCAGCCAGTGGAAGTAGATCCACCCAATCATCCTGTAGGTGGCAGATAAAACAGCGGAGATACTGCTCCAGGGTCTGATTGGTTCGTTCTGTCTGTCCATTAGTCTGGGGATGAAAAGCAGAAGAAAGGTTTACTTTAATGTCCAATGCTGCACAGAAATTTTGCCAAAACCTAGAAGTGAATTGCACCCCTCGATCCGAAATGACCTCATCCGGTACTCCATGTAAGCGAAACACATTCTTAATCATCAAGTCTGATGTCTGTTTTGCAGTGGGTAAGCCGACACAAGGGATAAAATGAGCTGCCTTTGTTAGACGGTCAACCACCACTAGAATGGTGTTCTTCCCTTGAGAGGTTGGTAACTCCACAATGAAGTCCATAGAAATGGATCCCCACGGGCGGGAGGGGTGGGAAGAGGTTGCAACAGACCAGTTGGTGAGGAGCGAGGTGTTTTGCATCTTGCACAGACTTCACATGAAGTGACATAGTTTAAAACATCTTTCCTGTAAGTGGGCCACCAAAAGAAACGAGAAAGAAATTCTTGTGTCTTTAGAATTCCCCTATGCCCGGCTATCTTGGAATCGTGGATGAGTTGCAATACTCTTAATCTGACTGTTTCAGGTATATACAGACGTTGTCCCTGAATCCACACACCATTCTTAAAGACAAGACTTACGTCCCTTGGGGGTTGAGCCAACAAAGAATCCGCATGGTATGCTTCCTTGATGTCCTTAAGTAGGTCTTGATTATGAATCACTCCCAGGAATCTAGAGTCAGGAAGAATAGTCTTAGGAGGAGTAAGTGGACGTGTCTCTGCTGAATGAATCCTAGAGAGTGCATCAGCCTTTCCATTGCGCGATCCTGGTCTATAAGAAATGACAAAATTAAATTGGTTTAGGAAAAGATTCCAGCGAGCCTGGCGAGGAGTCAGGCACTTAGCCGACCTGATAAATTCAAGGTTACGATGGTCTGTCAGGACGACTATTTGCTGTGCAGCTCCCTGAAGAAGGCGTCTCCATTCTTTGAAGGCGGCAATAATGGCCAACAATTCTCTATTGCCCACATCGTAGTTCCTCTCAGCCGAAGACAACTGCTGGGAAAAGAAGGCACAGGGATGCAAGACATTCTACTCACCTGTTCTCTGAGAGAGTATAGCTCCAACGGCACAGTCTGAAGCATCCACCTCTATTATGAAGGCAAGCTCGGGGTTGGGATGTACTAAGATAGGTGCTGTGGTAAATTTATCCTTTAAACAGGAAAATGCTTCCTGAGCTTGCGGGGTCCAGGAGAACCTAGACTGTTTCCGGGTAAGTTGGGTGATAGGTGACACTACCTCAGAAAAATTCTTAATGAAACGTCTATAGAAGTTGGCAAACCCGATGAAACGTTGCACCTCCTTCACATTTCTAGGAATTGGCCAATCCTTGATGGCTTGGGTCTTGCTTCCATCCATACTAATCCCTTGCGTAGATAGTACATACCCCAGAAATTGAATTTCGGTCCTATGGAATTCACACTTTTCAAGTTTGATGTAGAGATGGTTTTGTCTTAGGCGTTCTAAGACCATTTTCACATGTCCATGATGTTCCTCTGTGGAGTTAGAAAAAATTAGAATATCATCCAGATAAATCACCACAAATGTATCTAGGAGATCCCTGAAGATATCATTCACGATGTGTTGGAAAGTGGCTGGGGCGGTACTCAGACCAAAAGGCATAACTAGATATTCAAAGTGTCCATAGCGTGACCTGAAAGCAGTCTTCCATTCATCCCCAGGTCTAATACGGACCAAGTTATAGGCCCCACGGAGATCCAGTTTAGAGAAAATTTTGGCATGCCGCACTCTCTCCAACAACTCAGGGATTAAAGGCAATGGATAACGGTTTCTAATAGTAACCTTATTGAGTTCCCTATAGTCTATGCAGGGTCTCAGAGATCCATCTTTCTTCTTCACAAAGAAGATGGGTGCACCTGCGGGAGATGAAGAGGGGCGTATGAAGCCCTTGGCTAAATTTTCGTCTATATAATCCTTCAAAGCTTTTAGCTCGGGCCCCGCTAGGGGGTAGATCTTACCAAAAGGTATCTCGGCTCCAGGCAATAATTCAATTGGACAATCATATGGACGGTGAGGAGGAAGCTGATCAGCGTTCTTCTTGTCACATAAATCCACATAGTCCTGGTATACAGCTGGTAGTTCAGGGACTGACATGGTTCCTTTAGGAACAGAGCAAGCTGAAACTCCTTGACTCATCTGTTTCTCCGGGAAAGTGTAATTCCTTGGTCTCCCAGTTAATCGTAGGATTCTGCGCCTGCAGCCATGGTAGCCCTAGAATAATGGGAAAGTGGGGAGAAGAGATAAGCAAAAAAGACATTTTCTCCTGATGATCTTTACCCATAAGGACCCTCAAAGGCTCTGTTTCTTGATCCACTGGTCCAGAAGTCAGTAGAGAGCCATCCACAGTCTCCATCTGTACTGGAGTAGCCTTCTTCACTGAACGTATCCCATGTTTCAGAGCAAAGGAGATATCCATAAAATTTCCACTTGCTCCTGAGTCGATCATAGCAGAGCTAGACACCCAGACTGAGTCAACCCAGAGTTTGATGGAAAGGAAGCAATGAGAATTGTTTCTTTTACAACTCAGCTGGGACACCGCTGAGGAAACTTGAAAAATTGCAGCGTTTATACCGTCATCGTCCCCAGAACTAACAGAGTTTAAGTCCGAGAAATCAAGATCTCTTGCAGCAGATCTCTCTGGAGCCTGAGGCTCGGACATGACAGAGCTCCTCTCGCAACACTCACAGTGAATGACTGCTGCAGTAGTCTTACGAGAACGGCTGGGGCAGTTTATAATGAAGTGCCCTGACTTACCGCAGTAGAAACATAGATTTTCCTTTATACGATGTTCTTTGCGTGCATCACTAACCCGTCTTTGTAAAGAGTCCACCTGCATGGGTTCAGGTTCTGGTTCCCTTGTGATCCTACTCAAAGGTTCCTTAGCTGAGGGAGGTAGTAAAAGGTTAGTGCGATTATTTTCGAACCATCTCTCTTGTCTGCGTTCAGTCAGACGAGCATCAATACAGATACAATAGTTAATAAAGTCACCTAACGCAATGGGAGGGTCGGCACGAGCAATTTCATCCTTAATCAGTGGAGACAACCCTTTCCGAAAAATAGATTTTTTAGCGGAAGTGTCCCAAGTGGTATCAAGAGCCCATCTCCTGAAATCCAGGGCATATTCGGCTACTGAACGCTTACCTTGGCGCAAAGTTAACATGGCTGCTTCAGCTGTTGCACCTCGATTGGGGTCATCAAACACCTGCCCCATGGCTGAAATAAAAGCATCAAGGTGATTCAAACAATCATCCTCAGTCTCAATCAGAGGGTTTGCCCACATCAAAGCCTTATTGGTAAGCAACATGATTATAGTAAGCACTTTGGATCGTTCAGTGGGAAATTGTGAAGCATGTGCAGAGAAAAATAAATTGCATTGATTAATAAATCCCCTGAATTTCTCACGTTCACCGCCAAAACGAAAAGGAGGTAATTTGGGGATCCCAGAACTCGGGGTTATGGCAGGAGCCTGGGCTCGTTCCTCTAGAGCCTCAATCCTGGCTCGCAATTCCTGGGTAGTCTGTCCAAACACTTGCAAATTATGATTAGTGAGGTCCTGTAGGCTTGCAAAACGGGTTTTTAAAGTCTGTACATCTGAAAGGATTGTATCAGTCACTCCGCAAAGTTCCTTTATGCGGGCCTCCATCTTCCAGATCTTTTAAGGCAGAAGTGCTGGAAGGAGAAGAGGAAAGGAAAAAAAAAAAAAACAATAGTGTTTACCTGTGGTAACACTCCAGAGTAAAATTTTAAGGGAATGCGCTCACCTGGAAAGGTTGTGAGAAGTCACAACCACTGTCATCACATAAGGTATTAAACGGACATCTGATATCCACAGCAGACACGGCTTTCCCAGACCCAGCAGACACTAAACATTGTCTCCTGAATCTTGTCATGTATAGTGTACAGTTCCTATAGCGTCTTGTGCTTGGGTGCGAGGAAAACACAGGAGACATAGGTTGAAATGAAATGACTTGTATTACTTCATACAAGCATGCTGAAAAGTTCACACAGTTTGCAGGAACAGAGACAGGAGACACAGCAGGCCAGAGTAACTTCAAGCACTACAATAAATCTCCAAAGCAGGTTCAGGATCTCTTCTCTGTACCGTAATTGCTCTGCAAACATGGATTCACCAAACAGCAGGTTTCCAGAGTCCAAAAGTGTTCCAAGGTTCCTCAGTAGGGAATAGCTGGAGTACAAGTCCAAGGTTTCCAGGAGTCAGGTCACAGACTGACTGAGGCTTGATTCAGGAGCACTGATTGTTCAGCTGAGGCTGCTTAAGAAACAAGAGGGAAGAATCAGGGCGGGAACATGAAAACTGGAAACTCCATATTAACTGAGGGCAAGAGCTGCAGAAAGACAGAAAGCAAAATGGCCGACGGAAAACTGAGTTTCAAGGAACATGTCAACAGAGACAAAGAACCTTACACGCATCATCAAGAACTTCA
Organism: Oophaga sylvatica; assembly: GCA_033576555.1. NCBI lineage: Eukaryota > Metazoa > Chordata > Amphibia > Anura > Dendrobatidae > Oophaga > Oophaga sylvatica. Next base: position 439,620,192 of record JARQOD010000001.1, on the reverse strand, counting down.
AGGAGGTTCCATTGTTGCCAAAAAGGCTTCAGGGCGCCCAAGAAAGACCAGCAAGTGCCAGGACCGTCTCTTAAAAGTGTTTCAGCTGCGGGATCGGGCTACCAGCAGTGCAGAGCTTGCTCAGGAATGGCAGCAGGCAGGTGTGAGTGCATCTGCATGCTCTGTGAGGCGGAGACTCTTGGAGCAAGGCCTTGTCTCAAGGAGGGCAGCAAAGAAGCCACTTCTCTCCAGAAAAACATCATGGACAGACTGATATTCTGCAAAAGGTACAGGCAGTGGACTGCTGAGGACTGGGGTAAAGTTATTTTCTCTGATGAATCCCCTTTTCGATTGTTTGGGACATCAGGAAAACGCCTCATTCGGAGAAGACAAGGTGAGCGCTACCACCAGTCTTGTCTCTTGCCAACTGTTAAGCATCCTGAAACCATTCATGTGTGGGGTTGCTTCTCAGCCAAGGGAATCGGCTCTCTCACAGTCTTGCCTAAAAACACAGCCATGAATAAAGAATGGTACCAGAATGTCCTCCAAGAGCAACTTCTCCCAACCCTCCAAGAGCAGTTTGGCGATCAACAATGCCTTTTCCAGCATGATGGAGCACCTTGCCATAAAGCAAATGTGATAACTAAATGGCTCAGGGAAGAAAACCTAGAGATTTTGGGTCCATGACCTGGAAACTCCCCAGATCTTAATCCCATTGAGAACTTGTGGTCAATCATCAAGAGACGGGTGGACAAACAAAAACCTAAAAATTCTGACAAAATGAAAGCATTGATTGTGCAAGAATGGACTGCTATCAGTCAAGATTTGGTCCAGAAGTTGATTGAGAGCATGCCAGGGAGAATTGCAGAGGTCCTGAAGAAGAAAGGTCAACACTGCAAATATTGACTTGCTGCATTAACTCATTCTGTCAATATAAGCTTTTGTTACTCATATGTTTGCAATTATATTTCTGTCTGTGATAAAAACATCTGTCAAACACACATAAAAACCAGAGGGCAATAGATAATGTGAAAATATAATATTTGTGTCATTCTCAAAACTTTTGACCATGACTGTATATAAAAGGACTTCGATTAGTGAACATGATAGGCTGCTCTAAACAGATGTGTTTTCAGGGAGCGCCTAAAACTGTGTAAGTTGTGCTTAGTCCTAATTTCTTGAGGTAGAGCATTCCAGAGGATTGGTGCAGTTCAGGAGAAGTCTTGGAGTCAGGAGTGTAAGGGTTCATACCCATTTGCGAAAAAAAAAAATGGTCCGTTTTCTGGATGGAAAAAACGGTCCGAATCTATGCAATTGTCATGCGATTTGTATGGGTTTTTAAATCACACCATCCGTATGCAATGCGATTTTAACATGAGGTTTTACATAGAGCAGTTCTCTGTGTAAAAACTCATGTTAAAATAGCATTGTAAAAAAAAACCTGTACACATCAGTTTAAAAAGCAAATAATTATATATATGTATTTATAGTTTATACAGTTCTACATTGCATAATAGCCACTAATTCAATTGCCGGCTTCTGTAAAATCATTACAGAACCCGACATGAAATGACACATGGTTTACATACAGTAAACCATTTCATTTCATGTAGTTTAATACAGGGTTCGACAAACCCGGGCGCCAGGTCGCCAGTGGCGCCTAGAAAATCATGCCTGGCGCCCGGGTTTGTCGGGGCCCTGAGCAAGCGCCCGTTAGCAGAGGAGAGCGGTGTCAGCGCCGCCACTGGTCCCCCCCCCCCGCTTGCACAGGGCCCCAGCAGCAGCTGGCACAATACTCACTGCTCCCCGTGCCTCCGCTGCCGCAGCTCCGGGCTCCAAGGGGCGCCTGCACTTCCACTCACAGCAGCGCCGCTGAATGACGTCATCATTCAGCGGCCGGCTGTGGCAGAGAGCGCGCGGACGCCGGACAGGTGAGATATGTGTGTGTGTGTATCAGTGTGTGTGTATGTAGTGCGGTGCTTTGTGTGTGTGTAGAGAGTGCTTGTGTGCTGCGGTGCTGTCTGTGTGATGGTGGTGGGGGAGGGCAGTGATGATGATGGGGAGGCATTGATGATAATAGGGAGGCATTGATGATAATGGGGAGGCATTGATGATAATGGGGAGGCATTGATGATGATGGGGAGGCATTGATGATAATGGGGAGGCGATGATGATGATGGGGAGGCGATGATGATGGGGAGACATTGATGATAATGGGGAGGCATTCATGATGATGGGGAGGCATTGATGATAATGGGGAGGCACTGATGATAATGGGGAGACATTGATGATGATGGGGAGGCGATGATGGGGAGAAGATGATGATGATGGGGAGGCATTGATGATAATGGGGAGGCGATGATGATGATGGGGAGGCATTGATGATAATGGGGAGGCGATGATGATGGAGAGACATTGATGATAATGGGGAGGCACTGATGATAATGGGGAGGCATTGATGATGATGGGGATGAGATCATGATGATGATGGGGAGGCGATGATGATGATGGGCAGGCATTGATGATAATGGGGAGGCATTGATGATGATGGGGAGGCGATGATGATGATGGGGAGAAGATGATGATGATGGGCAGGCGATGATGATGATGGGCAGGCGATGATGATGATGGGCAGGCATTGATGATGATGGGGAGGCGATGATGATGATGGGGAGGTGATGATATGATGAGGCAATGATGATGATGGGCAGGCATTGATGATGATGGGGAGGCAATGATGATGATGATGATGATGAGGAAATGATGATGATGAAATGAAAAAAAAATTCTGCCTCCTAAATTTTTTGGCTGGCTCCTAGATTCTGAACAACTTTGTCGACCCCTGGTTTAATATATGTTTTCGATTAACAATTACATGAGTGTATGTGTGCAAAATTTCGGACGTGTTAATTTAATATGTAAATTCATTGTAAAAAAAAATGCGTGGGCTCCCGTGGTATTTTCTCTGCCAGACAGGGAAAGCCAGTGACTAAAGACAGATACTCATAGCCTAGGGAGGGAGCATTGTTTTTGTGCCCCCCCCCCCGGCTACTAACATGACTCCACCTCTATTTGTCTTTGGCGCTTAGCCCGTCTATTCCCATCGCCTTTAGCGGTGGCTAATGGGTTAATAATGGGTTAATGCCACCTTGCTGTTGGAAGGTGACAATAAGCCGGGTTAATAATGGAGAGTTGTCAATTAGACAAATGGTTAAAAAAAAACACAAACACATTAATTTAAAATTATTTTAATGAAATAAATACACATAGTTTTTGACCATATTTTGTTGTACTGGTAATCCTTCCGAATCCTTGTTCTCCTGTAATAAAAATAAAGCAACAATATTCTTACCTCTCTAGCGTTCAGTCAGGTCCCACGCTTCAATCTATCTGAAGGGGTTAACAGGTTTACAGCAGGGACCGATGCTAAGGGAAGTGTAGTTTTTACCACTTAATTAATTTTATATTTTCAAAAAACTTTTACAGATGAGGAGACACCAAATATGATTTTTTTTTATATACTATTTTGCTTTGTTTTCAGAGAGGAAAAAGAGTGTTTAGAGTCAGCCTGATTTAACTTTTTTTTTATTATTTTATTGCAATTGACTTAATCTTTTTGTTTCCCAACTAGGGGACTTGAACTTGTGATCATTTGTACCGAATCCTAAAATAGTTCAGTATTGTCATATATGGTGAAAAGCCTTAGGCTATGTGCCCACATTGCAGAAATGCTGCGAAATTGTCCGCAGCATTTTCACAACTCCCCGCCGCGGGTAAAACGCATGCGGCATTCGCATGCGTTTTCCCGCAAAACACAAGCATTTTTAGCTTGCAGAATGCTCGCGCTTTTCCAAGCGATTTGAAGCATCACTTGGAAAAGTGATTGACAGGTTGGTCACACTTGTCAAGCATAGTGCTTGACAAGTGTGACCAACTTTTTACTATTGATGCTGACTATGCAGCATCAACAGTGAGGCCGGGATCACACATGCGACGAAGTCGTCCGACACTCGCATGTGAAATCCCAGCTCTAGCGCCGGCACTCGGGAGTGGAGCGAGTGTCGGACGACTTCGTCGCATGTGTGATCCCGGCCTAAAAGATAGAATGTTAAAAAAAAAATATGGATAGACTCACCTCCTGGAGGCCCCCGATCTCCTCAGCACCGATCCTGGTCCTCAACGGTGCTGCCGGCACGTTCCGTTCCCAGGCGTGCTTTGCGAGAATGACTTTTGTGACGTCGCGGTCGCATGACCGCTACGTCATCAAAGGTCATTCTAGCAATGACTCACTGGGAATGGAACTTGCCGGCAGCGCCGCTGAGGACTCTGGGGACGACAGAGGGTAAGTATAGCCCTATTTTTTATTTTAATTTTTACAGGAATATGGTACCCAGGGCCTGGAGGAGAGTCTCCTCTCCTCCAGACCCTGGGTACTATCCGCACATGAAACGCTCACTTTACACATGGTGGGCATAGCCACATGCGGAAAGTGAGCGTTTCAATGCAATCCTATGCGGGGGAATCACCGCGATTCCACAAAATTATTGGACTGCAGATTTTTCCGCTGTGATTCCGCAGCGGAAAAATCCGCAGCATTGGCACAGCAACTCCGGAATACCATAGGATTGCATGGGATCCGTTTTGTAACCGTTTCCGCAGCTGCAAAAACGCGGTGGAAACGCTTAAAAATCGCAACGTGTGCACACAGCCTGAAACATTGCTCTTCAGAAGGCATCCAGCGACCATATTTACATATCAGTTCTCTAGATGCCCCCCAGCAGTGATCGGAGCTCCCTCAGGTCGCTGCTTTTATAGGCAGATGCAGGTGGTAGAACACAGCTGGCACCGATCACAGACATAGGACACTTACATTGTACTGACAATAGGGGTTAGACTCTGTATTACAGATGCAATACCTGCACCTCCCGCAGTAAACTGAGGTGGATGACAATCTCCGTAGGTTTATGAGAGCTGCCGGTGGTCAGTGCATAGCGGCCAAAATACTGGGGTGATGCAGTAACACTTATGTGGTGGATTCAAAGAGTGTAATTTTTTCCCAAAATATTTGCATTTTTTTTTTAATTTTGTTATAAGTAATAGTGGACAACGGCTGTACAGAGGACCCAGACTGATCACCCATTATATGGCTCTCTGATAAGTTTGTCACAAGCCATAAGCAAAAGTTTTCATAAATGTCACCTACAAAATATACACCCGCAATGACCCATAGAGCGACCGTCTGAGCCCAGAGGAAAGCACGTTATCCAGGTAAAGGAGAGGATTAAAGCTGCACATATCGGATAACTGCCATCAATGCTTTTGCTGGATCTCACTTGTACTCATGTTATTCCATAAAGGAGAAAACGTAGAATGTAAGGGTGTAGGATTAAAGGTGCAAGGTGGATGGGCGGAGTACAGATAGTGAGGAGGACTTAGGGTACCGTCACACTCAGCAACACTACAGCGATCCCGACAACGACCTGGCAGGGATCGTTGCTACGTCGCTTTGTGGTGGCTGGTGAGATGCCAAACAGTCAGATCTTCCCAACCACGCAGCAACGATCAGTGACCCGTAGCGACCTGTGTAACGATGTGTCTCCTATGTGTCTCGGTTCTGAGTCGCTAGCGAGATCGTTGGTAAAAGATGTCAAACACACCGATGCATGCTACCCAGCGGGATCTCAACGACCAAAAAAAGGTCCAGGCCATTCCGACACGACCAGCGATCTCACAGCAGGGGCCTAATCGCTGCTACGTGTCAAAGATAGCGAGATCGCTGCTGAGGTCGCTGTTGTATCACAAAACTTGTGACTCAGCAGCGATCTTGCTTAGTGTGACGGGGGCTTAAGAGTAGAGGGGCCATACTTGTATTGACCCCAGCAGCGGATACACAGCCACATATCCGACAATCTGCGATTCAGTGCGAGTGCCCAGGCCTTTATCATAGACAGCGTTACCAGTTACTATATGGAGAACAGTAAGTACACGTTCACACTATGCATTCAAGTGACATTTCTTGTTGTGATTTTCCAAAATCGCAATACAATCTTAAGCTTTGAAATTGCTGCAAAAACAATGCATTTCTTTACAGTAGAAAATCATATGAGAAAAAAAGTGCAACAAGATGACCAAGTGTGAACATATCCTTATGGTGCAGGGAGTCTGCTGCACACGGGAAGTGCTTTGCATAGATCTGAGCGGTCGGCTGCTTGTGTTTCAGATCCATCTTCAAAGATTAGAGAAATAAACTTCCGGTTCTCAGGGTCTCTCCGGTGAGCGGGGCTTCATTTTATTGGATTGCATTTCGTATAGGACGGCAAGTGGTGGGAGAGGAATACTGATGTGGTTGTCATCACAAGTGTATCAGCCCCACACAGCACCAATCCCGGGGAGGGGGCTTCACACAAGGCAGCTCTTCCATGTTTAGTCATTTTTATTAATTATTGTACAACAAAAATAACATTGACAGAAAACCGCATTATTCTGGGGTGGAAATGCATCAGCAATAACACCAGGGCTTCCACTACAAGTCACAGCATTGCAGAGGTGGGCCGCCAATGTACTGCTTTGTAACTCCCACCACCAGGGGGCAACACTTGCTTATTATGGAGACCATTGTGGTTTCGTCGCTGGACCGCATTGCTTTCACAACACATTTGATTGCCATTTCTGAGACCACCCTTTACACAGAGTGAACCCTATAAACGTTTAAATTAGAAGATATTTTATATACTACTATCTGTTCATTTCTATAAACAAAACATTGAAAAATAAACAATATATAGAAAAGTACAGACCCGCCAAAATCAGTGGGTGATGGCAGGATAATGTGCGTTTGTGGAGGATAAATCGTGTGGTTTCTGGCGCCTGTGATAACGGCTCTGTGGTGCCTCGTGGAGGAACGTTGCACCTAATGATGGAGGCAGTCATTGCGCTGAATCCCAGCAGGTTTGGATTTCCTTTATGAACTCTGTGTGGCAGGATAACGGTGTTCACTGTCAGCAGATGCAATGTAGGCAGCACCCATTAGGGCAGAACACGTATTTCGGGTCCTGTGGCGCCTCCGGATGTCCGATTAGATGTAGATAGGACCCGTCTCTAAGACACTGAGGAGCCATCTATAAATCCTGTAGTGCAGCATTAACCCAGAGAAGCAGCGGTGGGAATATACTGGACTGAGGGGGCTTCGGACAATACTTACAGGGGACAGCTGCCCAAAAATGTAACTCACGACAATACATCAGGAGGGGCCAGTGAACGTGGACCGCCATTAATCTACAGAAAGGAGGGGCAATTGTGCTCTACAGAGCCCCAAACCTTTGTTCATGGATAGATGACTTTCCCAATGAGCGGGTGGGGGCATACATGACTCCCAGGCTTTCCCCATGAGTGGGTGGGGGGGTGCAGGACTCCCAGGCTTGGCTTTCCCAATGAGCAGGTGGGGGCATAATGGGACTCCCAGGCTTTTCCTATGAGTGGGGGGATGCAAGACTCCCAGGCTTTCCCCATGAGTGGGGGGGTTCTAGGTGCAGGACTCCTAGGCTTTGCTTTCCCAATGAGCGGGTGGGGCATATAGGACTCCCAGGCTTTCCCCATGAGCGGAGGTGAGGGGCTGTCTCCACCAGATCAGAAAGTAGTAAAAGAGCTTTTTTAATGAAGCAGAGATATATCTTATCTCCACCAGGTCCGCTTTTTTTAACAGTGAAATCAATGGGCAACGGGTTTGTTAACGTTGTCTATTTCTAATGGATCATTACAGGACATGTGAACACAGACCAAGATGGATTTGGTAGGTTCACCTTTAAAAAGGATTACAAATAACTAGCTTCTAAAACTTCTAAACAACCTGATCAGTTAAAGTGGTTGTCAGATGTTGATTCTGCACATGACTACCGATCATGAATACCTCCCGACAGGCATCGCATCACCGTCCTATTCATTAGGGCAAGAAACAGATTTCTGATCAGTTATCTAAAGAAAACAGCCCAGCACATCATGTACCGGCGTCTAGCTTCCCGTAACAATTAAAGACCAGTGCATATAGTCAGCGTCAGTACGAGATGTCGCCATCAGCTCCTGTTGTTGCTGATTTCATGACCTTCCCTTCTGCTCTGGCGGAAACGAGACGCTGCCCAGAACGTGATCCTCTTCCTGACCTGCTGAAGAAGCTTTTGGGGTAAACAGGATAATTGGTTTCTTAATTGGTAAGTATTCTTCCCAATACTGTCCAGACACAACCTAATAATAAAAAGAAAAATCCAGGATCAATACAATTCTGCACCAATCGAGTATCTGGAACTGAGTTTGAGTGGGTTAATCAGAGGCTATCAATGGGGAAATCATTAAACATTCATCTTAGATATCTCTCCAACCCTAGGGTACGTATACATCTAGTGAAGACGCAGCACATTTCCCTCCATGGTACGTAAGGCCATCAGCGGTTAATAGCAGATGCCCAGCGCAGGGTCAGGGCTTTTATTAACCAACAACTTAAGGCCCCGTTACACACTACGATATTGTGAACGGCGCTTAGTTACGGCGCTTAGTTACCAGCTGTTTACCCTGGATACCAGCGTGCTTGCTGGTACTGATCGCTGGTGAGTCTGCCTATGTGACAGCTCACCAGCGATCAGCTAACGATGTCTCAGCTATCCCATCCACGTCGTATCGTTGGTGGGATCGTTGGGACATTGAAGAGTGTAACGGGGCCCTTAGACTAAACAGAAGAGGATTTTTCTTACCTGAGAAGCGGGAGCGGCTGTGTCTGGAAGATAAGCAAGTCATTACAATGACCCTGCAATGACAAAGACATGTGCTACAGAGTTATAATCAATGATGAAAAGGGGAAAACCTTAGAAAATGTCACTGGTGAAGCCAGACCAGTAAGGATTTCTGGAATGAATGAGTGGATTATGAGAAACGCTCAGCATGGTTTTGGTACTGTTCAGATTGGAATAGTCCTGTTTGTTCTCAGCAATCTCAAAATGGTACCAAAATGGTTTGGTGTCATTTGTGTGATTGCATGGGTTGTGTCTGGCCGCATCAACCTGAATCTCCTCGCGCCGTGATGCCCAATGCTTGAAGTTTGTCTCTTATTTTACCTGTCTGCATCAACACTTTATTTGTAATTCCCATATAGCACTAGGAAAGATCTTGGTTTGTAGAAAATAAAAATATATATATCCATCTTCTGGACTGCAGGCATCCAGTATATGCCAAAGAAGTGTAATTTGTGGCACATTGGCCAAGTTTACTTCATTTTTTGTTCAATGGAAGACAATGTCTGAACATTGGAAAACTTCTGTCCTAGGTATAAATATATAAACTAATACATCCTCACAAGTCTGTGTGCACATAGCCCTTTGTGTGGGGTATAGAGGAACATCAGCGGTCATTTTCTGCATACTAACTGTGTCTAGGGAGAGCAGGTCGTCCTTACTGCCACCAAACACCATCACTTCATGATCTCTCCCAGGACAGGCCGTGTGCCACAGTCTAGAAATCAATGAAACACTAATTAGTCATCAAGTCTCTGCTGTAACGTCCAGATGTATCCTGTGAATATTAACACTCCCACAAATTAAAACCCAATCATCCCTAACAACCCCAAAGCCCAAGACAAATAATGCTGACTTATAACATGAAGATCGTTTTTATAAGTGGCTTCCCTAGAGTTAGAACAATTTTGGAAAGCATCTGACATTATAGCTCAGCTCCATTGAAGTGAACTGGGCCGACTGCAATACGACACAACCTGCAGGAGTGGCTCAATTTTTAGAATGCAACGTGATGAAGACGCCATCTAGCACGTCACTGGGTGTATGACCGGCTTTACATGCGGTTATGGACAATTAAGCACATATATTGTGGGGCGTGGCCTAGCCAGCGATGTGAGCGGTCGCAGCTCAGAGCTCTCCCGCCTGCAAATCAGCTTGTAGGCTGAGAACGCCACGTTACTGTGTCCACTGATCACCGGAGCCAGTGTGAGGTACCCCTGGACCCCGAGGGTGTATCCAGAGCTGTGTGGGACGCAGATCTGACCCGCAGATGGCAACGGGATGCCAGCAACGCTAAGGGCGGCAGGATCCAAGATGGCGCCAAGGCGCTGGAGGACGCAGCAAAGGAAAATGCGGTCTGTGCCAGGAGGATGGCGGCGGCCCACCTTGAAAGGTTTGCGCAAGTGGAGGAGCGGTCCAAGCATGAGCAGGGGGAGTTGGAGGCAGGGGTTGATGAGGAAGATCAGGAGCAGGGCAGGGAAGAGCCCATGGTGGGGTATAGAAGTGAGACTGAAAGCCCACACATGAGTGGAGGACCTGACGGTTCAGGAGTTAAGGCTGATGGTAAACACACCTGGTCAAAGAGAAGACTGGGGTTTTGGCTAGAAGGTGGATTCGACATTCATATCATGCTACGTATTCTAACTATGCAAGGTGGTCTCGGTTCATACTTCAGTGCCGTATGAAGAGGTGTAAGTGCGACTGGATAAGGATGGACAGTATGTGTATTCAGTGTGTCATGTGTATGGGTACATGCTGTGCCTGGCTGCAGTGTATTTTTCGCCACCATACATGGGAACGAAATTGCATGAGATTCTAGTACTCACGAGGCACAGAGTGTTGATACGTTGTTGATAGTAGGGAACATGAATAATATTTTGAACTGGGATCTGGATAGGCATGGGGGCAGCATCAGAGGCATGGGCGGGGGCATTGAAACATCCTTTGCAAAACATATAAATTAAGTTGAGTTGGTGGCTGTGTGGAGAGTTAGAAATTTAAATGTGAAATGTTACTCGTGCTTTTCGGCTTCTCATAATACCATGTCGCGAATCGATATGGCGCTTGGAGATAGACTTATAGATGTGTGGGTTAGGAAGGTGGACTATTTACCTAGAGTGGCCTCAGATCATAAACCGGTGGAGGTGGTAATTCAGATTGGGTCGGGAAGTGCGGGACAGAAAGGGGAGTGGAAGGTTCATCCAACCTGGTTAAAGGGAATCTGTTAATAAAGGATCTAGTTTTTTATGGGGAATATATGTGCGCATGCCTTCATAGCATCCCATACAATTCCCTCAGGTGCTCTCCTATCATTATCCTGGAAAAACAATCCACCTCCCCCCTAATTTCCTCCAAATCAATAGATTTTAAAGGGAATCTGTCACCCCAAATTGGCGGAATATTTAAATGATGGCAGTCAGGTCAGATGGGCGGTGTTTTGGGTACTTGCCTTAACATGTTGTTCGCCGTTGTCTCCATTATTTCTGGGAATTGTAGTCGTTGCCCTCCATATAACGCGCCCGCGCATTGCAATCTTGAATTGCGCACGGGCAGTATACTTTGCCCGCAGATTGCAATGCGCAGGCGCTTTATATGGAGGGCAACGACTACAATTCCCAGAAATAGTGGAGACAGCGGCGAACAACATGTTAAGGCAAGTACACCGCCCATCTGACCTGACTGCCATCATTTAAATATCCCGCCAATTTAGGGTGACAGATTCCCTTTAAAATCTATTGATTTGGAGAAAATTAGGGGGAGGTGGAATTGTTTTTCCAGGATAATGATAGGAGAGCACCTGAGGGATTTGTATGGGATGCTATGAAGGCATGCGCACATATATTCCCCATAAAAAACTAGATCCTTTATTAATAAATGTTAAAAAACACCAACCCAGTGAAAAAGGTATATACCCAGATATACCAAAGATAAACCTAGTCTAACAGATACCCTACAATATACCTATGATAATCCCTACCTGACTGTGGAGGTTGGAACCCTAAAAGAAACGATTTTTTGGTGCCCCCACTCAGCGTAGGCTGTCGCTTGCTCCCCTATTGCACCCTACCATAAAGGTGGGAAAACAATATATAATAGGGCAGAGATGAAGAGAGTCTTTAAACTAAAAAGGTATCTGGTAGGTATAAAAAAAAAAACAGATTCATGGTATTAACTCCATTCACATATTCCAATAATACAAAAAAGCCCCAAAACTGACCTATTAGAGTCATATAAAGAGGCAAATATATCCAATCATGGCAGTCTCATAACCAATCCAAAATAGCAAAGAGAAAAATAACAAATAGCACAATTCTAAATGTTGGTTATTCAAAAAATGTGATTAGCGCACAAAACATTGTGGCTTGTTGTCCCTTTTGCTAGATGTAGGCTATACACCATGCCCACAAACCATAAACCAATCATAGGTGCATAAATAGTCTCACAATATTAGTTGTAGCACTAGTCAGTTAATGCAAAACAGAATATACACTGAGATCAATGCCATATTGGTTCTAAATAGATAAACGTTCACATGGAGTCACTTATCATGATTCAGGTGCACCCCGACGCGTTTCCCCATAAATAGCACGGTTCATCAGGAGGTTAAACAGATGTAGATGCCGGATGCCATAATGGATGATGACAACACATTTTTTGAATAACCAACATTTAGAATTGTGCTATTGTTATTTTTCTCTTTGCTATTTTGGATTGATTATGAGACTGCCATGATTGGATATATTTGCCTCGTTATATGACTCTAATAGGTCAGTTTTGGGGCTTTTTTGTATTTTTTGTATTATTGGAATATGTGAATGGAGTTAATACCATGAATCTGTTTTTTTTTTTATACCTACCAGATACCTTTTTAGTTTAAAGACTCTCTTCATCTCTGCCCTATTATATATTGTTTTCCCACCTTTATGGTAGGGTGCAATAGGGGAGCAAGGGACAGTCTACGCTGAGTGGGGGCAGCAAAAAATTGTTTCTTTTAGGGTGCCAACCTCCACAGTCAGGTAGGGATTATCATAGGTATATTGTAGGGTATCTGTTAGACTAGGTTTATCTTTGGTATATCTGGGTATATACCTTTTTCACTGGGTGGGTGTTTTTTAACATTTATTAATAAAGGATCTAGTTTTTTACGGGGAATATATGTGCACATGCTAGTTTACCATTTTCTGGATTATTTTACACGAGAGGATGCTATGAAGGCCTTTGTTAGGGGCCTGTTCATTAGGGACATTTCCAGATGTAAGAATGAATCTAGGCGGGAGGAGCGCCAGGTGTTTGAGGACTTGAGGAGTGCAGACAGTGAGAAGGCAAGTTGGTCCACCCCAGAGACGCAGGGGCGCCTAAAAGGGAGAACAAGAGGCACTGGACAAGATCCATTTAAAAAACGCTAAAAAGAGGCAGGAGTTCCAGAGGATGTCATTCTATGAGGATGGTGAAAAGGTGGGTCCTCTCTTGTCGTTGATAGCGGCTGCTCAGAGGGAGTCGTCCTATGTGTATAGTCTGTATGATGAGAAAGGTAGGCTGGTGGTGGAGACAAGGGACATTTTGGGTGTATTTGGGAGGTTCTATGGAGAGCTGTACAGTTCTAAGCTTTTGGCTTCTAGGGAAGAAATGTTAAGCTTTCTGTTACAGCTCAGTGTGGAATACAGGGATAGTTTGGAAAAACCCTTAACAGTAGAAGAGCTGAAGGAGGTGTTGGCTTCCATGGCAAATGATGAGGCTCCTGGGGCAGGTGGCCTACCTGTCGAAGTATACAAACAGCTTAACCCCTTAATGACCCCTGCTTTTTTTGGTTTTGCGTTTTTCGCTCCCCTTCTTTCCAGGGCCATAACTTTTATGTTTTTCCGTCAATATGGCCATATGGGCTTATTTTTTGCGGGACGAGTTGTACTTTTGAATGACATCATTAAGACCTGCTGTTAAGATTCTCCAGGTCATTACGAGTTCATAGACACCAAACATGTCTAGGTTCTTTTTTATCTAAGTGGTGAAAAAAAATTCCAAAGTTTGCTAAAAAAAAAAAAAAAAGTGCGCCATTTTCCGATACCCGTAGCGTCTCTATTTTTCGTGATCTGGGGTCGGGTGAGGGCTTATTTATTGCATGCTGAGCTGACGTTTTTAAGGATACCATCTATGTGCAGATCCGTTCTTTTGATCGACCGTTATTGCATTTTAATACAATGTCGCGGTGACCAAAAAACGTAATTCTGGCGTTTCAATTTTTTTCCCGCTACAACGTTTAGTGATCGGGTTAATCTTTTTTTTTTATTGATAGATCGGGCAATTCAGAACGCGGCGATATCTAATATGTGTATGTGTGATTTTTTTATTGTTTTATTTTGAATGGTGCGAAAGGGGGGTGATTTAAACTTTTATATCTTTTTTATTTTTTTCATATTTTTAAAAAGGAGATTTTTGTGTACTCACCGTAAAATCCTTTTCTCCGAGACGCTCATTGGGGGACACAAGACCATGGGTGTTATGCTGCTGCCACTAGGAGGACACTAAGCAATACATAAGCACAAAAGATTAACTCCTCCTCCTGCAGTATACACCCTCTGTTGGCTCAATCCTGAACCAGTTCGGTGCCAAAGCAGTAGGAGCTCATAACAGAGTGCAATATGTCAACAATTCAAAGAAACAACGAGGCTACAGGCTAAACAAGGGTGGGAGCTGTGTCCCCAATGAGCGTCTCGGAGAAAAGGATTTTACGGTGAGTACACAAAAATCTCCTTTTCTCCATCGCCTCATTGGGGTACACAAGACCATGGGACGTCCCAAAGCAGTCCCTGGGTGGGAAGCCATAATAGTATATGAAGCCTCGTGAACCACATGCATAAAAACGCTTAAACAGTCAACGGAAAACTTACAGATGCGCAACAGCTGATTGCAGAATTTGTCTGCCAAGCGCCGCATCTGAAGAAACTTGAGCATGGGTTTGGTAATGCTTGACGAAAGTATGAAGACTGGACCAAGTCGCAGCCTTGCACACTTGCTGTGCCGAAGCCTGATGCCGAATGGCCCAGGAGGCCCCCACAGATCGAGTGGAGTGTGCCTTAATCCCAGCCGGGATAGGCTGAACTTTTACACGATACGCCTCTTGGATCGCTGAACGAATCCATCTGGCTAACATGGCCTTGGAAGCAGGAAGACCCTGTCTGCGTCCTTCCGGAAGCACAAACAGGGCGTCCGATTTACGGAAAGATGCAGTTCTCGAAATGTACCTTCGGAGAGCCCTCACCAAATCCAAGGTGTGGAGGGCTTTTTCAGTATGGTGAATCGGCGCCGGACAAAACGAGGGCAAGACTATCTCCTCATTGATATGAAAATCCGAAACGACTTTTGGTACGAAAGAAGGAGAAGTCCTAAGGACTACCTTGTCCTGGTGAAAAATAAGAAAAGGAGGTTTACAAGATAAAGCTGCCAACTCGATACCCATAGAAAAAAGAAAAGAAAAAAGCAGTGGAAATTCATATAAAATAACCTTTATTTATTAAAATTAAAACAACAAACAAAGACAAGTGCGCCGATTATTGTATTTGCATGGTATATACTTCCTCTATGTACTGTTTATCCTGTGATGGTTGATAAATGTGACATATATATATAGTGGGCTGTTACTACATACTTGGGGATTTGCCCTTGTTAGAAATGGCCACAGTCACTTTAGTTTTGTTGTGCGCATGCGCCGACTTCCCCTACCTCATGACTCGCAATCTTCCCTCTGGATGTCCATCTCCCGGTCACGTGGGGCCCCACGTAGTTCCGGTGATGGCGTCCATGGCGGATGCGCGTCCTGCAGGTGGGGAGGCCGGTCCATGCGGCGTATTAAGCAGCGGGTAATTAGTTTATGATTCATGGCATGTGTGCAGTATATGGTTTTTGCCGCGATGTCACCTGTTGGCACTAATGTATTTAGTATATAAGAAAGTATAGGTAGTGCCATAATAGGCCCCCTGAGGAAGGAGTGAGGCTCCGAAACGCGCGTTGGGGTGGGCTGGTGGTCCGCTTCCAATTCACTATTGCAGGTATATTTCAGCTATGTTTGGTCATAGGATATTAGTATTGGGCTACTGAGCATGATGATATGTCCGTGATTATCCTCTGACTATGACAGCGTTTATGTAATGTGAGTTATTGGTGGGTAGGTGGACCCCTGTCCCTTGATTTGCGTTTTTTGTGCTGGCACCATTGTGGCCATCAACTTTCTTGTTCACCATGCACTTGTCTTTGTTTGTTGTTTTAATTTTAATACATAAAGGTTATTTTATATGAATTTCCACTGCTTTTTTCTTTTCTTTTTTATGCTTAGCTGTTGCAGTGTCTCATACATTGTCCTGGTGTCCACACATATGTGTTTTGATGTCACAATTAGTAGAATAATTTTCTTGTGATTTGGTACATTAACATATGTGTGATGGTTGGTGTTGTTGCTATTTCTTACAACTCCGATACCCGTCTGATAGAGGTAATCGCCACTAGAAAGACAACCTTCCAGGAAAGAAGCGATAAAGGCACTTCTGGCAAAGGCTCGAAGGGGGATTCCTGTAAGGCACTGAGAACCAGATTAAGATCCCAAGGCTCCAAAGGCCTCTTGTAGGGGGGAACAAGATGTGACACTCCCTGGATAAAAGTCCTGACCTGAGACTTAGATGCGATCCGTCGTTGGAAAAGGACGGACAAAGAGGAAATCTGCCCTTGAGGGAGGAGAGAGCTAACCCGAGTCCATTCCTGCTTGGAGAAATTCCAGAATGGAAGGGATAGAAAAAACCAAGGGGGAACGACGCCTGTCCTTACACCAGGAAAAGAAGGTTTTCCAGACACGATGATAAATGCGGGCGGAAGCCGGTTTCCTGGCATTGACCATTGTGGAGACAACTTTGTGAGAGAAACCAGCCTGACCTAAGATCCAGGCTTCAATGGCCATACCGTCAAATTCAGCGCTTTCGAATTGTGATGGTAAATTGGACCCTGTGAAAGAAGGTCCGGACGATCTGGTAATTTCCAAGGGACGTCTGCGACCAGACGCACTAGTTCCGCATACCACGGACGGCGAGGCCAGTCCGGAGCGACCAGAATGAGAGGAACGCCTTCCGCCTTGATCCTCCGAATTACCCTGGGGATTAACGGAAGAGGTGGGAAGATGTAAGGAAGGCGAAATTGACTCCAAGGGAGGACTAGCGCATCCGAGCCGATGGCTAATGGATCGCGGGATCGACTTATGAAAGTCTGAACTTTGGCATTCAATCTGGATGCCATGAGATCCACATCCGGCATGCCCCAACGCTGGCAAATGAGTTGAAACATTTCCGGGTGAAGGGACCACTCCCCTGAGTCTAAGCCTTGGCGACTGAGGAAGTCAGCCTCCCAATTGTCCACTCCTGGGATGTGAACCGCGGAGATGGGCGAGCGGTTTGCCTCGGCCCAGCGCAGGATGTGTGATACCTCGAGCATCGCTGTTCTGCTCCGAGTGCCTCCCTGACGGTTGATGTATGCCACGGCTGTGGCGTTGTCTGACTGGATCCGGATGTCATGTGTGCATTGCCACGAAGATCGTCGCGGTTGCACATTTTGACTTCTCACAGCTGAGCTGCTGTTTCTTTGTGTTTGGCAGCTAGGGAGTTAATTCTGTCTGTGCTCGGTTCTGGGACTGGGTGCAGTTTCTCCCGGCTGCAATTGATTATTTGTTGATTGGTTTCCTTTAAATTCCTGGTTGTCTGCTTGGGGAGTTGCCAGTGAAACCTTCATGCAGACCACAGATAGGAATGAATCTGTGTAGACTTTAGTTGTGAGCTCCTTAGTTGTTCTAAGCTCAACTTGGTTAGAGTTTATTTCCCAGACCATTTATTTTCCTTTGGTGTTTGAGTGTGTATGCAAGCGAGTGTTATCCTGTCTGTCTTATATGTCTAATCTGTGTATTTAGCTAAGATCAGCCCATATCCCTTTGGTGGTAGTCAGGATCCTTCTTAGGACTGATTACAGGGTTCAGGGTCTGATAGGAGACAGGGTTAGGTTGGAGACTTGGACCTCTGAACCATTATCAGTACCTCCAAGGTGAGGGATTAGTTAGGACCCCAGTTTAGGGTCAGGTTAGATCCCGGTCCACCTCTTTCCTGTTTCAGCTCATCAAGTCCACAAGATTAACCCTGAGTTCAGCAGATATCGTGTCAGGTAAATTTATTCTTTACTTACATGCTGATGTTGCTATACTAGTTGTTGTATAGAGTGTTGTTCCTGTATTAATAGTTTACTGACATTGTATACATATCATTAGACAGCGTGACATTTTCACTGGCCATAAAAATTATCTCCAGTTACCATGGATCCAGTAGCCCAGCTGGCTCTGCAGTTGCAGGGATTATCCATGGAGCTGACGGACATTAAGTCCAAAGTTTTGTCTCCCCTGGAGCAAACCAGAGTTGAACCTAAGGTTGCTCTCCCGGACAGGTTCACTGGTGGGCGAGACAAATTTTTCACCTTCCGGGAGGCATGTAAATTGTATTTTCGGCTTCGGCCTCGATCATCAGGGAGTGAGGAGCAGAGAGTGGGAATTGTTATCTCACTTCTGCAAGGGGACCCTCAATCCTGGGCATTTTCCCTTCCTCCGGGATCCCCGGCTCTACTGTCTGTAGATCAATTTTTTACTGCCCTGGGATTGGTATATGATGACCCAGATCGGGTCTCTCTTGCTGAGACAAAATTACGTAAGATACAGCAGGGAGATCGTCCGGCAGAGGAATTTGCTTCTGAGTTTCGTAGATGGGCCACAGATACTCAGTGGAATGACCCAGCTCTTAGGAGCCAGTTTTGTCATGGGCTTTCTGATAAATTAAAAGACGTTTTGGCTCAGTATGAGTCTCCTCCTTCTCTGGAGGCTGCTATGGCCTTAGCTATCCGTACTGATAGACGGCTTCGGGAGAGGGGTGAGGTAACCCCACTCCCTGTTGTTTCTCCACCTACCACTAAAGTCCCTTATGTTGAGGTTCCCCTTGTCTGTTCGGATGAGCCTATGCAGTTGGGAGGGATATCATTTGTAGGAGGGGATTGGCGGTACGCCGCAGGACTAGAAGATGTTTTTTCTGCGGGAAAGAGGGACATTTTGTTGGAGAATGTCCATCCCGTGCCTTGTTGAGCCAAAAGTCGCCGGGGAAAACTGTTAATCCCAGGTTGTGTGGTGGACGACAACCTGGGAGTATGTATTTCATCCGCCAGTTCTTCTCAGTTCCTTGTACCAGTGGAGGTGGTAGTTGGTACGAGAGTGGAGAGATTGTCTGTTCTTCTTGATAGTGGTTCCGGGGCTAACCTGGTTGACGCTCAGTTTGCTCAGGCTCAAGGTATGCATCTGAGTGTATTGGTCAAACCGATCCCTATATTCTCCATTGACGCCAGGCCTCTCGGCCAAGGTAGCTTTGTTCATGAGGTTCATAACATTGACCTTCGGGTAGGGGCAATACATAGGGAACAATTATCTTGTTATGTGTTGGAGGGTCTACCTACTCCCATTGTGTTGGGACTTCCTTGGTTGGTTAAACATAACCCTGTGATTAATTGGCAGTCCAGAGAAATAAGCCAATGGGGTGAGTTTTGCAAAAGCAACTGCATGAACACAGTCATCAGTGCGGTCGTGCCTAGTACATTGCCTCCTTTTTTGGAGGATTTTGGGGATGTTTTCTCTGAGGAGGGGTGTCAGGAGTTGCCTCCTCATCGCGTGTATGACTGCTCTATTAATCTCCTTCCTGATGCTAAGTTGCCTAAAGCTAGGTTGTATAATCTTTCTGGTCCTGAGAGGCAGGCTATGAAAGATTATATTTCTGAAAGTCTGGCCAAAGGACATATTAGACCTTCATCTTCCCCAGTAGCCGCGGGGTTCTTCTTTGTGAAGAAGAAAGATGGAGGCCTACGCCCTTGCTTGGATTTCCGCAAACTTAATCGGATTACTGTTCGAGATCCGTATCCACTCCCTCTTATTCCTGATCTCTTCAATCAAATTGTTGGCGCCAAATGGTTTTCTAAATTGGATCTCAGGGGGGCGTATAATCTGATTAGGATAAAAGAGGGGGATGAGTGGAAAACGGCGTTTAACACGCCGGAGGGACATTATGAGAACCTAGTCATGCCTTTTGGTCTGACTACTGCACCAGCAGTATTCCAACATTTTGTTAATGACATTTTTCGTCACCTTGTGGGGCTGTTTGTGGTTGTATATTTGGACGACATTTTAATTTACTCGCCAGATCTTGTGTCTCATCAGGAGCATGTGAGACAGGTGTTGCAGATCTTGCGAGACAATAAATTATACGCCAAACTGGAGAAGTGTGTATTTGCCGTACAGGAACTTCAGTTTTTGGGTTTTTTGGTGTCAGCCTCCGGTTTCCGTATGGACCCTGAAAAGGTGAGAGCAGTGCTTGAATGGGATCAGCCAGGGGATCTTAAGGCTCTGCAGCGTTTTTTGGGGTTTGCTAACTACTACCGGAAATTTATTTGTAATTTCTCATCTGTCGTCAAACCTCTCACTGACATGACAAGAAAAGGGACGGATTTTTCTAAATGGTCGGACAAAGCTTGCCAAGCCTTTTCCTCTTTGAAGAAATGTTTTGCTTCGGCACCCGTTCTCATCCAAACAAAAGCATCTCAGCCGTTCATTGTGGAGGTGGATGCGTCTGACGTAGGGGTGGGTGCTATATTGTCCCAGGGTCCGTCCCCTGGTAAATGGCATCCGTGCGCTTTCTTTTCTAAGAAATTGTCGTCCGCCGAAAGGAATTATGATATCGGCAATAGGGAACTTTTGGCCATTAAGTTAGCTTTTGAAGAATGGCGTCACTTTTTGGAGGGGGCAGTCCACCCGGTTACCGTTATTACTGATCACAAGAACCTGTTGTATTTGGAATCCGCTAAGCGTCTGAATTCCAGACAAGCTCGATGGTCGTTGTTTTTTACCAGGTTTAATTTTGTCGTCACTTATCGCCCGGGGTCTAAGAATGTAAAGGCTGATGCCTTGTCTCGCAGTTTCCCAGGGGCCGGGAAAACGGATGACCCGAGTCCTATCCTTCAGGAGGGGGTGGTAGTGTCGGCTGTATTTTCTGAGCTTGAGGAGGAGGTGTTAGAGGCTCAGGGGTACGCCCCTGCAGGACCTCCAGGGAGACTGTTTGTCCCAAACTGTTGAGACAAAAGGTTATTGAGGCACATCATAATTCTGCTCTAGCAGGACATCCAGGGAGTAAGGCTACTTTAGATCTCCTTTCTCGCCGGTTTTGCTGGCCTAATGCTAATAAAGATGTTATAACTTTTGTCGCGTCATGTGGGGTGTGTGCTCGCTCTAAAACCCCTCATACCCGTCCGTCTGGGACCCTTTTACCCTTGAAACTTCCGGAGCGCAGGATGTGTGATACCTCGAGCATCGCTGTTCTGCTCCGAGTGCCTCCCTGACGGTTGATGTATGCCATGGCTGTGGCGTTGTCTGACTGGATCCGGATGTCATGTGTGCATTGCCACGAAGATCGTCGCGGTTGCACATTTTGACTTCTCACAGCTGAGCTGCTGTTTCTTTGTGTTTGGCAGCTAGGGAGTTAATTCTGTCTGTGCTCGGTTCTGGGACTGGGTGCAGTTTCTCCCGGCTGCAATTGATTATTTGTTGATTGGTTTCCTTTAAATTCCTGGTTGTCTGCTTGGGGAGTTGCCAGTGAAACCTTCATGCAGACCACAGATAGGAATGAATCTGTGTAGACTTTAGTTGTGAGCTCCTTAGTTGTTCTAAGCTCAACTTGGTTAGAGTTTATTTCCCAGACCATTTATTTTCCTTTGGTGTTTGAGTGTGTATGCAAGCGAGTGTTATCCTGTCTGTCTTATATGTCTAATCTGTGTATTTAGCTAAGATCAGCCCATATCCCTTTGGTGGTAGTCAGGATCCTTCTTAGGACTGATTACAGGGTTCAGGGTCTGATAGGAGACAGGGTTAGGTTGGAGACTTGGACCTCTGAACCATTATCAGTACCTCCAAGGTGAGGGATTAGTTAGGACCCCAGTTTAGGGTCAGGTTAGATCCCGGTCCACCTCTTTCCTGTTTCAGCTCATCAAGTCCACAAGATTAACCCTGAGTTCAGCAGATATCGTGTCAGGTAAATTTTTCTTTACTTACATGCTGATGTTGCTATACTAGTTGTTGTATAGAGTGTTGTTCCTGTATTAATAGTTTACTGACATTGTATACATATCATTAGACAGCGTGACATTTTCACTGGCCATAAAAATTATCTCCAGTTACCATGGATCCAGTAGCCCAGCTGGCTCTGCAGTTGCAGGGATTATCCATGGAGCTGACGGACATTAAGTCCAAAGTTTTGTCTCCCCTGGAGCAAACCAGAGTTGAACCTAAGGTTGCTCTCCCGGACAGGTTCACTGGTGGGCGAGACAAATTTTTCACCTTCCGGGAGGCATGTAAATTGTATTTTCGGCTTCGGCCTCGATCATCAGGGAGTGAGGAGCAGAGAGTGGGAATTGTTATCTCACTTCTGCAAGGGGACCCTCAATCCTGGGCATTTTCCCTTCCTCCGGGATCCCCGGCTCTACTGTCTGTAGATCAATTTTTTACTGCCCTGGGATTGGTATATGATGACCCAGATCGGGTCTCTCTTGCTGAGACAAAATTACGTAAGATACAGCAGGGAGATCGTCCGGCAGAGGAATTTGCTTCTGAGTTTCGTAGATGGGCCACAGATACTCAGTGGAATGACCCAGCTCTTAGGAGCCAGTTTTGTCATGGGCTTTCTGATAAATTAAAAGACGTTTTGGCTCAGTATGAGTCTCCTCCTTCTCTGGAGGCTGCTATGGCCTTAGCTATCCGTACTGATAGACGGCTTCGGGAGAGGGGTGAGGTAACCCCACTCCCTGTTGTTTCTCCACCTACCACTAAAGTCCCTTATGTTGAGGTTCCCCTTGTCTGTTCGGATGAGCCTATGCAGTTGGGAGGGATATCATTTCGTAGGAGGGGATTGGCGGTACGCCGCAGGACTAGAAGATGTTTTTTCTGCGGGAAAGAGGGACATTTTGTTGGAGAATGTCCATCCCGTGCCTTGTTGAGCCAAAAGTCGCCGGAAAACTGTTAATCCCAGGTTGTGTGGTGGACGACAACCTGGGAGTATGTATTTCATCGGCCAGTTCTTCTCAGTTCCTTGTACCAGTGGAGGTGGTAGTTGGTACGAGAGTGGAGAGATTGTCTGTTCTTCTTGATAGTGGTTCCGGGGCTAACCTGGTTGACGCTCAGTTTGCTCAGGCTCAAGGTATGCATCTGAGTGTATTGGTCAAACCGATCCCTATATTCTCCATTGACGCCAGGCCTCTCGGCTAAGGTAGCTTTGTTCATGAGGTTCATAACATTGACCTTCGGGTAGGGGCAATACATAGGGAACAATTATCTTGTTATGTGTTGGAGGGTCTACCTACTCCCATTGTGTTGGGACTTCCTTGGTTGGTTAAACATAACCCTGTGATTAATTGGCAGTCCAGAGAAATAAGCCAATGGGGTGAGTTTTGCAAAAGCAACTGCATGAACACAGTCATCAGTGCGGTCGTGCCTAGTACATTGCCTCCTTTTTTGGAGGATTTTGGGGAATGTTTTCTCTGAGGAGGGGTGTCAGGAGTTGCCTCCTCATCGCGTGTATGACTGCTCTATTAATCTCCTTCCTGATGCTAAGTTGCCTAAAGCTAGGTTGTATAATCTTTCTGGTCCTGAGAGGCAGGCTATGAAAGATTATATTTCTGAAAGTCTGGCCAAAGGGCATATTAGACCTTCATCATCCCCAGTAGCCGCGGGGTTCTTCTTTGTGAAGAAGAAAGATGGAGGCCTACGCCCTTGCTTGGATTTCCGCAAACTTAATCGGATTACTGTTCGAGATCCGTATCCACTCCCTCTTATTCCTGATCTCTTCAATCAAATTGTTGGCGCCAAATGGTTTTCTAAATTGGATCTCAGGGGGGCGTATAATCTGATTAGGATAAAAGAGGGGGATGAGTGGAAAACGGCGTTTAACACGCCGGAGGGACATTATGAGAACCTAGTCATGCCTTTTGGTCTGACTACTGCACCAGCAGTATTCCAACATTTTGTTAATGACATTTTTCGTCACCTTGTGGGGCTGTTTGTGGTTGTATATTTGGACGACATTTTAATTTACTCGCCAGATCTTGTGTCTCATCAGGAGCATGTGAGACAGGTGTTGCAGATCTTGCGAGACAATAAATTATACGCCAAACTGGAGAAGTGTGTATTTGCCGTACAGGAACTTCAGTTTTTGGGTTTTTTGGTGTCAGCCTCCGGTTTCCGTATGGACCCTGAAAAGGTGAGAGCAGTGCTTGAATGGGATCAGCCAGGGGATCTTAAGGCTCTGCAGCGTTTTTTGGGGTTTGCTAACTACTACCGGAAATTTATTTGTAATTTCTCATCTGTCGTCAAACCTCTCACTGACATGACAAGAAAAGGGACGGATTTTTCTAAATGGTCGGACAAAGCTTGCCAAGCCTTTTCCTCTTTGAAGAAATGTTTTGCTTCGGCACCCGTTCTCATCCAAACAAAAGCATCTCAGCCGTTCATTGTGGAGGTGGATGCGTCTGACGTAGGGGTGGGTGCTATATTGTCCCAGGGTCCGTCCCCTGGTAAATGGCATCCGTGCGCTTTCTTTTCTAAGAAATTGTCGTCCGCCGAAAGGAATTATGATATCGGCAATAGGGAACTTTTGGCCATTAAGTTAGCTTTTGAAGAATGGCGTCACTTTTTGGAGGGGGCAGTCCACCCGGTTACCGTTATTACTGATCACAAGAACCTGTTGTACTTGGAATCCGCTAAGCGTCTGAATTCCAGACAAGCTCGATGGTCATTGTTTTTTACCAGGTTTAATTTTGTCGTCACTTATCGCCCGGGGTCTAAGAATGTAAAGGCTGATGCCTTGTCTCGCAGTTTCCCAGGGGCCGGGAAAACGGATGACCCGAGTCCTATCCTTCAGGAGGGGGTGGTAGTGTCGGCTGTATTTTCTGAGCTTGAGGAGGAGGTGTTAGAGGCTCAGGGGGACGCCCCTGCAGGACCTCCAGGGAGACTGTTTGTCCCAAATCTGTTGAGACAAAAGGTTATTGAGGCACATCATAATTCTGCTCTAGCAGGACATCCAGGGAGTAAGGCTACTTTAGATCTCCTTTCTCGCCGGTTTTGGTGGCCTAATGCTAATAAAGATGTTATAACTTTTGTCGCGTCATGTGGGGTGTGTGCTCGCTCTAAAACCCCTCATACCCGTCCGTCTGGGACCCTTTTACCCTTGAAACTTCCGGAGCGTCCATGGACTCATTTATCTATGGACTTCATTACGGACCTTCCTCCGTCGTCAGGGAATACTGTCATACTGGTGGTTGTTGACAGGTTCAGTAAGATGGCACATTTCGTTGCTCTTCCTGCACTCCCTAATGCTAAAACTCTGGCGCAGGTGTTCATTAGGGAGATCGTTAGACTTCATGGGTTGCCTTCTGATGTGGTGTCAGATAGGGGGTCTCAGTTTGTGTCCAAATTTTGGAGGGCATTTTGTTTACGTCGGGGGATGCAATTGTCATTTTCCTCGGCTTTTCATCCGCAGACCAATGGTCAGACAGAGCGTCTGAATCAGAGCTTAGAGACATATCTCCGGTGTTTTGTCTCAGAGAACCAAGAGGACTGGTCTTCTTTCTTACCTCTGGCAGAGTTCGCTCTTAACAACAGGCGGAGCGAGTCCACTGGTAAGTCCCCGTTTTTTGGGGCATATGGTTTTCATCCCCAGTTTTGTACTTTCAATGGGGGGGGCCCTTCTGGGGTTCCTGAGGAGGAGCGTTTCTCGTCGTCACTTGCTTCTGTGTGGAGAGGTGTATTGAATAATCTGAGTGCGATGGGGAACCGTTACAAACGTATGGCTGATAGGAGGAGAGTTTCTGGTCCAGATCTGAATGTGAACGATCTGGTATGGTTGTCTACCAGGAATATAAAACTTAAAGTGCCCTCCTGGAAACTGGGTCCCAGATTCATCGGGCCGTACAGGATCAGTTCCATAATTAATCCTGTGGCATTTCGTCTGGACCTCCCTCCTACGTTTAAAATTCATAATGTGTTCCACAAGTCATTACTTAAAAGGTATGTGGCACCAGTCATACCGTCACCTCTACCTCCTCCTCCTGTGTTGGTCAATGGTAACTTGGAATTTCAAGTATCAAAGATCATTGACTCACGTCTGAATCGCCGGTCCCTTCAGTACTTGGTGCATTGGAAGGGGTATGGTCCAGAGGAGAGGACGTGGGTCCCTGCGTCTGATGTTAACGCAGATCGTTTGGTTCGGACCTTCCACAGAACTCACCCGGGCAGGCCTGGCCCTGAGGGTCCGGAGGCCCCTCGTAGAAGGGGGGGTACTGTCATGTGTGCATTGCCACGAAGATCGTCGCGGTTGCACATTTTGACTTCTCACAGCTGAGCTGCTGTTTCTTTGTGTTTGGCAGCTAGGGAGTTAATTCTGTCTGTGCTCGGTTCTGGGACTGGGTGCAGTTTCTCCCGGCTGCAATTGATTATTTGTTGATTGGTTTCCTTTAAATTCCTGGTTGTCTGCTTGGGGAGTTGCCAGTGAAACCTTCATGCAGACCACAGATAGGAATGAATCTGTGTAGACTTTAGTTGTGAGCTCCTTAGTTGTTCTAAGCTCAACTTGGTTAGAGTTTATTTCCCAGACCATTTATTTTCCTTTGGTGTTTGAGTGTGTATGCAAGCGAGTGTTATCCTGTCTGTCTTATATGTCTAATCTGTGTATTTAGCTAAGATCAGCCCATATCCCTTTGGTGGTAGTCAGGATCCTTCTTAGGACTGATTACAGGGTTCAGGGTCTGATAGGAGACAGGGTTAGGTTGGAGACTTGGACCTCTGAACCATTATCAGTACCTCCAAGGTGAGGGATTAGTTAGGACCCCAGTTTAGGGTCAGGTTAGATCCCGGTCCACCTCTTTCCTGTTTCAGCTCATCAAGTCCACAAGATTAACCCTGAGTTCAGCAGATATCGTGTCAGGTAAATCTATTCTTTACTTACATGCTGATGTTGCTATACTAGTTGTTGTATAGAGTGTTGTTCCTGTATTAATAGTTTACTGACATTGTATACATATCATTAGACAGCGTGACACCGGATGGGACGACCAGCGAGAAGATGATGGAACTGCAGGAGAGCTAGTTTGATAGTTCTGATCTCCAGAATGTTGATCGGGAGATGGGTCTCTGGGAGAGACCAGCGGCCTTGAGCTGTGTGGTGAAGGAACACCGCTCCCCATCCGAGGAGACTGGCATCGGTAGTCACCACCAGCCAATGGACAGGCAGAAAAGATTTCCCTTGATTCAGCGATGAAGCATTTGTCCACCATTTCAGGGAGCTTCTGACTCTGGGAGAAAGACGGAAACGGCGATTTAGGGACGCTGGGTTCCTGTCCCAGACTGATATTAGCTCCTGTTGAAGAGGGCGAAGATGGAACTGGGCAAACGGTACTGCCTCGATGGAAGCTACCATCTTCCCGAGGACCTACATGGCGCCCTGCAGAGAGTGGGAGCGGCTTAGAGACAACAGGAGCACTCCTCGCCTCAGAGAAGCAATCTTCTCTGGAGGGAGAGATACCAACCCTTGGGAGGTGTCCAGAATCATTCCCAGAAAAGGAATCTTCTGAGAGGGAATGGGAGAGGACTTGTCCAAATTTACTAACCAACCGAGGCGAGAGAGAGAGTTGATAGTGATCTCGACACTCTCTGCGCAGGCCCGAAAAGACGGTCCTTTGATGAGTAAGTCGTCCAGGTACGGGAGGACCACCACACCCCGAGAGTGTAAAATTGCCATGGCGGCCGCCATGACCTTTGTGAACACTCTGGGGGCGGTTGCGAGTCCGAAGGGTAGAGCGGCAAATTGAAAATGATCCTCTCCGACTGCAAAACGCAGAAACTTTTGATGGCCTCTGAAAATCGGAATGTGTAAGTACGCATCCTTGATGTTGATAGACGCCAGGTATTCTTTTGTTTCTAGAGATGCGACAACAGAACGGAGCGATTCCATTCTGAAATGGCGGACTCTGATGAATTTGTTCAACAATTTTAGGTCCAGAATAGGACGCAAGGAGCCGTCCTTTTTGGGAACCACAAAGAGGTTTGAGTAAAACCTGTTATGATTTGGTAGCTGAGGAGTGCAGGTAAAAAGGCAATACACCAGAGCAGTTGGAATCTATGAGATTGCAGTACCCTGACTAACCACCACAACTAGAGGCAGCCGTGGAGCGTTCCTACGTTGGTCCTAGACGCCTCGTCACAGCCTGAGAAACTAATTACACCTAAAGATAGAAATAGGAAAGCTATCTGCCCCGGAGCAGAACCCCAAAGATAATAGAAAGCCCCCAAACAAGTAATGGCGGTTAGACAAGAAGAAATACTGACACAGAAAGAAAATAGTATGAGCAAACGCTGGGGCCCAAACTAACTAAATAGAAAAGGATAGGAAGGGTACTTACTGCAATCCCAGAAAACCCTGAAAAGCACCAATTCTACTAATTTCAAAAACACCTGAGATCACACGACCTCTACCACCTAAATTAGCTCTCTGGTGTAACAAAATCAAAACAGCAGCCACTGAAAAAACTGTAAAAAGCAAAAGTACAAACATCAGTGGCTGAACTAAACTGAGAGGGCAAAAGCCCCCGGAGGGGACCCTGAAGGCCCCCACAGAAGTGCAGGACAAAATGCAAAAATCTAGCACAAAAACAAAAAGAAGAAAAAGTCATATCTGATAGCAGGAGATGCAGACACGACACAGCAGGCTACAAGGGAAACAGGATTCAAGGATTGAGACCAGAACAATTGATCACCGGCAACCCTGATGGGAAGGTGACTCCCTTATATAAGACCAGTCAGTAACACCTGATTCCCAATCCTCACAATCTTCACTGGACAGACCAGCACCGCTTGTAACCACCAGAGGAAGCCTCTGCTCAGAACTCATCTCAAACCCATTCACAACAAAAACCCTTTGAATCTTTCTTTGTGAGGAACTGGGACGATGACCCCGCTGGTACGAAGTATGTTCAGGGCCTGAAGAAAAGGAATTGTGAGATCCTTGGACTTTGGGGGGCGAGACTGGAAGAAACGCCTTGGAGGGAGAGATAAGAATTCGATCTTGTAACCGGAGTGTACAAGATCTCGGACCCATCGGTCTTGAACGACCGACCCCCAGACCTCACGAAACAAGAGTAGGCTGCCGCCTACCTTGTTTGGGTCCCCCGTCCCCAGCAAGGAGTCATTGGGAGGATAATTTGCGAGAGGAGGAGCTCTTATTTCCTGCCTGAGAGAATCTGTTTCTCCAGGGCTGAGCGGACCTGAAAGATGGTTGTGAGCCCCTGTCTCTGCGAGACGAATGGGGTGCTCGAGCTGAGGTCGAGGCAGAGGACCAGTTAAAGGAGCTACGAAATGGCCAGGAACGACTTTGGTATTGAGACTGAAAGGACCGATTGATTCTGCGCTGCGGAAGAAATTTACTTTTGCCACCTGTAGCGTCGGAAATAATCTGATCAAGACGATCTCCAAAGAGACGCCCTGAAAGATAAGGCAGCGAAGTCAAAGTCCTCTTTGAAGCAGAGTCTGCACGCCACTCTCGGAGCCAAAGGGACCTCCGAATGGCGATAGCATTGGCGGCTGTGAGTGCAGCGCAATTGGCTGCATCTAGGGATGCATGAACCATGTAGTCGCCTGCCCGAGTAATCTGATAGGCCAGATTACGTGCCTCGGGGGGAAGAGGGATATCACTAGTGATTTTAACTAGATTCTCAGCCCAGGCCACCATGGCCCTTGCTACCCAGGTGGCCGCAAAGGAAGGAGAGAGAGATGCTCCGGCCACTTCGAAAATCGATTTGGCGAGATTGTCGATCTGTTTATCTGAGGGATTCTTAATGGATGAACCATCTGAAACAGACAGAAGGGTTTTTGAAGCTAAGCGAGATACTGGTGGATCTACAACTGGAGATTCAGTCCACTCTTTTGCTACAGATGCTGAAAAAGGGTTTTCGTGCTTTCAGCGACTTCAGCCTGAAAAACGTCTGTTCTGGAGATCCCTATGGGCCCCGAACAATGTCCGTAAATTCAGGGTGGGTTACTAAACACCTTTTTAGGATGTTTTTGGGTCTTTGAAAAGGATATGATGTTTTGGTTGAGGAAACCCGGGTTCTTCATCTAGCTTGAGGATTTTATTAATCGCCTCAAAGAGGAATCTAGAGACTCTTGAAACTCTGGTGAATTCGGGTCATCACCTGTATCCGACTCGTACTCAGAATCATGAAACACTAAGATCTCTGGGGGGGGGGAGCGAGAGCCTGAGCTCGCCGATGCCGAACCGCTAGATGGATTGGGAGATGCATTATGGTGGCATTTTCTAGACGACACCTTGGCTGACGCCGTGGGTCGGCCCCTGTCTGATGAGGTGTCTCTGAAGGCTAACGGCCCCCTTTCTGGAAAAGGGATGCCCTGGCTAGAAGAGGAGCCACGGAAGGTATCCCAAGGCCCTAGTCAGAGAATCCATGGACTGCACCAGAAACGCAGGGGCCCCCCTGAAGGACCTGGCTCATTGGGTTTAGGAATAGGTAGGGACTCCTGAACGGTAGTAGGGGGCTCCTGAGCGAAGAAGCAGTGGGCTCTTGGGCAATGATGCACAGAATTTGGGGAAACCTGCTTTGACGGTAGGGAAGCGTTGCATGAGACGCAGGCGGCAATAATACAGTGTAGTTTTTGTCAGCTTTTTTAACGCCTTTTGATTGCGACATATTTCTGCACCTGTGAGCCTGCTGCAGGAGAAGAGTCAAGCGCGTGTAGACCTAGTCGCAGCGTGCACTCAGGCCCC
>JARQOD010000001.1:439373216-439589416 GCA_033576555.1 Oophaga sylvatica | reverse complement strand
TTTCCATATTGAGACACCCATCACTTGGGTGTCCCAATATGGCAGTCAGTGAACTTCCACCGCTTGGAATTCTGGGATCTGGACACATCTGGACGGAACAGGTTGTGAAGACTTCACAAGGTAAGTACAGTATATATTAGATTGACTGTTCTCTTGAGGTCTATTATATCCTTCCCCTGGACAGGTAGTATGTTGACGAGAATTAGTGATACAACAGGTGTTGGTGGTTTAAATGTTATGGCTGATCAATGGATATCCACCAGTGATGGAGGGCAGACGACTTCCACCCATGAGGCATTTGTGTGCCATATCTCCCTTTCTCACCTTTACCTGCCTGTAGCTAAAAGTTTTCTACTTCTGTTATCCATGCTAACGAGACAAATTATGAATTCACAGAAGCTAAAAACAAATTGAAGGATGTGGCAGAGTTGAATCGATATCTATGTGCGAGTCATGCCCCCATTAATTTTAATATGGCAGGTTTTGCATGCTATTCTCGCATAACTGCTTTATGGCGGCATCTCATTGTTCGCTATTTATTTTAATACACTGTCACTATAACTTAAAGCGGCCCAGGAGAAACAATTTTCAGAACTTTATAGCTTTCGACTGTAGCCAGACAAAAAATTTGTTTGGCTGTAAATCAGGCGTTAGCCGGGCAGAGCTATCTTAATTTGCGATGCAGTAATCTTTTACATGCACTTGTATGAAAGTTTACTCAGTATTTGGAAATATGTGTCTCGGGAACGATATCTTGTAGAACTAGATATGGCCGTTTTATTGCACATAAATCCTCCGTCCACAGCTCTCCAACTGCACAAAACTATCATATACGGACTCTTCTGTGAATATGGTAATTTAGTCCATATCCTCAAAAATCCTTGGTAGCAGTCAGGATACAAATATGGGCAGATAGGTGTTAGAACATGAAATACATCCAAGGGTTCTCTATACTTTTTTTACATCACATTTCCTAAGTTTAAGCTCAAGTTTACCCTAAGTGACAAAAAACAAAAATGGTGCAGCTAAAACAAGCATGCTTAAAGCGTACCAGTCACTTTAAGTGACTTTCTAATATATGCTGCTGTGTGTGTACATAAAGAATAGCACTATCATGTGCCATTATATGACTTGTATTCTCCATTTCTCACTAGTTTCACCCCTGCGGGGCTAAGTTCCAATTTTCAGTTGTCTCTGAGCCAGTGGGTGGAGAATAGAGTCTGTGTTGTCTCCCATACACAGCACACACAGATATGAGGGATTCCTGCTCTACAGTCTCTATGTGGATGTAAACAAGATTGTTTAGGTTTACTAGGTGAGGTGGATACTTGAAGCCCAAGATCCGGGTGTGCACATGGGCCACAGGCGTTGGTACAAAAGGCAGGTGAGGCATGTGGGAGACAGGAAGCAGAGGTCCAGGAAGCCACTGGCAGACAAGAGACATTCTTGAAGTTGCAGGCCGACACATAGCAGAAGTTCTGGAAGACCAGGAACAGGTAGCAGAGATCCTAGTAGACAAAAAACATCCTGGAGACTACAGACAGGTAGCAAAGGTACTGGAAGCCTCTGGCAGACCAGAGACATCCGGGAACCTGCAGACAGATAACAGAAGTACTAAAGACGCAGGTAGACAGGAGACATCCTGGAGACCGCATACAGGTTGCACAGGTACTGAAAGCAGCAGGCAGATGTGTAACTGATGTACTGGAAGCCGCAGGCAGCCAGGAGACTGCACGCAAGTAGCTGAGGATAGACAATCTAAAAATCTTAATGCGAAGACGCAGGTGTGTGTCCTGGGAAGAATTTTATAGGCCTATGGAGATGATTATATGGGAGCATTTCGAGCTATTTGCAAAACCCGACATGGAGCACAAGAACGTTTATCAGACCGGGTGAAGGGAGCAGAGCCTAAAGCTGCTAAGATGTCTCCCATACACAGCACACATAGACATAGTGGATTCCTGCTCTCTTGTTTCTATGTAGCACAAGTTCTGAAGCAACAAATGGTGGAAGACATTATACAGAAGTACTGAGCAGTGTAGCTGTGAATCCAGCCCTGGATGGTGAGAGGAACACTTTCTAGTAAGTATCAGAACCTCGTGTGTCACTCTTCTTTCATTTTGTTGCTTTTCCCTCCTCTACTTCCACCCACCTTCGCTGTCCTCAGACTTTAATATGCAGCTGTAAACTGATTCCTCAGTGAGCTGGCATTTTGTCCTATCTTGATCAAAATGATTTTAGCTACAGTACAGACCAGAAGTTTGGACACACCTTCTCATTCTAATATTTTCCTGTATTTTCATGACTATGAAAATTGTAGAATCACACTGAGGGCATCAAAACTATGAATTAACACATGTGGAATTATACATTACACTTTACAAAAAAGTGTGAAACAACTGAAAATATGTCTTATATTCTAGGTTCTTCAAAGTAGCCACCTTTTGTTTTGATTACTGCTTTGCACGCAGAAAAGGTGAACGGATGGACTCTACATGCCTGGTTCCCACCGTGAAGCATGGAGGAGGTGGTGTGATGGTGTGGGGGTGCTTTGCTGGTGACACTGTTGTGGATTATTCAAAATTGAAGCGGTGATCGGTCCAGCTCACCCCAAACCATCTCGATTGGGTTCAGGTCTGGTGACTGTGGAGGCCAGGTCATCTGGCGTAGCACCCCAACACTCTCCTTCTTGGTCAAATAGCCCTTACACAGTCTGGAGGTGTGTTTGGGGTCATTGTCCTGTTGAAAAATAAATGATGGTTCAACTAAACGCAAACCGGATGGAATAGCATGCTGCTGCAAGATGCTGTGGTAGCCATGCTGTTTCAGTATGCCTTCAATTTTGAATAAATCCCCAACAGTGTCACCAGCAAAGCACCCCCACACCATCACACCTCCTCCTCCATGCTTCACGGTGGGAACCAGGCATGTAGAGTCCATCCGTTCACCTATTCTGCGTGCAAAGCAGTATTCAAAGCAAAAGGTGGCTACTTTGAAGAACCTAGGATAAAAGACATATTTTCAGTTGTTTCACACTTTTTTTGTAAAGTGTAATGTAGAATTCCACATGTGTTAATTCATAGTTTTGATGCCTTCAGTGTGATTCTACAATTTTCATAGTCATGAAAATACAGAAAAATCATTGAATGAGAAGGTGTGTCCAAACTTTTGGTCTGTACTGTATATTTCAGAGTAAATGATGAGTTCAGAAGACAGGTGGAAGAAGAAGTAGGAGAACTTAGGTGGAGAAAGACACATTTCTCTGATTAGCTTTAATGTACAGTAAAGTTTCTTATTTTCATGTATACTGTTAGTGTATGCAATGTTTGCTGAAACAACAAAAACCACAAAAAGGAACGTTCAATCTTGAAAATCATTTTATTTTCTTTTTACTTCATAAAAGTGCAAAATTAGCTGCTCTCTATTTTGTAAATTACACCCTGTATTGATCAGAGCTCCACTTATTTCATATGGAGCCCCCAATCTTTTTCATAGACGTAGAGTTAAAGGGGTTGTCCCCTAGCTTCCTCTAGTGGTAGATGCACTCAGATAAAATTGTCATTTAAAGGGGTTGTCTATTTTTTAATAGAATAAAATAAAACATAAAATAAAAAAACATATACTCACCTCCCGGATCAGGCATCTCTCTACCTGCAAAGGAAAAAGGAAACCTATTCTCGAGATATGGAGGTCCTTCCTTATGGACCCAAACGTCTATCCGACATTTATGGCATATCCTGTGGTTATGCCATAAATGTCTAAGAAATACCCTTATAAGCCAAGAGTGTGAATCCTTTCTTAAAGGCACCACATGGAAGTAGATCAAAATTTTTATACATCTCTGAACGACAGTGTGACGACCAAACTCACTTCTATATATTTCCCAATGAATTGTCCGGCTGTGGAGACAACAAAACCCCTGGTATCTATGAATGACCATAAGCTATTTAGATCTGTCGAATATGTTCAGGATCCAACATCTGTGCCCTTTTTATTGGATCCGTCACTCGCTTTTTATTTTCAAGCCGTGTCAGTTGACATTAAATGCTTTATAAGGACAATTGTGGGTCTGTCTGTAAGTTTAGCATGGTCTAATAATTTCCCCTGGCTCCCACAAATCATGTACCGTATCATTTTCCTTACCTTTAACTTTCATTATTCAGGAAGGTCACCAACCCCTGGTTCAGCCATGTATTATAATGACTTCTCTTCCGCATTCATAGGAATATATGAGGTATTATAAATTCTTATGAGGTCTTAGAGGTGCGAAAGCAGACAAAATCTCCATTTTTACTTTACTACACATTGTCTGGAGACTGATTGCATTTTGCTTCTCTTCATTGAATGTTCTAATTCAGTTGTATTACTGCAAACAACAAGGGGTAGAAATTGTTTTCTCATCTCTATCAATACCCGGACATTTTAAAGTGACAAATTCAGAAATATTAATGACTTAAAGAAAATCTGCCACTTTTTTTAAAAAATTTTAAAAAATTGTAAAAATTCCCAACTCCCCTGATTCTTCTTCTGTTTTCTGTTTTATGCTGCGTCGCTCCATTGCAGAGATATTTTCATTTGTTGTTTTTGAAGCGCAGTATGTGAAATCTCTGCTTGTAGAGCAACTGGGCGTTTTCTTCAGAGTCTTCTCTGGGGTGTGAGCTTTCCCTCCTCCCTCCCAGAAACATCCAATCACAGCTCAGTGTGTCTGGAGACTGCTAGATCTGCAAGAAGTGGTGAAAGCGCATATGCCCCCCAGAGAAAACTCTGAAGAAATGCCCAGTTGCACTGCAAGCAGAGATTTCACATACTGCGCTCCAAAAACAAAAAAATGTGAATATCTCTGCAGTGGAGTAACACAGTACAAAACGGAAAACAGCGGCAGAATCAGGGCAGCAGAAGTTTTTTTTTTTCTTTTACAAGGCCCATCATTGAATTTTTTTGAGCAAGTGATAGGTCCTCTTTAAAGGGGTTTTCCTGAGCTCAACATAAATTTGAGGGTGAGAAGCTAGTCTGCACATGACTGCAAGGGTTCAAATTATATATTTGTAGTCACATAACTGGCCACTAGTACTGGAAATAGAGGGATATCCTGGAAGTATATTGTCAGTCTGCAGTCATATTGAGCCCAGAAAACCCAATTACAGGGGTGTCCTGTGTCAAAAAATGATTGTATATCACTAACATATGCCATCACATTTTGATCTGTTCGAGGGACATCTGGGATCCCCAATGACATTGAGAATAAGGGGGTCACAGCACTGATGTACTACTGTATCCTCCTGCATGGCTACATTTTATATACAAGGTTGTGCAGAAAAACCAGCCTAAAGCGTGGAATAGGAAAAGGCTGTTGTGGAATAACAGGGTCCCTGAAATAGCGGAGCTATATACAAACTGTTGGTTGGCATGTTAGAGAAACCCAGTTACAGCATGGTGCAGGGAGAAAAGAACCACACGCGTATCGCCACAAAGCGTGGCTTCCTCAGGGAAGATACCAGAAGTAATTGAGGTCTAACTTATATAAAGAAATATAATCATAAAGTAATTACTGAGGCAGCAGGTGTGCGAGTGGCATGGTGAGTTCGAGTACGGAAATGGCAATCGTGCATGCGCGTGACATAGTTACTTAAAGAAGAGATGGCATATATTGAACTTGCACACTAGGTATTCCATGGTTGCATGTCCACACTGTGGATCAAGTCCCAGAGATCACATGATCCAGCTATTTTGAGTGCGCCTGCGCGGCAGGACAAGATGCAACAGCGCATGCGTCAGAAGGCAGAGAGAATACTCCATCGTGGCGCATGCGCTAACACAGTAAAGCGGGTGGTAACGACGCATGCATCAAAACATGATATGTTAATTAGGCATGCACAGCAGAACGATAATGGCTGCGCACGTATCACAAAAAAATAATGAAGCTTAATAGTCACAGCGCCTGCGCAACACATAAAGATAGAAGGTGCATTCACAAGAAACTTTTAAAGAGGTCATGCAAGTGCTGCTGAAAAAAAAACACATGTGCCATGCAGTTGTTGTTCGGACAGACAAATGATGACAATAAATGAAATTTAGTCATCATGATTGTGGCACCTGTTATGTTTCGGTAGCTGAGGAGTGCAGGTAAAAAAGGCAATACACCAGACCAGTTGGAATCTATGAGATTGCAGTACCCTGACTAACCACCACAACTAGAGGCAGCCGTGGAGCGTTCCTACGTTGGTCCTAGACGCCTCGTCACAGCCTGAGAAACTAACTACACCTAAAGATAGAAAGAGGAAAGCTATCTGCCCCGGAGCAGATCCCCAAAGAACAAAGAAAGCCCCCAAACATGTAATGGCGGTTAGACAAGAAGAAATACTGACACAGACAGAAAATAGTATGAGCAAACGTTGGGGCCCAAACTACCTAAATAGAAAAGGATAGGAAGGGCACTTACTGCAATCCCAAAAAACCCTGAAAAGCACCAACTCTACTAATTTCAAAAACACCTGAGATCACACGACCTCTACCACCTAAATTAGTTCTCTGGTGTAACAAAATCAAAACAGCAGCCACTGAAAAAACTGGAAAAAGCAAATGTACAAACATCAGTGGCTGAACTAAACTGAGAGGGCAAAAGCCCCCGGAGGGGACCCTGAAGGCCCCCACAGAAGTGCAGGACAAAAAGCAAAAATCAAGCACAAAAACAAAAAGAAGAAAATGTCTTATCTGTTAGCAGGAGATGCAGACACGACACAGCAGGCTACAAAGGAAACAGGAATCAAGGATTGAGACCAGAACAATTGATCACCGGCAACCCTGATGGGAAGGCGACTCCCTTATATAAGACCAGTCAGTAACACCTGATTCCCAATCCTCACAATCTTCACTGGACAGTCCAGTACCGCTTGTAACCACCAGAGGGAGCCTCTGCTCAGAACTCATTTCAAGTCCATTCACAACAGGCACCTATGTAGTGAATAGTCACAAGACTGGTTTTGAACAGGGATAGCCAAGATAACTAAATGGTGTTTGCATACTTGAATACAAAGAATAATATGGAGAGGAAAAATAGCCCTTGGGACATGAAATGGCATGTTAAGAATAATTTATTATTCACAAATTGAATTAACATGCTACGTGATAACAAACACCAAAAAAGATAAATGAATAAAATAAAGGACATGATTGTGCATAAAAGTCAAGAATTGTTGAGCCAAAGATACAATTGCATCATGAAAATATGCAGTGGAATCGGTATAAACCGAGAAAATACAAATAGTGGTTAAAAAACATACAGTCATGGCCAAAAGTTTTGAGAATGACACAAATATTATATTTTCACATGATCTGCTGCCCTCTGGTTTTTATGTGTGTTTGACAGATGTTTTTATCACAGACAGAAATATAATAATTGCAAACATATGAGTAACAAAAGCTTATATTGACAGTTAGAATGAGTTAATGCAGCAAGTCAATATTTGCAGTGTTGACCCTTCTTCTTCAGGACCTCTGCAATTCTCCCAGGCTTGCTCTCAATCAACTTCTGGACCAAATCCTGACTGATAGCAGTCCATTCTTGCACAATCAATGCTTTCATTTTGTCAGAATTTTTAGGTTTTTGTTTGTCCACCCGTCTCTTGATGATTGACCAC
Source organism: Oophaga sylvatica (assembly GCA_033576555.1). Classification (NCBI taxonomy): domain Eukaryota; kingdom Metazoa; phylum Chordata; class Amphibia; order Anura; family Dendrobatidae; genus Oophaga; species Oophaga sylvatica. The sequence goes on along the minus strand of JARQOD010000001.1, from coordinate 439,581,779 downwards.
AAGTTCTCAATGGGATTAAGATCTGGGGAGTTTCCAGGCCATGGACCCAAAATCTCTATGTTTTGTTCCCTGAGCCATTTAGTTATCACCTTTGCTTTATGGCAAGGTGCTCCATCATGCTGGAAAAGGCATTGTTGATCGCCAAACTGCTCTTGGAGGGTTGGGAGAAGTTGCTCTTGGAGGACATTCTGGTACCATTCTTTATTCATGGCTGTGTTTTTAGGCAAGACTGTGAGAGAGCCGATTCTCTTGGCTGAGAAGCAACCCCACACATGAATGGTTTCAGGATGCTTAACAGTTGGCATGAGACACGACTGGTGGTAGCGCTCACCTTGTCTTCTCCAAATGAGGCGTTTTCCTGATGTCCCAAACAATCGAAAAGGGGATTCATCAGAGAAAATAACTTTACCCCAGTCCTCAGCAGTCCACTGCCTGTACCTTTTGCAGAATATCAGTCTGTCCATGATGTTTTTTCTGGAGAGAAGTGGCTTCTTTGCTGCCCTCCTTTAGACCAGGCCTTGCTCCAAGAGTCTCCGCCTCACAGTGCGTGCAGATGCACTCACACCTGCCTGCTGCCATTCCTGAGCAAGCTCTGCACTGCTGGTAGCCCGATCCCGCAGCTGAAACACTTTTAAGAGTCGGTCCTGGCGCTTGCTGGTCTTTCTTGGGCGCCCTGAAGCCTTTTTGGCAACAATGGAACCTCTTTCCTTGAAGTTCTTGATGATGCGATAGATTGTTGACTGAGGTGCAATCTTTCTAGCTGCGATACACTTCCCTGTTAGGCCATTTTTGTGCATTGCAATGATGACTGCACGTGTTTCTTTAGAGATAACCATGGTTAACAGAAGAGAAACAATGATGCCAAGCACCAGCCTCCTTTTAAAGTGTCCAGTGGTGTCATTCTTACTTAATCATGACAGATTGATCTCCAGCCATGTCCTCATCAACACCTACACCTGTGTTAATGGAGCAATCACTGAAAAGAGGTTAGCTGGTCCTTTTAAGGCAGGGCTGCAATGATGTTGAAATGTGTTTTGGGGGATAAAGTTCATTTTGTAGCCAAATATTGACTTTGCAAGTAATTGCTGTTAAGCTGATCACTCTTTATAACATTCTGGAGTATATGCAAATTACCATTAGAAAAAGTGAAGCAGTAGACTTTGTAAAAATTAATATTTGTGTCATTCTCAAAACTTTTGGCCATGACTGTACAACCCACCACTTACTAAAAGTATGATATGCCAACACCACAGATGAAGCTAAAAGATAAATTACGTGAAAAAAATTGCATATGTGATAATTAAACCTTATGTGAAGTGAAAGACAAATCGTAAGAAGGATAAATATACAAGTGCTTCTTACTAAATTAGAATATTATCAAAAAGTTAATTTACAGTGGGTAACGAAAGTATTCAGACTCCTTTCAATTTTTCACTCTTTGTTTCATTGCAGCCATTTTTGGTAATTTTATTTCTCATTAATGTACACTTTGCACCCCATCTTGACTGAAAAAAACTCAGAAATGTAGAAATTTTTGCAAATTTATTAAAAAAGAAAAACTGAAATATCACATGGTCAAAAGTATTCAGACCCTTTGCTCAGTATTAATAATAATAATCTTTATTTATATAGTGCCAACATATTCCGCAGCACTTTACAGTTTAACAGTTTCAAAACACAAGTCATAAGTAGCAGCGCTAACAATACAATAATTAAAGCAAAATAAAATGACCCTGCTCGTGAGAACTTACAATCTACAATGAGGTGGGGGAGATAAAAAGTACAGGTGTATATATACAATGGTGCATTTACAATGATGGTCCAGCCATCTTGAGGGAGTGAGGGATGGATGGAGATAATGAATGGGCTACACACACACACACACTTAAGGCCCCTTTACAGTAAGCGAGATTGCTAGCGAGATTGCTGAAACGTCACCGATTTTATGACGTAGCAGCGACCTAGCCAGCAATCTCGCTTAGTGTGACACTCAGCGACGATCAGCCCCCCTGCTGAGTGTCGCTGATCATCACTGAATGTCCTGGACCATTTTTTGATCGCTGGTCTCCCGCTGGCCAGCGCACATCGCTGCGTGTGACAGGCGGGAGACCAGCGATCAGCCAGCCGGAGCTGGTAACCAAGGTAAACATCGGAAACCCGATGTGTACCCTAGATACCAGCGTGCTGATGCAGGGGAGCTGGTAACCAAGGTACACAGCGGGTTTCTAAGCGCCGAGCAGCACCTAGAAACCCGATGAGTACCTTGGTTACCAGCTCCCTGCACCAGCGCGCTAGTATCTAATGTACACTGCCGATAACTAAGCGACGTGCGTCGCTTGTTACCGGCATAGTCACTGTCCTGATCGCTGCCTGTTTGGCAGCTCAGCAGCAATCATGTAGCGACACACCAGCGATCCTGACAAGTGCATATAGTTGTCGGGATCACTGGTGAGTCATTATTTCTAACGGAACCCTTACACATAGAATGACTTTGATTAGTGAACGTTGTTATGAATGTGCTAAAAATGGTTTCTGAGCAGAGGCTCCCTCTGGTGGTTACTGACAGTACTGAACCTTTCAGCGAGGAGTGGCAATCTGGGATCACGGACTGGTCTGATATAAGGGAGGCTCCCTCCCATGATGGTTGCCGGTGATCAATTGTTCTTGTCTAAATTGTGGTTCCTGGTTCATTTGGAAGCTTGCTGAGTCTTGCCTGCATCTTCTGCTATCAGATAAGATATTTTCTGCTTTTATTTTTGTGCTTGCTTTTTGCATTGTACCCTGCACTTCTGTGGAGGTCAGCCAGGTCCCCTCCGGGGGGCTTGTGCTCCTCTCAGTTTATCTGGAGCCACTGTTGTTTGTTCATTTGCTTTTTCCTGTTTTTTCAGTGGCTGCGGCTTAGTTTTGTTACACCAGAGAACTGATTTAGGTGGTAGAGGTCGTGTGATCTCAGGTGTTTTTGCAATCAGTAGAGCTGGTATTTTTTAGGGCTTTTTTGAATTGCAGTGAGTATCCTTTCCTGTACTTTTCTGTCTAGACAGATTGGGCCCCAGGCGTTTGCTCATTCTATTTTCTGTCTGTGTCCGTGTTTCTTGTTGTCTAACCGCCATTACATATTTGGGGGCTTCCTATCTTCTTTGGGGATCTGCTCCGGGGCAGATAGCTTTCATCTTTCTGCCTTTAGGTGTAGTTATCTCTCAGGCTGTGATGAGGCGTCTAGCATCAACGTAGGAACGCTCCACGGCTACCTCTAGTTGTGTGGTTAGTTCAGGTTACTGCAATCCAATAGGTTCCAGCCTCTCTGGTGTATTGCCGTTTTTGCTTACTCTCCTCAGCTACCAAAACATAACAGAACGTGATAGGCCACTCTGAACAAATGTGTTTTGATGGAGCGCCTGAAACCATGCAAATTGTGAATAGTCCTAATTTCTTGGGGTAGAGTATTCCAGAGGATTGGCGCAGCGCGGGAGAAGTCTTGGAGTCAGGAGTGGGAGGTACGGATTAGTGAAGAGTTTAGTCGAAAGTCGTTTGCAGAGCGCAGCAGTCGGTTAGGCCGATAGATAGAAATGAGGGAGGAGATGTAGGGGGGTGCTGCACTGTGGAGAGCTTTGTGGGTGAGAACAAGTACTTTGAATTGGATCCTATAATGAATGGGCAGCCAGTGAAAGGACTGGCGAAGAGTGGACGCGTCCGAGTACCGATTAGCCAGATGGATGACCCTGGCTGCTGCATTAAGGATGGACAGGAGAGGGGATAGTTGAGTAATGGGGAGGCCAAGTAATAGAGCCTTGCAGTAGTCCAGGCGGGAGTGGATCAATGCTACAGTGATGGTTTTCGTTGTTTCCATGGTGAGAAAAGGGCGGATTCTAGAGATGTTCTTTAGGTGTGGGCGGCAAGAGATTGTATATGGGAGGTGAAGGAGAGATTGGTGTCAAACATAACCCCCAGACAGCGAGCTTGCTGCCGGGGTGTTATTATGGTGCCGCCCACAGAGAGGGAAACGTCAAATTTAGGGAGGTTAGTAGACGGCGGGAGCAGAAGAAGTTCAGTTTTGGAGAGGTTGAGTTTCAGATAGAGAGCGGACATGATGTTGGAGACTGCGGACAGACAGTCTGTGGCGTACTGTAGCACAGCGGGGGTAAGGTTGGGGGATGACGTGTATAGTTGTGTGTCATTAGCATAATAGGCAAAATGCAATATTTTATGTCACCTGTGGGGGCGCTACATAGGAACACTTGGTCTCAAGTTTTTATGAATCCATGTAGTCATGAATAGAATGCCAGAACTGCAGTGGAGACTGACACAAAGGGATAGCAAAGGGAATAGGGATTTAAAGACTAGCAGTTTATCTACGTGTTACATACAGGTTTTGAAAATCCACAGTACATGCTGAAAATCTAGAAGATCTGCAAAATCCACACTGAACAATAACATGGTGATATAATTCTACAGGTCAGTACGATTACGGCGATATCAAATGTATGATTTTTTTTTATACAATTACTTTAAAAGTTATGAACTTTAAGAAAAAGTTGAATCTTTTTGGACTGTGTCACCACTTTGAGAGATCCATAACTTTTTTTATTTTTATGTTAATGGACCTGTATGTTGGCTTTCTATGTTTACCGAGCTGACATTTTTTGTTAATACCATATTGCAGTTCACAGTGTTTTGATCACTTTTTGATACATGTTTTTTAGGAAAGCAAAATATATATATAAAAAGAAAAACGCAAATTCTGGAGTTTTGATTTTTTTCTGAATTAAAAATTTTCCCCGTCATGAGTTAATTAACATTATATTTTTGATCATTTGAACCTTTAATGGACTTAACAAGATTTAATATTATTTATTTTAAATTTTGTTATTTACATTTTTGTTATGTAGATTTTTTTTATTTTTTTTTAGAATTTTCAAAACATTTTTTTTTTTTTTTTTACTTTACTTTACTTTTTAGGTTTCTAGGAAGCTTGAACCTAGCATCTGCTACAACCTAAACCTAAGATAGAAATAAAATGAGCATATACCCTACTATAAAAAGTAACAGTACATATAAATAGAATAGGGTACATAGAGTAGAGACACGTTAGGACCGTCCCGATTGGGTACACCTTGTCGCAGTGGGATGGCTTTTACGCTTTTTTTTAATCAAAAACAGTGTATTCTAAGTTCTCATTACATTTCACTTATTTACTTACATCAGGGTATATGCTCATATTGTTTCTATCATGGGTTTTGTCTGTTTAATGACCACAGTGTGAACGTGCTCCTGAACATGTTTCATGTATACCAATGTAAACTCCAGTTCATTTTTTTCTGATCTCCTACAGCCTACAAATTTACAACAGTATTGCAATATATAGAAGAAATGAAGATCTACTTTGAAGCTCAGCCTGTGACTTGGTTTCATGGGAGTATAAAGATGGCTGCCATGTAAACCCATCAGTGTCACGTGCTTGCCCCATGGAAGTATGATGGATGCATGATGCACGTGATGACATGGGTGCACGTGAGGACGCCACTTAACTATCGATATCGGAGATTGATAGCAGCATTTAAAAAGTTAAACAGCAGCGATCTGAGGAAATTCCTATCTCTGCTGGTAGGGTAAGAAGCTGGCTGTATAACACAGCCTGCACCTAGATAGATGAACTATGTGGCTATCTTTGATGGTGCCATAAACTCTGTTCAATTTCTCCAGGGAAAAATGAAGTACACAAGTCCCCACTTCCGAAAATCAGTGATGGGGGTAACAGTTATCATATATTCGGTGGATAGACGATGACTTGTATATACCGGAATGTCCCTTTAAACTGAGGACCTGTCAATTATTTACTCTCTCACCAGGAAAATGCTAAGGAGTAAGGACGCGATGAAATCTGCTGCATAAATATCATGTAAATGTCTGTATTAAGAAATCTCGTTACTGCTGCATCTGGATCTTCGGCTCGTTGTATCAATGGGAAATGCAGCCCGAGTCAGCAGGTCACGAGCATAAAAATCGTTCTACTCAAAGCAAAACGGGAGTCCATATCTCACCAGTCCGCAGCCCGAGCTGCTTGATAAAAGATATTAGAAAGGGAAAATGAAATAGACTAGACATTTCCATGCTAATGGGAAGAAATGAAAGATTATGCGGTAACATTTAAGCGCAGGGAAATTAATTTATTTTGACATGTAAAATAAGTGAGCGAAACTGCTGCGGAGAATTAACAAAATCGTAACGCGGTCAAGTCATCGGTAAAGTCATTTGTAACATTACACATGGAGGGGATCTCTGCCAAAAAACAGTAATAAAGAACATTTACGCCCAATGTCCAAATACATAGCATGTCCTTGACTTTTGAAAAATTGAATTCATGGGACTGGGGCTGTCCAAGACCGTATTATTGATGATCCTTAGAATAGCATTAATATCAGATCAGTGGATGTTCAACACCCGTTATCTCATACATCAGTTGTAAGCAGGTCCCGCGACCACCATAAGTACAAAGTCCCTGATTATTTAAGGCCAGCCATACACATTATATGGCTGTTGGTGGAAAGATCATTTGGCTGACAACCATCTCAGCCAAAGGTTCCATTCTCTATGAGAAAGCAATGCAATCGCCAGTCCAGAATCACGATCGACATCACTCTCGTTCATCATTTGGTCGGTGCCCCATACACATTAGACCATTGACCAAACTCATCAATAATGGCGAGTTCAACAAACGTAAGTGCATGGCCAGCTTAAGACTGGCATTTTGAGCAGCATGAAAGGTGCGCTGGAGGATGATGCTCCAATTTATTAAAAGGTGCTGGATTTTTGTTAGGCTCACTAGGTGAGGTGGAACCTTAAAGCCCAAGGTCTGGGTGGAAACATGGGAAACAACAGAGGTCCTGGAGACAGGAAACAGGTAGCAGAGGTTATGGAAGCCGCAGGCGGACAGGAGACATCCTGGAAGCCGCAAGCAAACGGGAGACCTGGAAAAGGTAGTAGAGGTCTAGTCTTGGAAGACTGGGAACAGGTAGCAGAGATCCTGGAAGAAGCAGCTGGACAAGAGACGCCTTGGAAGCTGCAAGCGGACAGGAGACCGGGAACAGGCATCAAAGGTCCTAGTAGACGAGGAACATGTATCAGAGATCATCGAATAAAAAGGAATTAGAAACACTAAAAGTCTTAAGATGTGTGTCTTGGTAAGCCTTATATAGGTCCAATGAATTCAACACAATGTCCCAAATATTAATGGCACTTCAAACAACATAGAACAACACATCCCACACATTAATAAATATGAGGGTACACGAATAGATCCAACAAAATGCAAATTTATTGATCCAATTTAAAAGCCACAACATTAAATTAAATTAAAAGACAGTAATGACGTATAGGGGGACGCCTATCAGAAAAATTAAATGAACAAACAAGGGTACTACTCCATAATTTACAGTACAGTGACCCCCTTAAGAAATGTAGTTCATTCTATTCATGTAAAGCCTCCAAGTGATAGAATAAACACAGCAATGTATAAAACAATACATCTGACGAAAAAATAGTCACAATGAAAAATCCCCTCTTATCTCAGCCAACAAGAAGCACAATGAATAAATCAACAAATTAAGCTTGCATAAATAATGCTATTGGTGAAGGAGCTAGTTCATTGTGTTGGCATCTGCCTAGTATACAGCCAGAGAGAAGAAATGTAAACAGAACTTATACTTGTATAAGGCTGCCACTGGAGGAGTGCTGAGGTGTCCCCTCACACCAATGCACGTTTCGCCACTTGCTTCTTCTGGAAAAAGCAGGTGGCGAAAAATGGGCTGCATGGTCGAGTTGCCAGAAGAAAGCCATTAATGCACAAATGTCACAAAGTATCTCGCCTACAATATGCAAATCAGCACAGAGACAAGCCTAAAGCTTCTGGAACAAGGTAATTTCGAGTGATGAGACCAAAATTGAACTTTTTGGCCACAACCACAAAGGTTACATTTGGAGAGAGGTCAACAAGGCCTATGATGAAAGGAACGCCATTCCTACTGTAAAGCACGGAGGTGGATTGCTGATGTTTTGGGGATGTGTGAGCTACAAAGGCACAGGAAACTTGGTCAAAGTTGAAGGAAAGATGAATGCAGCACGTTATCAGCAAATACTGGAGGTAAATTTGCAATCATCAGCCCAGAAGTTGCTCATGGGACGTACTTGGACATTCCAACATGACAACGATTCAAAACACAAGGCCTAGTCAACCTATCATTGGCTACAGCAGAACAAAGTGAAGGTTCTAGAGTGGCCATCTCAGTCTCCTGACCTCAATATCATTGAGCCACTCTGGGGAGATCTCAAGCGTGCAGTTCATGCTAGACAGCCCAGGAATTTTTGCCAAGAAGAGTGAGCAGCTTTACCATCTGAGAAAATAAAGAACCTCATCCACAACTACCACAAAAGACTTCAAGCTGTCATTGATGTTAGAGGGGCAATACACGGTATTAAGAAATGGGGTATGTGAACTTTTGATCAGGGTCATTTGGATGTTTTGGGTTGTCGTTATGATTTAAAAAGAGAAAACACAGTGGTTTGACAATAAATGGCTTCACGCAACCACTAACCATGAGTGGAGGAAAAGTTTGGGTGTTATCATTCATATTCCCTGAAAAAAGGCCAAGAAAACAAAAATTCTGCCGGGGTATGTAAACTTCTGAGCACAACTGTATGTAAGATAAAAGCTCTCATTGGAGGATAATGAAAGCAAATAGAAAAAGTAAATCAATTGCAAACTTACTTATTTTCTAACTAATTGAAATTGTTTTATAACTCCAGAATGCCCCTTTAGGCCGGGGTCACACATGCGAGAAACTCACACAATTCTCGTGCAAGTCTCTTGCATGAACACCCTGACCGGAGCGTGCAGCGGCTGCATGTATTTTATGTACTTCCTTTCTCTCCTGGACCAGACTGGACTGCTTTGTTCCAGCTTACAGGAAGCATGAAAGCACTGAGCAGGCAGGTTCTTCCTGCCGTTTCTACAGTTAGGAGACAGAATACCTAACTTTCATATGTAAACATCAGCCAGTAGATGGCAGTAAAGTACAAATCACTTTGCACATTAATCAGTCCTTGAGGTAAGCACAATACAGTGCATTATACATTTTCTTTCAGTGCACAAAGTAATTCTGGCACACTGGAACGGTTCTACTGCCACACACTGGGTACCAGGATATCACATGGGGATAAACAAAAGTTTTGTGGCATGTTCTCTACTGCATACTGCAGAATATATGATGTATAATCACTTGAAGCCGCTGCTGAGACACTGACTGATCATATGTGTGATTGTCTCAAAGTCCGCTGTGTGACTGGAGCGGAAGCGAGCATGGGCAGATCTGCCACAAAGGCACTTGAGGGCCAGAGCCTAGGGAGGCAAGCTGTTAGGTGTGGAGCAGGAACTTAGCCTCTATAAAAACCATACCACTGCTATCTTTAAAGGCTTCAAGAGGGGAAGGGAACCTCAGGCCCGCGAAACAGCCCTCCATAACCTTTTATCCCACCCCCAGGTAGATTCCCAGGGTCTTCAGTGCCTGGGCTGGCAGCCCACTAATTTCTTCTTGGCTGCTGAGCACGCGCACATGCAGTGTTTCACTACGGAATGCTGAGGCACGTGCAATGAAAGATTGCGCTCTGACACCAGTGTCAGAATCAGGACATACTTTGTGGGTATAGTTAGCGCACAATTTGCACGGCCCCCAAAGGACAGTATAAATATCCAAATGGCCCTTGGAAGAAAAAAGATTCACCACTCCGGGCTTAAAGGCTTTTATTTTGACATGCAAATTAGGGTGCACAGTGACCAAGAAATTTGGTGCACCGTTATGTCCCATGAACTAGCATGAACAGCCGCTTACGCCTGTACTGATTAGTGCTATCTCGGCCAGACCGACTGCTGCATGAAAAGAATCCTCCGGCATGTGGCGTTCTTTACCTACACTTCCCAGGTCCAGCGCTGAGTCTCAGCAGCTGCTCCTGGTGTCTGTTGCGGCCCGCAGCCTACATTGACAGCGCTGCAGTCAGTCAGTGAGCTCAGCAGTTTTTTGCCTACAGCGCTGCAGTCAATCAGTGAGCTCAGTAGCTTATTGCCTACAGCGCTGCAGTCAGTCAGTGAGCTCAGCAGCTTATTGCCTACAGCGCTGCAGTCAGTCAGTGAGCTCAGCAGCTTATTGCCTACAGTGCTGTCGATGACACATCAGCCAATGCCAAACATTGGGAGCAGCATCAGAGACTCAGTGATGGACCTGGGGAGGGAAAGTAAAGAACAGTTGCTTTTTTTTTTACAAATTGCATTTCTAAAATGGGAAAAAGATTAACTGACATTAATAGGGGTTGTACATGCTCAATACAGCTTTTGTCATGCAGATGACTTTCTTGGGGTCATGGTGGCCTCGGCAGTTGTATGATTATCATGGTCTAGATTGGGGCCAATGAGATATATATATATATATATACAGTACAGACCAAAAGTTTGGACACCTTCTCATTTAAAGATTTTTCTGTATTTTCATGACTATGAAAATTGTACATTCACACTGAAGGCATCAAAACTATGAATTAACACATGTGGAATTATACATTACACTTTACAAAAAAGTGTGAAACAACTGAAAATATGTCTTATATTCTAGGTTCTTCAAAGTAGCCTCCTTTTGCTTTGATTACTGCTTTGCACACTCTTGGCATTCTCTTGATGAGCTTCAAGAGGTAGTCACCGGGAATGGTCTTCCAACAATCTTGAAGGAGTTCCCAGAGATGCTTAGCACTTGTTGGCCCTTTTGCCTTCACTCTGCGGTCCAGCTCACCCCAAACAATCTCGATTGGGTTCAGGTCTGGTGACTGTGGAGGCCAGGTCATCTGGCGTAGCACCCCATCACTCTCCTTCTTGGTCAAATAGCCCTTATATATACAGTCATGAGATTTGTAGCAATATACCATCAATATACCGGTAGATTGCAGAGAAAGCAGATAATGAGGGTAATCAAGTTTGCTTTACTGTCCTTTATCCCCACAACCTTGCCATTAAGAGCGAGCGTGTCCTTGTGGGAGCATTTCTGTAATTAAAAGACAATCAGTTGAGCGGCAATTAACACATTTATATTGAATACGGAAACACGAGAAGCTTCTTTCATAATTCTGTAAAGATGTGATGTGCCACGAGCCGCTGCACAGGGCGTGAGTGCCACCTGCTGGTTGCTGGCAATATGTACCGAGCGTCTAGCTGCTCCATGTGAGGTCACATTTAAGTGCTGCTGCTCTGGGACCCTCTGAGATGAGTTATGGGGACAATGATAAACGCCTCTGTCAATCAGAGGGTTTTCCAGCACAGACACTGTTCCTACCATAGAGATGTAAGTTGTAACATTCCCATGCTCATATTTTCCATGTGTCTACATAGTATACTTTAAGATTTATTTGACAAAAACATCATATTCTTAAAGGGAATGTGTCACCGGAAAATTACATATTGTTTAAGTCAGGTTTTTATGTATGTTTTTATATATGCAGCTACGAATCATTCTACAGGAGGAGGAGGTGAGCTGTGACATCACCTATTGTGAATGCTGGATCCTGTGTTATCTACTGTATATAGAGGTGTTAGCAGTCATTGTACAGGAGGAGGTGAGCTGTGACATCACCTATTGTGAATGCTGGATCCTGTGTTATCTACTGTAAATAGAGGTGTTATCAGTCATTGTACAGGAGGAGGAGGTGAGCTGTGACATCACCCATTGTGAATGGTAGATCCTGTGTTATCTACTGTATATAGAGGTGTTATCAGTCATTGTACAGGAGGAGGTGAGCTGTGACATCACCTATTGTGAATGGTGGATCCTGTGTTATCTACTGTATATAGAGGTGTTATCAGTCATTGTACAGAGGAGGAGGTGAGCTGTGACATCACCTATTGTGAATGGTAGATCCTGTGTTATCTACTGTATATAGAGATGTTATCAGTCATTGTACAGGAGGAGGTGAGCTGTGACATCACCTATTGTGAATGGTGGATCCTGTGTTATCTACTGTATATAGAGGTGTTATCAGTCATTGTACAGGAGGAGGTGAGCTGTGACATCACCTATTGTGAATGGTGGATCCTGTGTTATCTACTGTATATAGAGGTGTTATCAGTCATTGTACAGAGGAGGAGGTGAGCTGTGACATCACCTATTGTGAATGGTGGATCCTGTGTTATCTACTGTATATAGAGGAGTTATCAGTCATTGTACAGGAGGAGGAGAAGAGCTGTGATATCACCTATTGTGAATTGTGGATCCTGTGTTATCTACTGTATATAGAGGTGTCATCAGTCATTGTACAGGAGGAGGTGAGCTGTGACATCACCTATTGTGAATGGTGGATCCTGTGTTATCTACAGTACATAGAGGTGTTATCAGTCATTGTACAGGAGGAGGTGAGCTGTGACATCACCTATTGTGAATAGTGGATCCTGTGTTATCTACTGTATATAGAGGTATGATCAGTCATTGTACAGGAGAGGTGAGCTGTGACATCACCTATTGTGAATGGTGGATCCTGTGTTATCTACTGTATATAGAGGTATGATCAGTCATTGTACAGGAGGAGGAGAAGAGCTGTGACATCACCTATTGTGAATGGTGGATCCTGTGTTATCTACTGTATATAGAGGTGTTATCAGTCATTGTACAGGAGGAGGTGAGCTGTGACATCACCTATTGTGAATGATGGATCCTGTGTTATCTACAGTATATAGAGGTGTTATCAGTCATTGTACAGGAGGAGGCGAGCTGTGACATCACCTATTGTGAATGGTGGATCCTGTTATCTACTGTATATAGAGGTATGATCAGTCATTGTACAGGAGGAGGTGAGCTGTGACATCACCTATTGTGTATGGTGGATCCTGTGTTTATCTACTGTATATAGAGGTGTTATCAGTCATTGTACAGGAGGAGGTGAGCTGTGACATCACCTATTGTGAATGGTGGATCCTGTGTTATCTACAGTATATAGAGGTGTTATCAGTCATTGTACAGGAGGAGGCGAGCTGTGACATCACCTATTGTGAATGCTGGATCCTGTGTTATCTACTGTATATAGAGGAGTTATCAGTCATTGTACAGGAGGAGGAGGAGGTGAGCTGTGACATCACCTATTGTGAATGCTGGATCCTGTGTTATCTACTGTATATAGAGGTATGATCAGTCATTGTACAGGAGGAGGAGGAGGTGAGCTGTGACATCACCTATTGTGAATGGTGGATCCTGTGTTATCTACTGTATATAGAGGTGTTATCAGTCATTGTACAGGAGGAGGAGGAGGTGAGCTGTGACATCACCTATTGTGAATGGTGGATCCTGTATTATCTACTGTATATAGAGGTGTTATCAGTCATTGTACAGGAGGAGGTGAGCTGTGACATCACCTATTGTGAATGGTGGATCCTGTATTATCTACTGTATATAGAGGTGTTATCAGTCATTGTACAGGAGGAGGTGAGCTGTGACATCACCTATTGTGAATGGTGGATCCTGTGTTATCTACAGTATATAGAGGTGTTATCAGTCATTGTACAGGAGGAGGCGAGCTGTGACATCACCTATTGTGAATGGTGGATCCTGTGTTATCTACTGTATATAGAGGTATGATCAGTCATTGTACAGGAGGAGGAGGAGGTGAGCTGTGACATCACCTATTGTGAATGCTGGATCCTGTGTTATCTACTGTATATAGAGGAGTTATCAGTCATTGTACAGGAGGAGGAGGTGAGCTGTGACATCACCTATTGTGAATGCTGGATCCTGTGTTATCTACTGTATATAGAGGTGTTATCAGTCATTGTACAGGAGGAGGAGGTGAGCTGTGACATCACCTATTGTGAATGGTGGATCCTGTGTTATGTAAGGTTCTTTGTCTCTGTTGACATGTTCCTTGAAACTCAGTTTTCCGTCGGCCATTTTGCTTTCTGTCTTTCTGCAGCTCTTGCCCTCAGTTAATATGGAGTTTCCAGTTTTCATGTTCCCGCCCTGATTCTTCCCTCTTGCTTTTTAAGCAGCCTCAGCTGAACAATCAGTGCTCCTGAATCAAGCCTCAGTCAGTCTGTGACCTGACTCCTGGAAGCCTTGGACTTGTACTCCAGCTATTCCCTACTGAGGAACCTTGGAACACTTTTGGACTCTGGAAACCTGCTGTTTGGTGAATCCATGTTTGCAGAGGAATTACGGTACAGAGAAGAGATCCTGAACCTGCTTTGGAGATTTACTGTAGTGCTTGAAGTTACTCTGGCCTGCTGTGTCTCCTGTCGCTGTTCCTGCAAACTGTGTGAACTTTTCAGCATGCTTGTATGAAGTAATACAAGTCATTTCATTTCAACCTATGTCTCCTGTGTTTTCCTCGCACCCAAGCACAAGACGCTATAGGAACTGTACACTATACATGACAAGATTCAGGAGCCAATGTTTAGTGTCTGCTGGGTCTGGGAAAGCCGTGTCTGCTGTGACTGTGGATATCAGATGTCCGTTTAATACCTTATGTGATGACAGTGGTTGTGACTTCTCACAACCATTCCAGGTGAGCGCATTCCCTTAAAATTTTACTCTGGAGTGTTACCACAGATAAACACTATTGTTTTTTTTTTTTCCTTTCCTCTTCTCCTTCCAGCACCTCTGCCTTAAAAGATCTGGAAGATGGAGGCCCGCATAAAGGAACTTTGCGGAGTGACTGATACAATCCTTTCAGATGTACAGACTTTAAAAACCCGTTTTGCAAGCCTACAGGACCTCACTAATCATAATTTGCAAGTGTTTGGACAGACTACCCAGGAATTGCGAGCCAGGATTGAGGCTCTAGAGGAACGAGCCCAGGCTCCTGCCATAACCCCAAGTTCTGGGATCCCCAAATTACCTCCTTTTCGTTTTGGCGGTGAACGTGAGAAATTCAGGGGATTTATTAATCAATGCAATTTATTTTTCTCTGCACATGCTTCACAATTTCCCACTGAACGATCCAAAGTGCTTACTATAATCATGTTGCTTACCAATAAGGCTTTGATGTGGGCAAACCCTCTGATTGAGACTGAGGATGATTGTTTGAATCACCTTGATGCTTTTATTTCAGCCATGGGGCAGGTGTTTGATGACCCCAATCGAGGTGCAACAGCTGAAGCAGCCATGTTAACTTTGCGCCAAGGTAAGCGTTCAGTAGCCGAATATGCCCTGGATTTCAGGAGATGGCCCTTGATACCACTTGGGACACTTCCGCTAAAAAATCTATTTTTCGGAAAGGGTTGTCTCCACTGATTAAGGATGAACTTGCTCGTGCCGACCCTCCCACTGCGTTAGGTGACTTTATCAACTATTGTATCCGTATTGATGCTCGTCTGACTGAACGCAGACAAGAGAGATGGTTCGAAAATAATCGCACTAACCTTTTACTACCTCCCTCCTCAGCTAAGGAACCTTTGAGTAGGATCACAAGGGAACCAGAACCTGAACCCATGCAGGTGGACTCTTTGCAAAGACGGGTTAGTGATGCACGCAAAGAACATCGTATAAAGGAAAATCTATGTTTTCTACTGTGGTAAGTCAGGGCACTTCATTATAAACTGCCCCAGCCGTTCTCGTAAGACTACTGCAGCAGTCATTCACTGTGAGTGTTGCGAGAGGAGCTCTGTCATGTCCGAGCCTCAGGCTCCAGAGAGATCTGCTGCAAGAGATCTTGATTTCTCGGACTTAAACTCTGTTAGTTCTGGGGACGATGACGGTATAAACGCTGCAATTTTTCAAGTTTCCTCAGCGGTGTCCCAGCTGAGTTGTAAAAGAAACAATTCTCATTGCTTCCTTTCCATCAAACTCTGGGTTGACTCAGTCTGGGTGTCTAGCTCTGCTATGATCGACTCAGGAGCAAGTGGAAATTTTATGGATATCTCCTTTGCTCTGAAACAGGGGATACGTTCAGTGAAGAAGGCTACTCCAGTACAGATGGAGACTGTGGATGGCTCTCTACTGACTTCTGGACCAGTGGATCAAGAAACAGAGCCTTTGAGGTTCCTTATGGGTAAAGATCATCAGGAGAAAATGTCTTTTTTGCTTATCTCTTCCCCACTTTCCCATCATTCTAGGGCTACCATGGCTGCAGGCGCAGAATCCTACGATTAACTGGGAGACCAAGGAATTACACTTTCCGGAGAAACAGATGAGTCAAGTAGTTTCAGCTTGCTCTGTTCCTAAAGGAACCATGTCAGTCCCTGAACTACCAGCTGTATACCAGGACTATTTGGATTTATGTGACAAGAAGAACGCTGATCAGCTTCCTCCTCACCGTCCATATGATTGTCCAATTGAATTATTGCCCGGAGCCGAGATACCTTTTGGTAAGATCTACCCCCTAGCGGGGCCCGAGCTAAAAGCTTTGAAGGATTATATAGACGAAAATTTAGCCAAGGGCTTCATACGCCCCTCTTCATCTCCCGCAGGTGCACCCATCTTCTTTGTGAAGAAGAAAGATGGATCTCTGAGACCCTGCATAGACTATAGGGAACTCAATAAGGTTACTATTAGAAACCGTTATCCATTGCCTTTAATCCCTGAGTTGTTGGAGAGAGTGCGGCATGCCAAAATTTTCTCTAAACTGGATCTCCGTGGGGCCTATAACTTGGTCCGTATTAGACCTGGGGATGAATGGAAGACTGCTTTCAGGTCACGCTATGGACACTTTGAATATCTAGTTATGCCTTTTGGTCTGAGTACCGCCCCAGCCACTTTCCAACACTTCGTGAATGATATCTTCAGGATCTCCTAGATACATTTGTGGTGATTTATCTGGATGATATTCTAATTTTTTCTAACTCCACAGAGGAACATCATTGACATGTGAGAATGGTCTTAGAACGCCTAAGACAAAACCATCTCTACATCAAACTTGAAAAATGTGAATTCCATAGGACCGAAATTCAATTTCTGGGTATGTACTATCTACGCAAGGGATTAGTATGGATGGAAGCAAGACCCAAGCCATCAAGGATTGGCCAATTCCTAGAAATGTGAAGGAGGTGCAGCGTTTCATCGGGTTTGCCAACTTCTATAGACGTTTCATTAAGAATTTTTCTGAGGTAGTGTCACGTATCACCCAACTTACCCGGAAACAGTCTAGGTTCTCCTGGACCCCGCAAGCTCAGGAAGCATTTTCCTGTTTAAAGGATAAATTTACCACCGCACCTATCTTAGTACATCCCAACCCCGAGCTTGCCTTCATAATAGAGGTGGATGCTTCAAACTGTGCCGTTGGAGCTATACTCTCTCAGAGAACAGGTGAGAAGAATGTCTTGCATCCCTGTGCCTTCTTTTCCCAGCAGTTGTCTTCGGCTGAGAGGAACTACGATGTGGGCAATAGAGAATTGTTGGCCATTATTGCCGCCTTCAAGGAATGGAGACACCTTCTTCAGGAGCTGCACAGCAAATAGTCATCCTGACAGACCATCGTAACCTTGAATTTATCAGGTCGGCTAAGTGCCTGACTCCTCGCCAGGCTCGCTGGAATCTTTTCCTAAACCAATTTAATTTTGTCATTTCTTATAGACCAGGATCGCGCAATGGAAAGGCTGATGCACTCTCTAGGATTCATTCAGCAGAGACACGTCCACTTACTCCTCCTAAGACTATTCTTCCTGACTCTAGATTCCTGGGAGTGATTCATAATCAAGACCTACTTAAGGACATCAAGGAAGCATACCATGCGGATTCTTTGTTGGCTCAACCCCCAAGGGACGTAAGTCTTGTCTTTAAGAATGGTGTGTGGATTCAGGGACAACGTCTGTATATACCTGAAACAGTCAGATTGAGAGTATTGCAACTCATCCACGATTCCAAGATAGCCGGGCATAGGGGAATTCTAAAGACACAAGAATTTCTTTCTCGTTTCTTTTGGTGGCCCACTTACAGGAAAGATGTCTTAAACTATGTCACTTCATGTGAAGTCTGTGCAAGATGCAAAACACCTCGCTCCTCACCAACTGGTCTGTTGCAACCTCTTCCCACCCCGTCCCCCCCCGTGGGGATCCATTTCTATGGACTTCATTGTGGAGTTACCAACCTCTCAAGGGAAGAACACCATTCTAGTGGTGGTTGACCGTCTAACAAAGGCAGCTCATTTTATCCCTTGTGTCGGCTTACCCACTGCAAAACAGACATCAGACTTGATGATTAAGAATGTGTTTCGCTTACATGGAGTACCGGATGAGGTCATTTTGGATCGAGGGGTGCAATTCACTTCAAGGTTTTGGCAAAATTTCTGTGCAGCATTGGACATTAAAGTAAACCTTTCTTCTGCTTTTCATCCCCAGACTAATGGACAGACAGAACGAACCAATCAGACCCTGGAGAAGTATCTCCGCTGTTTTATCTGCCACCTACAGGATGATTGGGTGGATCTACTTCCACTGGCTGAGTTCTCTTATAACAACTCTCAGAGCGCCTCCACTAAGCAGTCTCCTTTTTACTCCAATCTAGGTTATCATCCTAACATTCTTCCTCGATTTCCCATAGATACGCCCTTGCCGGCAGTGGCTGAAAGAATCACTTCTTTACAAAAGAATATGGATCTTCTAAAGGAAAATCTAGAATTGGCTCAGGAAAGGTACAAGAAAGCAGCAGATAAATTTCGTAAACCTGCACCAGCTTTCAAGGTAGGAGATTTGGTCTGGCTGTCAACCAGAAATCTTAAATTAAAGATTCCATCGTCTAAATTGGGACATAAGTACATTGGACCTTATAAGATCAATAAGATTATAAGTGCTGTTGCTTGTCGTCTTCAACTGCCCAGAACTATGAGAATCCACCCTGTCTTTCATGTATCCCTACTAAAGGCTGCAACACCCAATACGTTTCCTGGACGTTCTTCTCCTTGCCCTGACCCAGTGCTGGTCGATGGTCAGGAAGAATTTATGGTGGAAAGGATTCTAGATTTCAGGTTGTACAGAAATCAGTTGCAATATTTGATTAAATGGCAGGGCTACCCAGTGGAGGACAACTCATGGGAACCAGTCAATAATGTAAATGCTCCTCGCCTGCTCCGCCAGTTTCATCAGAGGTACCCTGACAAGCCTGGTCTGAGGTCATCCGGAGGTTGTCCCTAAGGGGGAGTAATGTAAGGTTCTTTGTCTCTGTTGACATGTTCCTTGAAACTCAGTTTTCCGTCGGCCATTTTGCTTTCTGTAGCTCTTGCCCTCAGTTAATATGGAGTTTCCAGTTTTCATGTTCCCGCCCTGATTCTTCCCTCTTGCTTTTTAAGCAGCCTCAGCTGAACAATCAGTGCTCCTGAATCAAGCCTCAGTCAGTCTGTGACCTGACTCCTGGAAGCCTTGGACTTGTACTCCAGCTATTCCCTACTGAGGAACCTTGGAACACTTTTGGACTCTGGAAACCTGCTGTTTGGTGAATCCATGTTTGCAGAGGAATTACGGTACAGAGAAGAGATCCTGAACCTGCTTTGGAGATTTACTGTAGTGCTTGAAGTTACTCTGGCCTGCTGTGTCTCCTGTCGCTGTTCCTGCAAACTGTGTGAACTTTTCAGCATGCTTGTATGAAGTAATACAAGTCATTTCATTTCAACCTATGTCTCCTGTGTTTTCCTCGCACCCAAGCACAAGACGCTATAGGAACTGTACACTATACATGACATGTTATCTACTGTATATAGAGGTGTTATCAGTCATTGTACAGGAGGAGTTGAGCTGTGACATCACCTATTGTGAATGGTGGATCCTGTGTTATCTACTGTATACAGAGGTGTTATCAGTCATTGTAGAGGAGGAGGAGGTGAGCTGTGACATCACCTATTGTGAATGGTAGATCCTGTGTTATCTACTGTATATAGAGGTGTTATCAGTCATTGTACAGGAGGAGGAGGTGATCTGTGACATCACCTATTGTGAATGGTAGATCCTGTGTTATCTACTGTATACAGAGGTGTTATCAGTCATTGTAGAGGAGGAGGAGGTGAGCTGTGACATCACCTATTGTGAATGGTAGATCCTGTGTTATCTACTGTATACAGAGGTGTTATCAGTCATTGTAGAGGAGGAGGAGGTGAGCTGTGACATCACCTATTGTGAATGGTAGATCCTGTGTTATCTACTGTATATAGAAGTGTTATCAGTCATTTTACAGGAGGAGGTGAGTTGTGACATCACCTATTGTAGAGGAGGAGGTGAGCTGTGACATCACCTATTGTGAATGGTGGATCCTATGTTATCTATTGTATATAGATTACCAGTCATTGTACAGGAGGAGATGAGCTGTGATATCACTTATTGTGAATGGTGGAATCTGTGTTATCTACTGTATATAGAGGTGTTATCAGTCATTGTACAGGAGGGGGAAGTGAGCTGTGATATCACCTATTGTGAATGGTGGATCCTGTGTCATCTAATGTATATAGAGGTGTTATCAGTCATTGTACAGGAGGAGGAGGTGATCTGTGACATCATCTATTGTGAATGGTGGATCCTGTGTTATCTACTGTATATAGAGGTGTTATCAGTCATTATACAGGAGGAGGAGGTGAGCTGTGACATCACCTATTGTGAAGGATGGATCCTGTATTATCTACTGTATATAGCGGTGTTATCAGTCATTGTACAGGAGGGGAGGTGAGCTGTGACATCACCTATTGTGAAGGATGGATCCTGTGTTATCTACTGTATATAGAGGTGTTATCAGTCATTGTACAGGAGGGGGAGGTGAGCTGTGACATCACCTATTGTGAATGGTGGATCCTGTATTATCTACTGCATATAGAGGTGATATCAGTCATTGTACAGGAGGAGGTGAGCTGTGACATAACCTATTGTGAATGGTGGATCCTGTGTTATCTACAGTATATAGAGGTGATATCAGTCATTGTACAGGAGGAGGAGGTGAGCTGTGATATCACCTATTGTGAATGGTGGATCCTGTATTATCTACTGTATATAGAGGTGTCATCAGTTATTGTATAGGAAGAGGAGGTGAGCTGTGACATCATCTATTGTGAATGGTGGACTATACAAATAATTTCAATCTGTTCTGTGATGATAATGAGTCTTATGAAAAGTCTTATATACAGTACAGATCAGGCAGTGTCTTATATTAGACCTAGCACGCTGTGTGAAAATTGCAAGATTTAGAAAAAAAAAGTTAACATAAAAAGTAAAAAAAAAATGAATAAATCAATACAAATGAATACATTTAATATAAAAGCGTGATAAGAACAATAGCTCGCTTTCTGGTGACACATTCCCTTTGTAGGACCAGCCTATGTCAAGCCTCAAGGAACAGACACTTTTTTTTTGTCTTTAAAGCTGCATTGCCTGTTTTTTTATTTTTCACTGCCATAGCAAATTGTGAGCGTTTTTTTTACTGCAGGACTAATTGTACTTTTCAAGGGCACCATTTTTGTGCTAATGATTTATCGATTAGCTTTTATGAGTTTTCCTTTTTCTGAAGAAAAGAGAAAAATATTATTTCCGATAAGTTAAAAAATGGATTTAGTAAAGTGCATGCCAATTCTATGTCATGTCACTTTATAGGTATGTGTGGCATTTGTACACCTAGCCTTTTCTCACTGAGCATGGATGCCTTGGTTCCATTCTGCACTGATGGTACTGGCCGCACAGCAGGTATTCATGCCACAATAACAACAATGAAACCTAATCGATCGTATTGACTCACAACCTACTGACCTACTTAGGAAAGTTCAATTCCCCTCCAATGGCAAGCCTGGGAATGGGCAAAATTGGTCACTTTTAGGGTTTTCAAAAACCTCTTATCCAGTTGGTTCTCCCCATTGTTGAAATCCTAACCAACTGAACTGGGAAGAAGCAGTGACTCCGATTTGGTTCTATGACCACAGATTGTCAGTGGTTTGCAACTACTCTGGGAAATAAAGTGTGCCACTGCAAAGGGGTCCTGCTAAAAAGGGGGCACACTACTACCTTAAAATAAATAGTGTTCCATATCTTAGATCCAAAGTAGGATCTACCCTTATTCTCCATCCATGTAGATCCCATATAGGGACTATCCAAATTCTCCATCCATGATGATCCCTTGTAGGGACTCTCCTTATTCTCCATACATGTACAGTGGGTACGGAAAGTATTCAGATCCCTTTAAATTTTTCACTCTTTGTTTTATTGCAGCCATTTGGTAAATGCAAAAAAGTACATTTTTTTTCTCACTAATGTACACTCTGCACCCCATCTTGACTGAAAAAAACCCAGAAATGTAGAATTTTTTGCAAATTTATTATAAAAGAAAAACTGAACTATCACATGGTCATAAGTATTCAGACCCTTTGCTCAGACACTCATATTTAAGTCACATGCTTGGCCGTCCAGCCAAAGTGAGCAATCGTGGAAGAAGAGCCTTGGTGAGAGAGGTAAAGAATAACCCCAAGATCACTGTGGCTGAGCTCCATATATGCAGTAGGGAGATAGTTCCAAAAAGTCAACTATCACTGCAGCCCTCCACCAGTCGGGCCTTTATGGCAGAGTAGCCTGACCGAAGCCTCTCCTCAGTGCCAGACATATGAAAGCCTGCATAGAGTTTGCTGAAAAACACATGAAGGACTCCCAGACTATGAGAAATAAGATTCTCTGGTCTGATGAGACGAAGATAGAAGAACTTTTTGGTGATAATTCTAAGCAGTATGTGTTGAGAAAACCAGGCACCGCTCATCACCTGCCCAATACAATCCCAACAGTGAAACATGGTGGTGGCAGCATCATGCTATGCGGGTGTCTTTCATCTGCAGGGACAGGACGACTGGTTGCAATTGAAGGAAACATGAATGCGGCCAAGTACAGAGATATCCTGGATGAAAACCTCTACCAGGTGGGGGAATACAAAGTACAGGTGTGTATATACAATGGTGCATTTACAATGATGGTCCAGCCATCTTGAGGGAGTGAGGGATGGATGGAGATAGTGAATGGGCTACACACACGCACTTACACATAGAATGACTTTGATTAGTGAATGTGATAGGCCGCTCTGAACAAATGTGTTTTGAGGGAGTGCCTGAAACCATGCAAATTGTGGATAGTCCTAATTTCTTGGGGTAGAGCATTCCAGAGGATTGGCGCAGCGCGGGAGAAGTCTTGGAGTCGGGAGTGGGAGGTACGGATTAGTGCAGAGGTTAGTCGAAAGTCGTTTGCAGAGCGCAGTAGTCGGTTAGGCCGATAGAAATGAGGGAGGAGATGAGATGAGATGAGCAAAGGGTCTGATTACTTGTGACCATGTGATATTTCAGGTTTTCTTTTTTAATAAATTTGCAAAAATTTCTACATTTGTTTTTTTTTTTCAGTCAAGATGGGGTGCAGAGTGTACATTAACCCCTTCCCGACTCATGACGCCTACGTCGGCGTCATGAAAACCTGTGCCATCCCGACCCATGACGCAGACGTCATGCTATAAATCCCGTTCCTGCGGGTCGGGTGACCGGGGTCACTGAAAGATCACCCGACCCGCAGGCACAAGACCCTTTGTGCTTCATCACAGGGGGGTGGCTTAACCCCCACGTGGCTACCATTGCTATGATTGGCTGTTAAAAGTGAAACAGCCAATCAGAGCAATTTGTAATATTTCACCAATGAAATTTGGTGAAATATTACAATCCAGCCATGGCCGATGCAGCAATAGCATCTGCTATGGCTGGAGACCGAGATCCGACCCCCCCCACACCGAGTGATGGCGGCAATCGGCAGCTGCCACCAATTGATGGCGGCTATCGGTCGCCGCCGTCACTATCTGCTCCACTACTCTTTATTCAGGTCCCCCCCTTCTGATCCTGCACCCCAGCCTCCGATCCCCCCCAGGTACCGCCAGAGTCTCCGTCTTCCTCCCTGCATCTCTCCTGCCAGGTCCATGGGCGCCGCCATCTTCCAAAATGGCGGGCGCATGCGCACTGCGCCCGCCGCATCTGCCAGCCGGCAGATTCATTCATTTATTGAAAGTACATTTTGATCACTGTGATAAACCCTATCACAGTGATCAAAATAAAAAAATAGTAAATAACCCGCCCCTTTATCACCCCCAGAGGTAGGAAACAATAATAAAATAAAGAAAATATTTTTATTTTTCCATAAGGGTTAGAATTACGGTTAGGGTTAGGTTAGGACTAGGGTTAGGGTTAGGCTGGGTTCACATTACGTTCTGGCAGTCCATTAGACGGACTGCGTTACACTGCGGTATAGCGCGTTGAAACGCAGTCCGTTAACGCTGCCATTCACCCCCATTGTCGAGCGCATCGCGACGCATGCCGTAAAGAGGCATGCGTTCGCGACGTGCCGTCATTCAGTGACGGAGCCTCGGATGCAAGGCTGCAGCCTCTGGGCTCCATCATCGCTAGCACAGATGAATCATCTGCTGATTCATCTGCGCTAGCGGGTATAGCATAACGCGATCGCGTTATGCTATATCGTTACCAGCCCGTCAACGCTGTGTTGAACGGGCTGGTAAAACGTAATGTGAACCTAGCCTTAAGGTTTAGGTTAGGGTTAGGACTAGGGTTAGGGTTAGCATTAAGGTTAGGGTTAGCATTAGGGTTAGGGTTGGTATTAGGGTTAGGGTTGCAATTAGGGTTAGGGTCAGAATTAGGGTTCGGGTTAGAATTAGGGTTTGGGTTAGAATTAGGGTTAAGATTAGGGTTAGGGGTGTGTTGGGGTTAGGGTTGGGATTAGGGTTATGCTTGTGGTTAGGGTTATGGGTGTGTTCGGGGTTAGGGTTGGGATTAGGGTTAGGGGTGTGTTGGTAAAAATTATTTTTGTGAAAAAAAAAAGATTTTATTTATTTTCACAGCTCTGCATTACAATCTTCTGTGAAGCACTTGGGGGTTCAAAGTGCTCACCACACATCTAGATAAGTTCCTTTGGGGGTCTAGTTTCCAAAATAGGGTCACTTGTGGCGGGTTTCTACTGTTTAGGCACATCATGGGCTCTGCAAACGTAACATGACGCCGCTGACCATTCCATCAAAGTCTGCATTTCAAAACGTCACTACTTCCCTTCCGAGCACTGACGTGTGCCCAAACAGTGGTTCCCCCCCACATATGGGGTACCAACGTACTCAGGACAAACTGGACAACAACTTTTGGGGTCCAATTTCTCCTCTTACCCTTGGGAAAATAAAAAAATGCGGGCTAAAAATAATTTTTTGAGGAAAAAAAATGATTTTTTATTTTCACGGCTCGGTGTTAAACTTTTGCGAAGCACTTGGGGGTTCAAAGTGCTCACCACACATCTAGATAAGTTCCTTTGGGGGTCTAGTTTCCAAAATGGGGTCACTTGTGTGGGGTTTCCACTGTTTAGGCATCAGGGGCTCTCCAAACACGACATGACAAAGGCAGACCATTCAATCAAAGTCTGCATTACAAAACGTCACTACTTCTCTTCCGAGCCCCAACGTGCTCACACAGTAGTTTTCTCCCACATATGGGGTATCAGCGTACTCAGGACAAATTGGACAACAACTTTTGGGTCCAATTTCTCCTGTTACCCTTGGAAAAATAAAAAAATTGGGGACTAAAAATCATGTTTGTGAAAAAAATATGATTATTTTATTTTCACGCTGGGCGTTATAAACTTTAGCGAAACACCTGGGGGTTTAAAGTTCTCACCACACATCTAGATAAGTTCCTTGAGGGGTCTAGTTTCCAAAATGGTGTCATTTGTGGGGGGTTTCCACTGTTTAGGCACATCAGGGGCTCTGCAAACGCAACATGGCGTCCAGGCAATTCTGCGTTGAAAAAGTCAAACGGCGCTCCTTCCCTTCCAAGCTCTGCCATGCACCTAAACAGTGGTTTACCCCCAGATATGGGGTATCAGCACACTCAGGACAAATTGCACAATAACTTTTGGGGTCTTGTTACCCTTGGGAAAATAAAAATTGTGGCAAAAATATTATTTTTTAATTTTACGGCTCTACGTTATAAACTTGTGTGAAGCACTTGGGGGTTCTAAGTGCTCACCACAGATCTAGATAAATTCCTTAGGGGGTCTAGTTTCCAAAATGGGGTCACTTGTGGGGGTTTTCCACTGTTTAGGCACATCAGGGGCTTTGCAAACTGAACATGACACCCATCAAAGTCTGCATCCCAAAACATCATTACTTCCTTTCCGAGCACTGCCGTGCTCCCAAACAGTATTTCTCCCCCACATATGGAGTATCAGCGTACTCAGGACAAATTGGACACCAACTTTTGGGGTCCAATTTCCTTGGTTAAAATCAAAAATTGAGGACTAAAAAAATCATTTTTGTGGAATTTTTTTTTCACACCCAGGCATTATAAACATTAGTGAAACACTTGGGGGTTCAAAGTCCTCACAACAGATCTAGATAAGTTCCTTAGGGGGTCTAGTTTCCAAAATGGGGTCATTTGTGGGGGGTTTCCACTGTTTAGGCGCATCAGGGGCTCTCCAACCGCAACATGGCGTCCAATCTCAATTCCAGCCAATTTTGGTTTGAAAAAGTCAAACGGCGCCCCTTCCCTTCCGAGCCCTGCCGTGCACACAGTGGTTTTCCCCACATGTGGGGTATCGGTGTACTCAGGAGAAATTGCACAACTTTATTTGTCCATTTTCTCCTTTTAACCCTTGTAAAAATAAAAAAATTGTTTGTAAAAGATCATTTTTGTGACTAAAAAGTTAAATGTTCAATTTTTCCTTCCACGTTGCTTCAGCTCCTGTGAAACACCTGAAGGGTTAATAAACTTCTTGAATGTGGTTTTGATCAGCTTGAGGGGTGCACTTTTTAAAATGGTGTCACTTTTGGGTATTTTCAGACACAGACCACTCAAACTGACTTAAAATGTGAGGTGGTCCCTAAAAAAATGGTTTTGTAAATTTTGTTGTAAAAATGAGAAATCGCTGGTCAACTTTTAACCCTTATAACTTCCTAACAAAAAAAAACTTTGTTTCCAAAATTGTGATGATGTAAAGTAGACATGTGGGAAATGCTATTTATTAACTATTTTGTGTCACATAACTCTCTGGTTTAACAGAATAAAAATTAAAAATTGCGAAATTTTCAAAATTTTCGCCAAATTTCCATTTTTTTCACAATTAAATGCAAAACATATCGACCTAAATTTACCACTAACATGAAGCCCAATATGTCACGAAAAAGCAATCTCAGAATCGCTAGGATCCGTTGAAGCGTTCCTGAGTTATTACCTCATAAAGGGACACTGGTCAGAATTGCAAAAAATGGCAAAGTCTTTAAGGTCAAAATAGGCTGGATCATGAAGGGGTTAATGAGGAAAAAAAGGAACTTTTTTTAAAATTACCAAATGGCTGCAATGAATTAAAGAGTGAAAAATTTAAAGGGGTCTGCATACTTTCCATATCTACTGTAGATCCCATTTCCCCATCCATGTAGATCCCATGTAAGAACTACTCTTACTCCTCATACATGTAGATCCCCTGTAGGGACTATCCTTATTCCCCATCCATGTAGATCCCATGTAAGAACTACTCTTACTCCTCATACAAGTAGATCCCATGTAGGGACTATCCTTATTCCCCATCCATGTAGATCCCATGTAAGAACTACTCTTACTCCTCATACATATAGATCCCCTGTAGGGACTATCCTTATTCCGCATCCATGTAATCCCATGTAAGAACTATCCTTATTCCACATCCATGTAGATCCCATATAAGGACTATTCTTATTTAGCATCCATGTAGATCCCTAGTTGGGACTATCCTTATTCTGCATCCATGTAGATCCCATGTAGGGACTAACCTTATTCCCCATCCATGTAGATCCCATGTAGTGACTATCCTTATTCTGCATCCAAGTAGATCAAATGTAGGGACTACCCTTATTCCCCATTCATGTAGATCCCATGTAGAGACTATCCTTATTCTCCATCTATGTAGATTCTATGTAGGGATTACCCTTATTCTCCATCCATGTTGCATTATTACTTGTCAAGTCATACACCAATTTGAGATACCTTGGATTCCAGTAAATGTAGCGCTCTATTGCTAGCACCCCACTGTCATGGAAATGTCAGGGGCTCCAAGATGCTAGTATGAACCCCCAGGTGAGATGTAAGGTAGCCATAACATCATCAGTGGCGCTCTATTGCTAGTAAATGTAGTAAATGTAGCGCTCTATTGCTAGCACCCCACTGTCATGGAAATGTCAGGGGCTCCAAGATGCTAGTATGAACCCCCAGGTGAGATGTAAGGTAGCCATAACATCATCAGTGGCGCTCTATTGCTAGTAAATGTAGTAATGTAGCGCCTATTGCTAGCACCCATGTCAGAAAGTCAGGGCTCCAAGATGCTAGTATGAACCCGTGAGATGTAAGGTAGCCATAACATCACATGGGTTCATGACATCACGGAAGCATGTCCTGGGCATGTCAGAGATTTCTGTCACAGGAAATGTAACAAAATATTTTATGCTAACAGCCTTGATTTTTTTAAACATCTGCATGTTCTGCAGTTAGATTGTTGACCAGGTATGATGACTTATTCTTTATTTTTAGCGTTAATTTTAGCTTTCTTCTCCACGTAAAGTGGCACTGAGACTCAGAGGTTTTCTGACAGTCCAGATTACAGGATTCACTGTGCTGCAGCTGCAAGACTCCCCTAATTAAAGTGTATTATCTCTTACTGTCAGCCGGCCATCCACACTAAGTGTTGGTGAAGTTTGTAGGTGGACCCATGCCTGGGTTTTCTGATGCAGATATCGAGCTCTGCACTATGTGATTATGATGTGCTCTTTGTTAGGAGTTTGGCAACGACATCTTGATTTTTATTTGCTCAAGGCGCTCGGGGTCCAATTAACCGTAAGGGGAATATCAGTCATCAGCAACATTTAAGGGCAGACATGGGAAAAATCCAGGAAATGTTCCTTGGCATAATGAAAAAAAACAGCAGCAAACAAACCTCAAAGTAAAAAAGTAGATGAGCGAGTGAGAGAAAACCCCAAATGGATATTGATTTACATGTCACACAGATGAGGATTTAAAAAGTAACGTTTGAAAACACATCTGACATGTTGTTGTGTTATAAGTTTTGATCTTCAAGGGGAATCTGTCACTTGACGTAAATATGTAATCTTTTTACCTGGTGTAAATACCTCTGTTCTCCTGAATCCGGCATTGTTTTTATTTTTTTTCTGCGCCTCTCCGTTCCTGAGATATGGCCCCCTCTTTCCTGTATATAAATCTTTTAAGGCAAATGGGTGTGGTCATCAAGAAGACGCCCACAGAGTGGAGTCAAGGGCCACGCCCATTTAGTAAGGAGACTAGCTTTATATACAGAAAAGAGAAGCCCGTATCTCATGAACAGAGAGGGGTAGAAAGAAAAGAAAAACAGCGCCGGATTCAGGAGAACAGCAGCATTTACACTAAGTAAAAAATTACATATTTATGGCAAATGGTGTAGAAAGAAGGATATTACGAATGAGAACGCTGCTCTGCTGCGTGTAAATGTGAATCCAGATGTGATGTTCCACAATTTCCTTGGTCACAAACGTTTTCACTTTTTTCGCATTTTTTTCTGCATTAAATATCGTTTTTACTTTCCTAAATACCATGCAGTGTTTGTGACAAAAGGCACACCCAGGAGGCGTTTGCACCCTTTAGAGCCTTTTTTAAAAAATATTTCTAAACCCCTTCTTGTTCTTTCCGTTCCACTGTGGTTTTGTTTCGAAAAAGAAACCAATTTGGTTTTGAAAAGCATAAAAGCATTGACAAACTACAGTATTCTTGTTCACCAACATCATGTCTGGAGTCACATCTACACTCAGCAGGGCAGCATTCTCATTCATGATAGCCTACCTTTTACACCAATTTTTTTTAAATTTGAATTAATTCCCAGCACACGATGCAACACTAGCTCGACGAACATTCAGGAGATGTGAGAGAAATGTGGAGGTATGGTTTTAAAAGGGGGAATGGTTAGAAAATTTTGGGTGACATCCTCCAAGCCACCCGGAAAGTGGCCATGTATAGAACAACCGAGCAAAAACCATAAAACCTGAAAGGATAGCAGTTTGATATGCTCCTATACCCCTTCGTCTCAGTGATTGGTGTGGGGTTCAGGACATTATTCAAATATTATTTACCTTCAATGATTTGTCATAGTTCTGACAGGTCACATAGGACTTGTTGGTATATTTATGGTGGATATGTACATTTCTGAAACTCTTCTAATGTATTTAATTGGGGTTTGCAAACATTTTTGCACCTGCTGCAGAGACAACCCCATTCACAGGGGTTACCCAAATACAAGCAGGCCATTAAATGAAGGTCACCAGTATTTTAACCATGAAGAAAATTATAGAGCGGTACTGAGCAGACTAGATGTGAATCCAGCTCTAGGGGGAGGTATAATACCTGTTAGGCCAAATTCACATTTGCACTCATTGGATGAACATGTTAAAAATATATGCTAAAGTATGCTATGGGTCGACCTATATTTAGACGTATACATTTAGCAGGATGTGATAATTTCATCTACATCTATGTACAGTTTTTAATTAAAAAAAAACATCTATTATTTCTAAACACTGTTCTTCAGTGATTACTTTGTATCTCTGTTCACACTGCACCCACACACACAAATGATACACCATTTGAAAGGTAAACTAGCCCCCTTCAGCAAGAAAATAGCCAAACAAACCACACATCCACGATTTGATCACAAAATACAGTTTAAACATTAATTTTCATAAACCTGCAATAAGGAAAAATGACCTGCAGGTGGCACCACACTACCCCAAAGCACACTACCACAAAGCTGCTTAAAGACATCACAAACAAATCCAAACATTTGCCTTGGGGGCTTTCCAGCTTGCCAAACTCCTTGCCCAGCCTATTTTAGCCAAATTGGAGGATTGCACACTTCACTGCAGGTGAGGCACATATACAAACACATTTGTAAACATGCACTGCCTATTGAATTGCACACTTGCTCCTTTTATACTCCACCCACACAAACAAATGATACACCTTTTGAAAGGTCAAATGACCTGCAGGTGGCAGCACACTACCCCAAAGCTGCTTACAGACATCACAAACAAATCCAAACATTTGCCTTGGGGTCTTTCCAGCTTGCCCAAGTGCTTGCCCAGCCTATTTCAGGCACATTGGAGGATTGCACACTTCACTGCAGGTGAGTCACATATGCAAACACATTTGTAAACATGCACTGCTTTTTCAGTGATTACTTTGCCCCACACACACAAATGGTGAGTCACATATGCAAACACATTTGTAAACATGCACTGCTTTTTCGCTGATTATTTCACCCCACACACACACACAAATGATACACCATTTGAAAGGTAAACTTGATCCCTTCAGCAAGAAAAGAGCCAAACAAACCACACAGTCACGATTTTATCACTAAATACAGTTTAAACATTCATTTTCATAAAACTGCAGAAGGAAACAATGACCTGCAGGTGGCACCTCAACCAGAAGACATTTTTTGGCCTCTACTTATCAAACCAATTTATTGTATTACCAATCTACATATATAAATACCTGTCCGTGTTCATCATCTCATCAAACACATTTACATTTGACCAGCTTGCTTTTTCTGAAATTGCCTGCGCCCTCGACGACAAATGTGTGAAAATTTGGCACGGGCCAAGCTAGTTTTCCAAATAGTCTTTACTGGTATAGATAGGCCCACCCTTGTTTATTTCTGTGTCATCACTGTGGGGTGGTCCAGAGTGGATGTCTAGTGGGGTACACCTTTTTTTCCTCACTAAGCCAATTAAAAACGTAAGCGGTATCAACGTATTGAAATGTATTTCTATATGTTTCGTTACATCTTCCATTGATAATAATGGAGAAAACAAATGGATCTGTTATACGTTGTTTTGGAACAAAAAAGTCATTACTTACAGTTTTCTTTATGTCAAAAAGGAATATGATATAAACCTGGCAAAATGTAGTCAAAATAACATTTTTTTTTTTAAAACTTTGTCTTGCCCCTTTTAATCTGTATATACAACAAGAGGGAAGGGGACCAATATTGGTGCTCTATTATATTGTATATAAACTGATATAAGGAGTAAAAATATAGAGTGTAGTGCTCACCGAAATAGTAAGACAGATGTAAACAATTGGACAATCGGAAACCAATATACTAAAGAAACCAAGAAAAAAAACGATATATAGTCCATACAATGAATATAAATATTAATTTTTATTAGTATCACAGGTTAAAAACAATATAAGATCAATGTTAGATATATTCTCTATAATGTCAGTATACTTATATAAGAGAGCAAATGTCCAATTATATATAGAAAGTTGATGTGGATAAATACAAAAAATAATAAAATAGTGTGAAAAAATGTAAAAATGTGTAAAACTTGGATGAAAACAATAATTATAAAGTGCATATATAGGTGTACTATACAAAGTGTACAAGGTATGTGAACAACAAGAGTTGTAAAATATGCTGAAAAAATATATAATATATAAACACTAAGTGATGTAAAGTGCAATGTGCAAAAGACACCACGGGGTGTCAGTATATCCACAAAAATATCATATGACCAAGAAGTAAATACAGGTAAGTTATATGAATATATATTGATGTAAATCATTAAAAAGTAACTTACAAGATAATGTCTCCTGGACAAGCGCTCTCCTTTACTTACTCCTTGGTCATATGATATTGTGGATATACTGACACCCCGTGGTGTCTTTTGCACATTGCACTTTACATCACAGTGTTTGTTTATATATTATATATTTGTTCAGCATATTTTACAACTCTTCTTGTTCACATACCTTGTACACTTTGTATGGTACACCTATATATGCACTTTATAATTTTTGTTTTCATCCAAGTTTTTGTCACGCTGTCTAATGATATGTGTACGATGTCAGTAAACTATTCTTACAGAAACAACACTCTATACAACATATAGTTTAGCAACATCAGCATGTAAATATAGAATAGATTTACCTGACACGATATCCGTTGAACTCAGGGTTAATCTTGAGGACTTGATACGCTGTCACAGGAAAGAGGAGGACCGGGGTCTAACCTGACCCTAAAACTGGGGTCCTAACTAATCCCTCACCTTGGAGGTACTGATAATGGTTCAGAGGTCCAAGTCTCCAGCCTAACCTAGTCTCCTATCAGTCCCTGAACCCTGTAATCAGTCCTAAGAATGACCCTGATTACCACCAAAGGGATATGGGCTGATCTCTGCTAAATACACAGATTAGACATATAGAACAGACTGGAGAAAACACAGACTCGCATACACACTCAAACACAGAAGGAACATAAATGGTCTGGGATATAAAATTCTAAGCAAGTTGAGCTTAAAACAACTAAGGAGCTCTTTAACTTAAGTCTATACAGATTCAATCCTATCTGTGGTCTGCATGAAGAATTTCACTGGCAACTCCCAAAACAGACAACCAGGGATTTAAAGGAAACCAATCAACAAATAATCAATTGCAGCCGGGAGAAACTGAACCCAGTCCCAGAACCGAGCACAGACAGAATTAACTCCCTCACTGCCAAACACAAAGAAACAGCAACTCAGCTGTGAGAAGTCAGAATGTGCAACCGCGACGATCTTCGTGGCGATGCACACATGACAGTACCCCCCCTTCTACGAGGGGCCTCCGGACCCTCAGGGCCAGGTCTGCCCGGGTGAGTTCTGTGGAAGGTCCGAACCAACCGATCTGCGTTAATGTCAGACGCAGGAACCCACGTCCTCTCCTCTGGACCATACCCCTTCCAATGCACCAAGTACTGAAGGGACCGGCGATTCAGACGTGAGTCAATGATCTTTGACACTTGAAACTCCAAGTTACCATTGACCACCACTGGAGGAGGAGGTAGAGGTGACGGTATGACTGGTGCCACGTACCTCTTAAGTAATGACTTGTGGAACACATTGTGGATTTTAAACGTAGGAGGGAGGTCCAGACGAAATGCCACAGGATTAATTATGGAACTGATCCTGTACGGCCCGATGAATCTGGGACCCAGTTTCCAGGAGGGAACTTTAAGTTTTATATTCCTGGTAGACAACCATACCAGATCGTTCACATTCAGATCTGGACCAGAAACTCTCCTCCTATCAGCCATACGTTTATAACGGTTCCCCATAGCACTCAGATTATTCAATACACCTCTCCACACTGAAGCAAGTGACGACGAGAAACGCTCCTCCTCAGGAACCCCAGAAGGGCCCCCCCCATTGAAAGTACAAAACTGGGGATGAAAACCATATGCCCCAAAAAACGGGGATTTACCAGTGGACTCGCTCCGCCTGTTGTTAAGAGCGAACTCTGCCAGAGGCAAGAAAGAAGACCAGTCCTCCTGGTTCTCTGAGACAAAACACCGAAGATAAGTCTCAAGGCTTTGATTCAGACGCTCTGTCTGACCATTGGTCTGCGGATGAAAAGCCGAGGAAAATGACAATTGCATCCCCCGACGTAAACAAAATGCCCTCCAAAATTTAGACACAAACTGAGACCCCCTATCTGACACCACATCAGAAGGCAACCCATGAAGTCTCACAATCTCCCAATGAACACCTGTGCCAGAGTTTTAGCATTAGGGAGGGCAGGAAGAGCAATGAAATGTGCCATCTTACTGAACCTGTCAACAACCACCAGTATGACAGTTTTCCCTGACGACGGAGGAAGATCCGTAATGAAGTCCATAGACAAATGAGTCCATGGACGCTCCGGAAGTTTCAAGGGTAAGAGGGTCCCAGACGGACGGGTATGCGGGGTCTTAGAGCGAGCACAAACCCCACAGGACGCGACAAAAGTTATAACATCTTTATTAACGTTAGGCCACCAAAACCGGCGAGAAAGGAGATCTAAAGTAGCCTTACTCCCTGGATGTCCTGCTAAAGCAGAATTATGATGTGCCTCAATAACCTTTTGTCTCAACTGATTTGGGACAAACAGTCTCCTGAAGGTCCTGCAGGGGCGTCCCCCTGAGCCTCTAATACCTCCTCCTCAAGCTCAGAACATACAGCCGACACTACCACCCCCTCCTGAAGGATAGGAATCGGGTCATCCGTTTTCCCGGCCCCTGGGAAACTGCGAGACAAGGCATCAGCCTTAACATTCTTAGACCCAGGGCGATATGTGACGACAAAATTAAACCTGGTAAAAAACAACGACCATCGAGCTTGTCTGGAATTCAGACGCTTAGCAGATTCCAAATACAGCAGGTTTTTGTGATCAGTAATGACGGTAACCGGGTGGACTGCCCCCTCCAAAAAGTGACGCCATTCTTCAAAAGCCAACTTAATGGCCAAAAGTTCCCTATTGCCGATATCATAATTCCTTTCGGCGGACGACAACTTCTTAGAAAAGAAAGCGCACGGATGCCATTTACCAGGGGACGGACCCTGGGACAATATTGCACCCACCCCTACGTCAGACGCGTCCACCTCCACAATGAACGGCTGTGATGCATCTGGTTGGATGAGAACGGGTGCCGAAGCAAAACATTTTTTCAAAGAGGAAAAAGCTTGGCAAGCTTTGTCCGACCATTTAGAAAAATCCGTCCCTTTTCTTGTCATGTCAGTGAGAGGTTTGACAACAGATGAGAAATTACAAATAAATTTCCGGTAGTAGTTAGCAAACCCCAGAAAACGCTGCAGAGCCTTAAGATCCTCTGGCTGATCCCATTCAAGCACTGCTCTCACTTTTTCAGGGTCCATACGGAAACCGGAGGCTGACACCAAGAAACCCAAAAACTGAAGTTCCTGTACAGCAAATACACACTTTTCCAGTTTGGTGTATAGTTTATTGTCTCGCAAGATCTGCAACACCTGTCTCACATGCTCCTGGTGAGACACAAGATCTGGCGAGTAAATTAAAAGGTCATCCAAATATACGACCACAAACAGCCCCACAAGGTGACGAAAAATGTCATTAACAAAATGTTGGAATACTGCTGGTGCAGTAGTCAGACCAAAAGGCATGACAAGGTTCTCATAATGTCCCTCCGGCGTGTTAAACGCCGTTTTCCACTCATCCCCCTCTTTTATCCTAATCAAATTATACGCCCCCCTGAGATCCAATTTAGAGAACCATTTGGCGCCCACAATTTGATTGAAGAGATCAGGAATAAGAGGGAGAGGATACGGATCTCGAACAGTAATCCGATTAAGTTCCGGAAATCCAAGCAAGGGCGTAGGCCTCCATCTTTTTTCTTCACAAAGAAGAACCCCGCGGCTACTGGGGAAGATGAAGGTCTAATATGCCCTTTGGCCAGACTTTCCGAAATATAGTCTTTCATAGCCTGCCTCTCAGGACCAGAAAGGTATATACAACCTAGCTTTAGGCAACTTAGCATCAGGAAGGAGATTAATAGAGCAGTCATACACGCGATGGGGAGGCAACTCCTGACACCCCTCCTCAGAGAACACATCCCCAAAGTCCTCCAAAAAAGGAGGCAATGTACTAGGCACGACCGCACTGATGACTGTGTTCATGCAGTTACTTTTGCAAAACTCACCCCATTGGCTTATCTCTCTGGACTGCCAATTAATCACAGGGTTATGTTTAACCAACCAAGGAAGTCCCAACACAATGGGAGTAGGTAGACCCTCCAACACATAACAAGATAATTGTTCCCTATGTATCGCCCCTACCCGAATATCAATGTTATGGACCTCATGAACAAAGCTACCTTGGCCGAGAGGCCTGGCGTCAATGGAGAATATAGGGATCGGTTTGGCCAATACACTCAGATGCATACCTTGAGCCTGAGCAAACTGAGCGTCAACCAGATTAGCCCCGGACCCACTATCAAGAAGAACAGAAAATCTCTCCACTCTCGTACCAACCACCATCTCCACTGGTACAAGGAACTGAGAAGAACTAGCGGACGAAATACATACTCCCAGGTTGTCGTCCACCACACAACCTGGGATTAACAGTTTTCCGGCAACTTTTTGCTCAACAAGGCACGGGATGGACATCCCCCAACAAAATGTCCCTCTTTCCCGCAGAAGAAACACCTTCTAGTCCTGCTGCGTACCACCAATCCCCTCCTACGAAATGATGTCCCTCCCAACTGCATAGGCTCATCCGAACAGACAAGGGGAACCTCAACATAAGGGACTTTTGTAGTAGGTGGAGCAACTACTGGGGGCGGAGTTACCTCACCCCTCTCCCGAAGCCGTCTATCAGTACGGATAGCTAGGGCCATAGCAGCCTCCAGTGATGGAGGAGAATCATACTGAGCCAAAACGTCCTTTAATTTGTCAGAAAGCCATGACAAAACTGACTCCTAAGAGCTGGGTCATTCCACTGAGTATCTGTGGCCCATCTACGGAACTCAGAAGCAAATTCCTCAGCCGGACGATCTCCCTGCTGTATCTTACGTAATTTTGTCTCAGCAAGAGAGACCCGATCTGGGTCATCATATACCAAACCCAGGGCAGTAAAAAATCGATCTACAGACTGTAGAGCCGGGGATCCCGGAGGAAGGGAGAATGCCCAGGATTGAGGGTCCCCTTGTAGGAGCGAGATAACAATTCCCACTCTCTGCTCTTCACTCCCTGATGATCGAGGCCGAAGCCGAAAATACAATTTACATGCTTCCCGGAAGGTGAAAAATTTGTCTCGCCCACCAGTGAACCTGTCCGGGAGAGCTACTTTAGGTTCAAATCTGGTTTGCTCCAGGGGAGACAAAACTTTGGACTTAATGTCCGTCAGCTCCATGGATAATCCCTGCAACTGCAGAGCCAGCTGGGCTACTGGATCCATGGCAACTGGGGATAATTTTATAGGCCAGTGAAAATGTCACGCTGTCTAATGATATGTGTACGATGTCAGTAAACTATTCTTACAGAAACAACACTCTATACAACATATAGTTTAGCAACATCAGCATGTAAATATAGAATAGATTTACCTGACACGATATCCGTTGAACTCAGGGTTAATCTTGAGGACTTGATACGCTGTCACAGGAAAGAGGAGGACCGGGGTCTAACCTGACCCTAAAACTGGGGTCCTAACTAATCCCTCACCTTGGAGGTACTGATAATGGTTCAGAGGTCCAAGTCTCCAGCCTAACCTAGTCTCCTATCAGTCCCTGAACCCTGTAATCAGTCCTAAGAATGACCCTGATTACCACCAAAGGGATATGGGCTGATCTCTGCTAAATACACAGATTAGACATATAGGACAGACTGGAGAAAACACAGACTCGCATACACACTCAAACACAGAAGGAACATAAATGGTCTGGGATATAAAATTCTAAGCAAGTTGAGCTTAAAACAACTAAGGAGCTCTTTAACTTAAGTCTATACAGATTCAATCCTATCTGTGGTCTGCATGAAGAATTTCACTGGCAACTCCCAAAACAGACAACCAGGGATTTAAAGGAAACCAATCAACAAATAATCAATTGCAGCCGGGAGAAACTGAACCCAGTCCCAGAACCGAGCACAGACAGAATTAACTCCCTCACTGCCAAACACAAAGAAACAGCAACTCAGCTGTGAGAAGTCAGAATGTGCAACCGCGACGATCTTCGTGGCGATGCACACATGACAGTTTTACACATTTTTTCCACACTATTTAATTATTTTTTGTATTTATCCACATCAACTTTCTATATATAATTGGACATTTGCGCTCTTATATAAGTATACTGACATTATTTAGAATATATCTGACATTGATCTTATATTGTTTTTAACCTGTGATACTAATAATAATGAATATAAATATTAATTTTATGGACTATAAATCGTTTTTTTTCTTGGTTTCCCTTTTAATCTGTGTGTATACGACTCTATGCAGTTTTTTTTTTGCACGTGTGTCTGTCACAGATTGCATCAGTGCCATTCATGTGACGGATAGGGAACTGCAAAACCTAAGGCCCTATTCACATTGCATTCATATCTCACTGGGATGTCTCCAATGTATGCTATTCAGTTATTTACATCAATTACAGCAGGGTTCCCCAACTCCAGTCATCAAGGCCCACCAACAGGTCATGTTTTCAGGATTTCCTTTGTATGGCTCATGTGGTGCAATTATCACCTGTGCAATACTAAGGAAGTCATGAAACATAACCGGTTGGTGGGCCTTGAGGACTGGAGTTGGGGAACCCTGACTTACAGGACACGTGATTTTGCTTTGTGGGGAAAATACAGGGAACTGAAGCATACTAACCTGACCATCACTAAAGGGCACACTGTAAGCAACCATCAGGGCCGTATGGGTTCATGTAAATACACTGTATATGTAGTGTGATCTAATCACTCTTTACCTGCCTTCCATAATAGCGAGGAGTATGCCACTTGCCAAATATTTCTGGACTTAGCTAAGCTGTAATTGTAATCGTGCTAGTTTCTCGCATGTGTGATCCCGGCCTAACAGCTCAAACGGTGAGAACCTTAGAGGCCTGTGGCACTTCTCTAATAGAGAACAGCAGGTATGGTAATAGGCAATACCAGTCCCGGCCATCCTTCTCCACAACTTTCTTCAGCATAGACTTCAAGGTCTTGTTGAACGTTCCAACGAGGCCGTCCGTCTGTGGATGGTACATAGATGTTCGAGTTGGGTAATCTGGAGGGCTTTGCATAACTCTCATTACCCTGGACATGAACGGTGTTCCTTGGTCCGTCAGAATCTCCCTAGGCAGGCCGGTCTGGGAGAAAATATGGACTAGCTCTCGGACTATATTTCTAGCTGAGGAGTTAGTCAGTGGTACCACCTCCGGGTACTTTGTAGCATAGTCCATGATCACCAAGATTTATTGGTGGCCTCTGGCGGACTTAAGTAGGGGTCCTACCAGGATCATGGCAATTTGGTCAAAGGGGACCTCTATAATGGGTAAAGGAACTAGAGGACTGCGGAAGTGAGATACAAGAGCAGTTAGCTGACAGGTAGGGCAGGATCGGTAGAAATTAACAATGTCCCTGTGACACTTATGTCAGTAGAACCTCTGAAGATGCCCCCCAAGACATGAGAATGGGCCAAATCTAGTTCCTTACATCTATAGGGTCCCAGGACTAACAGCTGCTCTAATACTGTCTCTCGCTGTTTAGTGAGAGCAACTCCTCATTAACTGCAAAGTATGTGAACCTGGTGTTGGCCCCCGGCTTTTGGGCAACCCCATTTATCACAGACACATTTTAGGGTAAGATCCAGCATTTGCGCAGTCCCAAAATTTCCCCTAGAAACTCCCAGTTCAGGAATCTCGGCCTCACTTGGTCACCGTCTCTTTTGTCACCAGCCAGGGGACGCAAGGGAAATTCATCCACTTCCAACTGTGATGGAGTTCCCTCAGATTTGGACTGGCTTCTGTCTGGACACTTGGTTTCCCTGACTTCCCCCCACAAGTTCCAGACCAGGCTGAAGTCCCACCCGATTATCACGGGGTGTAACAAGTCTTTGACTACCCCGATCTTATGAGACTCCGTACCCCGGCTCGTTTTTATTGAGACTGGCGATGGAAGTCCCTGGTGTCCCCGTGGATACAGCGAGCGCCCATGCGTTTCCCTGGTATCAACTGCTGGGGAAGTGTGGCTTCAGGGTCACCAAGCTCCCGAGTCCAAGAGCCCTGACACCAGCACCCTAGTTATTGTCACGGAACATGCCTGGGGCCCCTCACCGGGCTGATAGGGAGGCACTGCTCGCACTAAGCTGCAGTCCATCTCTTCGGAGGACGAAGGACAACAGGTGGCTATATGTTTCAGACCCTGAAATCTCCAGCAGAGCAAGTCTTTACCAGCGGCCCTCAGCAAACCCTTGGGATCTAGGACTCCCCCAATAGTAACTCTACAACCCCTCTTTTGAGGCTCGGGCTCCTGCTGGGTACTCCAGTATGGGGAGCACCACACCCCCTGGCTTTCTTAGGGACCTCTCAACCCCTTAGCACCATTCCACTAGGCCCAGCAGTTCGTCAGCATTACAGGGATCTCCCTGGTCAACCTAGGTCTGCACCGGCCTAGTAAGGGAGTGAACAAATCTGTCCATGACCACCCGTTCAACCATCTGGGCTGGAGTGGGAGACTGGCTGCAGCCCTTTCTGTACAAGATGCAGTAAATCAAACATTTGGGATTGAGGTGGTTTGTCCCCATAGTATGCTTAATGGTGAACCCTTTCAGTTTTTAATTTGGCATACTCTTGCACATCCTGTAACGCCAAATAAACCTTTTGGGGCTCGCCAGTTAGCTAGGGGGCCAGCACCTCCGCCCACTTCTCTGGCAGTAGCTTCTCACGTTCTGCTGCCCGCTCACAGTCAAAAAATGCTTCCACTATTTAAATCGTTCCAACAGCTGAAAGAATACTCTATTCCACAAACTAGTTTCTACTTTTATCTCCAAATGAGACATGCATGGTCTGTACAGCCGCAACATATGCAGAGTAAAATTCAACATCATCTACTGTTCAACACATTACTATGCCATAGAGGTGGGAATTGGTTGATTTCTAGACTTTACGGGATACTTATGCAGCAATTTCAGTGTGATAGACCCCTAAATGTTAAGGAGAGGTGGGAACGCGACATTGGTATTATAAGCTCGGAGGAATGGGAAGATGTGGTGGGGAGTGTCCCGGTACTGTCTACATGTGAGGCACATAGACTCTCGCTGTTGTATTTATTGCATAGGGTATATAGGACTCCCAAATTTCTGCAGCACATTGGGGCGAGGAATGACAGTGTGTGTCCAAAATGTGGAGAGGATGGAGCAGATCTTATGCATATGATGTAGATGTGTAGGAGGGTCGCGGTATTCTGGAATGAGTGTACGCAGTATATTAATGTGTTTGAGTGTAATATACCATTATATCCTAAAGTGTGTGTGCTGGGCCTTGTAGAAATAATAGGTGATGAGGATGAAATAATAGCCGTTAAGAGGACTTTATTCCAGATCAGAAAGCTTATAGCTGCGCATTGGCTGGATCCCTCTCCTCTCAGGTTTCAGGAATTCTTGGATAGAATGCGTCTTTTGAGATTAGAAGAGGGAGTGTACAAAAAGCAGAAGGCTGTACATAAATTCGAAAAAATTTGGGGTAAATGGAGCACGTTTCATGGTTCTCATATTATGTCCATTTTAAATATCAATTAAGATCGAAATGTTGTGGTTTCTCAGGTTCTATTTAACTAATCACTGATTATTAGATATGCTCTGTTTCTATAGATCAAACTATTAACGCTCTGGCAGATAGATAAGCTATGTTAATGCGCGGTCTGTACTTAAATTTGTCTTTGCTATATGGTTGTTAGGGGTGAAATGGGTGGAGGGAGGGGGAGTGGGTGGGTTTTGTAGAGTATTGTCAGTTTGGCGATGCCTCAAAGTTGTGTATGTGTAATCTTAAAAAGTCTTTTAATAAAAAATCTGATTAAAAAAAATGCTTCCACATCATCACCTGGGATCATTTTTTGCATCGCTCGTCTTACCGCCTTCTGGACGTATGTATTGTTACCTGGACTTGGGGAGGGGCTGTCAGCCTTCCACAAACTGTCTCTGCGAGCATGCCAGTCTGTTGAGTTAAATCCGATATTATACTCCAGAGCCGAATTCATTATTTTACTTAGGTCGGGGTCACAATTGCGAGAAACTCGCACCTCAATACCCGGCACTGCCGCCGGCACTTGGACCGGAGCGTTCAGCTGCATAGAAATACATGCAGCCACACACTCCAGTCCCGAGTGCCGGTGGCAGTGCCAGGTATTGAGGTGCGAGACTCGTGCGAGTTTCTCGCAAGTGTGACCCGGCCTTAGTCATCAGCTCCAATCTCTGTCATTCCCTTTTGCTTCAATGTCTGCAGAGAATACAAGGAAAGCTTTCTACAGTCCAAGCCTCAGCCTTTAGCAAAAAGTAAGAGTCGGAAAGATTTCCTGACCATTTACATTTTTTGAGTATAAAATATAATGTAACCAGAAATCAGCAACATAAACCTAATACAGCAGAACCAGCAAGTTTTTCTGAACACTACAGTCATGGCCAAAAGTTTTGAGAATGACACAAATATTAATTTTTACAAAGTCTACTGCTTCACTTTTTCTAATGGCAATTTGCATATACTCCAGAATGTTATAAAGAGTGATCAGCTTAACAGCAATTACTTGCAAAGTCAATATTTGGCTAGAAAATGAACTTTATCCCCAAAACACATTTCAACATCATTGCAGCCCTGCCTTAAAACGACCAGCTAACCTCTTTTCAGTGA
The DNA here is from genome assembly GCA_033576555.1 of Oophaga sylvatica. Lineage (NCBI taxonomy): Eukaryota > Metazoa > Chordata > Amphibia > Anura > Dendrobatidae > Oophaga > Oophaga sylvatica. Next base: position 439,538,560 of record JARQOD010000001.1, on the reverse strand, counting down.
TTGCTCCATTAACACAGGTGTGGGTGTTGATGAGGACATGGCTGGAGATCAATCTGTCATGATTAAGTAAGAATGAGACCACTGGACACTTTAAAAGGAGGCTGGTGCTTGGCATCATTGTTTCTCTTCTGTTAACCATGGTTATCTCTAAAGAAACACGTGCAGTCATCATTGCAATGCACAAAAATGGCCTAACAGGGAAGAGTATCGCAGCTAGAAAGATTGCACCTCAGTCAACAATCTATCGCATCATCAAGAACTTCAAGGAGAGAGGTTCCAAGAGCAGTTTGGCGATCAACAATGCCTTTTCCAGCATGATGGAGCACCTTGCCATAAAGCAAAGGTGATAACTAAATGGCTCAGGGAACAAAACAGAGATTTTGGGTCCATGGCCTGGAAACTCCCCAGATCTTAATCCCATTGAGAACTTGTGGTCAATCATCAAGAGACGGGTGAACAAACAAAAACCTAAAAATTCTGACAAAATGAAAGCATTGATTGTGCAAGAATGGACTGCTATCAGTCAGGATTTGGTCCAGAAGTTGATTGAGAGCATGCCAGGGAGAATTGCAGAGGTCCTGAAGAAGAAGGGTCAACACTGCAAATATTGACTTGCTGCATTAACTCATTCTAACTGTCAATATAAGCTTTTGTTACTCATATGTTTGCAATTATTATATTTCTGTCTGTGATAAAAACATCTGTCAAACACACATAAAAACCAGAGGGCAGCAGATCATGTGAAAATATAATATTTGTGTCATTCTCAAAACTTTTGGCCATGACTGTATATAAAAACTGTAAAATAAGTATCAAAGTTTTTTTTTCTGATCAATTTTTGAAAAGAAAACGCTTTATTTAGATAAAGTCCAACGTTCATCCCCATTGTTCAATCATGAGTGATACAGGTAGAAATGGCTACTGCTGTGATACAGAGAAACAAATTATATTATATTATATATCTATGTATAGATAATATCATCAGGCACTTCAAAAGTCAGAACCAACCATTCAAAGGCTTTAAAAAAAAATTGATTAAAATAAAAACCAGTATCAAAAGCAAATAAAAAAATACTGAGCCAACTAAAATGATTAGTTACAGGATAATCAAATAACTTTAATTTCATTTGAGGATTTAGTGAACGGTTCCGTATTCCTAGCCCTCCTCCTACAAATATTCAACTGCGTAGAAAATAAATTAAGAAAAAAAAACCTATATCAGCAACTTTATAAATAAAACTGTTCCCAGATGTCTTGTGTTTCTGGCAGCAGTTGTGAAGTGGTTTGGGACATTATAGGAAGCCGTGGGGGTCTCTCGATTAACCTTCAGGGTTCATTTCACCAGCAGCAGTACTTTACACTTTCAATGGGTCTCTCAAGGATTAGGCCGATTTGGTTGGAGGTCATTTTTCTGAAGGAGAGGATGACTTCGGGGGTCAGATGAAGATTGTTGGAAATATCCAGGACGCGTAGAGAGTACAAGTTGGTCAAAACTACAAGTGCTTCTTCGGTCAACCTGGTATTACTAGAAAATGGAAAAAAAATATAATATATATTTCTATTTATTTTATTTTTAGAGGGGCTGCCCACACCTGATACCTTGTTTGCTATTAATTTTTATCCCCCATAACTGACCCAGAATAGAAAACAATAAAGTAAAAAAAATAAAAATAAAACATACATTTCTTACCAAATTCTTCTAATGGTGCACAGGTTCCCTGCCAGACTCTGTGCTTCCTCTGTGACCAGGACAGACATGTGACCTCTGCATCCAATGATCAGTGCTGCAGTAGTCATATGTCAGTGTAGCCAGAACAGGACACACCCAACGTGGTGGTAGAGGAAAAATGGAGAATGGTAGGTACCCTCAGCAGCAAAAAATAAAGGGTATTTTTTTTTTACTCAAAGCTGTGGTGGACAACCCATTTAAGAAAACAAGACAAAAAATAATCATCCACATCATGTATTCTTAGAATATCATCTCCTCTCATAACCTGAGATATACGTCTAGGACAGCTGGATGCGTGCTGGGACCGGGCCGCAGAGCGCTTCCTTTGTGACATTCAGATTACCTGAGGTAGAGGTTCTGCAGATGCGGAAATAGTCGCGGAAAGCTCTTCACCATCTCATCATCGTATCCATGAGAAAAGCTCAAGTTCAGGCACTTTAGCTGGGCAGCGCTCCGGGAGATCCAGCTGAGCGTGGCATTGGAGATTTTAGTCCCTACCACGCTCAACTTTTCTAATTTAGAACATATTGGACTCATAATTGGCACAAATGGCGCAGCCCCTGGTAAATGAGAGAAGACCACTTAAGTTTGGAAATAGAAAAGGAAAAAAAAGAAGTCACAGTATAAAAAAATAAATAAAATATTTATGTCTACATGTACATTGTAGAACTACAATATGTGGATGAGCCAACATGAGGGACTTAAAAAATAAAAATAAATGAATAAAAAATTCCATCATTCACCCCCAATGTTATCTGTGGTATGCGGACATGCACCTAAATTAAAAAGGAGAAAAAAAAAATGTCCCGCACCTGATAGTAAAAGAGGGAGAGCTCTGCCACTGGGACTACTTCCCCCTTGTCAAGGCTTAACAGTCATTGTGGTTCCAGGTAAAATCTAGTTCTCACCCCATGGAGGAGGTAACAGAAGGATCCAACCCTGGAGGCACAGGGAGGACATGAGAAGACAAAGTGTGGGTGAAAGGTAGAGAAGTGACAGGGAAACGAGGAGTTAACGCTTACAGGGTTTTGTTTTTTGTTTTTTTTAAACGAAAGTCGAGACTTTTACTAAACTTCTAAAAAGTTATAACAAAAGGACTTACATTCGATCCGGAGCTCCACGAGTTGAGGCAGTTTCAGCAAAAGGGTCTCGATGAATTCTTCGTGCTGGAGGTACTTATAGTGCCGCAGACACACGCTCCGCAGAGTAGACAACTGATCCAGGGCGTTGTTGGACAGACTGGCGCAGCTCGAATTCATCAGTTCCAGTTTGTGGAGCTGCAGCCGAGAGATACATGGTTGTTCTGGGTTGGACAAAATAAAATTACAAATAAAAAAGAAATGTAAGACTATTGTATGTGTATAATGTAATATTTATTTTATATGGGAAAACAGATGGGAATGCCAACGTCTGGTGAAGGGAAAACATCAAATTTTTATTCAAACATTATAATTCCAGGAGGATAAGCAGAGAACAGAAAAACGCATGGCGATGCGTTTCAAACTCAATCCAACATTCTTCCTCGAGGCTTGATGGGAATCTTTTCCCATCTATCCTATAAAACAAGTGTGGGCAAAACCTAAAGGATAAAAACTATGTGATAATTAAAAATGCAGAAAACGTGAAATATACATGAAAAAATTACAATTTACAATGAAATGAAAAATATACATCAAAGGAAAATATGATTAAAAAAATGAGAATAGAAGAAAAAACAAAACATCACGGTGCAAATTTAAACTCTAGGGAAATGTAGTCACCAGGTTAAATATCCAAAAGGGTTCTAGAGTCTATAACCAACTCCTAATATCTCCGCTACGCAGCAGTTCCATCAACCTTTCAATGCCAAACCCGGATAGATTAGAATTGTCTTTGATGACAAGTAATAAAATCTTTAGCAGGAAATGGAATGTCTATTGGTAGTTTTGTTTGTACCAATTGGAAAGATCATTTAAGTGTTCATTAATGCATATTTTCATTTGCCCACATTTATCGGATAGGAAATTTTTTCAATCAGGCCTTGAGACAGAAAGTTGGATTGCGTCCAAAACGCGTCGCCATGCATTTTCCTGCTCCCTGCTTATGGTCATGGACTGCTAATGTTTGAATAAAAACCGGATTTTTTTTACTTCACCAGAAGCTGGAATTTTCATGTTTTCCATGATCTCTGTGCTTGTCACAGCATTATTCCTTGCACGCTGGATTTCATGATACGGTGAGCTGGCCATCTTTCCAATTGCTGTGTATATTTTATATACTCGTGTATATTAAAGCGGCGCTGTTAGGTCAAGTAGTTCAGCCTCAATCAACCTAACATAGAGATGATGCAAATATATTTGCAGGACCCATGGGCACCAGCACTCAGTGGCCGCTAGACGGGAGCCCCGAGAACTGCCTCTTAACTGATGTCATATGTGGCTCCTCTTTTGATTATCCGGCCTGGAGCATGTCACGTGTCACACTACAAGGATGCCGTCACACCAGGACGGCTAATCAAAAAAAAACCAGGGATGCCATCAGGTACGAAGCGGTTCTCCGGGCTCCTGTCCAGTGTCTACTGACATTACCCATTCAAAGAGTCCTACAAATTGATTTACAGCAAGGTATGGGCGGCCTCCATGTTCTGAGGCTTAATACATATGGATCCACAATTCAACTCTAATGTTCAGTTCCCAGCCTCGATCAGGGATTTTGTCGTTTATCTCACTTTTACAGGGCAGGCCGCAGCTCTTTTTATGCTGTCAAAAATCCTGGGGCTCAAGTGGACCAGATTAAAGTCAAAGGGGTCCGTGAGTGAGACAGATGCATCACTGTTTTTTTTCCAGAAGCCTAAAATTAATATACGGCTTTACTCCACCAAAGTGCTGGACTATGAGATCATTACCAAGAGAAAATATTGATAATCCAGCATGTACTCAAAAAAAAAAAAAAAATAAATTCTATGTCGGATCATCAGGTCAGTATTCTATCAGCGATCACCTATCAGAGCCTCCATGCTGACCCTTTCCATTGAAAGTTCCCACAGTGGCCACGTGATCATCAGAAATGGACCATAGAGTAATAGAAGGTGGCCTGATCTAATCCATCATGGGGATGGCCGGGTGAATGTGCGTCACTTACTTGGGAAAGAAATGGCTCCACATTGCACAAGTCCGGCAGAGGCAGAGCGATGGGGCAATGTTCTGTTGGAAAACTTGGTTTCTGGCATTATGTATATGTGATACGTGTGACAAAGTGGGACTCACTCACCTTCAGCTGTGGCCACAAAGTTATCAGGGACATTGAAGCACAGGGACAGTTTCCACTTATTCATGTTCCCGATGGCTAGGGAGAGTTCACGTAATTTTGGCAACCTAAATAAAATATACTGGAGCGCACGCTCAGGCACAGTTCCCTCCTTCGAATGCAACGACAGAGAATGCAAGTTCTGCAGCAAGACGATGCTGGTTAAGGGCAGGACCCCTGAGAAGGACACTCTGCACAAAGATAGATGCGTCAGCTGCTGGAAGAGGGCGATCTCGGAGAATACGTCCTGATCCATCACGTTGGAGCAGTCCGTTAAATGCAATTGCTGGAGATTAACGAGCGGCCGCAGTCCTTGGAGGATTTCTCCTTTCAAACAGGAGTCCATGGTGACACTGGTCAGATCTGGCAAGGAGCTGGTCATCTTCTTGAACTGTTTCAGAGTCACCCTGGTCACCTCCACTGATGAGATTTTCCTACATTGAAGAGTGTCCCAAAACCGCGCATTAAAGATCCCTATACTTTTGAAGACGATGGTGCTGCGTTTCCATAAGGAAGGATGGTCCACAAGGTTCCGGAGATAGGAGCACGTGGCCCGTACATTGGCCTTCTCCACTGGAGACAGGTACATGAATATGTGCAGGAGGACTTCCTGCGGCAGCTGCAACCACTGGATTGCTGGCATCTTTGCCACAAAATGTTTAAGAATCAAATCTGCATTTTAGAGAAAAAAAAAAAAAATTACAGATTAGAATTTGGACACCCTACCTGATGAATGCAGGTGACCTTCCGAATTGTGGCTGTGCCTGGTACTGCAGCCCAGTCCGATTTACTTCAATAGTCTGAGCCGCTGTACCACGTACAACCACATCCCCATTCACATCCATCCCCGCTTTTTTAAAAAGTGATCAGCACTTCACTGTAGTAACATACCAATTTACTATGCTTTATGCCAGGAAGCGCAAATCTAAGCTGGTGCTGATCTAAGTAAAAATGCTGATCTAAGTAAAATTCCCCCTAATGCGAGAGCAAAATCATTAGCTGAACTCACTCCATTATTGGCTGGTGCTGGCTGTGTTATACAGCCGCGGCCTGTCTCCAACACCATTTAAAAAATTGCTAAGTAATAACCCTAGTGGGATTGCATTCCCCCACCCCACTTTGAATTTTTTTTCTATTTTTAAGTATATATCAAAATGAATGGCGACATTCAAAACTACAAATCAGAAAGGAGCAATGTTGTTGGAAAATTGAAAAAAAAAAATAAAAATATGGCACTTTGAAGAATAGGAAAAAAACAAACAAAACGGCACAATAATGAAAATTGGTTACACAGTTAAAGCGGTTTTCAGAATAAGAGTGACAGTGCCGATAAGGCATCTCCGGAATTGGCTGCTACGGGCGACTAGCTGACTTCTCTGTCTGTGATAGTGATACATATCGTACCTGAGAACAGCACTGGTTTGTTTGTATCAATGGCGTAAATTACACATGTTGCATTCAGGAGGGATGTAGCCAAAATCATAACAATAAAGTGAGGAACCTGAAGAAGAAACACAGGACATACTGTAACAAGCAATATGTATTATATAACACACACACACACACACACACTATACAGAGGATAGAAAAAATATACACCCAACCCCCGTTTAAATGACAGGTTTTAGTCATCATGAATAATATCAATAAAAAAAAAAAAAAAAAATCATACCAAGGAGAATAAATTTCAAAACTTTTTCCCATAATCTGTACAAATCCATTGCAAAACGGAATGATATCATTCCAGGTGGAAAAATAAAAGCAAATAATATGGTTGCATAAATCTGTACATTAATATTTTGTCGAAGTCCCCTTTGGATTTATGATAGTGTTCAATCTATCTTAAATAGGCGATGTCTCCCCAGTCTAGCTTGCATTAGCGGCACATCTGTCAGACTGTGGGGGTTTCTCCAGCATATAGTGCCCTCTTCGGATCATCCTCAATTTTTCTACTGGACTCACGTCTGGGCCATTGCAAGACTTTGACCTTCTGGTGAAGCCATTCCTCTGCTGATTTGAAGGTCGCTTAGGGTCGTTGATGTGCTGAAATGAAGATTTTGGGTACCTACTGTAAAATCACTTTCTCTGAGCCTTCATTCGGGGACACAGGAATCCATGGATGTATGCTGCTTCCACTAGGAGGTTGACACTATGCAAAAAAAAAAAAAATGTAGCTCCTCCCCAGCAGTACATACCCACCAACTGGCAGGAAGCTCATCAGCAGTAAGCAGTAGGAGAAGCAACAGGTATCATAACATAACCACAACGAACAATAAACAAGGACGGGTGCTGTGTCCCCCAGTGAAGGCTCCGAGAAAGATTTTACGGTACCAAAATCTTCATTTCTCTATCGTTTCATTAGGGGACACAGGAAACCATGGGACGTCCAAAAGCAGTCCCAAGGGTGCGTAAAGGTAGTACCGTCAAAGCAGAGCTCAGGCACTGCTGCTTGAAGGACATTTCTAAAGAGATTCACATATGACTAAGCCTACATGTAAACCTTGTAGAACTTGGCAAAGGTATGACAGGAAGACCATGTAGCAGTCTAACAAATCTGAGACCAAAGCCTAGCGCCTAGATAAGGAGGAACGACAAGAGATCTGCGAGTTTGGAAACTAATCTGATAGAAGAAATGTCGACCGGAAAGGCAACCTTCCAGGAAGGGAGTGAAAGATGTCTTGTAAAGGTTTGAATGCTGATTCTTGAAGAACACTGAGTACTAAATTGAGATCCCAGGGTGTTACAGGAGGCTGGTAGGGGGAAACAGAGTACCCAACTCCATGCAGAAAGATCTTGATAATCTTTCCAAAAGGGATGGAAAAAGCAGACACATGTCTCTTGAGAAAACTGAAGGACAGGCCAGATCTCAGATCCAAATGTAAGGACAAAATGGAAAACAGATGAAAGACCCTTGGGGAGGCCTGTTTTTTTTTTTTATACACACCAGTGAAGAAAGATTTTCTACTAATGATGGGAAATGCGAGAAAAGGAAGGCTTCATAGTTCTGATCATGGTCTGGATAACCTGATTGGAGAAATCGGCTGATTTCAGAACATGGTCTTTAATCATGCTGTTAAATAGTGACGGCGAATTCTGGTGGAATAGAGAACCCTGCGAGAAAAGATCTGGAAGATCCTGGAGTTTCGACGGGGTGCCCGTGAGGAAGTTGATTACTTCTGTGTACCTAAGTCTTCTGAGGCAATGAGAATGATGGGCACTCCCTCAGTCTTGATCCTCTGGACCACCCTAGAGATCAGTGTTAAGGGAGGTAACGGGTACAGGAGGGACAACCGAGACCAAGGTATTACCAAAGTGTCAGTGCCGATTGCTAGCATGACGTGTGATCTAGAGACCAGATGAAGAATCTTGTGACTTAGCCTGGACTCAGGATGATGTCAGGAAACCCTCAAAGGAGCCACGTCATGGGAGACTGAATGGGTCAAAGACCACTTGCCGGCGGCAGGACCCTCTCAGCTGAGAAAATCGGCGGCCCAGATCTCCACTCTTGGAATATGCAGTGCCAAGACCATAACCAAATCCGCGGCACTTCTGACAATATTGCTTGACTTTGGGTTCTTCCTTGAAGGTTCATCTCTGTCACCGATGTGGCATTGTCAGTTTGGACCCGAAACTAATGGTAGGTAATAGGGTCTTGCAAGAAAAGTAGAGCAAGAACGAGGGACCCAAAATCCAGAATGTTGATGGGAAGAGACGATACCTGGGTGGTCCATTGGTCCTGGACTGTTAAGTTCTGAAAATCTGATCCCCATTTGAGAAGATTGACTTCTGCAGTAGCGATCTTCCTACATGGTGTGGGAAAGATCTACCACAATTGACTAGAGATTAAATCCAGCAGTCTAGAGACTTATTTATTAGGAGAGGGGCATGATAAGTCGATACAGTGAGTGAGTCGACCAGTCCCATCTTGATGGCAGAAAAAGAAAATTGAGAAGGATGCGTATGAAAGTAGGCAAATGGAACTTCTTCCATTGACGCAACCATCCTACCCAGAATGCTCACGTAGAAGCGGAGTGAACGTGCAAATGTGCCTCTGAGGGAGAGAGTCCCACGTGATACGTCAAGGGTTTTTCCTGGGTAAAAACCTCTTGATTGTGATGTGTCAAACAGCATTCCCAGAAAAATCAATATGTTGGACAGGGACCAGAGACTATTTTGGGATGTTGATAACCCAGACAAGATGGGAGAGATGACCAGAGTGCAATCATGAGAAAAGAGCTCCAAACTCCTTGGAGACGAGTCCGCGGCAAGGTCTGAACTCAGAATCCAGGTGCCAAAGAACAACAGTGTGTAGCAGAGAGTCGGAAAAAACACGTGAATGGCAAAAAAGGGCGATGTTGATGTGGACTCTAAATCGCTTTGAGGACTGGTCCAGTTTAAAGAAATTAGTATTGATAACTTGAGGTATCTTGGTAGCTTTTGATCGATTCAGACCATCTTACATGTGTAACCGCTTACCTTGATGTAAGAAAATTCCAAAAAAGGCAGTATAATAAGCGAGATCATACCATTTGAAGGAGAAGCTCCAGCGAATGGCTGGCACAGGAAACAGAAAAGGCGGAGACAGAGTCATTGATGCGACCAGTTGGGCACGAGTGCCGACCCTGTGACTCGCAGGGTCAGACATAGCCAGGGATTTCCTAAATTGGAATGGGCTGTCCAGGTGAGACAGCGCTGGCCCCGAGAATTGTAATTTAATCACCGAGAGGAAAAAAAGCACAAGATTACAACTCTAAATTCTGAGAAAGGATACAATCTTTGCTGAGAAGACTCATTTACGTGATGTTCAGACATCGGATCCAAGGCTGAAGAGGCTCTCGTGCTCTTGACTGCGGCTTGATAAGGACAAAGTGCTATCCAATCTCTTTAAGAAAGAAGAAGCAGAAACAGACAAAGACCTGAGATCTCGCTGGAACCTTTGGGCTGCACAATGATCAGCCATAAGGATCATTGTAAAATTAGGACCCGACTCACTGGATAGTGGACAGAGAACTAGAAACGCTGCTATTAGTTATGTTGGGTCTAACTACTGGCTAGTGCAGATGAACTGCATTACGGACAGCGATGTGGTTAACTGTAGATGGAGGTCCTGACCTGTTGGATAATTCTTCGCAAATCGTATTCACAGGATGGAGAAGGCCCCTATAGGTCGTAACCGTAATCAAGGTTGGGTTACGTGGTAGATAGGGAGTCTGACTCGCTGGATAGCGGGCAGAGCATTTGGACCACTGCTGCAAGCGGTCATATGGTACATGATAGGTAGTGTGAGTGACTTAGGCTAAGATCACATTTGCGTATATGTGCGCAGCGTATCATCTACATACGCAAACAAAAATGCATGCAAACGCATGTTTAAGCAGTGTTTTTTATCCACATCATTACACGACGCAAAAAAAAATGCTGTGTGTGTTTTTGCATGCGTTTGCGTTGTTTATGCGCATGTGTTCGATATTTCCAGGTGCTGTATTTAGTTCCTGAACATACGCAGTCTGAAGTCCGCATGCGCATCGAATGCATCCATGCCCATGTCCTTGCGTACCAATGTGTTCCCTCATCCGCATGCTCATGACTGTGCATATTTGACAGATTTTTGAAGCTTCAAAAAAAATGCAACATGTTGCGTTCGCCGGACACCGCCGCACAAACGACGCATGTGTATGCAAACGCATGTCCCTGCGTACACCATGTTAAAGATATGTACGCATGCGGACCAAACGCTGCACACCGATACGCAAATGTGAAACCAGCCTTACCGGATGGAGGAGAGAGCACTTACATTTGCTGATGCGATCGGCCATGTGGTACATGATAGATGTGCATCCGACTCACTGGATAGTGGGCAGGAAACGTGGACCACTGCTCAAATGACCATGAGGAACTTGATAGGTGATGTATCTGAGTCACTGGATGGTGGGCAGGAAACGTGGACCGCTGCTGTCACTGTCCATGAGATACATGGTAAATGGTACATCTGACTCACTGGATAGTGGGCAGGAAACGTGGACCAACGCTGCAAACGACCATAAGGAACATGACAGGCACCTAAAGTCTAATTCCCTATAGATGGAAAAGCTGGTGGACATATGGAAAAAAACACTCCATTGCTGCGGTCGAGGTCTGGATACCTAACACAAATAGAGAATAAAAAGGGGACCACTGAAGGAAGAAATGTACAGACTCTGCAGGAGCTACATTGGGAAGGACTATAAGATATTGTATACAAAGGCAAAGGACAACCATGTCTAAAATAAAAGTGTGTGCTGGAGTCAGGAACTTTTAATTTTAATATACGGTAACATTAGAGACACAGGTGCATTAAGCTGCTGAGTCACAAGCTCTGGATGATTGGGAGGAGGCTACCCTGGAGGGAATGAAATTGAAACATACAGTATATGCAGAGCGACTCTAGACAGAGCGTCTGGCCCAAATACTGCAGTACAGCAGGTGGATGTCTCCTCCTGATACTCAGTGGAAAAAATATGGTGCTGAGCAGTCAACGTTAAGGCTACTTTCACACAAGTTTTTCGCCGTCAGGCAATATCCGGCATTTTTTATTAAAACCGGATCCGGCGAAATCTAATGCCGGATCCGGTTTTTACCCATTGACTAACATTAGAGCCGGATCACGCCGCATGGCCTTGCGGTGCGTCCGGTTTTTGCCGGATCCGACTAATTGTCTCAGTCCGGCGTCTGGAAAAACGGCTACTGTAACGTTTTTTGTCTCCGGCGCCTTCCGGCTTTTTGTCACAATGAAAGACTATGAGCGCCGCAATGCGACAGATCCGTTTTTTTTGGCTGAGCATGCTCAGAGTAGCCCAGCCCACAGCAAACATATATAAACCATGCCACCACCACCAGCACCCCAAGACATTTTGTCTATGATGCAGCCGGAGAATACAGGAGCAGACGCCAGACGGTAAATATCACACACAACCCCTTTTAGCCAGGGCTATGCAATATCAATATATTCATGGCCTTTTTTTCTCTTTATTCCACAGCAGAAGCACCACCACCAGGACCCCAAGACATTTTGTCAATGATGCAGCCGGAGAATACGGGAGCAGACGACAGACGGTAAATATCACACACGACCCCTTTCAGCCAGGGCCATGCAATATCAATATATTCATGGCCTTTTTTTTCTCTTTATTCCACAGCAGAAGCCGCCCGACAGCAGCAGCATCAGCACCACCACCAGGACCCCAAGACATTTTGTCAATGATGCAGCCGGAGAATACGGGAGCAGACGACAGACGGAAAATATCACACACAACCCCTTTCAGTCAGGGCCATGCAATATCAATCTATTCATGGCCTTTTATTCCACAGCAGAGGCCGCCCGCCAGGAGCAGCAGCACCACAGCAGTCTTCTTCTGGGCGCCCTCCCTCGCATCGTCAGCGTTTACAGGTAAAAAAAAAAGTTTTGTTTTTTTTATTCACAATCCATCTCTGTGATCTATATATTAATTGCATTATTTTTTATTTATACCAGGAAACTGAAGCTAAAGAGGAGCTCCCAGAAGAACGAAGGGGTGGAGAGATACCCAGAGTGGGCTCGCAATTCGTAAGTTTCCTGCATGCATCGCAGAAACACAACATCACACTACACACAACACATAGAAAACAATTTAGTACAGACATCACACTGCACCCAAACACATATGCCTACATCCAAGCATTTTTTTTTTTTTTATAGTCTTCTGAATCTGATGCTCAGCCAAGAAGTCCTCGCAGTGCCTCCCAGGGTCGTCGGTGTGAGCGACGCGGCGGTTTCCATCATGTAAGTATAACTGTATTTTTTTTTTTTACTTTTTGTTTGATTTTTTTTTCCATTTTTTTTTTTCCTTGGTAGTTTGGAGACTAATGTATTTTTTTTTCTCCTTTTCTTTAACAGGCTTCACAGCAGCTCCCGACTGACGGTGAGGAGGGGGGGGGGGGAATCGACGTGGACCTCCTCATCGATCTGGTCAGAGAAAGGGAGCCACTGTGGAACATGGGGGACCGCCGCCATGCTGATGTAATTGTGACCCGTCGGCTCTGGGAGGAAATGTGCTCACTACTCGTGGACCGCTGGGAGAACCTCGATGCTCTGGCCCAGATTGAAGAGCGTAAGTATATACAGTTCAATTTGCTGGACGTAAAGCAGTGTTTCCCAAACTCCAGTCCTTGTGGCTCCCAAGGGTCATGTTTTCAGGATTTACTTTTGTGCAACATTATGGAAATCCTGAAAACATAACACGTGGGGGCCGTGAGGACTGGAGTTTGGGAAACACTTATGTTGTATGCTAACCAATTTGTGCTTTCTCGTTTCAGGGGAGAGAATTGTGAAGCGGTGGCGGTCTGTGAGGGATCGCTTCAAGAAGGAGTTCAACAAAGAGATGCGGGCCCTGAGTGGACCTGGAGGACGCAGGAGCAAGTACAACTACGCACGAGCCCTGGCGTTCCTCCGGGTAACAATGTTCACCAGAAGATAACTATTACGCACCCCATGTAAAAAAAAAATGTTAACATGTCTAACTAATTTATTTTTTAGCCAGGGCCATTCAATATCAGTATATTAATTGTATTTTTTCTCTTTATTCCACAGAACGGTGACCAGCACTCACGAGCCTGCAGAGTTGGACCCTTCTGGTGCGATCCCTCAGGAGTCCGCCACGAGGGACGCTTCGACCTCCCCGGCCCATCCGCACCTTCCCAGACACATGAGCCCTCTGTCCCCTCCACCAGCGCTGAAGCATTGTGGCCGAGTGCATTGCATGAGGCTACTGGTCAGGAGATAGCTTTCTCTTTACCCCACCCTTCTTCAGGGTAAGGAAAGGAGCTATGCGCCCGAGTTCTTGCCTCTTGATGCATCTTTCCAGAACTGTCTTAAAGTCTTGTCAGAGCAAATGGCTGCAGGCTTTAATCAGCTCAACTCCAGCATTCTGGAGGTAAAGACACTTCTGCATACCATGCATTCAGAAGCAAGAAGTTCTCCAAACCACAGCTTTTTCCGGTCTGTAGCCAAGCGCAGGGATACACTATCTCCTAGCAAGCAGATGCATGTAATGCATACTTGCCACGCTGCTCTAGCGCAGGTTACCTCCCAACCTCCTCCACCCACTCCAGTCGTTCCTCCCACACCTGCCCCCCCTGCAGCCACTGTCCCTCGTCACCCTCCTATCCAGTACCAGCAACCTCCCCAGTACCAGCAACCTCCCCACTTCCAGCAACCTGCCCCATACCAACCTCCTTCCCGTACCAGTTCCCAACCACATTTGCTCCTCTAGTCCCTGCCCAATCCTCCTCTTCATCACCCACCTGTACTGCCTCCCACATCTCCACCCCTTCCATTTCTTTTTCCACCACTTCACCTTTTACCTGATCCTTCCCCACCACCATCCCAGTCCGCTCTCCACACTCCCAATGTCGAAGTGTCCCACAGCCCCTCCAGCAGTATCTCCACCCCACACTACACTAATTTGCGATGTTATTTTTACTAAAAAATAAACTTTTCTGCTTTGACGTGATTGTAAATAAAAAATAAACTTATTTTGGTAAAATATTTTTTATTAAAAAAAAATGAAAAAAAATGTGAAGAAACATTTAATTCACAGTAAAAAAAAAAAAGCTGTTAATAAACATTTTTATTACATACAATAAATGTAAAATTGGTTGATTAAAATTGTTGTCTGTCATTTATTTCTAAGGTAAAATAAAGGTAAAATCTATTGGGTATAATAAACCAGGCACATAAAATTAATTTACCTTTTACGCAAAGTTAACTTTTGGCCAAAGTTGTGTCCCTGGTTGTGTATTAGCCAAAGTATTTCACCTTTTACCCAAAGTTGTGTACATTGTTAGGTAATCCCAACCAAGGTACAGAACTTTGGTTAAAAGGTGAAATACTTTGGGTAATACACAACCAGGGACACAACTTTGGCCAAAAGATAAAATACTGTACATAATCCACAACAAGGTAGACAACTTTGGTTGGCAAAGGTATACTGTGGGTACACGAGGTACAAAGGTCACAGAGCAATTTATTAAACTGTCATCCTGCCAGTCTAGTCTTCCTTCAGGGGACAAAGTATTTGGCAAATTTGTCCCTCATTCGGGAAACAGTCACAGAACTTCTATTGGTAACGTTCTGGTAATCATACAAGGTGGTTTCTTCAGAGTGGTCAATGGAAATCTGTTACTTGCAGATAACAAAATTGTGCAGGACCACACAAGCTTTGATTACCTCATCCACAGTTTCAGTCTTTAGGTTGATCGCAGTCAATAGAACATGCCATTTGGCTGTCAGAATCCCAAAAGCGCACTCCACCATTCTTCTGGCTCTTGTGAGGCGGTAATTGAAAATTCTTTTTGTCGGTGTCAATCCTCTGCTGGAGTACAGTTTTAGCAGGTGTTCTGACAGCTGGAAGGCTTCATCCCCTACACAAACAAAAGGCATCGGTGGGCCAGATGTTTGAGGCAGTGGTCTAGAGGGTGGGAACTTGAAGGTGTTTCCATACAGCTGACAGCCCATTGCTGACAGTTTGAACACTTGAGTATCATTGGAGCGGCCATAGGCCCCAATATCTACAGCAATAAATTTGTATTCCGCATCAGCGATGGCCATTAGGACAATTGAAAAATATTTTTTGTAATTAAAATATTCGGATCCAGATCCTGCTGGCTTGACAATCCGGATATGTTTCCCGTCCACAGCGCCCAGGCAATTAGAAAACTGACATATTTGTTCAAACTTTGCAGCAATTTCAAGCCAACTCTCTGTTGGGGCTCTGGTAGAAATTCCGCAACTAGAGAGTCCCACAATGCACGGCATGTGTGCTTTACAATTCCAGATATGGTGGAAATCCCAAGTCTGTACTGGAAATGGAGTGAGGAAAGAGATTCTCCAGTTGCCAGGAATCTGTGAATAAAAAAAAAAAAATATATGAGTTTCAAATCACAGCATTACATACCAGAACTCAGCTATAACAATTGGAGATACTATAAAAATATTTATTTTTATAGTATCTCCAATTGTTAAAGCTGAGTCAGATGGCCGTATACTAACTACCAGCAACAACATTCCAGGAAGAGTGTGCTCTGAAGCAAGCAGATCCAATAAATATGGCTTACCAAAGAGTCACCATCAGACGCTCCGCCGGTGAAATGGAGAAGGGACAATACGTGTCCGATCTTCTTATGAGGTCTCTAATGCGCTCCACCAAGAAATCAAAGTTCTCCATTTTCATCCTAATATACGCAAAAAATTTCTGAGGGTTTACTCGGAGCTCCACGTATAGTGTAGAATACACCCCACAAGTCATTCTCTGGGCTGTGATGGGGTGGATCCAGAAAAGCCGCTGACGCATGATGCGCTGCTGTCTCTATCTAATTCTCCAAAACAATCACTTTCAGACAATTCGCCTCCACTGTGAAATCCACCAAATTCTTCAGAATGTTTCCTATCACAACGTCTATCTTCAACAGCCACTTGCTCTTCTCTCCAACCTGCACTTGCTCCCCTACAACCTGTCAAAGATGGACTGTAGGAAGTGTATATATAGGTTTTCAGTAGCCAATCACGTTTGGAAGCCCCCAAGGGGCGTTTTAAAAAACCGGATCTGTTGTAATCCGTCAAAAAACGGATAAAAACGGATGAAAAGGATTCGGTTTTTGGACGGATCCGTCTCATCCGTTTTTACATAATATTAACCGGATCCGGCGCGACGCCGGATAGCGCCTGATGGCAAAAAACTGATGTGCGAAAGAGGCCTAAGGAAAAAAAAGGGCACGTTGAGGTCACGAGCCAAATGAGTTCTCGCGCTTCTGGGGATTAAAGCTGCTTTCACATTTGTGTCTGTACGCGCAGCATTTGATCCGCATTAGTACATATCTTAGTGTATCATATCAGTGTACGCAGGGACATGTTTGAGTACGCAATATCATTTCACGGTGTGCGGCGAACGCAACATGTTGCATTTTTTGAAGCGTAAAAAATCCGTCAAACATGCAGTCATGCGCATGAGTGCGTCAAAAAACGCATTACTGTCTAAGGGAACGCATTGATATGCAAGGACATGCGCATGGATGGGTTCTTCAGACTGCGCATGTCCAGGAACTGATTAAAGCACCCAGAAATATCGAACGCATGCGCATAAACAACGCAAACGCATACAAATGCGGCGGGTTTTTTTTGTCGTCGGGTAAGATGATGCGGATAAAAAACGCTGCGTAAACATGCGTTTGCGTATGCAGATGATACGCTGCGCACATATACGCAAATGTGAACTTAGCCTGTTACGCTGTGGGGGGATGAAGACGATGAGCGGGGAGCATGAGATAGCCTGAGCAACTGGCAAACTAAATGGTGAGGGCGAGTACCGATCGCGGGAACAGGTTCCGGAACCAGACAGGGACTAAATTTAGAAAACCATCCGTCGGGAGAGCAGGGTGGCGAGGGTAAGCGGTTGGGCTATAACTGCATCACAATTTTACATAAAAAAAAACACCGAAAAATGAAAAACTGGGTCTGAACTGAAAAATATTTAGAGTTGAGAGTCCTCAGTGGTTGATACCTTTTAATGGCTAACTGAAAAGATGGTAACAAATTGCAAGCTTTCGAGACTACTCAGGTCTCTTCATCAGGCTGAACTAATACAAAATCTGAAGAATCACATATTTATACACAAAAACACAGAAAAAATGCAATAGGTAAGACAAGTGACGTGAAGCAGAATAGTCATTATGGCAGAGGGATGAGCATAAATATTGGAACAATTCATAGATAAGGAGAGAAACTTAACACTTAACTACTCCAGCACTGAAATTAACTTTTTGGACACCATCATTAAACTGAAGGACAATGAAATAGAGACATCCCTGTATCAGAAGCCAATCGACCGTCCAACATACCTTAAATGGGACAGTTTCCATCCAAAACACATAAAAAACTCTATTGTCTACAGCCAAGCCATCAGATACAACCGTATATGTTCCAACCCCATGGATAGAGATGAACACCTTGGTCGCCTTAGAAAGACCTTTTTAAATCAGGGCTACCATCCAAGAACAATTGAAAACCAAATTACAAGAGCCACCAGAATATCAAGGGATCACCTGCTACATTACAAAGCTAAAGAAGAAAATAACCGGGTGCCTTTAGTGGTCACCTACAATCCAAATCTGGAGGTGCTAAGGGGAGCTGCACGGAAACTACAACCTTTACTACAAAAAGATGCCCGGTTACAATCCATATTTCCAGACCCCCCACTACTGTGTTTTAGGCAGCCCCCAAATCTAAGCAGCATCATTGTCAGAAGTTCCCTGTCCTCCCCAACAGCTGCAGGAACCTTGCCTTGCAATCAGAAGAAATGCAAAACCTGTCCATTTATAATGACCACGGACAAGATAAAGATCCCCAACTCACATCAGGACTACAAGATACCAGGTACTTTCAGCTGCATCACATCTAATGTTGTGTACCTAATTATATGTACTAAATGTCCAACTGGGGGTCTGTATGTGGGGGAGACCGGGCAAAAACTGAGAACAAGGATGAATTCTCATCGCCACGCAATAAGAGAAAAAAGAATGGATCTACCTGTGGCAAAACATTTTTGCTCCCCTGATCATAGCATGTCAGATATGAAAATACTGGTACTAAGAAGCAGATTCACATCTCAGAGGCAGAGAAGAATTTGCGAATACAAATTGATGGTGACCTTTGACACTCTTAATGCTGGAATGAACCTGTCACATGGTTTTATGGCCTATTACATCAATTAAGGAATTTACTCCAAATACCCTGTGAAAACATCACAAAACATTACCAGACCCCAATCAGAGGGTAATAAAACTTTCTCTCCTTATCTATGAATTGTTCCAATATTTATGCTCATCCCTCTGCCATAATGACTATTCTGCTTCACGTCACTTGTCTTACCTATTGCATTTTTTCTGTGTTTTTGTGTATAAATATGTGATTCTTCAGATTTTGTATTGGTTCAGCCTGATGAAGAGACCTGAGTAGTCTCGAAAGCTTGCAATTTGTTACCATCTTTTCAGTTAGCCATTAAAAGGTATCAACCACTGAGGACTCTCAACTCTAAATATTTTTCTATCTACTGGCTAACACGGTACGAAGATATACATCTTTACTGGGTCTGAACTGAAAAAGTAAGTTGATGTGTATGCAAAATGTAAATGCATATTAAACACTTGACCATTATACAGAGAAAACAAAAAACAAGAAACAAATATATTAAAATAAAATAAAAAATATATTGCAAAACATGCATGAGGTTGTAATAATAATAATAATAATAATAATAAGAAGGGTATTTGGTAAACATAATTTTGATCAAAAGAATGTACAAGCCATCCCGCCACGTCAAGGCAACCCTTTGTGGGACAGTCCTAACTCTTGTATTAAAAACCTTTCCACCTGTCAAGTGACAAATGTGAACAAGGACAGAGACTGAACCCACCAGTAAAAGCATAGGCCAGACAGGATGGATTTTTCAGCTCAGAAGCAGGGCGGTCACACCCTTATATGCACAAGATGCACTAAGAACTATATGAAAAACTGGGTCTGAACTGAAAAAGTAAGTTGATATGTATGCAAAATGTAAATGCATATTAAACACATGACCATTATACAGAGAAAACAAAAAACAAGAAACAAATTTCCTAAAATAAAATAAAAAAATAAAAAAAATATATTGCAAAACATGCATGAGGTTGTAATAATAATAATAAGGGTATTTGGTAAACATAATTTTGATCAAAAGAATGTACAAGCCATCCCGCCACGTCAAGGCAACCCATATCACTATTGTGTTTAAGGGGACCCCCCTACTATTTCCTGTCCTGAAGGCCCGAAATCCATCTTCGCAACACGATAATGAAGACGGTCATCAGACGTCCCGGAGGTACCTGGTCCCAGGGCTGTATGTCGGGTGGCTATAAGGTACCAATACCGTCTTCCCACCTGTACGTCTGGCTCTGAAAGGCGAGCGGGCTAAGGTGCAGTGGCAAGGACCAGTCCGCATCTTACTCCGTGCGGATGCTCCAAACACTCTTGATGTGTTAGGAGGCATGGGGTCCTGCCTGGTAGACAGTGGTCGGCACTCATAGCAAGTGAGTAATTCTACTACACAGAGGTGATGTGATCATCGCCTGTATGTAGCTGAGCCAATCGGGTTATGGCATCTTCTAGTGTCCCATGTAGACTATTGAAGCATGTCAAACGTAAAAAAGAAATGTTTTTAAAAATAAGAAAAAAATATAAAAGTTCAAATCACCCTCCTTTCGCCCCATTCAAAATAAAACACTAAAAATAAAATCAAACACACATATTTGGTATCGCCGTGTTCAGAATTAAAAACGTCAGCTCGGCTCGCAAAAAATGAGCCCTCGAATAACCCAAGGTCACGAAAAATGGCGCAGTTATTTTTTTTTTTCTATAACAAAGTTTGGAATTTTTTTTCACCACTTAGATAAAAGAGCACCTCGACATGTTTGGTGTCTATGAACTCGTAATGACCTGGAGAATCATAATGGCAGATCAGTTTTAGCATTTAGTGAACCTAGCAAAAAAGCCAAACAAAAAAACAAGTGTGGGATTGCACTTTTTTTGCAATTTCACCGCACTTGGAATTTTTTTCCTGTTTTCCAGTACACGATATGGTAAAACCAATGATGTCGTTCAAAAGTACAACTCGTCCCGCAAAAAGTAAGCCCTCACATGGCTATACTGATGGAAAAATAAAAAAAAGTTATGGCTCTGGGAAGAAGGGGAACACGAAAACGCAAAACAGAAAAAAAGCTCTGGTCATGAAGGGGTTAATCTTCCTGTTGGTCTCCTGGAGCAATGCTTTTCTTGTCTTTTTGAGGGACGTCCACTAAGGCCGGCGTCACACTAAGGAGGAATACGGACGAGTGAGAGGCGTGAAAATCACGCATTACACACGGACACATATTTCTCTATGGGGCAGCTCTGATCATGTGTATTTTTCTCGGCCGTATGTTACGGTGCGAGACACCCGCAGCATGCTGCGATTGTCATAGTATTACGCCCGTTGTACGCCAATGAAAGTCTATGGGTGCGAGAAAACAACGGATTACACACGGACCACACGTGTGACTTGCGAGAAATACGCAAGACTTCTGCAGCTCCCAGGAAATGGTGCAACACATGCAGGAGGAAGCTGACACATGCAAATTAGCTCAAAAAGAGCGCCGGACATCCCGGAAGAATGCCTCCACGGAGTCGGCCATAATGTCTACGCACATCAATGTGGAGATGTTGATAGTGTTGGTCCAGGAGAGGCCCGAAATTTGGGACCAACGAGATGCACAATATGCAGACCGCGCAAGAAAAGAGGTGGCATGGAGGCGCATCTGTGGGCAGATGTTTCCACACTTTGGGGACAGCCCACGCGAGGAGCAGCAGCGAATGAGTAAGTTACATGATTTTTTAGCAAACTTCTTAACAGTCAGAACGTAATAACTGCGATGAGTTTCCCTAAAATATACTTTTGTATGTTATAATTCTTATTTTTAGCACCAGAATGTTAGGATACTCATATCCGACTAGGCCCCCATGACTATGTGAAGTGTATGTAGAACAATTTGGCATTGTGCAGCTAGTTAAATTATGAAATTATATGTCACATTGCAGTTGATGATGTCATGAGAAGATGGAGAAGCATCCGCGACCAATACCGGCGGGGAACGGCAGCAGAGGTCAAGGAGCGGGTCTGCAGCACCCACCAAGAGGAAGTACGTGTATTTCGACCGCCTTGGTTTTCTGGCTCCTATTCTGGATCTGAGACCGTAAGTACAGTACATACATCACACCACATAACACCTATGCAATTTAGGCTCACCTCTCCAACATGTTCTAATACCATTTCTTTTCCAAACAGAACTCAGTCCAACCTCACTGAGAGGGAGACAGGCTCCGACTCAGAGGCCATAATTGACCCGGTTGGGGGAGGTGAAGAGGTGGCTGGACCATCGTCTGACCAAGCAGCTGCACTGCAACCTGTACCTGACCCACCAGCTGCAGCAGCAGGCCCCAGTGTTGAGGAAGCAGCAAATAGCAGCAGCCCCACTGTACCTCTGGGGGTCTCCCCCAGGCTACTGCAATATCCCGCCGTGGGAGAAGATGTCGAGACATCACAGCTTCTGATACCTGGAGGCATGTGGACACTGGGGTCCTCAATTATATGTCAAGGGCAGCTGTGGATGAGGGTGAGGAGGCCTATGCACGTAGCCTTGCCCGCTACCTTCGTCCCCTACCCCGTGAGCTCAGGCTCCGTGTGCGAGGATCAATTCACATCCTAATTGACGCATGCACACCCCCAATACCCCATATGAGGTGTTTGAATTCTTTGAGAGGTGGCAGCTCTCACCCCGTAACTTTCTGCGCCTTACCCCCACCAAAATGTGCATGCTCAATTAGGATCTGAGGATCCTCCTTCATGTGCGCCTACACCTCAACCCATTCCCCCACAAAACCAACCCTGGCAACAACAGGGTCAAATGGCAGGCTATAACCCAACTTCCCCACTTGTACAGATCCAGTGTTGGAGGCTGGTCCCAACCTGGATTTGCTCAACATGGTCATATTGGGGGGTATGATTCTCGTGGGTACAATCTTACCCAGGAATATAATCTCCCTTATCTGTATGGCAATGTGCCCACACACCAACCTGACCGTGGGCAGATGTTAGCTCAGGGCCCAGAAAATCCACCCCAACAGGGTGATGGTCAAGGTTCTCAGCCTAGCCAACCACACAGAGACGCTGGTCACCCGCCAACCCCACCACCCACATACCACCAGCTGTGATTTTTTATTTTACTTATATATTATGATTTAAAAACTAGTTTGTTATTTTTTCATATTTATTTTGAACTCATGTTGTATCAAAGACATTTGCACTAATCTAAATGCCTCAAAACACCATATGGTACCAATATGGTCTGCAGAAGGCATAGTCAAAGTTTGTTATTTTCTTTATATCTTATAATTTATACCAATGTTTGTTATTTTCTTATATTAGTTTTTAAACCATGTTGGCTTATGCATAATTGCAATAGTCTAGTCTTACAACTCAACCATATGGGTCAGATATGGTGCTCACTAGTTATAGTGAAAGTTTGTTTTTTTCCTTATGTATTATTATTTATGCAAATGTTTGTTATTTTTTTATGACTTATTTTGGTACTTGTGTAATAATGCACACTTACAGTATTGTGCTATGAAGACATATACCATATGACTAAAATATGGTTGTCACTACCTCAAGTGAGAGTTTGCACATATAAAAATATATTTTTATAGAAAGTTTGGAGTGTTCTTTCATAAGTTGTACTAAATCACCAACACATCTGTTATGAACTTTAACACAAGACACAGACTATGTCTGAGAAAACAAATATTTATCTATACACACAGAAAAACATTACAGCATAGATAATGCATCATCTTGCCATGTTGTAGTACCTTGAGGTGACACAAAATATTGTGTAAAGATATCACAGGTTTTCAGTCCTGACTGTGGACGTAAAGGGATGACATGGTGCCTAGGCATATCCCCATTGGTCACCACACTTTCACCAACATCAGATGGGCCACAATCATGTATTCGAGTGAAATTATGTAGAACAACACATTCTTTGATGACCTCACTGACGTTGGCTTCACTAAGCTGAATTGCAGACTGGAGGACCCGCCATTTTGCACATAGAATGCCAAAGGCACACTCCACCAGGTGCCTGGCCCGTGATAGGCGCAAGTTGAAGATCCTACGACGGTGGTCAAGGTTTCGTCGTGGATATGGCCTCATGACATTCCTAGACAGTTGGAACACCTCATCCCCACCCAACTACAACATACGGCACAGGTTCTAGATTGGAGCCACGAAGTTGCTGTGCTGGTCCAATAGGTTATTGCGCAGCCGCCGACCCATAATGGAAGAATTGAAGACTCGAGTCTCCAGTTCTTCCTTAGGCCCCAATGTCTACAATTATAAACCTGTAGTTACAGTCAACCAGAGCCAACAGCACAACAGAAAAATATTGTTTATAATTATAGAATTGGGACCCTGAGTTTGGCGGCTTACGCACACGGATGCGCTTCCCATCAAGGGCTCTTATACAATTTGGAAACTGGCATTGCTCCTCAAATCCCCTGGAAATCCTCTTCCAGTCTTCCATCTTTGGCTCAGGCATGACCACTTGATGAAGTCTGTCCCAGAGTTGTGAGCAGGTATCACGCACAATGCCAGATATTGTGGACCTCCCAATCAAAAACTCCAGATGGAGTGCGACATATGAAATGCCAGTAGTTAGGAACCTACAAGTAAACAAATGTAGAGAGAACAATCATTACACATGCACAAAGGTTTAACAAAAGCACTATACATAACCATAAAAGGCTTTCACTTACAAACAATCCGAACTTAAATTTTACACAAGTTAAAGGTCTATGTGATTGGGACATACACATCATTATTCTGGTAGTTCACCCTGATATATGGGATATATTATGAGAATATTTAAGCAACAGCCATAAGGGTAAAGGCAAACTTGTGGGAAAACACATCATCAACAGACAGTATGTAGGTGAGGAATACATACCGTAGTGTAAGAAGAAGTCGCTCCTCTGCAGAGATAGCTTTGCGCATCCTGGTGTCCTGGTAGGTGATCCCAGGGCGCACAATCTCCAACAAAACATCAAATGTGGGAATGGTCATCCGACAATAGAGAAAAAACTTGTCTGGATGACTCCGCAGAGATGCATACAGGCGGTGAAAAAGGCCTTTAGTGAGGTGTTGCCTCAAATGCGGATGCACCCACATTCACCTCCTCCTATGCGGATCAACGATCACTGGGTAAGGCTGCCCAAAGCGGCGGGACAAAACCCAGTTGTACAACAGTCGATCAGTTGGGTTGAACTGAAGACTGTCACTGACTGTCACTACGCAGAGGCGTAGCTAGGGTTTCGGTTTGGGGGGGCGAAACTTATGAGTGGGCTCCTAACCAGAGAACCTCAGCAAATGACCGTGCTGTTGCAAAAAATAATCTATATATATAAAAAGACCAATATTGATATCACCGCCATATAGTCAGTGGTAAATAATACCAGTCCTACAGAACATATAAGAGCTCACAGCAGATTTACAGATAATGACTTACCGCTGACGTTCTTTCTAATGGAATTGTTCACTCTTCATGTCTTTTCCATCTGGCCCAGACCGACATGACGACTCCTCCAGCCAGGACTCGACTGCAGAGAATACAACAAAGACACGTTTCACTTCTCATATTTTCAGCACTGTCACCATCTATCCCCAACCTGCACAAACTCCTCATCCTGCTGATACCCCAATACTGAGCAGCTGCTGTCATATGTGTCCCTATTACTGCACCTCATACCCCAATACTGAGCTGTTCCTGCCATATGTGTCCCTATTACTGCACCTATTGTGTGGTTCTGTGTGGTCTCTAAATTCTTAAGCAGCTCTCTAGAATATAGTAATGCCAGGTGCATGTGCCCTAGAAAACAGTGCCCACATTGTGCCCCCTAAAATGTAATAATGCCCTGTGTGCCCCTTTGACAGTCACAGTAACCCGAGTTCCTCTATAACAATAAGTGCCCACTTTACATTTAATAATGTCCCAAGTCTCCTCCCTGTACAGCTCCACAAATACACCATATAATGCCCCCTCACTGGATATATACTGACCCCTTAATATCCCCAAACTATTTAATGGCTCCAACACTGTATGATGGCCATGCCACTATAATCCCCACACTGTATGATGGCCCCCTAGATAGCCTCCATATAGCATAATACACCAGATAGTCCTCAATATAGTATAATGCACTCCCCATAGGCAACCTCTATATTATAATGCGCCCCCATAGGCAGCCTTTATATTATAATGCACCCCCATAGGCAGCCTCTGTATTGTAATGCACCCCCATAGGCAGCCTCTATAGTGTAATGCACCCCATAGGCAGCCTCTATAGTGTAATGCACCCCCATAGGCAGCCTCTATAGTGTAATGCACCCCCATAGGCAGCCTCTATAGTGTAATGCGCCCCATAGACAGCCTCTATAGTGTAATGCACCCATAGACAGCCTCTGTATTGTAATGCACCCCCATAGGCAGCCTCTGTATAGTAATGCACGCCCATAGGCAGCCTCTGTATAGTAATGCACCCCCATAGGCAGCCTCTATACTGTAATGTGCCCCCATATACAGCCTCTGTATTATAATGCACCCTCATAGGCAGCCTCTGTATTATAATGCACTCCCCATAGGCAGCCTCAATATTGTAATGCACCCCCATAGACAGCCTCTGTATTGTAATGTGCCCCCATAGGCAGCCTCTGTATAGTAATGCACCCCCATAGGCAGCCTCTGTATAGTAATGCACCCCCATAGGCAGCCTCTGTATAGTAATGCACCCCCATAGGCAGCCTCTGTATAGTAATGCACCCCCCATAGGCAGCCTCTGTATAGTAATGCACCCCCCATAGGCAGCCTCTATACTGTAATGTGCCCCCATAGACAGCCTCTGTATTATAATGCACCCTCATAGGAAGCCTCTGTATTATAATGCACTCCCCATAGGCAGCCTCAATATTGTAATGTGCCCCCATAGGCAGCCTCTGTATTGTAATGTGCCCCCATAGACAGCCTCTATATTATAATGCACCCCCATAGACAGCCTCTGTATTGTAATGTGCCCCCATAGACAGCCTCTATATTATTATGCACTCCCCATAGACAGCCTCTGTATTATTATGCACTCCCCATAGACAGCCTCTGTATTGTAATGTGCTCCCATAGGCAGACTCTATATTGCAATGCGCCCCCATAGCCAGCCTCTATATTGTAATGCGCCCCCCATAGACAGCCTCTGTATTGTAATGCGCCCCCATAGACAGCCTCTATATTATTATGCACTCCCCATAGACAGCCTCTGTATTGTAATGTGCTCCCATAGGCAGACTCTATATTGCAATGCGCCCCCATAGCCAGCCTCTATATTGTAATGCGCCCCCCATAGACAGCCTCTGTATTGTAATGCGCCCCCATAGACAGCCTCTGTATTGTAATGTGCCCCATAGACAGACTCTGTAATGTAATGTGCCCCCATAGACAGCCTCTGTATTGTAATGAGCCCCCATATGCAGCCACTATATTTCAATGCATCCCCATAGACAGCCTCTATATTGTAAGGCGCCCCCCATAGACAGCCTCTGTATTGTAATGTGCCCCCATAGACAGCCTCTGTATTATTATGCACTCCCCATAGACAGCCTCTGTATTATTATGCACTCCCCATAGACAGCCTCTGTATTGTAATGTGCCCCATAGGAAGCCTCTATATTGCAATGCGCCCCCATAGCCAGCCTCTATATTGTAATGCGCCCCCCATAGACAGCCTCTGTATTGTAATGCGCCCCCATAGACAGCCTCTATATTGTAATGTGCCCCCATAGACAGCCTCTATATTGTAATGTGCCCCCATAGACAGCCTCTGTATTGTAATGCGCCCCCATAGACAGCCTCTGTAATGTAATGTGCCCCCATAGACAGCCTCTGTAATGTAATGTGCCCCCATAGACAGCCTCTGTATTGTAATGAGCCCCCATATGCAGCCACTATATTTCAATGCGTCCCCATAGACAGCCTCTATATTGTAAGGCGCCCCCCATAGACAGCCTCTGTATTGTAATGTGCCCCCATAGACAGCCTCTATATTGTAATGTGCCCCCATAGACAGCCTCTATATTGTAATGTGCCCCCATAGACAGCCTCTATATTGTAATGTGCCCCCATAGACAGCCTCTGTATTGTAATGCGCCCCCATAGACAGCCTCTGTATTGTAATGCAGCCCCATATGGAGCCTCTGTAGTATAATGCATCCCCATACAGAGCCTCTGTAGTATAATGCACCCCCATATGGAGCCTCTGTAGTATAATGCACCCCCATATGGAGCCTCTGTAGTATAAGGCCTCTTTCACACATCCGTTTTTTTTGTATCAGGCATGATCCGTCGAACACCTGAAGGGGCGGATCCGGCACTGAAATAAAAAAACTGATGCAACGGATCCGTTTTTTTGCTGGATCCGACCTGAACTTTTGAACCCAGGAAAAAAGGGTTTTGGATGCCCGGAGACACTGGAAAATGTAGTAGTAGTAGACTTCTATTGTTTCCGGCCGCCTGATGCGCCGCTTCAGGCACTATCAGGCGGCTCCGCCAAACAAAAAAAACGTTACATGCACCGTTTTGTCCGGCCGTCGGAATGTACATTTCCGCCGGATCCGGACAAAAACGGATGCAACGCAATGACATCAGGCATGATCCGGCGCTAATGAAAGTCAATGGTAAAAAAACGCATCCGGTACTGGATCCGTTTTTTTTACCAACACGCCGGATCATGCCTGATACAAAAAAATGGATGTGTGAAAGAGGCCTAATCTACCCCCATTGCAAAAATAATAAATCCTGTACTCACCTCTCTTCCTTCCGGCTCCTTCTCAGCGTCTGACAGCGGTAGCCGAGCAGTGACGTCATTGCGCCCGCTGTCAGACGCTGAGAGAGGGATGATGGGAGGAGCGCTCGCTCCTTCTCTCCCAATGCGATGTCGGGCGGCACAGGGCCCCCCACCGCCTGCTCAGGGGCCCCATAGCGGCCGGGCGGCAGAGCAGGGAGATCGATTTCTCCCTGCTCTGCCGCAGAATGTAACTGTGTCGGCGCGCTGTGCACGCCGATGCAGTAGCGTAGCTCCGGGTGGGCCCCCTCAGAGCATGTGGCCCAGGGCCATCGCCCCCTGGTAGCTACGCTACGGAGTGTCAGACGTGTTGGCAACCAAGCAGCAGCCCTCCAACACAAGCAGACCACAAAAATGGCCAGATTGGGGGCTGCCACCTGATGCAGAGCCAATAAATAGCCTTGCTGATGATGATGATTTGAATGAGTTTCAGGCCTAAAAACCGTTAAATGTCCATTTTGCAAGGCTGCGAGAAAAAAACGCTATACGGATGCCATATGGATGCTTACATGCGCAAAATACGCAGCCGCACCCTGATAACGGATGAAATACGAATAAATGTGCCGGCAACTTTTCGGCGTATTACGCCCGTACAATACGTTCCGTTTTTTTCTACGGTGAGTGTGACGCCGGCCTAAGGGTAATATCACGGTTGTGCCATATTCAAGCCACTTGTTGCCGACGTCTTCTGTGTCCAGGGTAGAAAATCCTCTGAGATCAGCATAACTCTGTACGGGATTAATCAAAATATGTGGAAACGGGGGCGGCCCGTGTCCCAACGACCATGTAACATGAGGGTACATGTGATTGGCTGATTCTGACCACATCCCCGATTATAAAGGGGTCTTCACACTTATGCAGTCACATTATTAAACCTCAAAGTGAATTCAGAATGGATTTGTACAGATTATGGGCGACATTGAAAGGTGGAAAATGTGCTGAAGTTTCTCTTCTTGGTGCCAGGTTATGTACATGACAACAACATGCAATTTGAATCACAGTATCTCCTCGACTTATTATAAAAAAACCTTTTATTATAACCGTTTAAAAATTAGAACAATACTAGGCCAAATGGCAAATAAAGCGACATCATATTAAAATAGAAATGAATCAACACCAGAGGGTCGTGCCTATCCCTACAATGGCCTATGTTACCCTACCTACCCGAGGAGGTTGGCACCCTAGAACCTGCGCAGTGGCGCCCCCGCTCCTCGACGGCTCACTCTGCTCACCCTATAGGGCCCTAGGGTGACAGGGGGTGAGGGAAGATTGAAAATATAGTAGGTGAGAAAGAAAAAGAATTATTGATGTTTATTCGGTTTGTGTGTCTTTATGGAATGTGGGCTAATTGGATATGATGTTAGCTATACCCCACACCAAGACCATAAACTCAATTATCATAACATAGGTCACAAAGATGACCCTCAAAAACCAGTGACAAAACCACAAAAAAAACAAACTGAACCAAGAAAAAACAACCACAACACAAAAAAGGGTCATTAGACCTACCGCTAATTAGGTTTCCAGGAGTCCATCCTGACAGCACCATGGGACGTCCTCCTCTTTGCTGGGACAGGAAACACACAAGAGATTAAAAGTCCCTCCCCGCCCCCTTTTCCTCAGTGTTGTATCAAGAACCATGACATGTATAATGCACAAAACACTTTAATTATTGAAAATCATATTACAGCATATGACGTATTGAAGAGGGAGGGAGCTACCAGTGCTGTCAGGATGGACTCCTGGAAACCTAATTAGCGGTAGGTCTAATGACCCTTTTCCAGGACGTCCCTCCTGACAGCACCATGGGGAGTACCAAAGAAAGCTCCTTAGGGTGGGATCACAGCCTGCAGAACTTTCCTACCAAAGGCCGTCTGCCGGTTAGAAAGTACATCTATCTTATAATGTTTGCAGAATGTATCAATTCTAGCCCATGTTGCCGCCTTACAAATTTGTTCCAGAGAGGCGCCTGCCCTCTCTGCCCAGGAGGCAGCCAATGCCCTGGTTGAGTGTGCCTTTAGGCCCGCCGGAGGTTCTGACCCTTCAGCTAAATAGGCCTCTGAAATTAAAGAGGTAATCCATCTAGCGATGGAAGGTTTAGACGCCTTTTTTCCCTTACTGATTCCTCCGTAGAGGACAAATAGGTTCGAATCTATACGCCAGTCTTTAGTGGCATCTATGTAGTCTAGTACCACCTTTCTGACATCCAAAGAATGGAGCCTCAGCTCCTTTTCGTTGGAAGGGTTATCACAGAAGGAAGGTAAGATAATCTCCTGATTACGGTTACTATCTGAAGCAACCTTAGGTAAGAAAGCCGGATCCAACCTTAACAGAATGCTGTCGTC
The DNA here is from genome assembly GCA_033576555.1 of Oophaga sylvatica. Taxonomy (NCBI): domain Eukaryota; kingdom Metazoa; phylum Chordata; class Amphibia; order Anura; family Dendrobatidae; genus Oophaga; species Oophaga sylvatica. The sequence goes on along the minus strand of JARQOD010000001.1, from coordinate 439,507,620 downwards.
TCTAACCTGAAAATATGGGTCTCTAGTGGATAGAGCCTGAATTTCACCTATTCTTTTAGCTGTGGTGATTGCTACCAGGAAAGCTGCTTTCCTGGTAAGCAAGGAAATAGGCATTGTGCTGTTATTACGGAATGAATCATTACATAAAACCCTGAGTACCAGAGTAAGGTCCCATATTGGGAGACACTGTCTAATCGTGGGCCGTAGTCTCTGAATAGCTTTAACAAATCTTATCACCCATGGGTGAGAAGCTAGTGAGTAGTCTAAGAAGGAGCTTAATGCAGCAATCTGAACTTTTAGGGTACTGGGTCTGAGTCCCATGTCGAAGCCTGACTGGAGGAAATCTAAAATCTTAGGAATGTTTGGAGTGCCTGTCACCAAGTCGGACCCGCCACTCACTGTACAGAAGCGTTTCCAGATTCTGAGATAGATAGCCGATGTGACTGGCTTTCTACTGGCCTGGATTGTGGTTATGACCTGATCAGATAAGCCTTTGGCCTTCAAGGTCACCCTTTCAGGATCCAGGCTGAGAGATGTAATCTCTTCGGGTCCGGATGATGGATCGGACCTTGATGAATTAAGTCCGGAATCAGAGGCAGCTCTAAGGGGTTTTCGATTGACATGTCTGTTAGCAGAGAAAACCAGCTCCTCTTTGGCCAATAAGGGGCGATCATTATTACTGTAGCCCGATCCTCCTTGATCTTCCGTAATACAGCCGGGATGAGCGCTAGAGGTGGGAATGCATATAACAGATGTTTTTCCCATTTCTGGCTTAATGCATCCAATCCCTCTGGATCGTCCAAGGGGTTCAGGGAGAAAAAACCTGGGAATCTTCGCATTTCTTCTGCTTGCAAATAGGTCTATTTGAGGTGTTCCCCACCTCCAACATAGATCTCTGAAGATATCCTGGTTTAGTTCCCACTCCGTAGGACTCACTTTCTTTCTGCTCAGGTAGTCTGCTATTACATTCTGGGAACCTTCCAGGTGGATTGCCGTTAAGGAAAGGACGACCTGCTCTGCCCAGGTGAATATCATCTCTGCCAACTGTTGAAGGGGTCGATGTCTGGGACCTCCTTGGTGATTCAAAAACGAAACTGTTGTGATGCCGAGTAAATCCTGATATGCTGATTTTTGAGTTCGGATTGGTTCCTTCTTAGGGCTTCCCATACAGCGTAGAGCTCCTTGAAGTTTGAGGATCGATACTGGATTTCTTCTGGCCATCTGCCCTGTAGTATTCTGCCCTTTAGATGAGCTCCCCAACCCCAGGAACTGGCGTCCGTGGTAACTTTTACATAAGGGGAAGTCGACCATCTTACTCCTAACTTTAGATTGTCTGGCTGCATCCACCAAAGGAGAGATTCTTTTACCGTCTTTGACAGATGTAATGTCCTGTCTAACGAGCTGTAGTTCCGATTCCATGACGAAAGGATCTCTTTCTGAAGGGGTCTTGAGTGGAACTGTGCCCATCTGACGCATGGAATGCAAGCCGTCATTTGACCTAGAACCTTCATGGCGAATCTTATAGAGGGCTGGTGCTTCATTAGAACCTTCGTTACATCCTGTATGGACTCTTGCTTCTTCCGAGGTAAGAAAGAGATTCTTCGATTTGAATCCAGTATAACACCCAGGAAGACTTTCTTTTGTTCGGGAACTAGATCTGACTTTTCCCAATTTATTATCCAACCCAGATAATTGAGTATGGAAATGCAACGATCTCTGTGTTCGACCAGCGCCTCTTCTGTTCGCGCCACTATAAGAAAGTCGTCCAAGTAAGGAACGATAATAGTACCTCTGCTTCTTAGAAAGGCCACAATCTCCGAGACCAATTTTGAGAATATTCGGGGAGCCGAGGCCAGCCCGAAGGGTAGGCATTGAAACTGAAAGTGGCAGGTCCGGGTCGGCAACTGCACTGCAAATCTGAGAAGACTTTGTGATGAATGATGGACTGGGACCTGGTAGTATGCACTCTTCAGATCGAGAGTGCACATGAATGCGCCCTTGTCTATAAGGTGGGTTGCAGACCTGATTGATTCCATCCGGAACCTCTTGTATGTGACCCAATAGTTTAGGGGTTTCAGATTTATTATAGTACGGGATTCTCCGGACGGCTTTAAGATAGTGAAGAGGGAGGAATAGTGACCCTTGCCTAACTCTGCCCGGGGAACCGGAATTATGACAGAAAGCCTTAGTAGATCCTGGAGATCTGACCACATGACCGAGTCTGTGGAGATCACCGTAGGGGGAACATATCTTTCGGGTGGCGGAGCGTAACACTCTATCCGATAACCTTCCGCTATAGTTCTGCGAACCCACTGATTCTGAGTAACCAGTTCCCAGTTTGTTGCAAAACAACGGAGTCGTCCGCCAATAAAGTTGGCGTCATTGTCTCCTTGTTCTATGAGAGGAGCCAAAGAACGTATTCTTGTTCTTTCCTCCCTGGGAGTGGTAACTCTTATATGATCCTCTGCTTGATCTTCCCTGACCTCTAGAATCGAACTGTCTTCTAGACAGGGAACCTCGCCGAAAGGATTGAGCTCGGCGGGGTTTATCCTCTGGGAAACCCTTCTTAGCATCTGATACTGATTCTAAGATAGTATCCAGAGCCGGTCCGAAGACCCTAAGCCCTGAAAATGGAATGGAACATAATTTCATCTTAGAGGCGTTATCTCCTGACCATGATTTTAGCCAGACAGCTCTCCTAGCTGCATTAGATAAGGAGCTGTTTCTAGCGGAAAATCTGACCGATTCTGCAGACATATCAGCCAGGAAAGCCGTGGCTGAATTCATAACCGGCAGAGAGGCTAAAATCTCAGCTCTAGGAGTCTTATTGGATAACTGATCCTCCAATTGACTCATCCAATAAACCATGGATCTGGCTACAGAGGTGGCAGCAATATTAGTCCTAATAAGAGCCGCTGAGGTTTCCCAGGCTCTCTTCAGGAGAATATCGGCTTTTCTGTCCATAGGGTCACGTAGGCTAGAGGAGTCCTCAAATGGGATGGCAGTCTTTTTTGTGACTCTAGCTATTGGGGTATCGATTTTCGGAACTTCTTCCCATAATTTAACATCTTCAGGTTCAAACGGTAGTCTTCCCCTGAAGTCACGTGACAAAACTAGACGCCGTTCAGCGCTCTTCCATTCCTCCAGGATCATTGTTTTAATGTGATTGCTAACAGGAAAAACTGTCTCCTTCTGAGACGTAAGTCCCCCAAACATCAAATCCTGTCTGGATTGTGTTCTGGGAGTTTCCTCGATCTCCATGGTGTTCCGTACAGATCTAATCAAATTCTTAGTATCCTCAGGTTGAAAAAGAAATTTCTTTTTTCTATCCTGAGTGTCGGGGGGGAAGTTCTCCTTCTTCCTCTGAAATAGCTTCTTCTAAATCTGATCTATTTTCAGAGCTTAAATCTTGTTCTCTTGAATCCGTTTCCCATCTGGGCCGCTTACGACTAGAGCCAGGACTACATGGCCACTGCTGAGTAAGTGTGGATATAGAGGCCTGAACCTCCTCAGAAATCATGCGTCTCATTTCAGAAAGCAGTGAAGGCTGTTCATCTCTCATAACCTTAGAGGTACAAGAAGAACAAAGGGTTCTGTCATAGCCATCTGGCAGTTTGCTGTGACACACCGGACACCTGGCTGATTTTGCTAAGGCTTTACCGGCCTTTTTTGTAGTTATGGGAGCGGATGAAGTTCCTTTGTCCTATAGAAGAGACAGGAACTAATTAGGTCGGATTCCTGGGTGGCTGTCAGGTTATGGCTGGGTTTTTGCGCCAAGCGCACTTACCCCACCGCCATCTGCCGCGTCTGTATCCATGAGGAACAAGGTAGGCTGCTTGACCAAATTACTGCGTCCTGCCGATAGGGGAAGCGGCGATATGTCACCTGTCTTGGCGTGTCTCTAGATCACGCACCCATACTCACGATTAGTTGCTGTAATGGTCTCCACCAGCTCTCGTCGTTCCAGGAAGCGTCTGCACTCCATGCGGTGAGCGTCACCTGGATATGACGTCACCGGAAGTGCGACGCTGAACCGGAAGTGAACCGCTCCCCCGGACGCTGGTCACAGCCGAGGTATGGAGAGTATCCACCGCTAAGCACTCGCCAGGCTGCGGGATGCTGTCCTACCAGGAACCGCCTTGCACCCTCAGTATGAGGTCCCGGACGAGAGCCTCCCACCTGGAGGAACGTCCGCAATTCAGGGCCTGCCGCACCTGGTCTTTGGAGCTGAGGGACTCCCCGCTGGAGAGTTTCAGCCCTGGGCTGCTTCACAGGGGGAAGGATCTGGCGTGGCCTTACAATCCCCCTGAACCCGGTAAGTCTCCTGTGTGTCCCTCCATGCAGGGACAGGAAACACACTGAGGAAAAGGGGGCGGGGAGGGGACTTTTAATCTCTTGTGTGTTTCCTGTCCCAGCAAAGAGGAGGACGTCCCATGGTGCTGTCAGGAGGGACGTCCTGGAAAAGGTGCTAGTTAAAAATATCTAGTTCAATAGTACTCATATAGGAATATATGGACTACTTTGAAATTTTTGTTGAAGTAATCCAGAATAACTAGTTAGATAAATCACTCCAAATATCTCTTGGCTTTTATAGATATAACTAGCTGTAGTACCCGGCTTCGCCCGGGTTAATTAATAACTGCTATTACCTGTAACAAAATAGACTATGTTAACAAAAATTTATTCTGCACATAAAAATCACACACCAAAACGTGCGGGGGTTAAAATTTCCATTCAACACATAGCCTATGATGCTCCTGGGGTTGAGATGTGCGGGCATGCAAAATTTCATGCCCGTAAGTACAACGGTGCAGATTCCTATCCCGGGCCAAAATTATTTGCCGATTTGGAATGCGCGGGGTTAAAATTTCGACTCAAAACCTAGCCTATGACGCTCCCGGGGTCGAGACGTGCGGGTGTGCAAAATTTCATGCCCATAAATGCAGATTCCTATGCCGGACATACACACAAGCATTCAGCTTTCTCCCCATTATGTAGATAGGGCCAAAATTGTTTGGCGATTTGGAACGTGCGGGGTTAAAATTTCCATTCAACACATAGCCTATGATGCTCCTGGGGTTGAGATGTGCGGGCATGCAAAATTTCATGCCCGTAAGTACAACGGTGCAGATTCCTATCCCGGGCCAAAATTATTTGCCGATTTGGAATGCGCGGGGTTAAAATTTAGACTCAAAACCTAGCCTATGACGCTCCCGGGGTCGAGACGTGCGGGTGTGCAAAATTTCATGCCCGTAAATGCAGATTCCTATGCCGGACATACACACAAGCATTCAGCTTTCTCCCCCATTATGTAGATAGGGCCAAAATTGTTTGGCGATTTGGAACGCGCGGGGTTAAAATTTCGATTCAAAACATAGCCTAGGACGCTTTCGGGGTCGAGACGTGCGGGCGTGCAAAATTTCATGCCCGTAAGTGCGACGGTGCGGATTCCAATCCCGGACAAACATACCCACATACATACACACATACATACATTCAGCTTTATATATTAGATGAATGTTATTTAAAGTATCTCTCGGCTTAAACAGATACCATGACTATATATTAGTTATAGTATTGTAACCACTAATCCTATTATAACTGAGTCACTGCAAACTTAATAGGATATATCACTCCAAGTATCTATCGGCTATCATAGATGGCTATTTATAATGTTACAACCAATATTCATATTGCAGCTGAGTCATTGTAATCTTAATTAGATATAATTGGCTATCACAGATATAATGACCATATATCAGTTATAATGTTGTAACCGTTAGTCATATTGCCACTGAGTCACTATGCAAGATATAACTCCAATGTACACTTATATTCCACCCAGCGTATCAGTTGTCTATCATCATGACTATATATCAGGTATGATGTTTGTAACCATTAGTCATGCTACTATCTCAGTCACTGCATAGGATATAATTACAATCCTGACCCATTAGTTATAGTGGCCATTAGTCATGTTGCCATAAAGTCACTGTCCATAGTATAACTCCAAATACAACTCGACGCGTTTCTCCTCTTCCGGGTTCATCAGGAGTAAGGTGACATATAGGAGTACTTAGCTTAGATCATTATGGATACAGCCAGATGACCAGGGACAATCCCCTCTTTTTTGGTATGATGTCAGCGATCGGCGCTTCCTGCAGTAATATATATACATATGTTCAGGCCCCTCATTGATTAGAAAAACGTGAAACCAACCTGTAATCATTCAGCACGCGTGGGGTATCACAGCGTGCGTCTCAGAGTGCGTTCCACAGCTACTTCCGTTGTCCCTCCCATCTTGATCACATGATCAGTTTCATTATCCCTCCTATTCTGGTCACGTGAACCAAGACGCTGTGGAATTCTTTCTGAAATCTAGAGGGACACATTGTAGTCTACATAATAGATTTGTGTGTACTCTGTTGAAGTTTGTCCTAACGCACAATTATTTTTTGTTTGATGGTGTCCATTACCACCAGCTCAGGGGCACCGCGATGGGTAGCCCCTGTGCGCCAACTTACGCTAATCTGCTCCTGGGCTGGTGGGAGGACACCATTGTTTTTGGTGATGACAGGACTGCCTGGTGGTGCCCCCAGATAATTTTCTGGGGGCGCTACATTGATGATATTCTGATATTTTGGGCAGGTGATAGACCATCTTTTGATTTGTTTGTTAAGGACTTGAATCAGAATAACCTTGGCTTGAAATTTACTTATGAAGTGGACCTAGTGTCCATTAATTTTTTAGATATCAAGATCAAAAAGAGTGAGAATGGTCTATTAGAAACATAAACCTATAGGAAACCAACTGCAACTAATAATCTATTGAACTGGAGAAACTATCATCCTCGTAGTTTACGTAGGGGTATTCCTAAAGGTCAATACTTTAGGGTTAAAAGAAATTGCTCCAATCCATCTAACTTCTTTAAACAAGCAAAGAAGCTTAAAAACAGATTTTTGGAGAGGAATTATCCTGTGAATGTGTTGCAGGATGCCTTCAAAGAGCAGATATATGCACAAGAAGTAGTCTTTTATGCCCCAAGGAGAAAAAGACAGAGAAATATGTACGGGTGATTGGTAATTATGATAGTCATTCTCGAGAAGTCCGTGAAATCATCAATAAATACTGGGGTATTTTAAAAGCGGACAGTGAAATATGCGAATTCTTACCAGAGGCCCCGGGAATTACATATAGAAGGGGCAGGTCCATTGGTGATCAACTAGTGCATAGTTTCTATACGCCTCCTCCTAAAAAGGGCACATGGTTGGATAGGAGGTCAGTAGGGACCTTTAGGTGTGGTAGCTGTGCATTTTGCAAATACATTAAAGTGGGTAAAACTTTCTCCAGTGTCTCAACAGGTCACATTTTTGAAAATAGACATTTTGCGAATTGTAAGACCAGTGGTGTTGTCTATCTGTTTACTTGTTCTTGCCCACTTAATTATGTAGGCAAAACGAAAAGAGAGCTAAGAAGACGTATTGGTGATCATGTGGGAGATATTCGGAACAAGAGAAAAACCGTAATCTCAAGACATATTAGGGAAATACATAAAAGTAATCTAGAATCCCTTAATTTTTGCGCGATAGAAGTAATCACACCATCCGCACGTCGAGGGGATTGGAATAAGAAAATACTACAAAAAGAGTTGGGATGGATTCATAGACTTGATACGGTATCCCCGAAGGGGTTAAATGAGCAAATGCAGTTCAATTGTTTTTTGTGAGGTAATTCCTCTGCTTCCCGTGTCCTTTGGTAATTGTCTCTGTGTTCTTTTTCTTTGTCCTGCTTTTGATTGGATTCGACAAATATATAACCAGTGAGACTAACCGATCCGAATGGGTCAGGTCTTATACGTTACCTCATATGAGGTTTTGATCTATTTGACCTATTTCCCAGTATTATGGGGGAATATATCTAAGAGAATTATGGATGCTCCTGCACATTTCTGTGTTTAATGTCATATGTTTTATTCTATCTCTCCTTTCCCCTCAAGTCTCCCGCTGATACGGATATGTGAACTACAAGTAACCCCTCAAGTCTCCTATTTATACGGATATGTGCTCTTTTATTTATGTGCGGCTTATCTAAGGAATAACTAATATTATCTCTACAAAGTAGATCATATTATTTTCTAGGTTATCGAGGTGAGAGTTCTGGAATACTAAAGGGTATGCCACACTAAACGAGATCGCAAGCGAGATCGCTAACGAGATCACTACTGCGTCACCATTTATGATGCAATAGCGATCTCGTTAGCGACGTAGCTGTGTGATTCCAAACACAACTCATCAGCGATCTGTGATTCCAAACACATCTCATCAGCGATCTGTATAACGACCTCTGCGGTCGTTGGGAAAACCTAGTCCCAGCTGCGATGCTAGTGAAGTCGTTCATAAAGGGTGTCACACTCAGCGATTCAGGCTCACCAGCGGGACACCAACGACCAAAAAACGGCTCAGAACGTTTACAAACGATCAGCGACATCTCAGCAGGGGCCACATCGCTGCTACATGCCACACACAGTTAAGTCGCTAACGAGATCGCTACTGCGTCATAAAATGGTGACGCAATTGCGATCTCGTTAGCGATCTCGCTTAGTGTGGTATACCCTTTACGCTGGGATATTGCGGTATTTACACTATCATAAGATATATCAACGGTATTTTATCATTAAAAATCATTAGATATCGATATAGAAATTATCTAAGTATGTTATGGATCTTTCTGTGTGCTGCCTACTAATATTAATGAACACCTCGGCATAGAACATATCGCGTCTTGGTTCACGTGACCAGAATAGGAGGGATAATGAAACTGATCATGTGATCAAGATGGGAGGGACAACGGAAGTAGCTGTGGAACGCACTCTGAGACGCACGCTGTGATACCCCACGCGTGCTGAATGATTACAGGTTGGTTTCACGTTTTTCTAATCAATTAGGGGCCTGAACATATGTATATATATTACTGCAGGAAGCGCCGATCGCTGACATCATACCAAAAAAGAGGGGATTGTCCCTGGTCATCTGGCTGTATCCATAATGATCTAAGCTAAGTACTCCTATATGTCACCTTACTCCTGATGAACCTCGGAAGAGGAGAAACGCGTCGAGTTGTATTTGGAGTTATACTATGGACAGTGACTTTATGGCAACATGACTAATGGCCACTATAACTAATGGGTCAGGATTGTAATTATATCCTATGCAGTGACTGAGATAGTAGCATGACTAATGGTTACAAACATCATACCTGATATATAGTCATGATGATAGACAACTGATACGCTGGGTGGAATATAAGTGTACATTGGAGTTACAGTTAGGTCCATAAATATTTGGACAGAGACAACATTTATCTAATTTTGGTTCTAGACATTACCACAATGAATTTGAAACAAAACAAATCAGATGCAGTTGAAGTTCAGACTTTCAGCTTTCATTTGAGGGTATCCACATTAAAATTGGATGAAGGGTTTAGGAGTTTCAGCTCCTTAACATGTGCCACCCTGGGACCAAAAGTAATTGGACAATTGACTCCAAGGCTATTTCATGGACAGGTGTGGGCAATCCCTTTGTTATGTCATTCTCAATTAAGCAGATGAAAGGGCCGGAGTTGATTTGAGGTGTGGTGTTTGCATTTGGAAGGTTTTGCTGTGAAGGAAACATGCGGTCACAGGAGCTCTCCATGCAGGTGAAACAAGCCATCCTTAAGCTGCAAGAACAGAAAAAAACCCATCCAAAAAATTGCTACAACATTAGAAGTGGCAAAATCTACAATTTGGTACATCCTGAGAAAGAAAGAAAGCACTGGTGAACTCATCAATCCAAAAAGACCTGGGAGCCCACGGAAGACAACAGTGGTGGATGATCGCCGCATACTTTCTTTGGTGAAGAAGAACCCGTTCACAACATCAACTGAAGTCCAGAACACTCTCAGTGAAGTAGGTGTATCTGTCTCTAAGTCAACAGTAAAGAGAAGACTCCATGAAAGTAAATACAAAGGGTTCACATCTAGATGCAAACCATTCATCAATTCCAAAAATAGACAGGCCAGAGTTAAATTTGCTGAAAAACACCTCCAGAAGCCAGCTCAGTTCTGGAAAAGTATTCTATGGACAGATGAGACAAAGATCAACCTGTACCAGAATGATGGGAAGCCAAAAGTTTGGAGAAGAAAGGGAACGGCACATGATCCAAGGCACACCACATCCTCTGTAAAACATGGTGGAGGCAACGTGATGGCATGGGCATGCATGGCTTTCAATGGCACTGGGTCACTTGTGTTTATTGATGACATAACAGCAGACAAGAGTAGCCGGATGAATTCTGAAGTGTACCGGGATATACTTTCAGCCCAGATTCAGCCAAATGCTGCAAACTTGATTGGACGGCGCTTCATAGTACAGATGGATAATGACCCCAAGCATACAGCCAAAGCTACACAGGAGTTCATGAGTGCAAAAAAGTGGAACATTCTTCAATGGCCAAGTCAATCACCAGATCTTAACCCAATTGAGCATGCATTTCACTTGCTCAAATCCAGACTTAAGAGGGAAAGACCCACAAACAAGCAAGACCTGAAGGCTGCGGCTGTAAAGGCCTGGCAAAGCATTAAGAAGGAGGAAACCCAGCGTTTGGTGATGTCCATGGGTTCCAGACTTAAGGCAGTGATTGCCTCCAAAGGATTCGCCACAAAATATTGAAAATACAAAAATTTTGTTTGGGTTATGTTTATTTGTCCAATTACTTTTGACCTCCTAAAATGTGGAGTGTTTGTAAAGAAATGTGTACAATTCCTACATTTTCTAACACATATTTTTGTTCAACCCTTCAAATTAAACGTTACAATCTGCACTTGAATTCTGTTGTAGAAGTTTAATTTCAAATCCAATGTGGTGGCATGCAGAGCCCAACTCGCGAAAATTGTGTCACTGTCCAAATATTTCTGGCCCTGACTGTATATCTTGCATAGTGACTCAGTGGCAATATGACTAACGGTTACAACATTATAACTGATATATGGTCATTATATCTGTGATAGCCAATTATATCTAATTAAGATTACAATGACTCAGCTGCAATATGAATATTGGTTGTAACATTATAAATAGCCATCTATGATAGCCGATAGATACTTGGAGTGATATATCCTATTAAGTTTGCAGTGACTCAGTTATAATAGGATTAGTGGTTACAATACTATAACTAATATATAGTCATGGTATCTGTTTAAGCCGAGAGATACTTTAAATAACATTCATCTAATATATAAAGCTGAATGTATGTATGTGTGTATGTTTGTCCGGGATTGGAATCCGCACCGTCGCACTTACGGGCATGAAATTTTGCACGCCCGCACGTCTCGACCCCGAAAGCGTCCTAGGCTATGTTTTGAATCGAAATTTTAACCCTGCGCGTTCCAAATCGCCAAACAATTTTGGCCCTATCTACATAATGGGAAGAAAGCTGAATGCTTGTGTGTATGTCCGGCATAGGAATCTGCATTTACGGGCATGAAATTTTGCACACCCGCATGTCTCGACCCGGGAGCGTCATAGGCTAGGTTTTGAGTCTAAATTTTAACCCCGCGCATTCCAAATCGGCAAATAATTTTGGCCCGGGATAGGAATCTGCACCGTTGTACTTACGGGCATGAAATTTTGCATGCCCGCACATCTCAACCCCAGGAGCATCATAGGCTATGTGTTGAATGGAAATTTTAACCCCCGCACGTTCCAAATCGCCAAACAATTTTGGCCCTATCTACATAATGGGGAGAAAGCTGAATGCTTGTGTGTATGTCCGGCATAGGAATCTGCATTTACGGGCATGAAATTTTGCACACCCGCACGTCTCGACCCCGGGAGCGTCATAGGCTAGGTTTTGAGTCGAAATTTTAACCCCGCGCATTCCAAATCGGCAAATAATTTTGGCCCGGGATAGGAATCTGCACCGTTGTACTTACGGGCATGAAATTTTGCATGCCCGCACATCTCAACCCCAGGAGCATCATAGGCTATGTGTTGAATGGAAATTTTAACCCCCGCACGTTCCAAATCGCCAAACAATTTTGGCCCTATCTACATAATGGGGAGAAAGCTGAATGCTTGTGTGTATGTCCGGCATAGGAATCTGCATTTACGGGCATGAAATTCTGCACACCCGCACGTCTCGACCCCGGGAGCGTCATAGGCTAGGTTTTGCGTCGAAATTTTAACCCCGCGCATTCCAAATCGGCAAATAATTTTGGCCTGGGATAGGAATCTGCACCGTTGTACTTACGGGCATGAAATTTTGCATGCCCGCACATCTCAACCCCAGGAGCATCATAGGCTATGTGTTGAATGGAAATTTTAACCCCCGCACGTTTTGGTGTGTGATTTTTATGTGCAGAATAAATTTTTGTTAACATAGTCTATTTTGTTACAGCTAACAGCAGTTACTAATTAACCCGGGCGAAGCCGGGTACTACAGCTAGTTATATCTATAAAAGCCAAGAGATATTTGGAGTGATTTATCTAACTAGTTATTCTGGATTACTTCAACAAAAATTTCAAAGTAGTCCATATATTCCTATATGAGTACTATTGAACTAGATATTTTTAACTAGCACCTTTTTTGTGTTGTGGTTGTTTTTTCTTGGTTCAGTTTGTTTTTTTGTGGTTTTGTCACTGGTTTTTGAGGGTCATCTTTGTGACCTATGTTATGATAATTGAGTTTATGGTCTTGGTGTGGGGTATAGCTAACATCATATCCAATTAGCCCACATTCCATAAAGACACACAAACCGAATAAACATCAATAATTCATTTTTCTTTCTCACCTACTATATTTTCAATCTTCCCTCACCCCCTGTCACCCTAGGGCCCTATAGGGTGAGCAGGGTGAGCCGTCGAGGAGCGGGGGCGCCACTGCGCAGGTTCTAGGGTGCCAACCTCCGCGGGTAGGTAGGGTAACATAGGCCATTGTAGGGATAGGCACGACCCTCTGGTGTTGATTCATTTCTATTTTAATATGATGTCGCTTTATTTGCCATTTGGCCTAGTATTGTTCTAATTTTTAAACGGTTATAATAAAAGGTTTTTTTTATAATAAGTCGAGGAGATACTGTGATTCAAGCTATTTTGATCTTCTTCTGATACATTTACAAAGCTGTGATAACCTGCAATTTGAACTGAGGCATGTAGACTTATGCATGTGTGTGGTGCATGTCCACGGACATGACGCAGATATATGCACACCCCTAGGTCCTGCACTGCTCCCACCACATGTATATAGGTGACATATAACGGCTGCAGTTACCAGACTTGAAGGGACACTCAGTTTCCGCTCGAGCCGGGCGCCATCCGTCTCTTCCGGGTGTCAGGAGCCCGGTACAGCGGCTCTCTCTGCCTTTAGAAGCTGAGAAGACATTTCCCCTATTTTCTGCTTCCTCACACAGAGAGGCGCACGGCGGCGGACATTTTTGACGCGGGTAAGGCGGACCCTAGATAGAGCCCATGTCTCAAGTATTCGTCCTTGGGGAAGCAACTGAACAAATACCGTGGTGTAGGGCGTGAGGACACGTTACGGTTTAGCCTATGTTAAATTGCCGGTGGAAGGGAAAGCGGATATCCAGAGTGTTTTGCCCGCTTTCAATATGGCCGCCGGACGTGCTCGGGCGCCAAGGGTGGCGATGACGTGTTTCCGGAAGGGGCGGTCTCTTTCCGGCTGTGTCGTGATGTTGCGCTCGGCCAATACACAGGCAGGTTGAGACGCGGTGATAACGGCTGTTTGAAAGGAGCTGGCGGGAACGGTGAGTTGTGCAGAGTCCGGGGAGGCGGTGCGATGATTGACAGGCGCGGGCGCAGCTGCTGCAGAATGAACTGTCCTTAAAGGGCATTACATAGGAAGTAAATGACTGGATTATTAATAAGCAGCGGTGGGGTAGGCTACCAATATGGTTGCCCCCCTCATCTTTCCTGGGGTCTTAAATCTGTTCCCCAGCCTGAGCCTCTGCTGTTCCTCCTGGAAATGTAAGATTGTTTACCTGCAGGGTCAGCGCCAGGGATATGGGGCCCTTGTGGTCACAGTTCCCGGGCCCCCTTTGCTTTTTGATTTTTCATCTTCCAAGAACCCAAAATTATTTGTTTTGCTCCATAAAGTTGTAGAGGGGCTTATTTTTTCTTATTTTCTGTTCCCGCCGCTCTGGGGTCCACCCGTCTTCCTGATTTCGTATTTTCGGCCAGTGTCCAGTCCAGAAAACAGCGATCCTGCCAGTTATTTGTTTTTACATTTACCTTGTGAAATAAATGATGTCCCTGATTTATTGAAGTCACTTTTGTTATTCTTCTTTTTGTCTTGTTATAGCCCCAAATTCTCCTCTTGGAATAATTTTTGCCAATAAATAAATAATTTAAATGTTTTGTTTTCGTCTTTAACCATTGCATTTTTTTTGTGCCCAAAGTTACAAATTTGTCTTAAAACTACATCCATAAACCTCCCTCCAGGCGAGCAGTAGAGGTGTGCCACCACCCCAAAAAAAAGTGTACTCTTGGTAAAATTCCCAGTTCATGAATCTTTGTAAAACATCTGGAGATGCAAAGTCGTAGAGGACAAATAAAAAAAAAAACTTAAGATTAAAAAACTTTTATAAGGGGCACCCTCCCCCCCCATCCCATGTCAGTAGATTGTGCCTTTCAAGCTCAGGTTTCTTCTGGTCATAAGTCGGAGCCGTTTCTTGCTGGAGTTTCCCTTTAACCAGCCTGGGGTGTGGTGAGAAGAACTAGATGTAGACCCTGTAGGGTCTCTCCCTGCATTTCCTGACTTTTATCACCTTGGCAGGATCTTTTTATGATTAATTATTTTTTTTATACATGCTTTGTTGATTTTCAATCCCTATTGCGCTTCTTTACATATTTACTTATTACTGTTTTTTTTCTACATTTTGTTAAAGCTTCTCTATTGCCCCATTTTATATCTTTATTGGCATTTGAGGAGTTATAGTTGAGGGTCTTGCACCATATTTTATACATTCTTGCCCTTTTAATCACATTGGGTGTTTTTACTGTGTCTTATTTTGTAATTTTTTTTATTGAATTTGATATAAATATTTATTTCTTTGTGAATCTTTTTCTTAGTGCGTGACATTATTGGCATTGATTCATTGCTAGTATATTGTGTAGGGTGATTGTACAGTTAGGGTGTAATTTATTCCTGAAGGAATAACAGAGGGACAGCATTTTTTTAACACTTTCTTGTGCATGTCTTTTGGTCGATGATACAGGCATCTTGGGTTTAGGTTGCTACAAGAGATGTTGCGAGTCGATCTGCAGGATCGATGGTGCTCTTCACAGCCTATTCGCTCGCTGACTAGCCACTTTTCTGGTAGAGAGTAGTGTACCAGATTAGGCTTGCTTCCCTCTCCGTGGCTGTTAGTTTCCAACTCATTGATTTCTTCCCCACCCTCGGTGGACTTTTTTTTAAAAAACTCGTACATGTGCTGAGTGTGAACCTCATCACTCACGATTCAGCTGCCTCCTGTCTGAGTGAGAAGACTTTTCATTTTAGCCCAGCAAACCCTTTAAGGTCTTTCCTCTCCACTCAAGAGTTTGGGAACTTTATCTCAGAACCTTGTAAGCACCCAGACAAAAAGTTCTGTCATGCCAAACCATTAGGAGACTGTCACAAAGTGGTCAAAGTCTGCAACAAAGGGATCTTTTAGTTTTGCCATCGAGCTAAGATGACCAGCGTACCTCTGGTAGACGTGCTCTAATAATGCAATTCTTTAGATCCCTGCATCAAATTCATTGCCATGTCCTTTGAGCCGACTGACTCTGCCTTTGGTCCACTTTTTGCATTTGTCAAGGTGAGCAGGACTTTCGTTGGGTTCACCAGGGCATCCCTTCAGGAAGAGGTTAACCCAGCAGCTGTTATTTCTTGGTTTTGGGACTGACCTTTTGCTGCTTGGTCTGTTTCCCTTTCTGCTGAGCCACAGTCTGTTTGGTCTCGGTCCAACTGCTGATGGTTCTTTTGTCTTTTCTTTCCTTACTTTGGTTTACTTTTATTTAGTTGTCTCTTACTTCCCAATTTTGTTTCCGTCCTATCTCTTCTTGGGAGGGGTTATTTATACTCGCCTTGCATCAGCATCTTTGCTGGCTTTATTTCAAGACAGATGGTGTTTGGAGATCCAGCTCTTCTGCTAGGCATTATCTTTAATGATTATTCTGTTCCTTTTTCCTACGATTTGTTTGTGTCTTCCCCCAGTACCTTTTCCTTCATTTTCTGTTTGGGGTTTAGGAGGTTTTCCACATATTCCATTTGTTGTGCGATTCTTTTTATTTTCTTCCATCTTTCCTGTGTGTCTGGTTGAACACGTTCTTAGGCCTGTACCTTTTCCTCGGATTTTTGTATTTTTCACTTTATAGTTTTTGTTCAATTGTTGCAGATTGTTCATAGAGATGGTACAGTTAAGGGCATTCGGGTTAAGTCTACGTTGAGTGGGAGCGCCATTGCATAGACTTAGGGTGCCAACCTCTGCGTTCAGGCAGGGATAAATCTGGGCCACATTAGGGACTTTTGTAGTCTGAACAGGGACCTGTTTGGTTCAGGTGTTTTTCCCTTGTGAGTGTGCTTATGTAGTCTTAGCAGCAGCTCTGTAATACTGGATGCACTGACCTCCATGGGGCTGCCATGTTTTTTTTTGCCATCTACTCTTGGTCTTGCTGCTGCTCTGTGGACACAAGTTGTTTGTACTCTTTACACCTCTACATTTTGTGGGATCTTGTCATTTAAGAACATTTATTCCTTTCTCTTCTCGTAGGTAACATGGAGTATTGACGCTGGCCTTGCAATGAAGACTTTAATAATGAATATTCCCGCATTCAACAAGACCCCTAAAAAGTCTAAAATAACAGAAAAGCGATGTTTTTAAAGAAAAACTCACCAGGGCCACTTCATTCTTCCTTACATCCTCCGCTGTTTATTCCTTTGAGCCTGATTCCACGAAATAGAATGACTCCAGTTACAGAACTGAAGGAGCTGGCAATGAAACAGAGGGCCCTTGAAAGCCGAAAGGTACTTACAACAGATGTTCACTCCACCCTGGTCCCAGAGGGTGAGGAATCGCCCAACTTTCCAAATGTTGGTGTCAAGTCATACCATGAGCGTCATCAAACAAGGATTGGGTTACCTCGAATAAACGGCGATGAACCTGCAAACCCTAGCACATCCAGTGCTGTCCGAAGTTCAAGAAGTGTTATACAAGCTTTCAATCCAATTTATTTATGTGAGGAGTTGGCGGAAAGTACTGCAATTAAAAAGGGACGTGATGCCAATATTCCAGGTGCAAAATCCAATGGGTCGATCAAAGGTAAAACTACTGTTTGATACTATGCAAAAAAAAAAAACTATCTTGGCCTACTCGGGTCTGCTGTGTAAGAGACCAATGGTTAAGGAAATCAAGCTGCACGTCATGTTCCAAGAGTGCTTGTTTTAGAAGATTACTTTGGAGGTTGTCAATTTTTGGAAGTAATTTCCTAAGACCTATCCTTTTCTGATATGTCTATTGCCTATTTTAGCCCCTTTTTCCATCTGAAGAGATTCAGTTGATAAACACCCCTTGTCCATCTCTTCTATTAAGGTATATTATGCAGTTTTGTTTAACCCCTTCCATCTGAAGTACTATTCTGTCCATGTGACCTGGGACTTAATTCCCATGGACGGAATAGTACGTCATACGCGATCAGCTGCGCTCACGGGGGGCTGATCGCGGCCGGGTGTCAGCTGATTATCACGGCTGACACCCGGCACTAAGTGCTAGGAGCGGTCACTGACCGCTCCCGGCACATTAACCCCTGGCACACTGCGATCAAAGATGATGGCAGTGTTCCGGAGGTACAGGGAAGCATCGCGCAGGGAGGGGGGCTCCCTGCGTGCTTCACTGAAACCCTCAGAGCAATGCGATGTGACCGCATTGCTCCGAGGACCTCCCCAAGATGGCCGCAGTGTCCTTCCATGTCCTGCAGGGAGGTTGCTTGTCAGTGCCTGCTGAGAGCAGGCGCCGGCAAGCCTGCATTACCAGTCAGATCGCTGATCTGACACAGTGCTGTGTAAACTGTCAGATCAGCGATCTGACACTATACAGTGATGTCCCACCCTGGGACAAAGTAAAAATGAAAAAAAAATAAACGTGTAAAAATATTTAAAAAAAATCCCTAAATAAATTTTTAAAAAAAGTTCCCCAATAAACACATTATTATGTAAATAAAAAAACAATATAAGTACACATATTTAGTATCGCCGCGTCCGTAACGACCTGCCCTATAAAACTGTCCCACTAGTTAACCCCTTTAGTGAACCGCATAAAAAAAAAAAAAAAGTGGAATAACACGCTATCAAAAAGACGGATATAAATAAGCATGGTACCGCTGAAAACGTCATGTTGTCCCGCAAAAAAACGAGCTGCCATACAGCGTCATCAGTGAAAAAATAAAGTTATAGCTCTCAGAATAAAGCGATTCAAAAATAATTATTTCTTATATAAAATTGTTCTTATTGTATAATAGTGCCAAAACATAAAAAAATGATATAAATGAGGTACCGCTGTTATCGTACTAACCCGAAGAATAAAACTACTTTATCGTTTTTACCACATGCGGAACGGTATAAAGGCCCCCCTCCCCCAAAGAAATTCATGAATTGCTGGTTTTTGTTCATTGTGCCTCCCAAAAATCAGAATGAAAAGCGATCAAAAAATGTCATGTGCCCACAAATGGTACCAATAGAAACATCAACTCGTCCTGCAAAAAATAAGACCTTATATGACTCTGTGGGCCAAAATATGGAAAAATTATAGCTCTCAAAATGTGGTGATGCAAAATCTACTTTTGCAATAAAAAGCGTCTTTTAGTGTGATAGCTGCCAAATATAAAAGCCCGCTATAAATAGTAAATCAAACCCCCCTTTATCACCCCCTTAGTTAGGGAAAAATAATAAAATTAAAAAAATATATTTTTTTCCATTTTCCCATTAGGGTTAGGTTTGTGGTTAGGGTTATGATTAGGGTTAGGGGTGTGTTGGGGGTAGAGTAGGAGTTAGAATTGTGGGGTTTCCACTGTTTAGGCACATCAGGGGCTCTCCAAACGTGATATGGCCTCTGAGCTCAATTCCCTTCCCTTTCGAGCGCTGCCATGTGTCCAAACAGTGGTGTACCCCCACATATGGGGTATCAGCGTACTCAGGACAAATTGCACAATAACTCTTGGGGTCCAATTTCTTCTGTTACCCTTGGGAAAATAAAAAATTGGGGGTCAAAAATATCATTTTTGTGGAAAAAAAAACATGATTTTTTATTTTTATTGCTCTACGTTCTAAACTTCTGTGAAGCACTTGGGGTTCAAATTTCTCACCACACATCTACATAAGTTCCTTAGGCGGTCTAGTTTCCAAAATGGGGTCAGTTGTGAGGGGTTTTCACTGTTTAGGCACATCAGGGGCTCTCCAAATGCGACATGACGCCAACAGACCATTCCATCTAAGTCTGCATTCCAAAACGTCACTACTTCCCTTCCGAGCCCCGACGTTTGCCCATACAGTAGTTTTCTCCCACATATGGGGTATCAGTGTACTCCGGACAAATTGGATAACAACTTTTGGGGTTCAATTTCTCCTGTTACTCTTGGGAAAATAAAAAATTGGGGACTAAAAGATCATGTTTGTGGAAAAAATATGATTTTTTTTTTATTTTCAAGCTTGGGCGTTACAAACTTTAGTGAAACACCTGGGGGTTCAAAGTTCTCACCACACATCTAGACAAGTTTTTTTGGGGGGGTCTAGTTTCCAAAATGGGGTCACTTGTGGGGGTTTCCACTGTTCAGGCACATCAAGGGCTCTCCAAACGCGACATGGCGTCCAATCTCAATTCTAGCCAATTTTGCGTTGAATAAGTCAAACGGCGCTCCTTCCCTTCCATGCTCTGCCATGCGCCGAAACTGGTTTACCACCACATATGGGATATCAGCGTACTCAGGACAAATTGCACAATAACTTTTGTGGTCTTGTTAACCTTGAGAAAATAAAAAATTAAGGGTGAAAAGATCATTTTTGTGGAAAAAATGATTTTTGAATTGTATGGCTCTACAGTATAAACTTTTGTGAAGCCCTTGGAGGTTCAAAGTGCTCACCACACATCTAGATAAGTTCCTTGGGGGTCTAGTTTCCAAAATAGTGTCTTTTGTGGGGGGTTTTCACTGTTTAGGCACATCAGGGGCTCTCCAAACGCGACATGGCGTCCAGCCAATTCTGCGTTGAAAAAGTCAAACGGGGTACTCCTTCCCTTCCAAGCTCTGCCATGCGCCCAAACAGTGGTTTACCCCCACATATAGGGTATCGGCGTGCTCAGGACAAATTGCACAACAACTTTTGGGGTTAAATTTCTCCTGTTACCCTTGGGAAAATAAAAAAATTAGATCTGAAGTAAATATTTTGTGAAAACAAGTTAAATGTTCATATTTTTTAAACATTCAAAAAATTCCTGTGACGCTCCCGAAAGGTTAATAAACTTCTTTAATGTGGTTTTGAGCACCTTGAGGGGTGCAGTTTTTAGAATGGTGTCACTTTTGGGTATTTTCTATCATATAGACCCCTCAAAGTGACTTCAAATGTGATGTGGTCCCTAAAAAAAAAACTGGTGTTGTAAAAATGAGAAATCGCTGGTCAACTTTTAACCCTTATAACTTCGTAACAATTTTTTTTTCCGAAATTGTGCTGATGTAAAGTAGACGTGGGAAATGTTATTTAGTAACTATTTTGTGTGACATTTCTCTGTTTTAAGGGCATAAAAATTCAAAGGTTGAAAATTGTAAAATTTTCTAAATTTTCGCCATATTTCCATTTTTTTCATAAATAAACGCAAGTCATATCAAAGAAATTTTACCACTAACATGAAGTACAATATGTCACGAGAAAACAGTCTCAGAATCCCCGGGATCCATGGAAGCGTTCCAGAGTTATTACCTCATAAAGGGACAGTGGTCAGAATTTAAAAATTGACCCGGTCATTAACGTGCAAACCACCCTTGGGGGTTAATTGGTTAAATGAAAAACTGTGCCTTACTCGTCTCCCTGGGTACAACGCTGAGTCTACATCTCCCTGCGTCTACAGCACTGCAGCCAATCATTGAGATCAGCGGCTTTGAGCATCTTGATCCATCTACTCAGGCAGAGACACTGAGCTCACTGATAAGCTGCAGTGCTGTTACGTTCTTGCTGCAGACAAGAACATACAGCAGGAGCTGTGCTGGATCTGGGGAGTGCGAGTAAAGCGTATGGGTTTTCTCCATCGCCTCATTGGGGGACACAAGACCATGGGTGTTATGCTGCTGCCACTAGGAGGACACTAAGCAATACACAGAAAAAAGTTAACTCCTCCTCCTGCAGTATACACCCTCTGTTGGCTCAATCCTGAACCAGTTCTTGCTTAGTGTCTGTAGGAGGCACTAGGGTCTGGTTTCAGACCCCAATTTTATTTTTACCATTTTACCATTTTTATTTTTATTATTATTTTTACTATTTTCCACAATTTGGAAGGGTGACGGGTCTTGCAGGAAAAGTCCCGATCTCCCACAACCATCAACAGGCGGGAACGCGGAGTGTCGCCTCCACGTACCCCCTCCTGCAGCGCTACCATCGGGCGACGGATCCCTTCAATGGGCCGCTCTCCCCATGTGTCTGACGGCTCTAAACGCGCTCCGGAATTTTTGGAAACAAAAACACCCCTCACCACCACTATTGAAAGCGGCTGGTGCTAGGATGATGGGAAGGAACCCTCTCCGCCTCCCTATAAAAGGGATGGTGGATTGAGGACGTACGGACGCGCCAGCCATTGGTACTCTGAGCCAGGAGGCTCCACAGTGAGTACATCTGAAAACCACTGAATATTGCGCTCTCTGTCTGTACAGTGATGTCTTCTGCGCTCTCAGCGGCACCGCCGTTGCGGCTCCCCGTCTCTATCTCCGTTGCGGCCGCTCTTGCTATCCCTTTCGTATCACAGGGCCGGCGTCACAAAATTTAGTCCCCGGCTTTGGCCCGGGGTAGGCCGCTCTTGCGATCTGTAGCGCGTCGCAAGATCGGCGCCGGCCACTCTTGCGATCTCTATTGCGTCGCAGGGCCGGCGCCGCAAATTTAGGCCCCGGCTTCAGACCGGGATAGGCCTCAAGAGGAGGGCGGGCTTACCGCGCTCCCAGTTAGCTCCGCCCACATCGCGCGCTGTCCTGGGCCCGGCCATTGGCAGGGAGCGATTGACTCCTCCCTAGTCTCACCATCTCGTCCCTCCCACATTTTCTGGCGCTTCTCGTGACCCACGAGAAGCGCAAAAGAGCCAAATCTCGGCCACATTCTTGCGGGCTGTCAGGACTCTCAACGCTGCGGTACTGAAAAGCCTATTCTTCAGCGCCTCTTTCTTCGTGGTCTCGGACACAGGACCTGGGTAAGCTTACACAGCACTTAACCCTTCTCCTGCAGCAGGCTCACAGGTGCAAAATGTCTCAATCAAAGGGCTCAAAAAGGCCTGACAAAAACCACACTGTGGTGTATGCCGCCTGTGCCTCATGCAACGCTTCCCTGCCATCAAAGCATGGTTCTCAATTCTGCACATCATGTGCCCAAGAGCCCTCTGCTTCTACCACTCAGGAGCCCCCTACTACCGTTCAGGAGCCCCTATCTACTCCTGATCCCAGTGAGCCGGGTCCTTCCGGGTGGCCTGCGTTTCTGGCACAGTCCATGGATTCTCTGACTAAGGCTTTGGACTCCTTCCGTGGTTCCTCTTCTAGCCAGGGCATCCCTTTTCCAGAAAAGGGCCCGTCAGCCTTCAGAGAGACCTCATCAGATAGGGGTCGACCCACGGCATCAGCAAAGTCCCTGGACTCTCTCATAGAGGCAGTTAATAAAGCCTTGAAGGTAGATGAAGAACCCGGGTCTCACCCGGATCACCCTATCTCTTTCAAAAGAGCTAAGCGTCCTCACAAAGTTTTCGGTAACCACCCGGAGTTTACGGACATTGTTCAGGGACATAGGGATCGGCCAGACAGACTTTTTCAGGACTGAAGTCTCTGAAAGCGCGATACCCATTTTCGGCAACTGTAGCAAAAGAGTGGACCGAATCTCCAGTAGTAGATCCACCTGTATCTCGCTTGGCTTCAAAAACTCTTCTGTCCCTTTCAGATGGCTCATCTATTAAAAATCCCTCAGATAGACAAGTGGACAACCTCGCCAAATCGGTCTTTGAGGCTGCTGGAGCATCGCTCTCTCCTTCTTTCGCGGCCACCTGGGTGGCGAGGGCTACGGTGGCCTGGGCTGAGGATCTGGTTAAAGTTACTAGCGATATCCCTCTCCCCCCTGAGGCACGTAATCTTGCCTATCAGATTACTCGGGCAGGCGACTACTTAGTCCATGCGTCCGTATATGCAGCTAATAGCGCTGCACTCACAGCCGCCAATGCCATCGCCATTCGAAGGTCCCTTTGGCTCCGAGAGTGGCGCGCAGACTCTGCTTCAAAGAGGTCTTTGACTTCGCTGCCTTATCAATCAGGGCGTCTCTTTGGAGATCGTCTTGATCAGATTATTTCTGACGCTACTGGTGGCAAAAGTAAATTTCTTTAGCAGCGCAGAATCAATCGACCCTTTCGGTCCCAGTACCAAAGTTGTTCCCGACCATTTCGCAGCTCCTTTAATTGGTCCTCTGCTTCGGCCTCGTCCCGTGCACCCCGTTCTCGCAGAGACAGGGGCTCGCAACCATCATTTAGGTCCTCTCAGCCCTGGAGTAACAGATTCAGTCGGGAAACAAGAGCTCCTCCTCTCGAAAATTATCTTCCGAATGACTCCTTGCTGGGGCTGGGGGAGCCAAACAGGGTAGGCGGCCGCCTACTCTTGTTTCGCGAGGTCTGGGGTCGGTCGTTCACGACCGGTGGGTCCGAGATCTTGTAGACTCCGGCTACAAGATCGAATTCTTGTCTCTTCCCCCAAGGCGCTTCTTCCAGTCTCGCCCCCCAAGTTCCAATGCTCTCGCAACTCCCTTTCTTCAGGCCTTGAACATTCTTCGCACCAGCGGGGTCATCGTCCCAGTTCCTCACGAGGAAAGGTTCAAAGGGTTTTATTCAAACCTTTTTGTGGTCCCCAAGAAGGACGGCTCCTTGCGTCCTATCCTGGACCTCAAACCGTTGAACAAATTCATCAGAGTCCGCCATTTCAGAATGGAATCTCTCCGTTCTGTTGTCGCATCTCTAGAAAGAAAGGAATACCTGGCGTTAGTCGACATCAAAGACGCATATTTACACATTCCGATTTTCATAGGCCATCAAAAGTTTCTGCGTTTTGCAGTCGGAGACGATCATTTTCAATTTGCCGCTCTGCCCTTCGGTCTCGCAACCGCCCCGAGAGTGTTCACAAAAGTCATGGCGGCTGTCATGTCAATTTTACACTCTCGGGGTGTGATGGTCCTCCCGTACCTAGACGACCTGCTCATCAAAGGACCGACCTTTCGGGCCTGCGCAGAGAGTGTCGAGATCACTATCGACACCCTCTCTCGCCTGGGTTGGTTAGTAAATTTGGACAAGTCCTCTCCCATCCCCTCTCAGAAGATTCCTTTTCTGGGAATGATTCTGGACACCTCCCAAGGTTGGTATCTCTCCCTCCAAAGAAGATTGCTTCTCTGAGGCGGGGAGTGCTCCTGTTGTCTCTAGGCCGCTCCCACTCTCTACGGTTCGCCATGCAGGTCCTGGGGAAAATGGTAGCCTCCATCGAGGCAGTACCGTTTGCTCAATTCCATCTCCGACCTCTTCAACAGGAGCTAATATCAGTTTGGGACAGGAACCCAGCGTCCTTAGGTCGCTGCTTTCGTCTCTCTCCCAGAATCAGAAGCTTGCTGAAATGGTGGACAAACCTTTCATCCTTGAGTCAAGGAAAATCTTTTCTGCCTGTCCATTGGTTGGTGGTGACCACCGATGCAGTCTCCTCGGATGGGGAGCGTTGTTCCTTCACCACACGGCTCAGGGCTGCTGGTCTCTCCCAGAGACCCATCTCGCGATCAACATCCTGGAGATCAGAGCTATCAAACTAGCCCTCTTGCATTTCCACCACCTTCTGGCCGGTCGTCCCATCCGGATCCAGTCAGACAACGCCACGGCCGTGGCGTACATCAACCGTCAGGGAGGCACTCGGAGTAGAACAGCGATGCTCGAGGTATCGCACATACCTGCGTGGGCCGAGGCAAACCGCTCGCCCATCTCCGCGGTTCACATCCCAGGAGTGGACAATTGGGAGGCCGACTTTCTCAGTCGCCAGGGCTTAGACTCAGGAGAATGGTCCCTGCACCTGGAAATGTTTCAAATCATTTGCCAGCGTTGGGGAATGCCGGATGTGGATCTCATGGCATCCAGGCTGAATGCCAAAGTTCAGACTTTCATAAGTCGATCCCGCGATCCGCTAGCCATCGGCTCGGATGCGCTAGTTCTCCCTTGGAGCCAATTTCGCCTTCCTTACATCTTTCTGCCTCTTCCGTTAATTCCCAGGGTAATCCGAAAGATCAAGGCGGAAGGCGTTCCTCTCATTCTTGTCGCTCCGGACTGGCCTCGCCGTCGTCCGTGGTATGCGGAAATAGCGCTGGTCGCAGATGTACCCTGGAGATTACCGGATCGTCCGGACCTTCTTTCGCAGGGTCCAATTTACCATCACAATTCGAAAGCGCTGAATTAGACGGTATGGCCATTGAAGCCTGGATCTTAGGCCAGGCTGGTTTTTCTCAAAAAGTTGTCTCTACAATGATCAATGCCAGGAAGCCTGTCTCCGTCCGCATTTATCATCGTGTTTGGAAAACATTCTTTTCCTGGTGTAAGGATAAAGGCCGTTCTCCTTTTGTTTTTTCTATCCCTTCCATTCTGGAATTCCTCCAAGTAGGTTTGGACTTGGGGTTAGCATTCTCCTCCCTCAAGGGCAGATTTCCGCCTTATCCGTACTTTTCCAACGACGGATTGCATCTAAAGGTACTGCCACACTAAGCTATCCCGCTAGCGATCTCGTTAGCGTTGCATACTAATGAGATCGCTAGCGGGATTGTTTCTATATCGCTAAATGCGGCCACATTTAGCGATATAGTTAACGACACTATCGCCGCTAGCGATCTTCTTAACGACTTTAGCGGTACAAAAGTACCGCTAAATCGCTAAGAAAAGGTGCCACACAGCGATTAGATACTTACCCAGCGGGAGCGCCGACGAGAAAATAGGGTCCGGAACGATTCCAGCGACGAGCGAGATCACAGCAGGAAGCTCGTCGCTGGAAGCTGCCGCACTGAACAACATCGCTAACAGGATCGCTAAATAGTGACGTTTTTTAGCGATCCCGTTAGCGATATTGTTTAGTGTGGCATACCCTTAAGTCTCAGGTCAGGACTTTTATCCAAGGAGTGTCACATCTCGTTCCACCCTACAAGAGGCCTTTGGAACCTTGGGATCTGAATTTGGTTCTCAGTGCCTTACAGGAATTCCCCTTCGAGCCTTTGCCGGAAGTGCCTTTATCTCTTCTTTCTTGGAAGGTTGTCTTCCTAGTCGCAATTACCTCTATCAGGCGGGTATCGGAATTGGCAGCCTTGTCTTGTAAACCCCTTTTCTCATTTTTCACCAGGACAAGGTAGTTCATAGGACTTCTCCTTCTTTCTTGCCCAAAGTTGTCTCGGCTTTTCATATCAATGAAGATATAGTCCTGCCCTCGATCTGTCCGGCGCCGATTCACCGTACTGAAAAAGCCCTTCACACCTTGGATTTGGTGAGGGCTCTCCGAAGGTACATTTCGAGAACTGCATCTTTCCGTAAATCGGACGCCCTGTTTGTGCTTCCGGAAGGACGCAGACAGGGTTTTCCTGCTTCCAAAGCCACGTTAGCCAGTTGGATCCGTTTGGCGATCCAAGAGGCGTACCGTGTCAAAGGTCAGCCTATCCCGGCTGGGATTAAGGCACACTCCACTCGGTCTGTGGGGGCCTCCTGGGCCATTCGGCACCAGGCTTCGGCACAACAAGTGTGCAAGGCTGCAACTTGGTCCAGTCTTCATACTTTTGTCAAGCATTACCAAATCCATGCTCAAGTTTCTTCAGATGCGGCACTTGGCAGACAAATTCTGCAATCAGCTGTTGCGCATCTATAAGTTGTCTGTTGACTGTTTAAGCGTTTTATGCATGTGGCTCACGAGGCTTCATCTGTTGTTATGGCTTCCCACCCAGGGACTGCTTTGGGACGTCCCATGGTCTTGTGTCCCCCAATGAGGCGATGGAGAAATAGGGATTTTTGTGTGTACTCACCGTAAAATCCTTTTCTCCGAGCCAATCATTGGGGGACACAGCTCCCACCCTTGTTTAGCCAGTAGCCTCGTTGTTTTCTTTGGTTTTGACATATTGCATTCTGTTATGAGCTCCTGCTGCTTTGGCACCGAACTGGTTCAGGATTGAGCCAACAGAGGGTGTATACTGCAGGAGGAGGAGTTACTTTTTTCTGTGTATTGCTTAGTGTCCTCCTAGTGGCAGCAGCATAACACCCATGGTCTTGTGTCCCCCAATGATCGGCTCGGAGAAAAGGATTTTACGGTGAGTACACACAAAAATCCCTATTTTTTTTTTTAGTTTTTTTTAATTTATTATATATATATATATTATATATATATATATATATATATATATATATGCGTGTGTATATATATATATATATATATATATATATATGCGTGTGTATATATATATATATATATATATATATGCGTGTGTATATATATATATATTATATATATATATGCGTGTGTATATATATATATATATATATGCGTGTGTATATATATATATATATATATATATATATATGTGTGTATATATGTGTATATATATATATATATAACTACAGCCTGGGGAAAAGGGTTTTCTGAAATGGGGAAAAGCCCTTTTTAAATTTTTGAACCGTTCTCCAGCCACTGCTGAGCTGGACAGAAGTGTTTTCTTTAGTCTGCCCTATAGTGTGCCCTAAAAATTTTGCTCTGCTCTTTGTTGGTTTTGTCTGTGATTTATATTTATTTAGCAATTTCTTTTAATCTGCCGTCTTTGCAAAAATAAAATAATTCACTCAGGGCCGGCGTCAGTACCCGGCATACACGGGCAAGTACCGGGGCCCTGAGCAGGTGGGGGGGGCACTCGCCGTCGGGCACCCGTTAGCGGAAGAGAGCGGTACCAGCGCCGCCACTGGGCCCCCAACCCCCGCCTTGCTCAGGGCCCCGGCAGCAGCCGGCGCAATACTTACCTCTCCCCGTGCCTCTGCAGCTCCAGGGGGCGCCTGCAGGGCGCCCGCGCTTCCTCTCACAGCAGCGCCGCTGAATGACATCATCATTCAGCGGTCGGCTGTGGCAGAGAGAATGCGGACGCCGGACAGGTGAGATGTGAGGTGTAGGTGTCTGTGTGTGGGTGTGTCTGTCTGTGTATCAGTGTGTGTGTATGTAGTGCGGTGCTTTGTGTGTGTGTGTATGTGAGAGAGTGCTGCTGTGCTGTCTGTGTGTGGTGCTGTATATGTGATGGTGGTGAGGAGCCGGAGGCAATGATGATGATTGGGAGGCGATGATGATGGGGAGGCAATGATGATGGGGGGCATTGATGATGATGATGATGATGGAGAGGCAATGATGATGATGATGGGGAGTCTTTCCACAGCGCCCTTTCCTGAGCCGTAACAGGGCAGAACGCAGCACAGTGCAGAGGAGAGCTCCATATTTTATATGGAGCATTATATGGGGACCAGTATCCTGTATGGAGCATTATTTGGGGTCCAGTATTCTTTATGGAGCATTATATTTGGCCCATAATACTGTATGGAGGACTATATGGTGCCCATAATATTGTATGGAGGACTGTACTGTCCAGTCTGTACTGTGCGCTGTGAGGATTTGGCGGTTTTTGAGCTATTGTACAATTTACAATAGATATCACTGATGTAATGGAAGAAGTTAAGTGTTTGGCATTGTACTGTACCTATATTTTTCTGCAGTATCTGTGCATCATGAATCGTGATCTGTGTTAAAGGGGCCCACTGAGACTCTTTCGCCCGGGGCCCATAAAACCTGGAGCAGGCCCTTAATTCACTCATTTATATAATCAATAGGGTTGTTTTTTCTCAATTTGCATTCATTTGTATTTTTTACTTAGTTTTTATTTTTTTAAATATATCCATCTTTAGATTATAAAATGGTTTTTTAAAAAAAAAAAAAAAAAAAAAAAAAAATTTAACCCCTTAGTGACCGAGCCAATCTTGACCTTAACCCCTCTCTGACATTAGACGTACTATCCCGTCCATGAAACCCGTGCCAATCTGACCATGGACGGGATAGTACGTCATAGGCGATTAGCTGCGCTCCCTCCGGGAGCGCAGCTAATCGCCGCCGGGTGTCAGCTGATTATCACAGCTGACACCCGTGACTGTGTGTCAGGAGTGGTCACGGACCGCTCCCGGCACATTAACCCCTAGCACACCGCGATCAAACATGATCGCGGTGTACTGGGGGCACAGGGAAGCATCGCCCAGGGAGGGGGCTCCCTGCACGCCCCCGAGACCCTCAGACCAGCGCGATGTGATCGCGCTGTTCTGAGGGCTTCCTCCCTCCCAGGACCCGGATCCAAGATGGCGCCGGGTCCTGGAGGGAGGCGGCTTCCTCAGTGCCTGCTGAGAGCAGGCACTGAGAAGCCTGCAGCTATGCCTGTGCGATCGCTGGTGTGACAGAGTGCTGTGCACACTGTCACACCAGCGATCTGATAAAAATACAGTGATGTCCCACCCTGGGACAAAGTAAAAAAGTAAAAAAAAATAAAATTAAACATGTTTTAAAAAAAAAAAATCAAAAAAAAAAAAAATTCCCCAATAAATTCATTTCTTCCTGTAAATAAAAAAAACAAAACAATAAAAGTACACATATTTGGTATTGCCGCGTCCGTAACGACCTCCCCCCCCTATAAAACTGTCCCACTAGTTAACCCCTTTAGTGAACCCCTTAAAAAAAAAAAAAAAAAAATCAATGCTTTATCATACCGCCGAACAAAAAGTGGAATAACACGCGATCAAAAAGACCGATATAAATAAACATGGTACCGCTGAAAACGTCATCTTGTCCCGCAAAAAACGAGCCGCCATACAGCATCATCAGCGAAAAAATAAAAAAGTTATAGCTTGCAGAATAAAGCGATGCAAAAATAATTATTTTTCTATATAAATTGTTTTTATTCTATAAAAGCGCCAAAACATAAAAAATGATATAAATGAGGTATCGCCATAATCGTACTGACCCGAAGAATAAAACTGCTTTATCAATTTTACCACACGCGGAACGATAAAAACGCCTCCCCCAAAAGAAATTCATGAATTGCTGATTTTTGTTCATTCTAACCTCCCAAAAATCGAAATAAAAAGCGATCAAAAAATGTCACGTGCTCAAAAATGGTACCAATAAAAACGTCAACTCGTACCGCAAAAAATAAGACCTCACATGCCAAAATATGCAAAAATTATAGCTCTCAAAATGTGGCGATGCAAAAAACTACTTTTTGCAATAAAAAGCGTCTTTTAGCGTGACAGCTGCCAATCACAAAAACCCGCTATAAATAGTAAATCAAACCCCCCTTTATCACCCCCTTAGTTAGGGAAAAATAATAAAATAAAAAAAATGTATTTATTTCCATTTTCCCATTAGGGTTAGGGTTGCGGCTAAAGTTAGGGTTAGGGTTGGCACTAAAGTTAGGGTTGGGATTAGGGGTGTGTTAGGTTTGTGGTTAGGGTTGGGACTAGGGTTAGGAGTGTGTTGGGGTTAGGGTTGGAGTTAGAATTGGGGGGTTTCCGCTGTTTAGGCACATCAGGGGCTCTCCAAATGTGACATGACGTCTGATCTCAATTCCAGCCAATTCTGCGTTGAAAAAGTCAAACGGTGCTCCTTCACTTCTGAGCTCTGCAATGCGTCCAAACAGTAGTTTATTCCCACATATGGGGTATCAGCGTACTCTGGACCCCAAGCGTTATTGTGCAATTTGTCCTATTTCTTCTGTTACCCTTGGGAAAAAAAAAAACTGGGGGAGAAAATATCATTTTTGTAAAAAAAAAAAAAAGATGTTTTATTTTTACGGCTTTACGTTATAAACTTCTGTGAAGCACTTCGGGGGTTCAAAGTGCTCACCAAAGATCTAGATAAGTTCCTTAGGGGTCTAGCTTCCAAAATGGGGTCACTTGTGGGGGGTTTCCACTGTTTAGGCTCATCTGGGGCACTGCAAACGGAACATGACCCCCATCAACGTCTGCATTCCAAAACGTTACTACTTCCTTTCCAAGCCCTGCCGTGCGCCCAAACAGTCCCCCCCCCACCCCCCACATATGGGGTATCAGCGTACTCAGGACAAATTGGACAACAACTTTTGGAGTCCAATTTCCTTGGGAAAATTCAAAAATTTGGGACTAAAAAATCATTTTTGTGGAAAATTGTTTTTTTTTTTTCACACCCAGACATTATAAACTTTAGTGAAACACTTGGGGTTCAAAGTGCTCACAACAGATCTAGATAAGTAACTTAGGGGGTCTAGTTTCCAAAATGGTGTCACTTGTGGGGGTTTCCACTGTTCAGGTGCATCAGAGGTTATCCAAACGCGACATGGCGTCCAATCTCAATTCCAGCCAATTTTAGTTTGAAAAAGTCAAACGGCGCTCCTTCCCTTACGAGCTCTGCCGTGTGCCCAA
Source organism: Oophaga sylvatica (assembly GCA_033576555.1). Classification (NCBI taxonomy): domain Eukaryota; kingdom Metazoa; phylum Chordata; class Amphibia; order Anura; family Dendrobatidae; genus Oophaga; species Oophaga sylvatica. Next base: position 439,475,847 of record JARQOD010000001.1, on the reverse strand, counting down.
ACAGTGGTTTTCCCCCACATATTGGATATTGGCGTACTCAGGAGAAATTGCATAACAACCTTATCTGTCCATTTTCTCCTTTTACCCTTGTGAAAATAAAAAAATTTTTGTAAAAGATCATTTTTGTGGCTAAAAAGTTAAATATTCATTTTTTCCTTCAACGTTGCTTCAGCTCCTGTGAAGCACCTGAAGGGTTATTAAACTTCTTGAATGTGGTTTTGAGTACCTTGAGGGGTGCAGTTTTTAGAATGGTGTCACTTTTGGGTATTTTCTGCCATATAGACCCCTCAAAGTGACTTCAAATGTGAGGTGGTCCCTAAAAAAATGGCTTTGTAAATTTTGTTGTAAAAATGAGAAATCGCTGGTCAACTTTTAACCCTTATAACTTCCTAACAAAAAAAAATTTTGGTTCCAAAATTGTGCTGATGTAAAGTAGACATGTGGGAAATGTTATTTCTTAACTATTGTGTGTGATATATTTCTCTGTTTTAAGGGAATAAAAATTCAAAGTTTGAAAATTGCAAAATTTTAAAAATTTTCACCATATTTGCGTTTTTTTCAAAAATAAACGCAAGTTATATCGAAGAAATTTTACTTCTAACGTGAAGTACAATATGTCACGAGAAAACAATCTCAGAATCGCGAATATCCGTTGAAGCGTTCCAGAGTTATAACCTCATAAAGAGACAGTGGTCAGAATTGTAAAAATTGGCCCGGTCATTAACGTGCAAACCACCCTTGGGGGTGAAGGGGTTAATAACCAAGCAAATTTTTACATTTCTGACCACTGTCACTTTGAGGTTATAACTCTGGAATGCTTCAACAGATCCCAGTGATTCAGAGATTGTGTTTTGTTTTTGTAGTTGTTTTTTTGTGTAACATATTGTACTTCATGTTAGTCGTAATATTTCTTTCATATGACTTGCCTTTATTTAAAAAAACAAAACGGAAATTTTGCAATTTTCACACTTTTAAGTTTTGTGCCCTTAAGTCAGAGAGATACAGTATGTCACACAAAATATTTAAGAAATAACATTTCCCACATGTCTACTTTACATCAACACAATTTTGGAAACATCATTTTTTTTTTTTTTGTTAGGACGTTATAAGGTTAAAAGTTCAGAAGCGATTTCTCATTTTTCCAAGAGAATTTACAAAACCATTTTTTTAGGGACTATCTCACATTTGAAGTCACTTTGAGGGGTTTATATGGCAGAAAATACCCAAAAATGACACCATTCTAAAATTGCACCCCTCAAGATGCTCAAAACCGCATTCAAGAAGATTATTAACACTTCAGGTGCTTCACAAGAGCTAAAGCAATGTGGAAGGAAAATATTAACATTTAAAGGGAATCTGTCACCAGTTTTTTGGGCTACCAGGTAAAAATATTATTCAATTTAGTGTCACCTATGCATTACACAAGTATTTTGATACCCCTTGACTCCCCACGTTTTTCGGCTTTGCCCGTAGTTGGTCAAAGTATACTGCGCATGCGCGGGAGGACATTTGGATGCGCACGCGCCAAAACTCTACGCGATCGCAAGAAATTCCCCGAAAGGAATGCGTAGAGCAAGCCAGAAGGGGGAGAGAGACTGCCAATAAGCCACGCCCATCGGACCGAGCATATTTCCATACAGCGCGGGAGGAATAAAAACGGTATTTATGGATCATACGTGGGGAGTCAAGGGTTATCAAAGTACTTGTGTAATGCATAAGTGACACTAAATTGAATAATATTTTTACCTGGTAGCCCAAAAAACTGGTGACAGATTAACTTTTTTAACAAAAAATTACTTTAGACCCAAACCTTTTTATTTTCACAAGGGTAACGAGAGAAAATGGACCCCAAAAGTGTGCAATTTCTTCTGAGTACACTGATACCTCATAAGTGGGGAAATCCACTGTTTGGGGGCAAGGCAGGACTCGTGAGGGAGCACCGTTTGACTTTATGAATGCAAAATTGTCTGGATTAGATGGCGGGCACCATGTCTCGTTTGGAGACCCCCTGATGTGCCTAAACGGTGGAAACCCCCACAAGTGACCCCATTTTTGAAACCACACCCCTCAAGGATTTTATCAAGGTGTATAGTGAGCATTTTGAACCCACAGAATTTGATGACAATTAGGTTGTGATATTGAATATGTCGTCATTAATGTTGAGCCCAACTGCTTGCTACAGCAGTTTGTATCGGGTGCTCGGGTATGCACTGAATATTGCTGTTGCTTGAGTGACATGGTGCAATACTTGGATCATATCCGAGCACCCAGTGCAAACTCGAGTAGCGAGCACTTGTGCTCAACACTAGGCTGTCATTTTTTTCTTAAACTTTTGAAACCCCCCAATTCTAACTCCAACCCTAAAACACCCCTAAGCTCAACCTTAGCCCCAACCCCTAACCACAGCCCCAGCCCTAATACCACGGCCCAAACCCTAATTGCAAAGAATGGAAAAAATGTAAAAAAAAATTATTTTATTATTTTTATCTTAACTAAGGTGATCAAAAGGGTGTTGATTTTCTATTTTTTATTTTTACTTTGATCTCTGTGATGGACCCTATCACAGTGATCAAAATGAATAGGAAAAATTTCCTGTTGTTGCCGGGTACCGGCCAGCAGTTCTCGGGAGCGCATGGGCCATTCTTTTCCAGGAAGATGACGTGGAGTGCCGGGGGACGGAGCAGGAGTGTCCGGGGATGGCGTAGGTACCCAGGAGGCTCGGGGACCCCCCCCATTTCTCTCTCCTCTGATATACTTGATCATATCAGAGAGCGAAATTAATTGAACTCGGAATTTTTTTTTGCCATCACTGTTATTCTGTGAATAACGGCTATCACGTGACAGGGTACTGTAAAAAGCGGCACTGATCATGTTCTCCAGGGTCTCAGCTACCCCCGGTAACTAAGAACCAAGACCCCTGAGACTTTCCGACGCTAGGGGCGCTATACCCTTATTTCTAAGCGCCATTAAAAAGCAGTGCTAAGGAAAAAGTACCCTTAACTGCCGCTGTTAAAAGGCATATCGGTGGTTGTTAAGGGGTTAAATCAGTCCAGTTCTGTTAAAAAGGTCTAATGATACATGGCTGTTGCTTCTGCTTTAACCAATCAACCAGCTCTGATCAGTGAGCAAAACCAGAAACAAAATATCAGTTGCCCTGCAGCGCCACCATAGGACAAATGAAGTATTACACAGTTCTTATTGTCTATAATGCCAAGATGTACCGAGTCGTCTAGAACGAGGGGCAATTCTCACTGTTTTGCCATGCATTTCTGTGCCTGTGTGAAAAGTCATGCTGCCCGAAAAGTGCACAAGTTTCTTACTTCGGTACCCTTTTGCTCCATCAAGGGCACATCTGAATCCTGCTTTCCGTAATAGCTGATCCACAGTATATATGAGGTTTCACCGTTGATGTTTGTTACATTCTGGTCATTTAGGATGGAAACAGAAGATGAGTCATAACGCTCTGCTAGAAGAAGATGATGAAGCGAGTTCTTCAGACTCTGGTAAGATTTCAGCTCAGTCTTTCCACTCCATGGCAGAGGTGACATAAAGGCGGATGCCAGACATTGGGACCATACATTGCAAATTTAATGTCGGGAGGTGGAAGGTGGTCACTTCATCAAAAACATTGTTTTGTTGCATTTTACGAATGACCAGGGGCGCTGCTCTGGATAGTATGAAGCTGCTGCACAGCTTATCTACAGCCATGACCCTTTCATGCTGAGGCCCAAGCCTTTGAATCCTCGGTGATCAGCATGAGATGTCATGTCTTAGTCTGCCAAAGCTGTCCTGTTGCGATATGATGTAGTTGCCTGTCCTAATGACACAGCTCCTTTTAAAGGGATGTTAAACGTGCTATAAATATGTCCATTTTTTACCTGATATAAATGCCGCTGTTCTGCCGAGTCCAGCATTGTTTTTCTTCTCTTCCTGTTCCTCTCCGTTTTTGAGATAGGGCCTTTTCTTCCCTGTATGTAAATCTAGTTGTCTTGGTGTAATCATAAAGTTTTCAAGACCGCGACCAGTTTATATTAAAAAAAAAAAAATATTGGAGGAAAGATGGGTCCATATCTCAGGAACGGAGAGGCGCAGTAACAAAAGTACAATGACTGATTCTGGAGAACAGCGGCATTTCCACCAGGTAAAAAAGATTGGCCAGTTATGGGTCATCTTTAATGAATACTAACGCAGAAAGTGCACAAACAAATGTAATATATCTCCGCACTCCCTCCATTTATCTCTTACTTGACTTTGATCCAATTTTGTTTCATATTATAATTAAAACTGATGAAGAAATCTTGTGTGTGTCTCAGGAGCACAGCCATGTCCCCCTTCTCACTGTAAGATTATGTTCCCATGGTCAGTAAACGCTGCGGATTGGATGCTGCGTACATCCGCAGCGTCCAACCCGCAGCAGCCAAATGTTATAGCATAGTGGATGGTAGTTCAAGAAATCCCATGCCCTCTGTGTCCACAGAAGCCCGCGGCTTCCCTGCGGAGACGGACATGCAGTGCGTCTTTCCATACCGCAGCATGTCAATTTATCTTGCGGAGACTCGCGCCTCCGTAAAATAAATATCACCAGTGCAATGTATAGGACGGAGTGATTCCGCATGGATGACAGCATGGGAAACACCTTTGGAAGACGGTAAAAACGCAAACAAAAACTCAGCAAATCCGCAAACATTTTTATACCTGCGTTTTTGCTGCGGATTTTACTGACTCAGTTGAAGTCAATTGTTGAAAAATGCTGCAGAAAGGCACTAGGAATTGACATGCTGCGGAATATAAAATGCACTGCAAATATTCAAAGGAAATTTACTGATCATGTTCACAACACTTCAGGATTGTCATTAAATTAGCTTGCATAAGGTTTCCATAGTGGTTTTGGCCCATTTCCGTGCTGCAAAAATGCAGCATGTGCACACAGCTTAAGACACCTGGCTGCAGCAGAAGCCTCTCCCCACTCCTTTTGAGCAGAATAGGACAAAAGATCTCTAAGCCCCATTCCCTTAATACACTTCCGCCTTTCTCCCACCTTTTGGCCAGTGTAAATTCAGTAGTGGGGTTTTGTTTAACCGGTTACTATTTCTTGGTTCTCAGAGCTGGAATACAAGGACTTGCCTGCGATCATCTGTGATGAATACATAGGTATCGGCTCCCTATCAAACACCGATGTCATCAAGCGGGATCCAAGGGACGAAGGAGACGACGAAATGTCTAAAGGAAACAGTAAAGGAAAGACCCCCAAAGACCCGAGAACCCCAACTCCCAAGAAAACTCCAGAGAGTTCCTCAAGCCTGTCCAACCCCAATGGAGAGTGTGTAGATCACTTTAAAGAGCTTTGTGAGCTCATGAGTCACTCGCAGATAGTGAAGATTCCCTGCAAACAGAAGCCACGAGTCCCAGCCACTGCCAAACCACCCGTGATCAAGCCAAAGAAAGAGGAGGTAGGAGTCGCTTCTCAAAAAAATACGAAAAAAGGTCCACTTTTCTTCTTTAATTTGACCATATCTAGATCTTGTATTTTAGCATTGAGATATGGCTGCAATTCCCACAATACTTAACTTCTTAACCTACAATGTACATGGGTCGCTAAACAAGCTTTCATTCCCGATGTCTGCCCGTAAACGCAGCGGCCGGCGCCCGCTGCTTGTGTAACCATTTAAATGCTGCTTTCAATATCTGTCTGGCATTTAAATGACGTCATTGCTCTTGCGTTTTCGATCACGGGGAACCAATGGATCAGAATATCTCCTGGAGGCCTGCGGAGGGCGTTGGTCCTCCCGTGCTGCTCAGCTGAGCGCCATAGGAGAAGCTCAATGTTTGCTATATTCTATCTACAATATCGTTGTATCACAGTATATAGTAAAATGCATCAAATAGTCGCAGGTTCGAGTCTCCTAAGGAGACTGAAAATTAAAGTGAGCAAAATGTTTTTTCAAAAGATATATAAAAGTTTAAATACTCTCGTTTTTCTGCCTTCAAAAATAAAGAAATCACAATTATTATTTTTTAAATAAACATTCACTATCTTTGTGTCCAGTAAAAAAAAAAAAAAAAAAAAGTCTGATCTGCAAAAATATACAATTTAAACTGTGTATTAAACTGCGACCGCCAGACCTGCCATTTTTTTGGGTCACCACACCGCCCCCTAAAAATTCAATAAAACAATTTAAATGTCTTGTGTACCACAAATTTTAAAAATTTCTGTTCTTTTTAAAAGTTCTGGACGCAAAAAAAAAAAATTCTCACAAGGCTTAAACGACTGAAAAATAAAATTGGTTAGTAGGTCTTAAAAAATGGCGCCACAACTTTTTTTTTTCTTCAGAATTGTTTTTCTAGCTGTTAAAAAAAAAAAAGCGACGATCAGCAATACCCAGCAGGGGGGCTGATCGTCGCTGCGTGTCACACATAGCGAGATCGCTGGCTAGGTCGCTGTTGCGTCACAAAATCGGTGACGCTTCAGCGATCTCGCTAGCGATCTTGCTTAGTGTGACGGGGGCTTAACATAGCTCCTGCCGCTCTAGTACTTCCCTTTTTTGTTATCACTGTGACGTCATGACTACAGCATGTGACCGCTGCAGCCAATCAATAGCAGGAGCTACCAGCTCGCTGACTGAATTGAAGAATTCTGGGGGACAGAAAATGAGGGGAAACTCTCCAAATTTTTCTAAAAAAAAAAAAAATGAGGTTTTGCTCCAAAAACTCAGTAAAACGACTCGGTGTGCACAGAACCTCATGTCTTTTTGGTAACTGGCTCCAAACCAATTTTATTACCTATTTGTTTGATCCTAGAAGAAGATTTCGCTGTCAGACTGGATCGTTAAAGCCGTGAAAACCAATGAAATATGTGTAGAGGGAAAGCGACAGTAAGTAATTGCTTTCAGCTTTGTCATGCACAAATCCTGTAGAATCATTAAAAAAAACAACAATTGCGGGGGAAAAAAATTAAATTCTAACTATTTTTAAGATTATATATATATATATATATATATATATATATATAAAAAAATAGTACAGACCAAAAGTTTGGACACACCTCATTCAAAGATTTTTCTGTATTTTCATGACTGAAAATTGTAAAGTCACACTAGAGGCATCAAAACTATGAATTGACACATGTGTAATTATAGACTTAACAAAAAAGTGTGAAACAACTGAAATTATGTCTTATATTCTAGATTCTTCAAAGTAGCCACCTTTTGCTTTGATTACTGCTTTGCACACTCTTGGCATTCTCTTGATGAGCTTCAAGAGGTAGTCACCGGTAATGGTTTTCACTTCACAGGTGTGCCCTGTCAGGTTTAATAATTGTGATTTCTTGCCTTATAAATGGGGTTGGGACCATCAGTTGTGTTGTGCAGAAGTCTGGTGGATACACAGCTGATAGTCCTACTGAATAGACTGTTAGAATGTGTATTATGGCAAGAAAAAAGCAGCTAAGTAAAGAAAAACGAGTGGCAATCATTACTTTAAGAAATGAAGGTCAGTCAGTCCGAAAAATTGGGAAAACTTTGAAAATGACCCCAAGTGCAGTTGCAAAAACCATCAAGCGCTACAAAGAAACTGGCTCACATGAGGACCGCCCCAGGAAAGGAAGACCAAGAGTCACCTCTGCTTCTGAAGATAAGTTTATCCGAGTCACCAGCCTCAGAAATCGCAGGTTAACAGCAGCTCAGATTAGAGACCAAGTCAATGCCACACAGAGTACTAGCAGCAGACACATCTCTACAACAACTGTTAAGAGGAGACTTTGTGCAGCAGGCCTTCATGGTAAAATAGCTGCTAGGAAACCACTGCTAAGGACAGGCAACAAGCAGAAGAGACTTGTTTGGGCTAAAGAACACAAGGAATGGACATTAGACCAGTGGAAATCTGTGCTTTGGTCTGATGAGTTCAAATTTGAGATCTTTGGTTCCAAATACCGTGTCTTTGTGCGACGCAGAAAAGGTGAACGGATGGACTCAACATGCCTGGTTCCCACCGTGATGCATGGAGGAGGAGGTGTGATGGTGTGGGGGTGCTTTGCTGGTGACACTGTTGGAGATTTATTCAAAATTGAAGGCATACTGAACCAGCATGGCTACCACAGCATCTTGCAGCGGCATGCTATTCCATCCGGTTTGCGTTTAGTTGGACCATTTATTTCTCCTTCGCCTCATTGGGGGACACACTACCATGGGTGTTATGCTGCTGCTACTAGGAGGACACTAAGCAAAATATGTTAAAAGATTAACTCCTCCTCCGCAGTATACACCCCCTGCTGGCTCTCTCTTGTGAACCAGTTCTTGCTTAGTGTCTGTAGGAGGCACTAGGGTCTAATCTCAGACCCCTACTTACTTATTTTCTTATTTTCATTTTTAACTTTATTTTTTTCTAAATTAACGAATTAACGGCGACGGGGCCTTTCATGGTCCCGATCTCCATAAATCTTCAACAGGCGGGAACGTGGAGTGTCGTCTCCCCGTACAACCTCCTGCAACCCTGGTCTGTGCTCCAGAGGCGACGGATCCTTCAATGGGTCCGCTCTCCCCACAACTGCAACGGACGGGAACGTGGAGTGTCGCCCCCACGTACCCCCTTCCGAAGCCAGACCCGCAGCATGGCACCTTTACAAGCCATGTAAACCATGCTCCACAGCGGCAATTTTGTTTTTGTCTCTCTATCTCCCTATTAAAGGGATGATAGATTTAGACAGTGGCTGGTGCCGGGGACCTCTCCACCCTGCTATTACCGGAGTTGGTGGATTGAGCATCGCTGAGCAGCCTAACAGTGTGAGTACAGATTGTCCCCCATCCTGGAGGTCCTGGAGGCATCCCAGCGCTCCACTGTGGCCGCCTGCCTTATAGAGCGCAGCCTCTCACGGCCGCGGCCTTCCCCATGCAAGGAGGTGAGGATGGAGCGAGGCACACTGCCTTTACCACAATGCAGCGGCCGCCAGGAGCGCGATCGTTAACGGAGCACCGCAGCGGCCGCCGCCATGTCGCACGGCCTCGGCTTCTAATTTAGGCCCCGGCTTTCAGCCGCTCCTAGGCCCAGCTCCGCCTATCTACTGGCCGGGTCTGCCCCATTCGGCCGACCACGCCCCCTCCAGCGCTCCTTGCCCGGTCTGTAGAGCGGGCGGGGACAGATTCCCCTCCCTTCTCTTCCTGTCTTCTGTGTCTGGCGCTTCTCGCTAAACACGAGAAGCGCCAATTCAGTTATCGGGGCTATCTTCCTGGCGCGTCCAAGACCGGAAGTCTGTGGAGAATGCCATTTTCCTCAGCACGGCAATAATTTCTCCTCTGGGGACACGCTGAACCTGGGCAAGCCGCGCTACAGCAGGTACACCGCTTCAGGCTGTAACCCCTCAGCCGCAGGCACTAACCCTCCTCTAGCAAGGATTAGTTCCTCAGCTACAGCCGTTAACCCCTTGATGCAGGCACCATCCTCTCAGCTGCGGGCTCGCTCGGCCGACCTTACGCTGCAGACAATTCTGGGCAGCAACACGCGGCACATAATTCCAGCAATCCTGGTTAGCCGCCGTGCGCAGATTCCTTAAGTATTTGCATTATGTCTCAATTAAAGGCAGTTAAAAAGGCGGATAAGACACACACGGTGATATATGCCTCATGCACCGCATGCAATGTTTCCCTGCCACGGAAACATCCCAACCCTCTCTGTACGGACTGTGAAGCCTTAAGGCCTCAAGAGCCTCCCACTACCGAGGAACAAAGTGAAGCTAGCCCTCCACAGTGGGCTGCTTCGTTGGTGCAATCTGTGACTAACCCACCTGAGTGGGCTGATTCTTTGGCGCAATCCGTGGCTTCCCTCGCAAAGGCTATAGAATCTTTTCATGGTCCCTCTTCCGGCCGGGGCGTCCCCTCACCTTTAGCGGGTTCCTCAACCATGCATTCTTCTAGGAAACTTATCCTGATTCGTCTTCACGGAACTCTGAGCCTACTGCATCCGCTAGCTCTGCGTCTCGCTCCCCTTCACCAGGGGGTGCCAGTGAGCATGAATCAGAATGTAGTCCAAGGTGGCCCCACACCCGAACTCCCCTGAGTTCCAGGAGTCTATAGATTCGCTCATAGAAGCAGTTAATCACATCCTGGAAATAGACGAGGAACCCGGTACCAATCCAGACCATCCAGTGGCTTTTAAAAGAACTAAACGCCCCCATGGGTTCTTCGCTAACCATCCAGAGTTTACAGACATCCTCACGAGGCATAGATGTCGCCCAGATAAGCGTTTCTCGGGCCTAAAACCTCTAGAAGCACGGTATCCCTTTGCATCTACTCTAAGACAGGAGTGGACCGAATCCCCTGCAGTAGATCCGCCCATATCAAGGCTCGCTTCAAAAACTCTTCTGTCCTTGACGGATGGATCGCCCATTAAAGATCCCACGGATCGGCAATTGACAATCTGGCCAAATCAGTCTTTGAGGCTGCTGGAGCCGCCTTATTTCTGTCTTTCACCACTACGTGGGTAGCTAGAGCTATGGTGCCCTGGGCAGAGGCCATAGTTAGAACCAGTGGAAATAATAGCTTTCCACCCGAAGTCACCAATCTTGCCCATCAGATCGCCCAGGCAGGAGATTATGTAGTTCATGCTTCCCTAGATGCGGCTAATTGTGTCGCACTTGTAGCAGCAAATGCGGTTGCCATAAGGAGAGCATTGTGGCTTCGAGAATGGCGGGCAGACTCTGCGTCCAAAAAATCCTTGATCAAATTATCTCCGATGCTACCGGGGGAAAAAGCAAATTTCTCCCTCAACGTAGGCTAACTCGACCCTTTCGGAGTCAATTCCAAACCCGCTCCCGGCCTTTTCGCAGTTCCACAGGCTGGTCATCTCCAGTCACCTCCACCAACCCTTCTCGGCCTCCAACGCAGAGGCGGAAGTTCCAATCCTTCGTTCAGGCCTTCTAACTCTTGGAGAAACAGATCTCCTCGGACAGGACCAAAGGTGCCCCGGCCCGCAAGTTCTCTTCACATTGACTCATTGCTGTGTCTGGAAGACACAGGCAAGGTGGGCGGCCGCCTGTCCTTGTTTCGCCAAGTCTGGCTGACGGTCGTCCACGACCGTTGGGTAAGGGATCTCGTGTCTTCCGGATACAAAATCTAGTTCTCATCCCCTCCTCCAACACGATTCTTCTGGTCCCGGCTACCACAATCCGCGACGCTGGCGGTTTCCTTTTATCAGGCCATATCCGCAACACGCAACAGCGCTGTCATCATCCCTGTTCCTCCCACAGAAAGGTTCAGGGGTTTTTACTCAAACCTATTTGTGGTCCCAAAGAAGGACCTGAAGCTTCTGAACAGATTTGTTTCGGTGCGCCACTTCAGGATGGAGTCCCTACGCTCTGTCATCGCTTCACTGGAAAAAGGAGAATATCTTGCATCAATCGACATCAAGGACGCATACCTCCACGTTCCAATCTTCAAAGGTCACCAAAGATTCCTACGATTTGCAGTGGGAGACGAACATTTCCAATTCACTGCTCTGCCGTTCGGCCTCGCCACCGCTCCCAGAGTGTTCACAAAGGTCATGGTGGCCGTCATGTCCATTTTACACACTCGAGGTGTGATCCTACCCTACCTGGACGATCTCCTTGTCAAAGGTCCGTCCTATCGGGCTTGTCTAGAAAGCGTCAGTATCGCCATCGACACATTGTCCCGTCTAGGTTGGCTGGTAAACCTGGAGAAATCTTCCCCTGTTCCATCCCAGCAAATTCCCTTTCTGGGGATGATCTTAGACACTTCCTGAGGGTTGGTTCTTCTCCCTCCGGACAAGATTTCCTCTCTCTCCCGAGGAGCTCGATCTCTATCTCTGTCCTGGCCTTGCTCCCTGAGGTTCGCCATGCAGGTCCTGGGAAAAATGGTAGCGTCCATCGAGGCAGTACCATTTGCTCAGTTTCACCTCCGTCCTCTGCAGCAGGCTTTGATCTCAACCTGGGACAAGAATCCAGGATCCTTAGGTCGCCGCTTTCTCCTGGCACCCAGAGTCAGACAGTCTCTCAGGTGGTGGACGAGATCGTCGTCCCTGATTCAGGGAAAATCCTTCCTCCCTGTACACTGGCTGGTAGTAACCACCGATGCCAGTCTCCTCGGATGGGGCGCAATCTTTCGTCACCATACAGCTCAGGGACGATGGTCTGCGAAGGAAGCCAGCCTTCCGATCAACGTCCTCGAGATCCGGGCGATAAGGCTGGCTCTTCTCCACTTCCATCATCTTCTGTCCGGACGTCCCATCCGGATTCAGTCAGACAACGCCTCGGCGGTGGCGTACATCAATCGCCAAGGTGGCACAAAGAGCAGGGCTGCAATGATCGAAGTAACGCACATTCTCCAATGGGCAGAGACAAATCATTCACTCATCTCTGCAGTCCATATTCTGGGAGTAGAGAATTGGGCGGCTGATTTTCTCAGTCGCCAGGCCATAGCCTCAGGAGAGTGGTCTCTTCACCCGAAGTCTTTCATCAAATTTGCCAACGTTGGGGTGCTCCAGACGTGGACCTTATGGCTTCCAGGCTGAACGCCAAGGTTCCGGCATTCGTAGCCCGATCCCACGACCCGTTAGCCATCGGCTCGGACGCCCTAGTACTTCCATGGGGCCAATTCCAACTCCCTTATGTCTTTCCACCACTTCTACTGATTCCAAGAGTCATCCGGAAGATCAAAGTGGAAGGCATTCCAGTAATCCTCATCGCTCCGGACTGGCCACGCCGAGCTTGGTATGCGGAGCTAGTACAACTACTCGCCGACGTCCCCTGGCGGTTGCTGGATCGTCCGGACTTACTTTCTCAGGGGCCCATTTGCCACCAGAACTCCAGAGTGCTGAGTTTAACGGCCTGGCTATTGAATCCTGGATCCTAGCCCGAGCAGGTTTCTCGGATCCAGTGGCGTCTACCATGATTAACGCTAGAAAGCCTGTTTCCATGCGTATTTACCATCGAGTTTGGAAAACTTTTTTCTCTTGGTGCAAAGAGAAGTGTCGTTCCCCGTTATTTTCCATTCCCTGTATCCTGGATTTTCTTCAAGCGGGATTGGATTCAGGCCTAGCGTGGGCCTCTCTTAAAGGCCAGATTTCCGCTCTATCTGTTCTTTTCCAAAGTAAGATGGCTTCAAAGCTACAGGACTTTCATGCAAGGAGTTTCTTCGCACCTTGTTCCCCCTTACAAGATGCCCTTGGAACCCTGGGACCTTAATTTGATCCTTAGTGCACTTCAGGAGTCTCCCTTCGAGCCGTTGCAAGAGATTTCTCTCTCCTTTCTATCTTGGAAAAATTGCCTTTCTCGTGGCAATAACATCCATCAGACGGGTCTCGGAACTGGCTGCTTTGTCGTCCAAACCCCCGTTTCTGATTTTTCACCAAGGCAAAGCGGTGCTCAGAACCCCCCTGTCCTTTTTGCCAAAGGTCGTCTCGGCTTTTCATCTGAATGAAGACATAGTTCTGCCATCCTTCTGTCCGGCTCCAGTGCACCGTACTGAAAAGGCTCTCCACACCTTGGACTTAGTGAGAGCTCTCAGAAGATACATCTCTAGAACAGCATCTTTTCGCAAATTTGACGCCCTTTTTGTGCTTCCGGAGGGACACAGGAAAGGTTTACCTGCCTCTAAAGCTACAATAGCCAGATGGGTTCGCTCGGCAATACACGAATCTTACCGCGTCAAAGGTCAGCCTATCCCGGCTGGGATTAAGGCACACTCCACTCGATCAGTGGGGGCTTCTTGGGCCATCCGGCACCAAGCTTCAGCACATCAAGTGTGCAAGGCCGCGACTTGGTCCAGCCTTCACACGTTTGTTAAGCATTACAACATTCATACTCAAGCCTCTTCGGATGCGGCCCTCAGCAGACAAATTCTGCAGGCGGCAGTTTCGCATCTGTAGGCTTTTCCAATCGCTTTCTAAGCATTGGGTGCGTGAGGTTTTCCACCTGTTGTGATGTTTTCTCCCACCCAGGGACTGCTTTAGGACGTCCCATGGTAGTGTGTCCCCCAATGAGGCGAAGGAGAAACAGGGATTTTTGTGTGTACTCACCATAAAATCCTTTTCTCCAAGCCAATCATTGGGGGACACAGCACCCACCCTGTTAGCCTATTGGCTTGTTATCTGTTTTTGGTTTGACATATTGCAATTCTGTTTGTGAATTCTGTTTGTGAGCTCCTACTGCTTTGGCACCGAACTGGTTCACAAGAGAGAGCCAGCAGGGGGTGTATACTGCGGAGGAGGAGTTAATCTTTTAACATATTTTGCTTAGTGTCCTCCTAGTGGCAGCAGCATAACACCCATGGTAGTGTGTCCCCCAATGATTGGCTTGGAGAAAAGGATTTTACGGTGAGTACACACAAAAATCCCTGTTTTTCAACAGGACAATGACCCCAAACACACCTCCAGCCTGTGTAAGGGCTATTTGACCAAGAAGGAGAGTGATGGGGTGCTACACCAGATGACCTGGCCTCCACAGTCACCAGACCTGAACCCAGTCGAGATGGTTTGGGGTGAGCTGGACCGCAAAAGGGCCAACAAGTGCTAAGCATCCCTGGGAACTCCTTCAAGACTGTTGGAAGACCATTTCCGGTGACTACCTCTTGAAGCTCATCAAGAGAATGCCAGGAGTGTGCAAAGCAGTCATCAAAGCAAAAGGTGGCTACTTTGAAGAATCTAGAATATAAGCCATATTTCTCCATCGCCTCATTGGGGGACACAAGACCATGGGTGTTATACTGCTGCCACTAGGAGGACACTAAGCAATACATAAGCAAAGAAGATTAACTCCTCCTCCTGCAGTATACACCCTCTGTTGGCTCAATCCTGAACCAGTTCTTGCTTAGTGTCTGTAGGAGGCACTAGGGTCTGCTCTCAGACCCCACTTTTTTTCTCATTTTTTACCTTTTTTATTATTTTTGCTTTCTTCACGCACGGATGGGCGACGGGACTTGTACGAAAAGTCACGATCTCCCAAAAACCATCAACAGGCGGCATCGTGGAGTGTCGCCTCCACGTACCCCTCCTGCTACGCTACCATGGGGCGACAGATCCCTTGAATGGGCCGCTCTCCCCATGAGATACCCCTCGATGTGGCGAGGTGATATGGCACGGAACGTTGGATGGATACCCCCCACCACCTCTACGGAAAGCGGTGGCGGTATGGAGGCAGATTGAGATCCCTCTCCACCCCCCTATCAAAGGGGACGGTGGATTGAGGAAGTACGGCCACATCTGCCGTAATCCCAGTGGAGGCCCCCCTTTCTTCATTACCTCCCCGAAGTGAGTACAAGCACCCGGGGTATATGGCTTATCTCTGCGCCCACTGCGGCTGCTTCTCCGTGCAGCGGCCGCCTGTCGCCGCGGCCGCCTCCGCTTTGCGCCGCGGCCGCTTCTGCGTCGTGGCCAGTAATTTAGTCCCCGGCTTCGGCCCGGGATAGGCCGCAACCAGAAATTTAGTCCCCGGCTTCGGCCCGGGATAGGCCGCAGCTTGAAATTTAGTCCCCAACTTCGGGCCGGGATAGGCCTCTATGGGGGAGGGCGGCCCGCGTGACTCCGCCCACATCGCACGCCATTGGCCGGCTTCAGCTAGCACAGGATCCCTCCTGGTCCTTCCCCCCTCTCCTCCCACTGCTTCTGGCGCTTCTCGCGTCATACGAGAAGCGCTATTCTAATCTCGGGCGCCATCTTCTTAGAGGGACACCCTGCAGACGCCATTCTCACCCTTACTGGGTTCAGACACAGGACCTGGGTAAGTGCACGCTGCGACTAGGTCTACACAGCGCTTGACCCTTCTCCTGCAGCAGGCTCTCAGGTGCAGAAATATGTCGCAACCAAAGGGCACTAAAAAGGCTGACAAAAACTACACTGTAGTGTATGCCGCCTGCATTTCATGCAACGCTTCCCTGCCGTCAAAGCATGGTTCCCAATTCTGTGCATCATGTGCCCAAGAGCCCGCTGCTTCTACTGCTCAGAGCCCACTACGTTCAGGAGCCCCCTACCTATTCCAGATCCCAATGAGCCGGTCCTTCAGGGTGGCCGCGTTCAGGGCAGCCTGGATTCTCTGACAGGCCTTGGATACCTTCCGTGTCCTCTTCTGCCAGGGCGCTCCTTTTCCAGAAAGGGACCCGTTAGCCTTCAGAGAGACTTCATCAGTCAGGGGCCGACCCACGGCGTCAGCAAAGAGGTCGTCCATAAAACGCCGCCATAATGTATCTCCCATTCCATCTAGTGGTTCGGCATCGGCGAGCTCAGGCTCTCGCTCCCCCTCTCCCAGAGATCTTAGTGATCATAATGCTGAGTACGAGTCGGATACTGGTGACGACCCCAACTCGCCAGAGTTTCAGGAGTCCCTTGATTCTCTCATTGAGGCGATTAATAAAATCCTCAAGCTAGATGAAGAACCCGGGTCTCAACCGAATCATCCTATCTCTTTCAAAAGAGCCAAACGTCCTCACAAGGTGTTTGGTAACCATCTGGAATTTACGGACATTGTTCAGGGACATAGAGATCGTCCAGACAGACGTTTTTCAGGACTGAAGTCTCTGAAAGCACGATACCCTTTTTCAGCAACTGTAGAAAAAGAGTGGACTGAATCTCCAGTTGTAGATCCACCAGTTTCTCGTTTAGCTTCAAAAACCCTGCTCTCCGTTTCAGATGGTTCATCCATTAAGAACCCCTCAGATAAACAGATCGACAACCTCTCCAAATCGATTTTTGAGGCTGCTGGAGCATCTCTCTCTCCTTCCTTTGCGGCCACCTGGGTGGCAAGGGCCATGGTGGCCTGGGCTGAGAATTTAGTTAAAATTACTAATGATATCCCTCTTCCACCCGAGACACGTAACCTGGCCTATCAGATTACTCGGGCAGGCGACTACATGGTCCATGCATCCCTAGATGCAGCTAATTGCGCTGCACTCACAGCCGCCAATGCTATCGCCATTCGGATGTCCCTTTGGCTCCGAGAGTGGCGTGCAGACGCTGCTTCAAAGAGGACTTTGACTTCGCTGCCTTATCTTTCAGGGCGTCTCTTTGGAGATCATCTTGATCAAATTATTTCTGACGCTACAGGCGGGAAAAGTAAATTTCTTCCGCAGCGCAGAATCAATCGGCCTTTTCGGTCTCAATACCAAAGTCGCTCCCGGCCATTTCGTAGCTCCTTTAATTGGTCCTCTGCCTCGACCTCGTCCTGAGCACCCCGTTCTTCACGCAGAGACAGGGCTCACAACCATCGTTCAGGTCCTCTCAGCCCTGGAGAAACAGATTCTCCCAGTTGGGAAATAAGAGCTCTTCCTCTCGCAAATTATCTTCCCAATGACTCTTTGCTGGGGACGGGGGACCCAAACAAGGTAGGCGGCCGCCTACTCTTGTTCCGCGAGGTCTGGGGGTCGGTCGTTCAAGACCGGTGGGTCCGAGATCTTGTACACTCCGGCTACAAGATCGAATTCTTATCTCTCCCCCCAAGGCGGTTCTTCCAGTCTCGCCCCCCAAAGTCCAAGGATCTCGCAATTCCTTTTCTTCAGGCCCTGAACATACTTCGTACCAGCGGGGTCATCGTTCCAGTTCCTCACAAGGAAAGATTCAAAGGGTTTTACTCAAACCTCTTTGTGGTTCCCAAGAAGGACGGCTCCTTGCGTCCTATTCTGGACCTAAAATTGCTGAACTAATTCATCAGAGTCCGCCATTTCAGAATGGAATCCCTCCGTTTGTTGTCGCATCTCTAGAAAGACAGGAATTTTTAGCGTCTATCGACATCAAGGATGCGTATCTACACATTCCGATTTTCAGAGGACATCAAAGGTTTCTGCGTTTTTCAGTTGGAGAGGATCATTTTCAATTTGCCGCCCTGCCTTTCGGACTCGCAACCGCCCCCAGAGTGTTCACAGAAGTCATGGCGGCCGCCATGTCGATTTTACACTCTCGGGTGTGGTTGTCCTCCTGTACCTGGACGACCTGCTCATCAAAGGACCGACTTTTCGGGCCTGCGCAGAGAGTGTCGAGATCACTATCGACACCCTCTCCCCGTCTGGGTTGGCTAGTCAATCTGGACAAGTCTTCTCCCATTCCCACTCAGAAGATTCCTTTTCTGGGAATGATTCTGGACACCTCCCAAGGGTTGGTATCTCTCCCTCCAGAGAAGATTGCTTCTCTGAGGCAGGGAGTGCTCTTATTGTCTCTAGGCCGCTCCCATTCTCTGCGGGGCGCCATGCAGGTCCTCGGAAAGATGGTAGCCTCCTTCGAGGCAGTACCGTTCGCTCAGTTCCATCTTCGACCTCTTCAACAAGAGCTAATATCAGTCTGGGACAGGAACCCAGCGTCCCTAAGTCGCCGCCTTCGTCTTTCTCCCAGAGTCAGAATCTCCCTGAAATGGTGGACAAAAGCTTCATCGCTGAATCAAGGGAAATCTTTTCTGCCTGTCCATTGGCTGGTGGTGACCACCGATGCCAGTCTCCTCGGATGGGGAGCGGTGTTCTTCATCACACGGCTCAAGGCCGCTGGTCTCTCCCAGAGACCCGTCTCCCAATCAACATCCTGGAGATCAGAGCTATCAAACTAGCTCTCTTGCGGTTCCATCATCTTCTGGCCGGTCGTCCCATCCGGATCCAGTCAGACAACGCCACGGCCGTGGCGTACATCAACCGTCAGGGAGGCACTCGGAGCAGAACAGCGATGTTCGAGGTATCGCACATCCTGCGCTGGGCCGAGGCAAACCGCTCGCCCATCTCCGCGGTTCACATCCCAGGAGTGGACAATTGGGAGGCCGACTTCCTCAGTCGTCAAGGCTTAGACTCAGGGGAATGGTCCCTGCATCCGGAAATGTTTCAACTCATTTGCCAGCGTTGGGGCATGCCGGATGTGGATCTCATGGCATCCAGATTGAATGCCAAAGTTCAGACTTTCATAAGTCGATCTCGCGATCCACTAGCCATCGGCTCGGATGCGCTAGTCCTCCCTTGGAGTCAATTTCGTCTTCCTTACATCTATCCTCCTCTTCCGTTAATCACCAGGGTGATTCGGAAGATCAAGGCGGAAGGCGTTCCTCTCATTCTGGTCGCTCCGGACTGGCCTCGCCGTCCGTGGTATGCGGAACCAGTGCGTCTGCTCGCAGACGTCCCTTGGAGATTACCGGATCGTCCGGACCTTCTCTCGCAGGGCCCAATTTACCATCACAATTCCAAAGCGCTGAATTTGACAGTATGACCATTGAAGCCTGGATCTTAGGTCAGGCTGGTTTTTCTCACAAAGTTGTCTCCACAATGGTCAATGCCAGGAAGCCGGCTTCCGCCCGCATTTATCATCGTGTCTGGAAAACATTCATTTTCCTGGTGTAAGGACAAAGGTCGTTCCCCTTTGGTTTTTTCTATCCCTTCCATTCTGGAATTTCTCCAAGCAGGAATGGACTCGGGGCTAGCACTCTCCTCCCTCAAGGGTCAGATTTCCACTTTATCCGTCCTTTTCCAACGACGGATCGCATCTAAGTCTCAGGTCAGGACTTTTATCCAGGGAGTGTCACATCTTGTTCCCACTTACAAGAGGCCTTTGGAACCTTGGGATCTTAATCTGGTCCTCAGTGCATTACAGGAATCTCCCTTCGAGCCTTTGCCGGAAGTGCCTTTATCTCTTCTTTCCTGGAAAGTTGTCTTCCTAGTGGCAATTACCTCTATCAGGCGGGTATCGGAATTGGCAGCCTTGTCTTGTAAACCTCCTTTTCTTACCTTTCACCAGGACAAGGTGGTTCTCAGGACTTCTCCTTCTTTCCTGCCCAAAGTAGTTTCGGCTTTTCATATCAACGAAGAGGTAGTCCTGCCCTCCTTCTGTCCGGCGCCGATTCACCGTACAGAAAAAGCCCTACACACCTTGGATTTGGTGAGGGCTCTCCGAAGGTATATTTTGAGAACTGCATCTTTCCGTAAATCGGACGCTCTGTTTGTGCTTCCGGAAGGACGCAGACAGGGTTTGCCTGCTTCCAAGGCCACGTTAGCCAGATGGATCCGTTCAGCGATCCAAGAGGCGTACTGTCTCAAGGGTCAGCCTATCCCAGCTGGGATTAAGGCACACTCCACTCGGTCTGTGGGAGCCTCCTGGGCCATTCGGCACCAGGCTTCGGCACAGCAAGTGTGCAAGGCTGCGACTTGGTCCAGTCTTCATACTTTCGTCAAGCATTACCAAATCCATGCTCGGGTTTCTTCAGATGCGGCACTTGGCAGACATATTCTGCAATCAGCTGTTGCGCATCTGTAAGTTGTCCGTTGACTGTTTAAGCGTTTTATGCATGTGGTTCACGAGGCTTCATCTACTGTTATGGCTTCCCACCCAGGGACTGCTTTGGGACGTCCCATGGTCTTGTATCCCCCAATGAGGCGATGGAGAAAAGGAGATTTTTGTGTACTCACCGTAAAATCCTTTTCTCCGAGACGCTCATTGGGGGACACAGCTTCCACCCTTGTTTAGCCTGTAGCCTCGTTGTTTCTTTGAATTGTTGACATATTGCACTCGGTTATAAGCTCCTACTGCTTTGGCACCGAACTGGTTCAGGATTGAGCCAACAGAGGGTGTATACTGCAGGAGGAGGATTTAATCTTCTTTGCTTATGTATTGCTTAGTGTCCTCCTAGTGGCAGCAGCATAACACCCATGGTCTTGTATCCCCCAATGAGCGTCTAGGAGAAAAGGATTTTACGGTGAGTACACAAAAATCTCCTTTTTCAGTTGTTACACACTTTTTTGTTAAGTATATAATTGCACATGTGTTAATTCATAGTTTTGCTGCCTTCAGTGTGAATCTACAATTTTCATAGTCATGAAAATATAGAAAAATCTCTGAATGAGAAGGTGTGTCCAAACTTTTGCTCTGTACTGTAATATATATATATATATATATATATATATATATATATATATACACAGTATGTGTGTGTGTATAAATATATATATATATATATACACACATACTGTGTGTGTGTATATATATATTTATATATACAGTATGTGTGTGTATGTATGTGTGTATATATATATATATATATACACACAGTATGTATGTGTGTGTATGTGTATATATATATATATATATAATATATAAATACACATACTGTGTGTGTATACATATATATATAATATACATACACATACTGTGTTGTGTGTGTGTGTGGTGTATATATATATATATATATATATATATACATATATATATAACACACATACTGTGTGTGTGTATATATATTTATACACATACTGTTTGTGCATATATATAATATATATATATATATACACATACTGTGTGTGTGTTATGTGTGTGTGTGTATTTATATATATATATATACACACATACTGTGTGTAAAATATATATATATATATATATATATACATATATATATGTATATATATATATATATATACACACATACTGTTAGTGTGTGTGTGTGTTATATAATATATATATATATATATATATATATACACACATACTGTGTGTGTGTGTGTATATATATATATATATATATATATATATATATATATATATATATATATATACACATATATACACACATACTGTGTGTGTGTGTGTATATATATAATAATATATATATACATACACATACTGTGTGTGGTGTGTGGTGTGTGTGGTGTATATATATATATATTGTAACATTTCCAGGGGATATAGCTCTAGGATCGCTGTCTGGGTAGACAGAATGGCACGAAAACAGTTCATTCAGACAGCAGTTCTGGTGTAAAAACTGGCCGCAACCAGCTTTATTAAAGTCCACAGCAAACAGATAAAAATAAAGCATAAACAGAAAACCTAGGCTTGTCTAGCCTCTAACTACACATAGATCGATTTCCCTGTCTCTCCGGGTCCAGACTCTACCAGTCTGTGCCCAAAACAACACATATGATATATGTTACCAGTATGGAGTTTCCCAGATACTCCTCCTTGTGTCTGAAGGCCCCTTCAGCGTCCAGACTTGAGAGAGATCCACTCCTATTCAGCCGCTATTCGCACGGATTCTCACTGAGACTACTCCTGTGTCCGGGGTACTTAGCTCACACTCCTGGAGACGCTTATTGTGCCGGGACACCTTCCTGTGTCCAGACTGAGCGTGCTCCCACTCCTGGAGACTGCTTCTTGTGCCGGGACCCCTTCCTGTGTCCAGGCTAAGCTAGCTTCCACTCCTGGAGACTGCTTCTTGTGCCGGGACACCTTCCTGTGTCCAGGCTAAGCCAGCTCCCACTCCTAGATACTGTTTCTTGTGCCGGGACACCTTCCTGTGTCCAGACTAAACTAGCTCTATGTCTGTATTCCCAGACACCTACTTCTGGTTTCCTAATTATCACCTGAGTAGCCACAGGTTTGAGCTGCAAGCGTGTACTTGAATGGATGGTGTAATGACCTTTCTCACCACTAGTTTTACAAAGGCACACATTTCCCTTATACAAGTCAGCAAAGTACCTGTGAAATGTACACCCCATTCAATACATACGCTCTCACTGTCTCACATATCCCCCCCCCTCTTCTCCAGACCGGAGGGCTGGTCAACAATCCAAAAGAGACAGTGAACTCCGAACCCTGCATCAGCACTATACTTCTATATAGGTCAGGTACCAGGAGCTGTCTCACGACCTCTCCCTGGACTTCAGTGTCCCTATACAATAGGTTATTGTTCATGGCAGCATGAGGAAACCTCTCCTCTTCTCCCAACATCACCTGCAAAGGAATTTCATTTTTATCACGGTCATCACCATTATCAGTATCATCACTATTATGATTAGCATCATCATCATTATCACCATCATCATTATCATGATCATCACATAAGTTTAAGCTTTTGGGGTTGAACACATAATATATCCAATCACCTCAACCCACAGTTCACACAGAGACCATGTACTTGTCCCTTGCTCTGTTCAGCCCCGTAATATTAGTCAATGACATTCGCTCATTCCTTAGGGACCTACCGTCTGTCATTGTCACAGACTTCGTCCAGTCACATTTCTGGGACGTAACCTTGTCAGGTCTCCCCTTCGCTCCCAGTGGTCAATCGTAACCTTGTCAGGTCTTGCCTGGGTATCTAAGGTCCGGTTAGACTCTGTACTGTCCTGTACTCTATCGGGTCGTCTGTATGGGCCTCTCAAACCTGAGTTACTGGAGGTCTCACTACCTCTAAACCCACGCCCACTACCCTCAGGACATCTTGTAAGGTCCCTAACTTCAGCCGTAGCTGTTCTGTTATTTAGGGGGCCCTTTCTCTGTCGGGTCTCACTATTCTTAGACGGCTGCCATCTTCTGCTGCTCAGATGATGCTGTCTATCTACTCGCTGTCTAGCGAGATTCAATTGTTCTACCTCTCGCAGGTAGGTCAAACGGTACGCCACCAGCATGCGCACATATTCAAGACTTTCTTCCGTTCCTATAGCGTAGAATGACACCATGCCGTCTTCATCTGGTATCCAGTCCCGACGATCACGTGGACTGCTTACTTTCACCCACCAGACTTCTTCACCATTATCTGCATGACTCGGCCATTTCTCCCAATCAGCTTTCTCACCAGAACATGAGGCACCCGGATGACCTCTTCCTGTAGACTGTGAGCTTTTCTCATAAGCTTTAGTTGTCTAACGGTTTGTTCTGTCTTCAACCGGAGAAACCGCTTTGTGCGAATACATCGCCAGTGCATGTCACTTAGGATTGCCACCCTCTTCACTGTAACTTCAGTCGTGGACAAGACCACCAGCTGTTTAGCTCCTGAGGTCGAGTACACCTTACAGGCTCCCACGGCCTTCCTAAATGCTTCATGCACAGACTCACGGGTGCATTCTTCTCTCAAGTCCTCGGGTACATCTACGAGGCACTTGTACCGACACGTTTCGGTCTCACCAGTGGTTTCCAGACGATCAATCAGCTCAGGGTTCAGGGACAACTGACTTCAGCTTCTTCCCCTTTACACTTCTTCTGAGCTGACTCACAGCTACAATTTCGTGAATTTCCGTCCGGACCACTTCCATTTCACAATTATCTTCCGTTACCACCCTCTTAGCTCTCCTCAGGTCTATTTTCTCCTGGCAAAAGGGAGCGAGTGCAACGTGTTTACCCTTTTCTTTCTCCAAGGAGGCCTTGTTCACCGAGCGACACTGTATCAGGCGACTTTTAAGCCCGAGAACTTCTTCCTCTAGTTCCGCCATTCGCCTCTCAGCTGCCCGTCTCTGAAGCTTCTCTTGCGTCCAATGGGCTTGTAACCACTCCTTGAGCTCCTTGATCTCGGCTCCGACATCCACCGAATCATCCGAACTCACAGCACTCGAGGAAGTATCTGCTTTACACCTCTCATCTCCAGTGGCCACCTCCTGGCCCTGGTCTGTAGCTTCTCTGATGGACTCCTCCATCTTTTCCCGCTCAGCTTCCATTTGGCTGAGCTTTTCCTTAAGGCACATCTCCGCCTTCTGGAGAGTATCACAGGACATCTGTAGCTCCTTCACCTGAGCTTCTAGACCTAGGTCTTTCTGCGCAATCACCATTTTCATCACGGGTGTCCTGCAGAGTGGTCTCAACCACCTGGCGCATTTGCTCTGCATCCATCTTATCCTCTTCTAGTTTTTCTTTGACCCTGAGGAGATCCACATAATCTCTCTTCATCTGTTGCAGTTCCCTACTTGTTCACCACACTCCTTCTTGGAGTCACACAGCTCCTGGTTGAGCTGTTCGCGCAGTCGTTCTAGGATTTGTTCACTTCCAGAAACTCCATCCTGCAGCGCCTCCTTCCACGCTTCAACTGCAAAACCTCTTCATTGATTTTGCGGCGGTCCTCTTTAATGGCAAAGAACATATTCTGCCACAGGATAACTTCCTCGTTGCTTCCTTCTAGGACTCGCTGGTCTGAGGACACGTCCTCCAGGTTTTCGCATAATTGCAGCATGTCACTCTGATACTGCAGCCGAATAGGTTCCAGCTCTTGGCCATGACTGGCCCCCTCCTTTTCTACCTCTAAAGGAGAATCCACACTTGAAGCATAAGCAGACAGTACTACATTCTCTTCATTTTCAGCGAGTACTACCGGAACAACCTTTTTGTGGCCCTTGCGCCGTCTACGACGAGAGGAGGACTCTCTTCCCTCGTCTAGCCTCTCCTGACTGAACTCACTTTTTACTTTCATAGTGTCCCAGTCAGCTACGGGGTCTGTGTCACTCCCCATGGTGTTGTGGACTAACAGTCACCTCCCACTTTGACGTCACCCCCTTCTACTGGAGCTACCCCGTTATCAACGGTCACATTGTCATTTTTAGGAGGTACCAACCCACCACCAGTAACAATTTTCAGTTTTCCACACTCTACACTCTTGTGAAAATCCGCCCCTTTTTTAGACTCCGCCCCCTTTTTAACAACCACACAGGCAGGGTAATTTTTACACAAAAAATCAGCAGTAGTCTTAGGACTCAGTTCACAACATTTCTTACCACCTCCCCGGGCATTCTGTGACAACACTGGCACCCCCGAGAGTCCATAGAATGGTCCACTGCCGCCATTCCATACGGTGCCCACAGCTCCCGCACTATGTCCAGTTGCATGTCCAGTAGACATTTCTCAAATATGCGGTCCGACTTGTCAGACCCATTCGCTGCTCCGTTCACAGCCATCGCGGAGCACTGTTCACACCAGAACTTCACCGCTTTCCCTTGAAAAAATCTTCGTGGCCCCGCCGAGCCACAGCAAAACTGGATTTGAGTGCGATGACAATCTTCACAACCCCGCCGAGTTGTAGCTGAAAACCGGATTTGAGTGCGACGACAATCTTCGTAACCCCCACCGAGTCACAGCAAGATGCCTTCGTGACCCCACTGAGTCACAGCAAGATGCTTGTATCCACACTCGTCGTCCATGCTGTCAGACTTCTCTGTCTCAACAACGGCAGTCTTCACTCAAGACATACACACTCCACAGCCTTTTCCACAGAAAATTCAGCCTTGCTGTGCAGACACTTTTTTTTTTTTTTTTTTTTCTTTGCAAAGTCTATTAGGGCTCCTGTCTCTTTAAGACTGCTCCAAACAGACGTTTCTGCTGACACACTTTTTTTTTTTTTCTCTGCTGCTCTTTCAACAGACTTCACCTTTATTGCTGTCTCTAAGCTACTGTGCTGCATGCACACTCCAGCACTAACTGTATCAGCCACTGCGCTGCCCCAGCATTCTCCGCCAATTGTAACATTTCCAGGGGATATAGCTCTAGGATCGCTGTCTGGGTAGACAGAATGGCACGAAAACAGTTCATTCAGACAGCAGTTCTGGCCACAACCAGCTTTATTAAAGTCCACAGCAAACAGATAAAAATAAAGCATAAACAGAAAACCTAAGCTTGTCTAGCCTCTAACTACACATAGATCGATTTCCCTGTCTCTCCGGGTCCAGACTCTACCAGTCTGTGCCCAAAACAACACATATGATATATGTTACCAGTATGGAGTTTCCCAGATACTCCTCCTTGTGTCTGAAGGCCCCTTCAGCGTCCAGACTTGAGAGAGATCCACTCCTATTCAGCCGCTATTCGCACGGATTCTCACTGAGACTACTCCTGTGTCCGGGGTACTTGGCTCACACTCCTGGAGACGCTTCTTGTGCCGGGACACCTTCCTGTGTCCAGACTGAGCGTGCTCCCACTCCTGGAGACTGCTTCTTGTGCCGGGACCCCTTCCTGTGTCCAGGCTAAGCTAGCTCCCACTCCTGGAGACTGCTTCTTGTGCCGGGACACCTTCCTGTGTCCAGGCTAAGCCAGCTCCCACTCCTGGAGACTGTTTCTTGTGCCGGGACACCTTCCTGTGTCCAGACTAAACTAGCTCTATGTCTGTATTCCCAGACACCTACTTCTGGTTTCCTAATTATCACCTGAGTGGCCACAGGTTTGAGCTGCAAGCGTGTACTTGAATGGATGGTGTAATGACCTTTCTCACCACTAGTTTTACAAAGGCACACATTTCCCTTATACAAGTCAGCAAAGTACCTGTGAAATGTACACCCCATTCAATACATACGCTCTCACTGTCTCACAATATATATATATATATATATATATATATATATATATATATATATATATATATATACATTGAGTGCCCCAGAAGATGGAGGTGCAGTGGGTCACAGGTGGCAGGAGCCAGCTGCTGCGACTAAAGCCTTTGCCCGCTGCTAAACAGAAACGAATATTCTCTGTGCTGGCAGTAAATATTCATTTCAGCTGCAGATGGAAGGAAGAGAGCCACAGTCATTACTAGTGGGTAGGCGGAGCCCAGATGAGATAGACACCTCAGATTAAAAAGAGTGTTGACCGGCCCCTCCAGCTCGGTCTCCTCCTACTCAGCTCTCCAGTTTTCAATTTGAGGTCAGAGAAGATAGTCGCTGCTGGAAGCAGCTCCTCAGAAGATTTTATTATTTTTTATCGGACAAGAGACTTGGATCACCAAATGTGGTCTAGAGGTCTCAGGGGTTTCAGCGGTGCTGGACCCCAATCTCTCCCTTGGCGGATCTGTATTACCCTATATGGTGGTCCCTGCAGAACCCTGCCGGCCCGGGGGATGAGGATGGCTTCCCTGGCGGGGACGCAAACCGCGCTGCAGGGGTCACTGCGTTCCCCGCCCTGGGGGAAGCATGGGCATAGCGCCACAAATCCCTGGGGGTCCCTGTGGCGTTTTCGGCTGGTGAGTACTCGACATTTTAATATGTGTTTGAGTGTTTTCAGCGACTGCTGCGGCAGTCGCTGTTACAGTATGCATGCGGTAACTGTGTGTTTTTTGTCCGCAGGTGGATGCCTGGACATAGGAACGGGGGAGAGAGGAGCTGCGCGCCTTTTTATTTAAATTTCGCGCCGCTCTGAGCGCGCGCTTTACGGCAGTCTCCTTTTCCGGCTTTTCTCATGAAGCACACGGAGACACAGCACGGCGGCCATTACTGACAGGCTGAAAGCTCCCTCGGACATCGCTCTCCTCCCCTCTCGGCAGCGCTGCACCGCAACCAGCTGGGTGAGTCGCTTCTTCCCGTCTAGGGCAGAAGCTTCACCCCCACAGCGCGGGCGACTTTCTGAGGCACAAATGGGTGGCAGACTGCGCTGCCTGCAGCTGTTATCTCGTAAGGAAGCTCGCACACCTTTTCAATAAAGAGGTTGTGGGGAGTCTACGACAGTAATACTGCCACTATACGTTCCTGCTAACGGCGACGCGTACTATGCGATCGTTTGTGTAACCATTTTTAATGTCGCTAGTATCTGCCAATCTGGGCGATTTCATTAACAACGCATAAGCGATTAGTGATCCCCTTAATGACTTTGGCAGTCATTGCGATTTACTAACAGCGCAATTTTGTAGCGATCTTGTGAACGTTTCTTGTTAAGTGTGGTATAGCTGTCCTGTAGCTGCTGCCTTATAAGAGGCACTTGGGGCTGGCACACCCTTTTCATTATTAAGGTTGTGGGGAGTCTACGACTTTAACCCCTTCTTAGGCGGTTAACTCTTAATGGGGGACAGCTGGGGTAGCTCTCTCCTTAAGAGCTTTAACCCTTCAGCGTTCGTTTTTTCTTTAAGAAACCACACTTTCTAGTTACTGACAGGTTTAACCTGCCATATACTGTGAAACCGTCTCCCAGATCCGCTACAGGATCAGTCTCGCGTATTATGACGCGCAGACCTGGACGGCGTCAAGCGCAGCGGTCGGAGGTTCCAGTGGTGTCAGAATGGAGGCCCTCGCTAGTTTCTATTGATGGCCTGTCTGATTTTCTATTATTGAGTGTCAGCTAGATCTCTCATGTCAGGAAGCGTCACAAGCCGGTGCCTTCCTTCCCGCGTAACGAAAATGTCCGATTCGGACAAGGAGGATCGGCAGGGACACTCTGCCTCTCTTTTGGGCCGTAAAGAGGTTTTTATTGGAGGCGTTACAGTTACCGGAGGAGGTATCTGGACGTCCTGGTAAGTCGACCCGGATATCTTTCAATCAATCAAGCTTTACCATCACTGGATGAGCTTAATGGGGCAGTGGAGAAGGAGCGCCTGTGTCCAGAAAATTGAGACACCGTATCCGTGTTCTACGGAGTTGATGATAATTGGATCCTTCTCCTGAAGTGGATGTCCCTTTATCCCAGCTTAGCAAAATCCTCCTGTTAAGGGGAAGGCGAGTCTGCAGGACCCGCTGGACAAAAACGTAGATGGCAGAAAAATCCATCTGCGAGGCCGCGGATCATGGATTCAGTATTAAGGATCCATGTGTGCTTGTAAAGTTTCCCTGAGCCGGTTGGACCGTCTACGGACGGCGTGGCAATGTGGATCTCCTCTATCGAGGTAGATGGCCTTTTCCAGTTGTTGGAGGATACTGCATCACTGCTATCCAGTGCGCAATCTTCGGCAGTCACAGTCAGAAGAGCACTGTGGCTTAGACAGCGGACCGGGGACACGGTTTCCAAGCGGGGTTTGCTATCTTTAGCTTGCAAGGTGGTCAGCTATTTGGACCTGACCTCACGAAGCTGATTGCCAAGGTAAAGGCAAAAGAAACAGCTTTACCGCAGCTCAGAGCTGTGACTTCTGCGTCTGGCAGGACTAGTGCCGGTAGTTGTCGGCGGTCCTTTCGGTCCAGGGGATGATTCAGTCAGCCCTCTGGGGTTTGGGTCGTCCCTCTCTTTTTTTTAAAAAAAAAAAGGGAATTCTCAGAAATTCCGCATATCCTGGAAACAGAACTTCCGTTAAGACAAGCGGGAAGCTGGTAGAAAGCCCGCTAAGGCGGACTGATGCCTGGGTCTCGCTCGAGCGCTCTCGAGTGGGGGTCGTTTACTCCAATTCAAACCGACTTGGGCTTCCCGCATGTCAGACGCCTGGGTGACACGGGTTGTGTTGGCAGGCTACTTCATAGAGTCTCTTTCTCGACCCCCAGACAGTTTTTTTGTCAACCTCGTTCCGTCAGAGCCGAGCTTTTTTGCCGCTCTGCTGCGGGAGGTAGATTCCCTTCTGCAGAAAGGTGTGGTGGTGCCGGTTCCGCCGGAGGGCCGGGGAAGAGGGTTTTATTCTAACCTCTTTGTGGTCCCCAAAAAAGAGGACAAATTTCGGCCCATTCTAGATCTCAAAAGATTGAATCGGCATGTCCACGCAAGGAAATTCCGCATGGAGTCGCTTCGCTCCGTTTTGGCGGCCCTGTCGCAGAACGCTTTTTGGTGTCAATCGACATTCGCGACGCTTATTTGCACTTCCCAATCGGAAGGGCCCACCAACGCTTCCTTCGTTTTGCCATAGGTCAGGACCATTACCAGTTTGTGGCTCTGCCATTCGGGTTGGCCTCAGCGCCCAGAGTTTTTACAAAAATTTATGGCGCCTCTCATGGCTTTTCTTCGAAGACAGGGGTTTCGATTCTTCCCTACCTGGACGACCTTTTGATTGTGGCGTCCTCAAAGGAGGAGGCAGTGACTGCTTGCAATCTATCCCTTCAGCTGCTAGAGGACTTCGGGTGGCTGGTCAGTTGGGAGAAGTCGTCTCTGGAATCGTCGCAGTCAATCCTGTTCTTTGGGGATGCATTTCGACACGGTACGAGCAGTGGTGTCTCTGCCTCCAGACAAGCAAGCATGTCTCCTTCGACATGTACAGGTTATGAAGTCTTCGACAGCGATGTCTCTTCGAGGGTGTATGCGCCTTCTGGTTTGATGGTGGCCCATGGAGCCACTTCCTTTTACGCAGTTTCATCCCAGGGCCCTCCAAA
Source organism: Oophaga sylvatica (assembly GCA_033576555.1). Taxonomy (NCBI): domain Eukaryota; kingdom Metazoa; phylum Chordata; class Amphibia; order Anura; family Dendrobatidae; genus Oophaga; species Oophaga sylvatica. Next base: position 439,445,164 of record JARQOD010000001.1, on the reverse strand, counting down.
GGCTCATTCTGAGCCGTTGGGATCGATCGCAGACTACGCTGGATTGCAGTCTCATCATCTCCCACAGGGTGCGAGAGTCTCTAGGATGGTGGTTACGTCCGGAAGCGTTATCCCTGAGGAAGTCTTTCCTCCCTCCGAGGTGGTCGGTCATAACCACCGATGCCAGCCTGACGGGCTGGGGAGGTGTCTGGACGATCTCTGGATCAGGGAGTATTGTCGTCGGAGGAGTCTCCTGCCGATTAACATCCTGGAATTGAGGGCAATTTTCCTTTGCCTCCAGCACTGGACTGTCCCTTTAAGCGGTCTATCAGTACGAGTGCAGACAGACAATGCGGCGGCGGTCGTGTACAGGTCCTTCTCAAAAAATTAGCATATAGTGCTAAATTTCATTATTTTCCATAATGTAATGATTAAAATTAAACTTTCATATATTTTAGATTCATTACACACCAACTGAAATTTTTCAGGTCTTTTATTGTTTTAATACTGATGATTTTGGCATACAGCTCATGAAAACTCAAAAATCCTGTCTCAAAAAATTAGCATATCAAGAAAAGGTTCTCTAAACGAGCTATTACCCTAATCTTCTGAATCAACTAATTAACTCTAAACACATGCAAAAGATTCCTGAGGCTTTTAAAAACTCCCTGCCTGGTTCATTACTCAAAACCGCCATCATGGGTAAGACTGCCGACCTGACTGATGTCCAGAAGGCCATCATTGACACCCTCAAGCAAGAGGGTAAGACCCAGAAAGAAATTTCTGAACAATTAGGCTGTTCCCAGAGTGCTGTATCAAGGCACCTCAATGGGAAGTCTGTTGGAAGGAAACAATGTGGCAGAAAACGCTGTACAACGAGAAAAGGTGACCGGACCCTGAGGAAGATTGTGGAGAAGGACCGATTCCAGACCTTGGGGGACCTGCGGAAGCAGTGGACTGAGTCTGGAGTAGAAACATCCAGAGCCACCGTGCACAGGCGTGTGCAGGAAATGGGCTACAGGTGCCGCATTCCCCAGGTAAAGCCACTTTTGAACCAGAAACAGAGAAGCAGCACTGGGCTACAGAGAAGCAGCACTGGACTGTTGCTAAGTGGTCCCAAGTATTTTTCTCTGATGAAAGCAAATTGTGCATGTCATTCGGAAATCAAGGTGCCAGAGTCTGGAGGAAGACTGGGGAGAAGGAAATGCCAAAATGCCTGAAGTCCAGTGTCAAGTACCCACAGTCAGTGATGGTGTGGGGTGCCATGTCAGCTGCTGGTGTTGGTCCACTGTGTTTCATCAAGGGCAGGGTCAATGCAGCTAGCTATCAGGAGATTTTGGAGCACTTCATGCTTCCATCGGCTGAAATGCTTTATGGAGATGAAGATTTCATTTTTCAGCACGACCTGGCACCTGCTCACAGTGCCAAAACCACTGGTAAATGGTTTACTGACCATGGTATTACTGTGCTCAATTGGCCTGCCAACTCTCCTGACCTGAACCCCATAGAGAATCTGTGGGATATTGTGAAGAGAAAGTTGAGAGACGCAAGACCCAACACTCTGGATGAGCTTAAGGCCGCTATCGAAGCATCCTGGGACTCCATAACACCTCAGCAGTGCCACAGGCTGATTGCCTCCATGCCACGCCGCATTGAAGCAGTCATTTCTGCAAAAGGATTCCCGACCAAGTATTGAGTGCATAACTGAACTTTATTATTTGATGTTTTTTTTTTTAATTTGTTTTAAACACTTTTATTTTATTGGACGGATGAAATATGCTAATTTTTTGAGACAGGATTTTTGGGTTTTCTTGAGCTGTATGCCAAAATCATCAGTATTAAAACAATAAAAGACCTGAAAAATTTCAGTTGGTGTGTAATGAATCTAAAATATATGAAAGTTTAATTTTAATCATTACATTATGGAAAATAATGAAATTTAGCACTATATGCTAATTTTTTGAGAAGGACCTGTATATCGACCATCTAGGCGGGACAAGGAGTTCCAGGCTCATGGTGGAGGTTTCTCGGATCCTGGTATGGGCCGAGACCAGAGTGCCAGCCTTCTCTGCGATCCACATTTCAGGAGTTCAGAATCACGGCAGACTTTCTCAGTCGCGAGAAGATGGATCCCGGAGAATGGAGTCTTCATCCGGAGATTTTTGCACTGCTGTGCTCCCGTTGGGGAACTCCCGAAGTGGATTTGATGGCATCCAGGTTCAATGCCAAGTTACCGACTTTCATGTCCAGGTACAAGGACCCGAAGGCTGTGACGGTGGATGCTCTGGTGGCTCCGTTGGACCAGTTCGAGCTAATCTATGTGTTCCCGCCGATACCCTTACTTCCTCTGGGGTTGCGTCGGATCAGACTGGAGAGAATCCCGGCTATGTTGATAGCCCCAGATTGGCCAAGGAGGACGTGGTTCTCGACATTGGTGTCGCTTCTGACAGCGCCTCCTTTTCCATTTCCTCTTCGCCCGGACCTGTTAACCCAAGGGCCCGTTCGTCATCCGGACCTGAGGTCTCTGCGTTTGACGGCGTGGCTCTTGAGACCGAAATATTGACCGTCAAGGTTTTTCAGCCAAAGTCATTGCCACTTTGCGGGCTGCCAGAGGTTCGGCTACTACTAGGATTTATCACAAAGTCTTGGGAAGCCTTCTTTTTGTGGTGTTCGGGTTCTTCAAGGAACCCGAGGATTCTTTCCATTCCCTATTTGTTGGCCTTTTGCAGTACGGGCTAGACAAGGGTTTGGCAGTTAGCACTCTGAAGGGTCAGGTTCTGCCCTGCTTTTGCTTTTCGGAAGGCTATCGCCTCGCGTAGGGACGTACGTTCCTTTTTTCGCTGAGTAACCCGTCAGTTTCCGCCGCGGAGGCACCTGTCGCCTTGGCGGCTCAATCTTGTATTGGAAGCTCTTCAACATGGGCCTTTTGAGCCTATGGACTTTGCTAGCTTTTCTTTGCTATCTTGGAAGGTTGCCTTTCTAGTGGCGGTTACCTTTTTGAGAAAGGTTTTTCTGAGTTGGCGGCTCTTTCTTGCTTGCCTCCTTTCCTGGAGTTTCACCCGGATCGCGTAGTACTTCGCACACGGGGCGACTTCCTACCTAAGGTGCCCTCGCTCTGTCCGGAGCCGAGGAATGCGAAGGAACGGGCCTTGCACAAATTGGATTTGGTGCGGGCTTTGAAGTTCTATTTGTTTATTACTCAAAATTTTCGGAAGTCGGAACTCTCTGTGATTCCAGCAGGTCGTCAGCGTGGTCAACGAGCTTCCAAGGACTCTATAGCTCGTTGTTTTCGGTCGGCCTTTTTAGAGGCTTACCGACTTAAAAGCGAACCTTGCCCGATTAAGATTCGAGCTCACTCCACGAGGGCTGTGGCTTCCTCGTGGGCCTTTCATCAAGGGGCTTTGGCAGCTCAGCTCTGCCGAGCGGCGTCCTGGCGTTCCGTCCACACGTTTATAAAGTTTTATAAGGTGGACGTCAGTGCTTCCGCTGCTGCGGCCTTAGGACGTAGGGTCCTGCAGGCGGCCGTAGCTTAAAGCTCTAGTTAACTTGTGTTTGGCGCCTATTGCGCATTTTATCTAGGTTGTTGGGATTCTGCCTTTTCTGGTTTTTTCCCACCCTTAATTTTTGGACTGCTTTGGGACGTCCTACTAGTAATGACTGTGGCTCTCTTCCTTCCATCTGCTGCTGAAAGATGGATTTTGGTAAGAACTTACCTGTAAAATCCTTTTCAGCGAAGGAAGGAAGAGAGACACAGCTCCCTCCCATGGCAGAAGTGTGTTGATGTTTTCAGATGCGGCGTGACCCTTCTCTGATAGCGATTATCTGGGCTGAGGTCGACGCGCTAAGGCTCTGTTCCAGCATCGCCAGCTCATCGCAGTGATCAGGTCCAGTGAGTAGTACCTGGAACTGTGTGTTTTTTTGCCTACATGCATGCATAACCTGTATTCTTGTGTTTTTTTCTCTGAATTCCTTCAGAAGGGGTTATGTTGCTCCGCTGGTGATATTGCTCTTCCCTAAGCTTGTGTACAACTGGAGAGCTGAGTAGGAGGAGCCCGAGCTGGAGGGGCCGGTCAACACTCTTTTAATCTGAGGTGTCTATCTCATCTGGGCTCCGCCTACCCACTAGTAATGACTGTGTCTCTCTTCCTTCCTTCGCTGAAAAGGATTTTACAGGTAAGTTCTTACCAAAATCCGTCTTTTTCTTCAATAGTGGGCACAGGAGTCGCAGTCGCTGGCTACCTGCAGCGGCTGGGCGATCATGTGTGTCTGCTACTTAAGGAATGAATATGCACTGCCCTCCACAAATATTAATTCACTTAAAGGGAATCTGTCACCATTTGTTTTGCATATCGTGTTAAAATATCTTTCAATTCAGTGCCAACTCTGCATTATAACAGTACTTTGATACCCCTTGACCTTCCATCTTTGATCAATAAATACCAATTATATTCCTCCCGTGGTGTATGTAAATCAGCTTGTCCGAAGGGCGGGCTTATTGTCCGTCTCTCCCCCCCTCCTGTCTTGCTCTAACTTTGACCACCGTGCCCACACCAATATGAGGCAGATGTCGAATCCGTTACATGACCGGCATCTACAGGGTGGGCCATTTATTTGGATACACCTAAATAAAATGGGAATGGTCACAACTGTGGTCAAAGCCAAAAAACAGTATTGCGCATGCGCCAGCATACGCGATTGCTTTCTATGCCCGGAAGTATACTTCTGGTACATAGAAAGCAATCTCGTATTCCGGCGCATGCGCAATACTGATTTTATGCTTTGCCTAGTTGGGCAAAGCATACTGCGCACGCACAAAAGACCGTTTGAATGCGCATGCGCGGTAACAGTATGCGAACGCAGGAATTGCAAGAAAGAAATCCACCCGCAACCCGACCTGAAAGAAGAAAAAGACCATTTATTATACTCCCCTCCGGGGCGGTCTCGTTCGGTCCGAGGGGTGTCAATGTTCTTGGTGCGGCGCCTCCCATCTTGCGTTCACCGCCCTCCTTGCTTCTTATAGATGTGCCCCTTGGAGGCCTACTTTTCTACGGCAGGGTAAAGTACTGCAGTGCGCTTACCCGGGCTCTTGACCTTTCCCTGCGCTCTGCAGAACTGAATTACGCTGCGCAGAGCGCGATGCGGGGAAACTGTGTGGATGACGCAGGGGACTTCTCATCCACGCGAAGCAAGAATGATGGTGGTGATAAGAAGATGGGAGGCGCCGGACCAAGAACATCACCACCCTTTGGACCTGACCCGACCATCCCGCAGGTGAGTATAATGAAAGCTCTTTTTCTTCTTTTTCAGGTCGAGTTGGGGCTGATATACACCATTATAGAATACTGTATATCAGGCCTGAAAGGTGGTGGTCTTATCTCACATTGGCCGAACCTTTTGACAGGTTCCCTTTAAATGCCATGATGAGCCCTCGGTTTCATTCAGTTGTGTCACGCTGGGCCAGTGGGAGCAGCCTGCGTGCACCAGTAATGTCGTCATTTGAGGGCCATTGTCTTGTCAGAGATAGGCAGCGGCATATAAATGGTTCATTTGAGGCTATTAAATGTACAGGTGGGCCATTTATATGGATACACCTAAATAAAATGGGAATGGTTGGTGATATCAACTTATTGTTTGTGGCACATTAGTATATGGGAGGGGGAAAACTTTTCAAGATGGGTGGTGACCATGGCAGCCATTTTGAAGTCGGCCATTTTGGATCCATAGCAACACCGTAGAAGTAATGCTAGCACAGGCTTCCAGTATCCGTTTTTTCAGATGTTGCACATCTCGTATCTACACAGCTTGGACAATTGCCTTCAGATGACCACAAAGATAAGTCTAATGGGGTCAGACTGAAAGCCTGTGCTAGCATTTCTTCTGTGGTGTTGCTATCAGTGTGTCAAGAGTGGGAGAAGGGGGTTGCATTGACAATCCCAACACAATGGGCAGCACTTTGAACACATTTTATATGTGGTCATAAACTTGTAAATAACTCATGAAAGCATAAAGTTATGTTAAAACCAAGCACATCATTGTTTTTCTTGTGAAATTCTCAGTAAGTTTGATGTGTCACATGACCCTCTTCCCATTGGAAAAAATAAAGTTGGATCCAAAAAGGCTGACTTCAAAATGACCGCCATGGTCACCTACCATCTTGAAAAGTTTTCCCCTCACATATACTAATGTGCCACAAACAGGAAGTTGATATCATCAACTATTCCCATTTTATTTAGGTGTATCCATATAAATGGCCCACCCTGTAGATGCCGGTCATGTAACGGATTCGACATCTGCCTCATATTGGTGTGGGCACGGTCCTTACCCGGCTTCATACTTTGCTTAGCTACCTATGACGAAAATGTACGTCATAGGTCATTAACCAGTCATTGACACCCTCAGGTGTCTAGGAATCCTCTACTCTACTGTGTTATACATTTTGTGGTATGTGGTGCAATTGCTGATTTTTTTTTTTTTTCCATGTTCCAGTGAATTAGACTGTCGGAACTGGCACAGTAATTTCATAGTACAGCGAATCCAAAGCAACATATTAAAAACCATAACTGGTAATGTGTACCAGCTAATAGGGGATGCGGATGCGGTCTACATGAGTGATTTTGGTATGTGAACGGGCAGGAAGCAAGGGAGGGGGCAGTGGAATTAGAGAGATTTTTGATAATGTCTGTCATCTCTTATAAGGCTATCCTACATGGCTGATAACCAAGTTCTCAGATGGGTTTCCGGAGGATTGGAAGAGCTATGTCAGATACTTCTGCGAGGTGGCAGAGAGGTTAGTAGATTGGTAATCTTCTAATACTTTATTTCTCCCTCGCCTCATTGGGAGACACAGACCATGGGTGTTATGCTGCTGCCACTAGGAGGACACTAAGGTAATACACAAAGGAAGTTGGCTCCTCCTTAGCAGTATACACCCTCTGCTGGCTCTAGCCTGAACCAGTTCTTGTTTAGTGTCTGTAGGAGGCACTAGGGTCTGGCTTCAGACCCCCACATTATTATTTTCATTTTTACTTTTTTTCTATGGATTCAAGGGGCGACGGGGCCTTTCAAGGTCCCGATCTTCCAAAACCACCAACAGGCGGGCACGCGGAGTGTCGTCTCCACGTATCCCCTTCTGCAACCTCAATGCGGCCTGAGCTCTCCTCAGGGGCGACGGATCCTTCAATGGGTCCGCTTTCCCCACATCACCAACAAACGGGAACATGGGGTGTCGCCCCCAAGTACCCCCTCTGGAGCCAGGTTCTTCAGCCGGACATGCCAGCTTGCCTCAACAATTCTGACAGGAAAATTACCCCAGGTAACATGCAGAGGCTCCATGCGGCATCCGTGCGGCCCCACTGCACCACCTCTGTCAGAAAGCGGATGGTGACTGGAGGCAAAAGAGACCTCTCCACCTCCCTATCAAAGGGATGGTGGATTGAGGATGGATGGCGTGCAGCACTCCCGACTCGGCTACATACCGGCGACGTGAGTACAGCCACTGGTTGACACATTACCGCCATGTAAAGCGCCCGGTACATGAGAATTTAACCCTCTCCGCCTCCCTATCAAAGGGATGGTGAATTGAGGATGGATGGCATGCAGCGCTCCCGACTCGGCTACATACCGGCGATGTGAGTACAGCCGCTGGTTGGCACATTACCGGCATACAAAGCGTCCGATACATGAGAATTTAACCCTCTCCGCCTCCCTATCAAAGAGATGGTGGATTGAGGATGGATGGCGTGCAGCGCTCCCGACTCGGCTACATACCGGCTATGTGAGTACAGCCACTGGTTGGCACAATACCGCCATGAAAAGCGCCCGGTACATGAGAATTTAACCCTCTCCGCCTCCCTATCAAAGGGATGGTGGATTGAGGATGGACGGCGCGCAGCGCTCCCGACTCTGCTACATACCGGCGACGTGACTACAGCCACTAGTTGGCACATTACCGCCATGAAAAGTGAGCGGTGCATGAGAAATTAACCCTCTCCGCCTCCCTATCAAAGAGATGGTAGATTGAGGTAGTATGACCGCATATGTGCTGGCTCCCACCGCAGTGAGTATCCAAACGCTGCTGCACTGATGCATCCCCCACCAGCTGCCGAGGCCTGTCATAATAGGCCGTGGGTCCGACTGCCGCCGCGGCCTGCGCCATCACCACGACCACGGTCTGCGCCACACCGCCGCCGCGGCCTGCTCCAAAACGCCCCTGCGGCCTTCTCATTGGAGCCTCAGCCTCTCACAGGAATCGCCGCTGCGCTTCCTCAAAGCCGCCGCCGCGGTCTTAAATCACCGGAGTCACTCCTGCGCCTCACCTCCTGCGCCGCTGCGAGTCTCCGCCGCAGCCGTCCAGCAGGGCCCCGGCCTTCTCCAACTGCAGCGGCTACCTCTCTAATTTAGTCCCCGGCTTTTGGCCGGGTAGGCCTCAGTTCCGCCCTCCCGGGTAGCTCCGCCTGTGGTTTTTTTGGCGCTATCCCTGTTTCTCGGCCCCTCTGCATGCATCCTCCCACCTGTTCTGGCGCTTCTCGTCAAAAACGAGAAGCGCCAACTCCGTCCCGGCCGCCATTTCTCCATCGCATCATTGGGAGACACAGACCATGGGTGTTATGCTGCTGCCACTAGGAGGACACTAAGCTAATACACAAATAAATTGGCTCCTCCTCCGCAGTATACACCCTCTGCTGGCTCTAGCCTGAACCAGTTCTTGCTTAGTGTCTGTAGGAGGCACTAGGGTCTGGCTTCAGACCCCAATTTTTTTTTCATTTTGTTCTAATTTTATTTTTCCTCTTTTCATGGAATAAAGGGGCGACGGGGTCTTATAGAAAAGTCCCACTCTCCCAAAAATCTTCAACAGGCGGGAACGCAGAGTGTCGCCTCCCCGTACCCTCTCCTGCAACGATATCGCGCCTCAGCTCTTTTTTTGTGGCGACGGATCTCTTTAATGGGTCCGTTCTCCCCATACCTTCAACGGACTGGAACATGGGGTGTCGCCCCCACGTACCCCCTTCCGGAGCGAGGCCTCAAGACGGTCAAACCTGGTGCTGGGAATTTAACCCTCTCCGCCTCCCTGTCAAAGGGATGGCGGATTGAGGAGGCACGACGCTGGCCCCAACAGCAGTGAGTACCGCCCCCCCCCCCCCTTCAGCGCGCCTGGCGAGCCCCGCGGCTTCCCCATAGACCGCCGAGGCCTTCTCACAGTAGCCGCCGTCGCAGCCTCATTAAAGCCGCAGCCGCGGCCTTCTCGAGAAGTCGCAGCCGCGGCCCCTTTTTCAGCTGCAGAATGGAAGGGAGAGAGACACAGGAATTCATTACTGATGGGTAGGCGGAGCCCCAGACCAGGATGTCACCTCAGATCAAAAGCGTGCTGACTGGCTGGCCCCTCCAGCTCGGGCTCCTCCTACTCAGCTCCAGTCTAAGATTTGAGGTCCCAGAGGATGGTCGCTGCTAATGCAGCTCCTCAGAGTGTTTTAGCGACTGCTGCGGCAGCCGCTGTACATATATATGCCGGTGACTAGTTTTTCTATGTCCGCAGGAGGATGCCTGCAGGACGAGGGAAAGGAGGGGAGTACGCGCTCTTTTTATTTTTTTGAATTTCGCGCCGCTTCTGAGCGCGCGCTTTACTGCAGCCTCCATTTCGGCTCCTCTACATGGAGCACACGGAGGCAGAGCGCGGCGGCCATTGCTGATAAAGCGCTGCAGGCTGAAAGCTCCCCGGATCGTTCTCCTCCCCTCCCGGCAAGAATACGTGACCAGCTTGGTGAGTCGCTTCTAGCCCGCCGGGCAGAAGCTTAACCCCTTCACCTCCACAGCGCGGGCGCCGTCTGGGGCACTTCTGAGTGACAGACTGCGCTGTCCTGCGGCTGTTCTCGCATAAGGGGCTCGCACACTCTTTTAATATTAATAAAGAGGCTGTGGGGAGTCTGCGACATTAATGCTGCCACTATACGTTTCCGCTGACGATCCTGATGGCGTCGCATAATATTGCGATCGTTTGTGTGTCATTTTTAGTGTCGCTGGTGACTGCCAATCTGGGCAATCGCATAGGCGATTAGCGATCTCCTTGACAACTTTGGCGGTCATTGCGTTATAAAAAAACAGCGCAATTTTTTAGCGATCTTGTGGAACGTTTTCTGTTTAGTGTGGCATGGCTGTCCTGCAGCTGCGACCTTATAAGAGGCGCCTGAGATTCGCACACCCTTTTTCATTATCAAGGTTGTGGGGAGTCAGCTACTTTAACCCCTTCTTAGGAGGTTAACTCTTAATGGGAGACAGCTGGGGTAGCTCTCGCTTTAGAGCTTTAACCCTTCAGCGTTTGTTTTTTATTTAAGTACTGCTCTGGTTACTGACAGGTTTATCCTGCCATATACTATGCAAGGGCATGTCAGAGACCCTCTCCCAGATCCGCTACGGATCAGCCTCGCGTATCTGACACGCAGACCTCGACTCATGCACGGTCAGAGGTTCCAGTGGTGTCAAAATGGAGGCCTTCACTGGTTTCTATTGATGACCTTTTAGGTTATGGAGTGTCAACTAGATCCTCTCAAGGGAGCGACACAAATCGGTGTTTTTCCTTCTCGCTTAGCGAAGAAGTCCGATTCGGTCAAGGAGGATCGGCAGGGACACCCTGCCTCTCTCAGGGGCCGTACTAAAATTTCTGTGGAAGCCATGTGGACGTTACAGTTACCGGAGGAGGTAACTAGTCGTCCTGGTAAGTCGGCCCGGATGTTGCAAGGGTCGCATGGGTCACGATGACCTTACAAACTGTATCCGTTTTTTCTACGGAGTTATTTGTTAATTGGACCCCTTCTCCTGAAGTGAATGTCCCTTTATTCCAGCTTAGCAAATCTTCCTGGTAAAAGGGAAGACGAGTCTGCAGGACACGCTGGACAGAAGATCGGAGATGGCAACAATTTCCATCTGTGTAGCCGTGGATCATAGATTCGGTATTAAGGATCTAGGTGTACTTGTTAAGTTCCCCTGAGCCGGTTGGACCGTCTAAGGACGGCGTGGCAAGTTTCCCTCTATCAAGGTAGATGGGCTTTTCTAGTTGAAGGATAATGCGTCACTGCTATCCAGGGCGCAATCCTCGGCAGTTACAGTCAGAAGAGCACTGTGACTTGGATGGAACGCAGTTTTCCAACAGGGTTTGCTATCTTTAGCTTAGAAAGTGGTCAGCTATTTGACTGACCTCACGGAGCTGATGCCAAGGCAAAGGCAAAAGAAGCAGCTTTACCGCAGCGCAGAGCTGTGACTTCTGCGTTTGGCAGGACTAGTGCTGATAGTTATCGGCAGTCCTTTTCGGTTCAAGGGATGATCTGACCAACCCTCTGGGGGTTTGTGTCGTCTCTCTCTTTTTAAAAGAAAAAAAAAAAAAAAGGGGGAATTCTCAGAAATTCCGCATACCCTGGAAACAGAACTTCTGTTAAGGCAGAAGCTGGCAAAAAAAAAAAAAAAATTTCGCTAAGGCGGACTGACTTCTGACATTCCGTCAGAGCCGAGCATGAAGTCGCTTCGCTCAGTTATGGCAGCCCTGTCGCAGAACGATCAATCGACATTCGCGACGCTTTTTGGCATGTTCCCATCGAAGACCTCACCCAGGTTGTGGCTCGACCATTCGGCTTGGCCTTAACGCCCAGAATTTTTACAACAATTCTGACGCCAAAATCTCATGGCAATCCTTCAAAGACGGGGACTTACGATTCGTCCCTATTTGGACGGCCTTTTCGGTTGTGGCTTCAAAGGAGAAGTCGTCTCTGGAATCGTCGCAGGCAATCCTGTTTTTGAGGATGCATTTCGACACGGTACGGGCGGTGTTGTCCCTACCTCCAGACAAGCAGGCATGTCTGCTCCAGCATGTACAGACTATGAAGTCTGCGACAGCAGTGTCCCTTCGGAAGGTATGCGCCTTCTGGGTCTGACGGTGGCATCCATGAGGTTTTTTCCGTTTGTCCAATTTCATTCCAGAGCTCTCCATAGGCTCATTCTGAGTCGTTGGGATCAATCGCAAGGTTCGCTGGATTGCAGCGTCACCATTTCTCGCGCGGTGCGGGATTCTCTAGAATGGTGGTTACGTCCAGGGGCATTCTCCCTGGGGAAGTCTTTCCTCCCTCCGAAGTGGTCAGTCATAACCACCGATGCCAGCCTGACGGGCTGGGGGGTGTTTGGAACAATCTCTGGATTCAGGGGTATGGTCATCGGAAGAGTCTGTTCTTCCGATCAACATCCTGGAATTGAGGGCGATTTTCCTTTGCCTCCAACATTGGACGGTCCCTTTGAGCGGTCTGCCAGTCCGAGTGCAGACAGACAATGCGACGGCTGTCGCGTATATCAATCACCAAGGTGGGACAAGGAGTTCCAGTCTCATGGTAGAGGTGTCCCGAATTCTGATTTGGGCAGAGGCCAGTGTACCAGCCATTTCGGCGATTCACATTCCAGGGGTTCAGAATATTACAGCGGACTTTCTCAGTCGCAGAAGGATGGATCCCGGGGAATGGAGCCTCCACCCGGAAGTTTTTGCACTACTGTGCTCTCGCTGGGGAACCCCCCAAGTGGATTTGATGGCATCCAGGTCCAATGCCAAGTTACCGACGTTCATGTCCAGGTACAAGGACCGAAGGCTGTGGCGGTGGATGCTCTAGTGGCTCAGTGGGATCAGTTCTAGCTGATCTATGTATTCCCGCCGATATCCTTACTTCCTCTAGTACTGCGTCGGATCAGACTAGAGAGAATTCCAGCTATTTTGATAGCTCCAGACTGGCCAAGAAGGGTGTGGTTCTCGACAATAATGTTGCTGTTGGCGGCACCTCCTTTTTCACTCCCTTTTCAACCGGACTTGTTGACTCAGGGGCCCGTTTGTCATCCGGACTTGATGTCCCTGCGTTTGACGGCGTGGCTCTTGAGACCGAAATCTTGACCCGTAGAGGTTTCTCAGCCGAGGTCATTGCTACCCTTCGTGCTGCAAGAAGTCCGGCTACTACTAGGATTTACCACAAAATTTGGGAAACCTTCTTTTCGTGGTGTTTGGGGTCCTCTCGGAACCCGAGAAACTTTTCCATTCCCAACCTGTTGGCTTTTCTGCAGCATGGGCTAGACAAGGGTTTGGCAGTCAGCACCCTGAAAGGTCAGATTTCTGCTCTGTCCTTATTGTTCCGGAGAACCATTGCTTCGAATAGAGACGTGCTCTCCTTTTTCCGAGGTATATCTCGTAAGTTTCCGCCGCGGAAGGCACCCGTGTCTTCTTGGCGGCTCAACCTTGTTTTGGAGGCTCTTCAGCATAAACCTTTTGAGCCTATGGTTTCTGCTAGCCTTTCTTTACTTTCTTGGAAGGTGGCTTTCCTTGTTGCAGTCACTTCCTTGAGGAGAGTTTCTGAGTTGGCAGTTTTCTTGTTCGCCTCCTTTTCTGGAGTTTTTTCCGGATCGTGTAGTGCTTCGCACTCGGGGTGATTTTTTACCTAAAGTGGTGTCACAGTTTCATGTCAACCAGGATATTGTGTTGCCTTCATTCTGCCCGGATCCGAAGTATGTGAAAGAGCGAGCTTTACACACATTGGATTTAGTGCGGGCCTTGAAGTTTTATCTATCTATTACTCAAGGTTTTCGTAAGACGGACTCCCTATTTGTGGTTCCAGTCGGTCGTCGGCGTGGTCAACGAGCTTCCAAGGATTCTATAGCTCGTTGGATCCGGTCAGCTATATTGGAAGCTTACCGTCTTCAGGGTGAATCTTGCACCGATTTAAGATTCAAGCCATTCCACGAGGGCTGTGGCTTCATCGTGGGCTTTTCACCAAGGTGCTTCGGCAGTGCAGCTCTGCCGGGCGGCAACTTGGCGCTCTGTCCACACGTTTACGAAGTTTTATAAAGTGGACGTCAGTGCTTCCGCTGATGCAGCCCTCGGACGTAGGGTCCTGCAGGCAGCTGTAGTTTAAAGTTCTGGATGAACTTGTGTTTAGCGCTGGTTGCGCTTTGTTGTTAAGGTTGTTGGGTTTCTGCCTCTTGTTGGTTTTTTTCCCACCCTTATTTTTGAACTGCTTTGGGACGTCCCATCAGTAATGAATTCCTGTGTCTCCCTCCCTTCCATTCTGCAGCTGAAACACGGATTTTGGTAAGAACTTACCGGTAAAATCCTTTTCAGCGAAGGAAGGAAGGGAGGGAGACACAGCACCCTCCCAAGGCAGAAGTGTGTTGATGTTTTCAGATGCAGCGCGACCCTTGTCTGATTGCGATATCTGGACTGAGGTCAGCGCGCTAAGGCTCTGTTCCAGCATCGCCAGCTCATCGCAGTAGTCAGGTTCAGTGAATAGTACCTGGAACTCTGTGGTTTTTGGCGTACTTTGCATGCATAACCTGTATCCTTGTGTTTTTGCTCTGAAGTTTCAGAAGGGGTTATGTTGCTCCGCTGGTGATCTTGGTTCTTCCCTAAAGCTTTGGTACGACTGGAGCTGAGTAGGAGGAGCCCGAGCTGGAGGGGCCAGCCAGTCAGCACGCTTTTGATCTGAGGTGACATCCTGGTCTGGGGCTCCGCCTACCCATCAGTAATGAATTCCTGTGTCTCCCTCCCTTCCTTCGCTGAAAAGGATTTTACCGGTAAGTTCTTACCAAAATCCGTGTTTTTCATACAGCCAAAGCCGCCGCCGCGGCCTTTTCAATGGAGCCGCCGCTGCGCCCCAGGCATCGCCGCAGCCTGTCCCGGATCCACCGCTGCGGCCTTATCTGCATAGCAACCGCCGCCGCTAAGGAGCCGCCGCGCCCTTCTCAAGGTAGCCGTTGCCGCGGCCTTCTCAGAGCCGCAGCCGCGGCCTTTTTCATGACCGCTAAAGCCGCGGGCCCATCATAGGAGCCGCCGCTGCGCCCTTAGCATCGCCGCGGCCTGTCCCGGATCCATCGCAGCGGCCTTATCTGAAAAAGGAGCCTGGTGCTGGGAATTTAACCCTCTCTGCCTCCCTATCAAAGGGATGGCGGATTGAGGAGGCACAATCGCATGGGTCGCTGGCCCCAACAGCAGTGAGTATGCGGGCCCCCCCTTCAAGCGCCGCTGCGGCCCTCTCAAACGCCGCAGCCTCCTCATGGGTACCGCCGCGGTCTCCTCATAAGAGCTGCCGCCGCGGTCTCCTCATAAGAGCTGCCGCCGCGGTCTTACTCATCGGCGCTCCTGCGCCGCTGCGGCCCCACACTGTCTCCGTCGCGGCCATCCATGGCCCGTAGCTTCCTCCGACTGCCGCGCCTGTCCCTCTAATTTAGTCCCCGGCTTTTGGGCTGGGTAGGCCGCAGTTTCGCCCTCCCGGGTAGCTCCGCCCATGGCTTTTTGGCGCTCTCCACTGTTCTGGCGCTTCTCGTCGGAAACGAGAGGCGCCAACTCAGTCCCGGCCGCCATTTCTCTTCACGCCGCATCTTCTGGAAAAGCCTGCCGAGGCTCCATGCAAACCTCTTTACCTCCCTGGCAAAGGGATGGTGGATTGAGAAAATAATTGGTGCGGTTGGCGACAGTTTATCAACTCTGGTGTCTCCAGGATCTATTAATATCGGAGGCTCCATGCGGAGTCCGTGCGGCCCCTCTATATCATCACTGCCCCAAAACTGGATGGTAACTGGAGGCTAACAAAACCTCTCCACCTCCCTATCAAAGGGATGGTGGATTGAGGAGATAATCAGGGCGAATGGCGAGTGGTTTGCAATCTCCTGTGACCCTTGTTACTTCTCTGTCACAGCTACACGGTCTGCCGTCTCTGGCGACACGGACATATGATCTTGGAGCACTGAGTCATAGAACTCACGCTTACGCCTAGTGTTCTACGTGTAAGGCCCCGCTGCCTCGAAGGCTCCCCACTGCAATCTGTGCAGTCTGCATCTTTTCACAGGAGCCAAACAAATGGGCAACGCCTCTGGCTTCAGTTTACCTTACAAGTAAGGCCCCTGCGCCCTTCAAGTCTTCAGACGGGCTGACAGTAACAAAAGCGGAGGGAACAGAATGCACAATTTTCTACCTAGCGTCTCAGTAACTCGTCCCTCAGGCATTCTGCTGCTTTGGTGTACGCATGCTCCTTTTCCAGCTCCCTCGTCACTGGGGATTGCAGCAAACATGACGCACCAGGAATCCTTAGATGCCCTCTTCGAACCGGTTAATAGAGCTCCGAGAGCCGTACAATGGCAAAACTTAGTCGTTACCTCACTGAGACCTTCAAAGGGACCAAACAGTTTCCCAGTGTTTTTCTTTTACGAATCTCCCTAAGTTTCTGACACACGTCAGAGATATAGCAGTTGCTGGACAAATGATTCTCTGAGCTAAAGCCGCTTTATCACGGTACCCTTTTGTCCACACTCTAAAAAGAGAATGGACGGAGTATCCAACAATGGATCCTATATTGCGGCTCGCTTACTAACCTCTACTGGCTTTGACTGACTGCTTGTCCATTACAATCCCCACTGACCGTCCAATTGGCCCGCGGTCAGTCTTTGGAGTTTTTCTGAGGCAACTCTCTTCCCTTCCCTCGCCGTCACCTAGGTGGCCAGAACCATGGTGGTTTGGACTAGGGCCCTAGCCAAGAACAGTCAAGACAATAGCTTGCCTCACTAGGTGGTTTGTCTGGATTCCCAAATAGCCTGGCCGGAGATTATGGGTACAGGCATCCCTGGATACAGCAGACCGTGACGCTCTTATAGTTCCAACGCCATTACCATCAGCAGAGCCCTATAGCTCCGAGAGTGGCGAGCAAATTCCGCTTTAAAGAAATCTCTAACTTCCTTAAGATTTTCCATTCCTGGAAACGCAAACCCTCACGGCCCAAACTCAAGGGTACCCCTTCCCACAAGTTTCTCTGCTCAAAGACTCATTGCAGTATCTGAAAGTCTTGGACAGGGTCGACATCCCTTTTCCTCTCTTTTACAGGGTCTGGCTGGCGGTTATTTTCGACCATGGGTCGGAAATCCGGTGGTTTCCAGATATGGACATAGAATTCCTGTCCCCCTCGTCAACTCGTTTTCTCCGGTCCCGTCTTTTAAGGACAAAAGGAACAAGCGACCACACCTTTTTAGGCCTTTCTTGTACTCTGCTTCTATGGAACCGTTGTACACACAGACAGGTTCAAACGGTCTTACCAATACCTGTTGTGGTTCCAAAGAAGGACGGAAGCCTACGTCTCATCCTAGACGTAAAACTGAAGAACAGGTTTGTCAGGCTGTGCCATTTCAAAATGGAATTTTTCCCATGTTATCACCTCTCATTCCAATCCTTCTCAGCCCGACAAGGATTCCTCCGCTTCGCAACCGCACCCAACCATTTTCAGTTCACGCCAAGGTCATGGCAGTTGTTATTTCTACCCCGTACTTCCACGGCATAGTGATTCCACTCTACCCAGGCGACCTCCTTAGCAAGAGATCGCCCCTTCAAGACTGCGCAGACAGGGTCTGCATCACCATGAATGCTCTCACTCGTCTAGGTCGGATAGTGATCCTGCGCAATTCCTTTCCAGTCCCGTCTCAGAGGATCCTCGTTTCAGGCCTGGACACTTCCCGAGTGTTGAGAAATCCCCTTTCAGGAAAGATTTCACTAATGTAGGAAGCTCAGAAGTTTCCTCTTGGCCGTCCCCTTTTCCTGCAGTCTGGAACGCAGGTCTAAAAAAAGAAGAAAAAAAAAATGGTGCCGACAATCCATATGTACCACTCCCTCGACTACATCTCCGTCCTCTGTGGCAGACATTGCTAACAGTGTGGGACCGATATCCATCCTCTCTGGACCGCTATTTTTCGCCAGTCCCTCCGGATCAGGCGCCTCTGAGGTAGTGGACGTTGTTGTCCTTATTGATTCAGATACAGTACTTTCTTCCTGACCCCGTGCTGGTGTCAACCAGTGACGCCAGTCTCCCAGGTTGGAGAATGCGCTTTCGTCTCCACATGGTCCAGGGACGCTTGCCCTTTGAGAATCAGGTCTCCTGATCAATTATCTTAAGATCCGGGCAGTCAGTCTAGTCATCCAGCATTTCTGCCTGCTTTCCGATGTTTATTCCCTCGGATCCAATCAGTCCACGCCACGGCTGTGGCATACATCTGTGGTCAGGAGGGCTCACGAAGCACAGGAGCTATGCTTGACGTAGCTCGCATTCTGCAATAGGCTGAGTCAAAACATTTACCTTTTTGTTGGCAGTTCATGTTCTAGGGGTAGGAAAGTGGGCGCATTTTTCCCTCAGCCGCCAGGGCACGACTCCAGAACACTAGTTCATTTCCCTGAAAGCCTTTTAACATGCTTTGCAATGCTGGGTAACGCTACATATAGACCTCAATGGCCTCTATGCTAAACGCCAAAGTCCCGACATTTCTACATCCGTTCTGGGACCCATTTGTCCTCGGGTCAGATGACCCGGTGCTTCCGTGGCATCAGTTTTGCTTCCATTTCTTTTTCTCCGCCTCTTCTGCTAATTCCAAGTGTTCTCCAGAAGTTCAAGGCGGAGGGAATCCCACTGTCGGTTTTCCTCTCACCAGACTGAATACGACAAGAGTGGTACGCGGCTCTAGTGCATCTAGACCCCTACCTCTGCGGTTACCAAACCGTCCAGATCTTCTTTTTCAAGAGGCCATTCCCCGCCAGGACTCGATAGTGCTGGCTTAATGGCCTGGGCTTTCAACACCACACGTAGTGTTCACTGTTATCGTCAATGTCCAGAGATTTACTCTCAGGCGTGTTTACCCTCATATTTGAGAAAGCCTTTTTTCCCTTGGTGTTTTTTCTAACAACCACGTTTGATTCTCGCTTGTGTTTGCCATGTTCGTCCATATTGGAGTCCCTCCAAGTGGTTTCCATTCAAGCCTGTCACTGTCCTCTCTCTGCTTTCCATCCTGTTTTCAAACAATACCTTCCAAATCGCAGGTTAAGATCTTCTTACAGGGAGTGCCGCACCTTAATCCCCCCCCCCCCTTACAAATGGCCTTCGGGGTCTTTGGGTTTTTGACCTGATCTCAGGGGCTTTACAAGTGACCTTTTTCAAACTCCTGTAAGATGTATCTATCACTCTTCCTTCTTGGAAAGCTCCCTTTCTTGTGGCTGTAACAAACATCTCGTTTTTTCGCATTTGACGGCTTTGTCTTGCAAACCTCCATTCTTGTCTTTCAACAGGGCAAGGTGGTGTTAAGGACTTCTCTGGCCTTCTTGCCTAATGTCGTTCTTCCTTTCCTCTGAATAAGAACATAGTCTTGCCCTCGTTCTGTCCACCTCCGGTTCATCGTACTAGAAAGTCTCTCCACACTTTGGATTCGGAGAAGAGCACTCAGGAAATACACTTCCGGAACAGCGCCTTTCTCCAAATTGGATTTCATCGCTGTTTCCAGAGCGACACAGAAAAGGCCTACCTGCCTTTTAAAAAAATATGGGGGGGGGGGGGCTACAGTAGCCTGATGGCTGCTCTCCAATTTAAGAAGCTTTCCGAATCTGAGGTCTCCTATCCCTCCGAACCTCAGAGTAAACTCCATTACGTCAGTGGAGGCGTCCTGGCTCATTCGACCCCGGACGTCGATACAGCAAGGTTGCAGGGCTGCAACTTGGTCCAGTCTTCTCACGTTAGTTAACCATTACGGCATTCATCCATAAGCCTTTTCAGAGGCTGGCCTTGGCAGATAAATTCTGCATACGACACAGGCGCATCTGTAGTCCAGATTATTCGTTGTGTATGTTAAGGTTTTCAGCTGCCGTGCTGTTTCCCACCCATGGACTGCTTTTGGACGTCCCATGGTCTGTGTCTCCCAATGAGGCGATGAAGAAACAGGGATTTTTGTGTACTCACCGTAAAATCCTTTTCTCCGAGACGCTCATTGGGAGACACAGCACCCACCCTTTTAGTCTAACGACTTCTGCTTATCTCTTTTATTCTATGTGGTGATCACTAATAGTATGTGAATGATCTTACCTTGATATGATGTTAACCTTCTCCTACTGCTTTTGCACCGAACTGGTTCAGGCTAGAGCCAGCAGAGGGTGTATACTGCGGAGGAGGAGCCAATTTCTTTGTGTATTAGCTTAGTGTCCTCCTAGTGGCAGCAGCATAACACCCATGGTCTGTGTCTCCCAATGAGCGTCTCGGAGAAAAGGATTTTACGGTGAGTACACAAAAATCCCTGTTTCCAGGACACAGGACCTGGGTAAGCTTTAACAGCGCTTAACCCTTCCCTGCAAGTCTCTACTAATATCTGAGGCCCCATGCGGCGTCCGTGCGGCCCCACTATATCACCACTGCCCAAAGGTGAATGGTGACTGGAGGCGAACAAAACCTCTCCATCTCCCTATCAAAGGGATGGTGGATTGAGCAGATAATCAGTGCGGATGGCGAGTGGTTTGCATGTGACCTTCGTTACTCGTCTGTCACTGCTACGCAGTCTGCCGTCTCGGCGGCACGGACATATGACCTGGGAGCACTGACTGATAAAACGCACGCTTACGCCTAGTGTACTTCGTGTAATGCCCCACTACCGCGAAGGCTATCCACTGCAATCTGTGCAGTTTGCATCTTCTCGCAGGAGCCCAACAAAGGGGCAACGTGTCCGGCTTCAGTTTACCTTACGACGAAGGCCCTCTGCCCTTCGAGTCTTCTGACAGGGGCTGACAGCAGCAAAGAATGCCCAATTTTCTAACTAACGTCTCACAGGCATTCTGCTGTTTTTGGTCTACGCATGCTCCCTTTCCAGCTTCCCCGTCACTGGGGATTGCAGCAAACACGACTCAGGATATGAATCTTATGTGGCCGTATATCCGGATTCGCCAGACTACCAGGAATCCTTAGATGCCCTCGTCGATCCGGTTAATAGAGCTCTCAGAGCCGTACTATGTCAAAAATTAGTCTTTATCTCACTGAGACCTTCAGAGGGACCAAACGTCCTCACAGGGTTTTTTACTATTCTCCCTGAGTTGCTGACATAGGTCAGAGATATAGTAGTTGCCGGACAAATGATTCTCGGAGCTAAAACTGTTTAATCACGGTGCCCTTTTGTCCACGCTCTAAAAACAGAGTGGACTGAGTCTCCAACAATGGATCCTATATTACGGCTCGCTTACTAACCTCTACTGTCTTTGACTGATGGCTTGTCTATTAAAATCCCCACTGGCCGTCCAATTGGCCCGCTGTCAGTCTTTTGAGGTTTTCTGGGGCAACTCTCTTCCCTTCTCTCGCCGTCACCTAGGTGGCCACAGCATGATGTTCGGACTAGGGCCCTAGCCAAGATCAGTGAAGACAATAGCTTGCCCCATAGGTGGTTAGTCTGGATTACCAAATAGCCTGGGCCAGGGATTATGGGTACATGCATCCATAGATACAGTGGACGACGACGCTCTTATAGCTCCAACGCCATTACCATCAGAAGAGCCCTATGGCTTCGAGAGTGGCGAGCAGATTCCCCTTCGAAGAAGTCTCTAACTTCCTTAAGCTCTTACATTCCTGGGAACGCAGACCCTCACGGTCCAAACTCAAGGGTACCCCTTCCCACAAGTTTCTCAGTATTGCAGTATCTGAAAGGCTCGGACAGGGTAGACATCCATCTACTCCTGCTTTACCAGGTCCGGCTGGCGGGTATTCTCGACCATGGGTCTGAAATCTACTGGTTTCCAGATACGGACATACAATTCCTGTTCCCCTCGCCAACTCGTTCCTCCGGTCCCGTCTTTTAAGGACAAAAGGAACAAACGGCCCCACCTTATTAGGCCATTTCATGTACTCCGCATCTATGGATCCATTCTCACGCTCCCACACACAGACGGGTTCAAACTGTCTTAACCAAACCTGTTCGTCGTTCCAAAGAAGGACGGAACCATGCGTCCCATACTAGAAGTAAAACTGACGAACAAGTTTGTCAGGGTGCGTCTCTTCAAGATGGAATTTTTCCAATGTTATCACCTCTCATTCCAATCCTTCCCAGCCCGACAAGGATTTCTCCGCTTCTCCATCGCAGACAACCATTTTCAGTTCTCGCCTTTAACCTTCGGTCTTGCCTCTGCTCCCAGGCTGTTCTCCAAGGTCATGGCAGTAGTTATTTCTATCCCGTGCTCTCGGGGCATAGTGATTCCACTCTACCCAGGCGACCTCCTTTTCAAGAGAACGCACGTTCAAGCCTGTGCAGACAGGGTCAGCATTACCGTGGACACTCTCACTCGTCTAGGTCGGTTAGAGAACTTGCGCAATTCTTTTTCATTCCATCTCAGAGGATCCTCGTTTCAGGCCTGGACACTTCCCGAGTGTTGATAATGCCCCCTTCAGGAAGGTTTTTCACTGATCCAGGAAGCTCAGAAGTTTCCTCTCGGTCGTCCCCTTTTCCTGCAGTCTGGAACGCAGGTCTATAAAAAAATAAATAAAATAAAAAATGGTGCCGACAATCCATCAGTACCATTCCCTCGACTACATCTCCATCGTCTGTAGCAAACATTGCTACCAGCATGGGACTAGTCATCCAATTTCTGCCTGCTTCCCGATGATCATTCCCCCCGGATCCAATCAGTCCACGCCACGGCTGTGGCATACATCTGTTGTCAGGAGGGCTCACGAACCACAGGAGCTATGCTTGACGTAGCTCGCAGTCTGAAAAAAGGCCGATACAAACCATTTACCTTTTTGTTGGCAGCTCACGTTCTAGGGGTAGGAAATTGGCGCACGTTTTTTCTCAGGAGCCAGGGCCTGATCCCAGGACTCTTATTCATTTCCCTCGAAGCCTTTTAGCACGGTTGGCAATGCTGGGTAACGCTGCATATAGACCTCAATGGCCTCTACGCTAAGCGCCAAAGTCCTGGCATTTCTAGATCCGTTCTGTGACCCAATTGTCCTCGGGTCAGATGACCTAGTACTTCCGTGGCACCAGTTTTTCGCTTCCAATACTTTTTCTCCGCCTCTTCTGCTAATTCCAAGTGTCTTCCAGAAGTTCAAGGCGGAGGGAATCCCACTGTTCGTCGCACCAGTCTGAATACGACGAGCGTGGTACGTGGTTCTAGTGCATCTAGACCCCTACCTCTGCGGTTTCCAAACCATCCAGATCTTCCTCTTCCAGAGCGCCAGGACTCGAGTGGGCTGGGCTTAACGACCTGAGCATTGACCGCCACACATAGCGTTCACCATTATCGTCAATGTCCAGAAATTTACTCTCAGGCGTATTTACCATCGTATTCGAGAAAGCTTTGTTCCCTTGGTGGTTTTAACAACCACGTTTGTTTCCCACTTGTGTTTGCCATTTCGTCCATATTGGAGTCCCTCCAAAAGGTTTCCATTCAAGCCTGGCACTGTTTTCTCTCAATGCTATCCACCCTGTTTTCATCTGATTTCTGGTGCTTTACAAGTGGTCTTCTTCAAACTCCTGTAAGATGTATCTATCACTCTTCCTTCTTGGAAAGCTCCCTTTCTGGTGGCTGTAACAAACACTTCCAGCACAGCGCCTTTCTCCAAATAGGTTTTTTTCTCTATGTTTCCAGAGCAACACAGAAAAGGCCTACCTGCCTTTTTTTAAAAAAAAAAAAAACTGCAGTAGCCAGATATATCTGCTCTCCAATTTAAGAAGCTTTCCGAGTCTGAGGTCTCCTATCCCTGCGAACCTCAGAGTAAACTCCACTACGTTAGTACGGCGTCCTGGGTCATTTGGCCCCGGACGTCGATACAGCAAGGTTGCAGGGCTGCAACTTGGTCCAGTCTTCTCATGTTAGTTAATCATTACACTTAAGCCTTTTCAGAGGTTAGCCTTAGCAGATAAATTCTGCAATCGACAGCAGCGCATCTGTAGACCAGATTATTCGCTGTGTATATTAAGGTTTCGGCTGTCGTGCTGTTTCCCACCCATGGACTGCTTTAGGACGTCCCATGGTCTGTGTCTCCCAATGAGGCGATAGAGAAACAGGGATTTCAGCTGCAGATGAAGGAAGAGAGCCACAGTAATTCATTACTGATGGGTAGGCGGAGCCCCAGATCAGGATGTTACCTCAGATCAAAAGAGTGATGACTGGCTGGCCCCTCCAGCTCGGGCTCCTCCTACTCAGCTCCAGTCTAAGATTTGAGGTCCCAGAGGATGGTCGCTGCTAATGCAGCTCCTCAGAAGATTTTATTATTTTAATATTCGGACAGGAGACTTGGATCACTAGTTGGTCTAGAGGTCTCAGGGGTATCAGCGCTGCTGTACCCCAACCTCTCCCTTGGCGGATCTGTATTTACTCAAAGTCCCTGCAGAATCCTTGCCGGCCCTGGGGGATGAGGAGAGCTTCTCTGGCGGGAACGCAAACCACACGTGCGGTCACTGCGTTCTTCGCCCTGGGGGAAGCATGGGCACTGCGCCAGAAACCCCTGAGGGTCCCTGTGGCGCCTTGGCTGGTGAGTACTCCACACAAATTTTAATAATAATTATGTGTGAGTGCTTTAGCGTCTGAATGAGCAGCGCTATTACTAATGGACAGCGCTACTACATGTAATGTCAGTATGCTTCAACGCTACTGTGACAGCGCTACTACATGTAATGTCAGTATGTTTCAACGCTACTGTGACAGCGCTTCTACATGTAATGTCAGTATGCTTCAACGCTACTGTGACAGCCCTACTACATGTAAATGTCAGTATGCTTCAACGCTGCTGTGACAGCGCTACTACATGTAAAGTCAGTATGCTTCAGCGCTACTGTGACAGCGCTACTACATGTAAATGTCAGTAAGCTTCAGCGCTGCTGTGACAGCGCTACTACATGTAATGTCAGTATGCTTCAACGCTGCTGTGACAGCGCTACTACATGTAAAGTCAGTATGCTTCAGCGCTACTGTGACAGCGCTACTACATGTAAATGTCAGTAAGCTTCAGCGCTGCTGTGACAGCGCTACTACATGTAAATGTCAGTAAGCTTCAGCGCTGCTGTGACAGCGCTACTACATGTAAAGTCAGTATGCTCAGCGCTGCTGTGACAGCGCTACTACATGAAGATGTGGTGATTTTTTGTCCGCAGGCAGATAGCTGCAGGACAGAGAGGGAGCAGGAGCGGGGAGAGTTCGCGCTCTTTATTTGAGCTAGCAGGGGGCGTGGCCTATTTATCCCGGTCTTTTGAGCAGGAAGACGCGCGCTCTGGCTTTTCTCCTGCGACCCCCTCACTGTGGCGGCCATTACTCAGGCTCCTGGGCTCCTCGGACCGCTCCCCTCCTCATATAGACACCACGGCCAGCTGGGTGAGTGCGGATTCCTCACCCCGCAGCGCAGCGATCGCTATCCTGCAGCTGCTGTCTCATCAGAGACATAAAAAATTGGCTGGGGCTCACAAATATATATATATTTTGGTGAGTTTGCAATATTAACCCCTTTGAGGGTTATTTCTACCTGCTAAATTTGCTGACTGAATACCGCTGGGGTAACTCTGCTTGGTGGAGCGTTAACCCTTCAGCGTTTGAAAAAAAAAAAAAAAAAAAAAAAACGCATAGTGTTTTTTGCTGGTATTACCGCTTTGACCTGCTCATACAGGCGAGACATGTCTGAATAGAGTTCAGATGCCGCGGTTCACGTCCCAGTGCCATTGCGGCAATCAGATACGCAGACCTCCACAGCATCTAGCGCTGCGGTCGACAGCGGTGGTAAATTGGATGATATCGCTCGATCGATTAATAACTTATCTGACCTTTTAGGTCAATATGTGTCTGCTAATTCCTCTCAGAGGAAGCGACGCAGGCCGTTACCGGCCTCTACACGGAGCGAGTCAGATGTATCTGATATTGGGCTGAGTTCCCCTTTATATTCGGATGGAGAAATATCCGATTCAGATGCGGACGAGCCGCAGGGGCGTTCCTCTATGACGAAGCGTACGGAGGCATTAATTGAAGCCATGAGAGATATACTACAGTTACCGGAGGAGGTAACTAGTCGTCCTGGTAAATCAGCACGCATTTTCCAGGAGTCCCGTGCTTCGCGCACAACATTGCCAGCTCTGGATGAGCTTAATGGTGTAATAGAGGAGGAACGTCTATGTCCAGATAAGCGTTTTCATGGAAACGCATTTCTTTGATACACTTTATCCTTGCTCTACGGAGTTAAAGGCTAATTGGACTTCTGCTCCTGAAGTGGATGTGTCTTTGTCTCAGCTTAGTAAATCCTCTCTACTCCCTATTAAGGGAAAAGCGAGCTTACAGGAGCCTTTGGATAGAAAGGCAGAATTGGCGGCAAATGCAAGCTATGAGGCTGCGGGTCATGGATTTCGAGCAGTGCTAGGATCCATGTGTGCTGCTAGAGCTTCTCTAAGCTGGTAGGCACGTCTGAAGACGGAGTTGCAAAATGAATCTCCGTTATCTGAGATACGGGAGGCAACCTGTTATATCTTTGATGCCGGTCTGGATACGGCATCTCTGCTGGCCAAAGCGCAAGCTTCAGCGGTCACAGTCAGAAGAGCTTTATGGCTCAGACAGTGGGCCGGGGACGCAGTTTCCAAACAAGGGTTGTTGGCCTTACCTTACAAGGGTGGCCATCTTTTGGATCCGACCTCACAGAGCTGATTTCCAAGGCTAAGGCGAAGGAATCAGCATTACCACAGCGAAGGGCCATGGCCTTGGTGTCCAGTAAGCCTGGTGTTTATAGTGGTCGGCGGTCCTTTCGGGGCCGAGGACGATCTAGTCGACTCCTCGTGGGGATCGGGTCGTCCTTCTTTCTCAGGAAAGAAATCCTCTCAGAAAACTCGTACTCCCTGGAAAGCAGAGTTTCCGCCAGAACAAGCGGGAACTTGACAAGAAAACCGCATAGTCGGATTGACGCCAGGGGTCCACTCGAGGATTCTCGAGTGGGGGGTCGCCTGCTTCTTTTCAAGGAGACTTGGATGGCTCGCGTTCCAGATTCCTGGGTAACGCGGATAGTGTCGGCAGGCTATTTCATAGAGTTTGCTTCTCAACCCCCAAATGTTTTTTGTCAGTCTCGCGTTCCGTCAGAACCCGAGCTTGTTGTCGCTCTACAGCGAGAGGTCGAATCGCTACTACAAAAGGGTGTAGTGATACCGGTTCCGTCAGAGGACCGAGGAAAAGGTTTTTATTCCAACCTTTTTATAGTTCCCAAAAAAGGAGAACAAATTTCGCCCGATTCTGGATCTCAAGCGATTGAACCGGCATGTCCATGCCCGGAAATTTCGCATGGAGTCGCTTCGTTCCGTTGTGGCAGCTCTGTCACAGAACGATTTTCTGGTGTCAATCGACATTCGCGACGCCTATTTGCATATTCCCATCGGAAAGGCTCATCAGCGCTTTCCTCGACTTGCCATAGGTCAGAATCATTACCAGTTCGTGGCTCTGCCGTTCGGCTTAGCCTCAGCGCCAAGGGTCTTTACAAAAATTCTGGCGCCCCTCATGGCACTCCTTCGAAGACAGGGGATTACGATCTCCCTTATCTGGACGATCTTTTGATCGTGGCTTCCTCGGAGGAGGAGGCGTTGACGGCTCGGGATTTGTCTCTTCAGTTTCTGAAAGACTTCGGTTGGCTGGTCAATTGGGAGAAGTCGTCCCTGGAACCATCGAGGACAATTCTCTTTTTGGGAATGCATCTCGACACGTTTCGGTCGGTAGTTTCCCTACCACCAGACAAACAGTCATGTCTTCTTCGACATGTACAGATTATGACATACTCAACGGCAATGTCCCTACGGAAGTGTATGCGTCTTCTGGGACTGAATGGTGGCGTCCATGGAGGCAATTCCATTTTGCCCAGTTCCACTTCAGGACTCTTCAAAGGTTCATCTTGAGTCGATGGAATCAGTCGCAATCGCTGGATTGCAGTGTCACCATTTCTCGCGCGGTGCGGGATTCTCTAGAATGGTGGTTACGGCCAGGGGCATTCTCCCTGGGGAAGTCTTTCCTCCCTCTGCAGTGGTCAGTCATAACCACCGATGCCAGCCTGACGGGCTGGGGGGGTGTTTGGAACATTGGACGGTCCCTTTGAGCGGTCTGCCAGTCCGTGTGCAGACAGACAATGCGACGGCTGTCGCGTATATCAATCACCAAGGTGGGACAAGGAGTTCCAGACTCTTGGTAGAGGTGTCCCGAATTCTGATTTGGGCAGAGGCCAATGTACCAGCCATTTCGGCGATTCACATTCCAGGGGTTCAGAATATTACAGCGAACTTTCTCAGTCGCAGAAGGATGGATCCCGGGGAATGGAGCCTCCACCCGGAAGTCTTTGCACTACTGTGCTCTCGCTGGGGAACCCCCCAAGTGGATTTGATGGCATCCAGGTCCAATGCCAAGTTACCGACATTCATGTCCAGGTACAAGGACCCGAAGGCGGTGGCGGTGGATGCTCTAGTGGCTCAGTGGGATCAGTTCGAGCTGATCTATGTATTCCCGCCAATATCCATTTGTCATCCGGACTTGATGTCCCTGCGTTTGACGGCGTGGCTCTTGAGACCAAAATCTTGACCCGTAGAGGTTTTTCAGCCGAGGTCATTGCTACCCTTCGTGCTGCAAGATGTCCGGCTACTTCTAGGATTTACCACAAAATTTGGGAAACCTTCTTTTCGTGGTGTTTGGGGTCTTCTCGGAACCCGAGAAAATTTTCCATTCCCAACCTGTTGGCTTTTCTGCAGCATGGGCTAGACAAGGGTTTGGCAGTTAGCACTCTGAAAGGTCAGATTTCTGCTCTGTCCTTATTATTCCGGAGAACCATTGCTTCGAATAGAGACGTGCTCTCCTTTTTCCGAGGTATCTCTCGTAAGTTTCCGCCACGGAAGGCACCCGTGTCTCCTTGGCGGCTCAACCTTGTTTTGGAGGCTCTTCAGCATAAACCTTTTGAACCTATGGTTTCTGCTAGCCTTTCTTTACTTTCTTGGAAGGTGGCTTTCCTTGTTGCAGTCACTTCCTTGAGGAGAGTTTCTGAATTGGCAGCTCTTTCTTGCTCGCCTCCTTTTCTGGAGTTTTTTCCGGATCGTGTAGTGCTTCGCACTCGGGGTGATTTTTTGCCTAAAGTGGTGTCACAATTTCATGTTAACCAGGATATTGTGTTGCCTTCACTCTGTCCGGATCCGAAGAATACGAAAGAGCGAGATTTACACACATTGGATTTAGTGCGGGCCTTGAAGTTTTATCTATCTATTACTCAAGGTTTTCGTGAGACGGACTCCCTGTTTGTGGTTCCGGCAGGTCGTCGGCGTGGTCAACGAGCTTCCACGGGTTCTATAGCTCGTTGGATCCGGTCAGCTATTTTGGAAGCTTACCGTCTTCGGGGTGAATCTTGCCCGATTAAGATTCGAGCCCATTCCACGAGAGCTGTGGCTTCATCGTGGGCTTTTCATCAAGGTGCTTCGGCAGTGCAGCTTTGCCGAGTGGCGACTTGGCGCTCTGTCCACACGTTTACAAGATTTTATAAAGTGGACGTCAGTGCTTCCGCTGATGCAGCTCTCGGACGTAGGGTCCTGCAGGCAGCTGTAGTTTAAAGTTCTGGATGAACTTGTGTTTAGCGCTGGTTGCGCTTTGTTGTTAAGGTTGTTGGGTTTCTGCCTTTTATTGGTTTTTTCCCACCCTTATTTTTGAACTGCTTTGGGACGTCCCATCAGTAATGAATTACTGTGGCTCTCTTCCTTCATCTGCAGCTGAAACACGGATTTTGGTAAAGACTTACCTGTAAAATCCTTTTCAGCGAAGGAAGGAAGAGAGACACAGCACCCTCCCACGGCAGAAGTGTGTTGATGTTTTCAGATGCAGCGCGACCCTTATCTGATAGCGATTATCTGGGCTGAGGTCAGCGCGCTAAGGCTCTGTTCCAGCATCGCCAGCTCATCGCAGTAGTCAGGTTCCGTGAGTAGTACCTGGAACTCTGTGGTTTTTGGCTTTCTTTGCATGCATAACCTGTATCCTTGTGTTTTTTCTCTGAAGTTCCTTCAGAAGGGGTTATGTTGCTCCGCTGGTGATCTTGGCTCTTTTCCTAAAAGCTTTGATACGACTGGAGCTGAGTAGGAGGAGCCCGAGCTGGAGGGGCCAGCCAGTCATCACTCTTTTGATCTGAGGTAACATCCTGATCTGGGGCTCCGCCTACCCATCAGTAATGAATTACTGTGTCTCTCTTCCTTCCTTCGCTGAAAAGGATTTTACAGGTAAGTCTTTACCAAAATCCGTGTTTTTGTGTACTCACCGTAAAATCCTTTTCTCCGAGACGCTCATTGGGAGACACAGCACCCACCCTTTTTAGTCTAACGACTTCTGTTTGTCTCTTTCAGCCGATGTGGTGATCACTAATATTATGTGAATGATCGTACCTTGGTATGATGTTAACCTTCTCCTACAGTCATGGCCAAAAGTTTTGAGAATGACACAAATATTATATTTTCACATGATCTGCTGCCCTCTGGTTTTTATGTGTGTTTGACAGATGTTTTTATCACAGACAGAAATATAATAATTGCAAACATATGAGTAACAAAAGCTTATATTGACAGTTAGAATGAGTTAATGCAACAAGTCAATATTTGCAGTGTTGACCCTTCTTCTTCAGGACCTCTGCAATTCTCCCTGGCATGCTCTCAATCAACTTCTGGACCAAATCCTGACTGATAGCAGTCCATTCTTGCACAATCAATGCTTTCATTTTGTCAGAATTTTTAGGTTTTTGTTTGTCCACCCGTCTCTTGATGATTGACCACAAGTTCTCAATGGGATTAAGATCTGGGGAGTTTCCAGGCCATGGAGCCAAAATCTCTGTTTTGTTCCCTGAGCCATTTAGTTATCACCTTTGCTTTATGGCAAGGTGCTCCATCATGCTGGAAAAGGCATTGTTGATCGCCAAACTGCTCTTGGAGGGTTGGGAGAAGTTGCTCTTGGAGGACATTCTGGTACCATTCTTTATTCATGGCTGTTTTTTTAGGCAAGACTATGAGAGAGCCGATTCCCTTGGCTGAGAAGCAACCCCACACATGAATGGTTTCAGGATGCTTAACAGTTGGCATGAGACAAGACTGGTGGTAGCGCTCACCTTGTCTTCTCCGAATGAGGCGTTTTCCTGATGTCTCAAACAATCGAAAAGGGGATTCATCAGAGAAAATAACTTTACCCCAGTCCTCAGCAGTCCACTGCCTGTACCTTTTGCAGAATATCAGTCTGTCCATGATGTTTTTTCTGGAGAGAAGTGGCTTCTTTGCTGCCCTCCTTGAGATCAGGCCTTGCTCCAAGAGTCTCCACCTCACAGTGCGTGCAGATGCACTCACACCTGCCTGCTGCCATTCCTGAGCAAGCTCTGCACTGCTGGTAGCCCGATCCCGCAGCTGAAACACTTTTAAGAGACGGTCCCGGCGCTTGCTGGTCTTTCTTGGGCGCCCTGAAGCCTTTTTGGCAACAATGGAACCTCTCTCCTTGAAGTTCTTGATGATGCGATAGATTGTTGACTGAGGTGCAATCTTTCTAGCTGCGATACTCTTCCCTGTTAGGCCATTTTTGTGCATTGCAATGATGACTGCACGTGTTTCTTTAGAGATAACCATGGTTAACAGAAGAGAAACAATGATGCCAAGCACCAGCCTCCTTTTAAAGTGTCCAGTGGTGTCATTCTTACTTAATCATGACAGATTGATCTCCAGCCATGTCCTCATCAACACCCACACCTGTGTTAATGGAGCAATCACTGAAAAGAGGTTAGCTGGTCCTTTTAAGGCAGGGCTTCAATGATGTTGAAATGTGTTTTGGGGGATAAAGTTCATTTTCTAGCCAAATATTGACTTTGCAAGTAATTGCTGTTAAGCTGATCACTCTTTATAAAATTCTGGAGTATATGCAAATTGCCATTAGAAAAAGTGAAGCAGTAGACTTTGTAAAAATTAATATTTGTGTCATTCTCAAAACTTTTGGCCATGACTGTACTGCTTTTGCACCGAACTGGTTCAGGCTAGAGCCAGCAGAGGTGTATACTGCAGAGGAGGAGCCAACTTTCTTTGTGTATTAGCTTAGTGTCCTCCTAGTGGCAGCAGCATAACACCCATGGTCTGTGTCTCCCAATGAGCGTCTCGGAGAAAAGGATTTTACGGTGAGTACACAAAAATCCTTGTTTTAATGTATATTTGGACATTTAACCCTTTCCACACCCTGATGTAACTTTACACCTCAGTCAGAGTGCACGTGTACAAAGAGGGCTCCTAGGCATATCCTGGCTGTACCAGCAGCAAACTCGGGTCGCTGCTGACTGGCCATTGCCGATGCGCTAGCATCATCTACCTGATCCCAAACTATACTAGGCGTGGCTGTTGAATGTCCCAATAAGGCTAGTTTCACACTAGCGTTGCACTGACCTGCGTCGGTCAGCGCATGGCCGCCACTAAGCTCCGCCCTCGGCTGCGCCTCCACCCGATCGCTCCGCCTATGGGCGCATGACGCTGCATGCGACCTGCGTACCCTGTCTTTAGCATTGGGTACGCAGGCCGTGCGGAGGTATGCATTTGCCGGCGCATGCATCCTTTTGATGGTGCACCAAAATGCAACACGGTGCTTTGGGCGCAGGTCAAACCAGCCTAACTTCTGTATTACTCCTCCTGTGTAGCTCAATAGCAGAACTGTAATTTTGCTATATGCTACACTACTGTGGTATCGCAATATATATAGTGGCTTGACTTTTTCCCTATTTTGTTTCATTACAACCTGTGTGTAATTTTTTTTGTAATCTGATTTGTCTGTGATGCATCAGCACTAAATAGTCTAAATTGGTGGAGTGAAAAATATATAGGCATATATACAAATTTTGGGGTCAATTAACTAAAAATTGGCTTGTTCATTTGTATTCACCCCTTTTGCGATGAAGCCCTTAAAAGTTTCTGGTGCAAGCAATTCCCTTCATCAGTCCCATGCTTAGTGACGGGTGTCCCCCTGTGTGCGATCTAACACCATGAAGACCAAGAGGATCTCCAGACAGCACCATGAAGACCAGGGGGATCTCTGGACAGCACCACGAAGACCAGGGGGATCTCCGGACAGCACCACGAAGACCAGGGGGATCTCCGGACAGCACCACGAAGACCAGGGGGATCTCCGGACAGCGCCACGAAGACCAGGGGGATCTCCGGACAGCGCCACGAAGACCAGGGGGATCGCCGGACGGCGCCACGAAGACCAGGGGGATCTCCGGACTTCGCCACGAAGACCAGGGGGATCTCCGGACTTCGCCACGAAGACCAGGGGGATCTCCGGGCAGCGCCACGAAGACCAGGGGGATCTCCCGACAGCGCCACGAAGACCAGGGGGATCTCCGGACTTCGCCACGAAGACCAGGGGGATCTCCGGGCAGCGCCACGAAGACCAGGTGGATCCCCGGGCAGCACCACGAAGACCAGGGGGATCCCCGGGCAGCACCATGAAGACCAGGGGGATCTCCGGACAAGTCATGGACAATGTTGTTGAGAAGTACAAGTGAGGGTTGGGTTGTACAAAAAATAATCCAATCCCTAATGATCCCCGAAGCGCCTTCAAATCCGTTATCATTAAATGGAAAGAACTTTGTACCACAACTTTGTACCAGCCATGTGAAGGTCGCTCACCAAAGCTCTCAGCCTGGGCAAGGAGGGCATTAATCAGAGAGGCAGCACAGAGACTGAAAGTAACCCTGAAAGAGCTGCAAAGTTCCCAAGCAGAGACTGGGGTATCTGTCTATATGACCACCTCAAGCCGTACACTCCATAGAGGTGGCCTTTACGGAATAGTGGGCAGATGAAAGCCTTTATTTACACACACAAATTGTAAGGCTCATTTTGAGTTTGCCAAAAGACATGGGAGACTCCCCAAATGTGTGAATGGTGCTGTGGTCAGATGAAACCAAAATTTCATTTCTTTGGCCACCATAGTAAACGGCTGTTGCCAAACCAACACAGCTCATCAATCGCAAGAACACCATCCCCACAGTAAAACATGGTGGCAGCATCATGCTGTGGGAATGTTTTTCAGCAGAAGGGAGGGGGAAGAATGTTTATGCTAAATACAGGGATATTCTTGAGCAAAACCTGTTTTGGTGATTTGAGACTGGGACGGAGGTTCACCTTCCAACAAGACAATGACCCAAAGCATATTGGTAAACCAACACTCGAGTGGTTTAAGAAGAAATGTGTAAATGTTTTGGAGTGGCCTAGTCAAAGCCCAGACCTTGATCCATTTGAGAATATGTGGTCAGACTTGAAGATTGCTGCTCGCCTAAAGAAACCATCTAACTTGAAGGAGCTGGTGCAGTTTTGCATTGAGGAACGGGCAAAAGTCCCAGTGGCCAGGTGTGATAGCTCATAGAGACTTATCCAAAGCGACTTGCAGCTGTAATTACCCCGAAAGGAGGCTCTACAAAGTACTGTTTAGGGGGGGTGAATAGTAATTCACACTGAAGTTTTCAGTTATTTTTTCCTGTATGTTTGCTTCACAGTTAAAGAAAATCAAATGTTCACAGTTGTAGACATGTTCTTTACATAAACTGATGCAAACCCTAAAAAAGAGTGAAATTCCATGTTGCAAGGTAGCAAGACATGAAAAATGCCAAGAGGGGGGGAGGAGTGAATACTTCACAACCTACTGTGGTATAAGCCATTAAACTGTCACAAGTTCAAGTCCCATAAGGCAGTGGTGGGCAATTTATTTTCACATGGGACTGCGTGAGGGACTGATTGTCGTGAAGGCCGAACCAATAGGCTAGAATTATTTCTGCTCAATATTATTACCATATGAATTATTTATATTAGTATTAATTGTATCGCCTAATGTAACATCGCTACTTTCCTTTCAACCCTTTCCAGCATGCAGTTCCATGTATAAAGACATCACTTTTGTTTGCAGGACCCTGGTACAGCAGCCACATCAGTAGTTGTGGCCTTTGGATCAGAATACTGCAAACATCCACCTACCACCATACCAGGCTCTTCTCTTGAATAATCAGCCCAGCATGATATCACGCTTTTTTCTTGACTCTGCTCCATTTTACAATATAGCACTCATTTCAGCCCCCTTTGCACATGCCCCATTTTGCAGTATATCACTCCACTCCTCTGTACACATCAATGGAGTGAATCACTCATTACAGCATCATCCTGCTTTATCTTTATATTTTTTCCAGTCTCTACACAGTTCCATCCAGCAGAGCATCACTCCTTTCAGATCCATGTACACAGCCCAATCTTGCATTATATCTCTCCATTCAGCCTCCTATATACTCATTTATTTATTTTACTCATTTACGTAGCGCCATTAAATTCCACAGCGTTTTACATACATTATCGTCGCTGTCCCCGATGGGGCTCACAATCAGTATTCCCTATCAGTATGTCTTTGGCGTGTGGGAAGAAACCGGAGTACCCGGAGAAAACCCACGCAAACACAGGGAGAACATACAAACTCCTTGCAGATGTTGTCCTTGGTCGGATTTGAAACCAGGACACCAGCGCTGCAAAGCTGAGCCACCATGCCGCTCTATATACAGCTCCATCCTGCATTATATCTCTCCATTCAGCCTCCTATATACAGCTCAATACTGCTTTATATCTCTCCTTTCAGATTTCTATATACAGTTCCATCAAGCACCATATCCCTTTCAGCCTCCTATACACAGCCCCATCCTGCATTATATCTCTTTTCAGTCTCCTATACACAGTCCCCATCCAGCAAAGCGTCAATCCTCTCAGCCCCTTATGCACAGACCGCATACTGCAGTATATGGCTTCACTTAGCACCTTCATATTGAGCTCCATTTAACAGTGCATCATTCTTTTTATCCCCTCTGTATACAGCCTCATCCTGCAGTACATTACTCCTCTTAGTAACCTGTGTACCCATGCACTGCTGCTAATTGCTGCCTTTAAGAAGCAACTCCATTCTAGTCACGACCCAGCTGTCTTTTGTTCAGCACAGATGGCTCTATGAAGTATTGTCATCTTGCCTGCTGATGTCTCCTGGGTTGCTCAGCCTCCGGCAGCCTGTTGCTTCGCAGACTAAGTGGTGGAGCATGGAGCCATATGGACCAATCCAGTGTGACCCCTGCTGGACCAGCCTGTATAGCAGTTGCTAGATGGCCAGTCTAGCCCTGCATACAGCGCGTCCATGAACTGTGCACATTGGGACTATGATCTATCCCAATAAATGCAAAAATGTAATGGGATGTAGCACTTGAGATCTGTATAAAGAGCAAATTGTGAAAGAAGTGTGAATGTGAGAGACTCATGTAAGCTAAAATGTAACAAAAAATGTTTTTATAAAATTGTAAACCAGGAACCGGGCACAAAAAAAGAAACTTAAATCTGCCAGCAGTAATGTGAAGAATCAAAACACAAGCAGAAACCCGGCGGGCACCATCTCCGACTCTGACCATGACTGGGGAGCTCTGAAGAGGAAGGTGGCTGGCAGAAAGCCCAAAAAGGCAGTAGTCAAGGAAGAGAGCGCTCCTTCCAACCAGGTGGCCCAAACCTCCACAGTAGAAACGTGGCGTAAACCCGCAGACATCACAAGGCTCAGCGGTATGTGCTATGGTAAAGGGGATGGGTCACTAGCAGCGAAGGCGTGCTACCTAATGAAATCAACTCCTCTTTTTTTTTCTTCATCTCTATGGATGAGGACACCTGTATTTGCCATTTTCAGAATGCGTCATGAAAAAAAAACTTTAAAAAAAAATGCTTTTCTGGACTGCTTATAGCTGTTGCACAGCGTATTGCAAATTACATCAAAGTTATGTTAGATAGCACAACTTTGTTAATAGTGGCCAACTCCTTTAATTCCCCTTAACAGTGATGTTTTGTATTTAGATATTTGCCATTTTTTAAGGGTTGTCTCATTTCGATAAATTAGTAATATTGCAAAATGCTTATGAAAACAAGCAACTTTGCATTTTACCACTCATTAATAATCTTCTCCATTGTCAAGTGTGAAGGGAATTTTAATTCTATAGTTCACGGTTTGTTGCTGAAGTTCCCGACCACCGCTGCGGTATATAGAAAGTGGCTGGTCTCCTAGGGAATGAGCACAACGCTGGAAGCACATGGCTTTAAAGTTTGGAAACACTGCTCAAATATTGGCTGGATTCTGGCAACACTGCATGAGGAAACGCACAATTCAGGTCATGATGGTGACAGTCCGGACCAGCAGCATGGTCAACATTCAGCAAGTAGGAAGCTGGGAGCTGTGAGATTGTGGATGAAAATAATGCTTTAAAGCACCATTCCCTTGAAATGGATGTGTCATTTTGGCATTATTTAAAATGAGGTTTTAAACAGCCGGGAACAGAGGTAACGCCTATCCCGGCTGTTAGAGCACTGCTGTACATTGCAGGAGGCGCAACTCTGCTGCCACTGTGCCATCCACCAGGCAAACCATTATGGCAATTTTTTTGTAAGAATGACACAATTTCAACCTATTGATTGATGGCAAAATCACCATCTCCTGAGCTAGATGGACTCTTCAGGCACTTCAACGCACAGTTCACACCAAGCAGAATAGATACCGCTGGCCGAAAACCGTTTTATTGCTTCCGTACAACAGCAAAAGAAATCCTAAGCCAACTAGCCACTAACTAAACAGGTAGTCCTGACTCGCCATAGCTGGACCTAGTGCACACCGCTCCTTACCAAACAATTGTTTTAATCTTGGCAGTTCTCCTCTTGTGGATACCCTGCTCTTTTATACCATATTTGAGCATTGCAGATGATTAAGTAGTTATTGCAACACCTGGAGTGACTCGATAGAGCAGGTAAATACACAGATCCCTGCTTCCCCCACCCCTGGCTGGTTTATTTATTCAGTATAAGACAGGAACCTGTGGGAAATGTACACATCGCACACTTTCCCCTGTGGTTCTGTAACATATCTTTCCTCCTGTTTGAGCATCGGGGGGCACAACATTCTTGGTTCCTAAACCATAGACCCTGGTCAAAACGTCTATATTGCCCAACAAATAAACTGGGTATAAGCTACTATATTTTATCCCGTTTGTCCGATCTAGAGCACATAAAACATGTCCCTAATGTTTCTGTGCTCCTGTCTGAACATTTTTACCTCCAGGACACTAGAATTACAATCAACTTTACAAATGTTATAGATGGCTCCCATCAGCTCCTGCTCCTTCAGGGTCATATCGGAACCTCATGGCGACTTTGCTAGAGCTTGCGATTCCCTAGCTGATGTACTCGGTAATTTACGTCTGCTACAATTTAATATGGTCTTTGCTATATTAGCCAGAACGTTCCCACTGTGGGAACACAGACCAAGACCCTGTCACCAGGGCTGAAGTTCCTTATTTCTCCTTCGCCTCATTGGGAGACACAAACCATGGGGTGTTATGCTGCTGCCACTAGGAGGACACTAAGCTAATACACAAAGAAGATTGGCTCCTCCTCCGCAGTATACACCCTCTGCTGGCTCCAGTTCTTGCTTAGTGTCTGTAGGAGGCACTAGGGTCTGGTTACAGACCCCAATTTTTATTTGTTCAATTTTTATTTTTCAACTTTTATTGTTTTTCTTTCTTCCACGCATGGAAGGGGGACGGGTCTTAATGAAAAGTCCCGATCTCCCAAAAATCATCAACAGGCGGGAACGCGGAGTGTCGCCTCCACGTACCCCCTCCTGCAACGCTACCATCGGGCGACGGATCCCTTCAATGGGCCGCTCTCCCCATGAGTCTGATAACTGTAAACGCGCTCCAAATGCGGTTTCGGGAGCAAAAACCCCTCACCACCTCTACTGAAAGCGGCTGGTGCTAGGACGCAGGGAAGAAATGTTGGATTGAGAAGGTACAGCCGCGCCGTTCGCCGGAGTTCTGAGCCGGGGGGGGCTCCGCAGTGAGTACATCTGAGGGGGTCGCCCCATGTACCCTTTCCGGAGCCATTACTCTTCCCGACGCCATGTGTTTCCAGCGGCAACTGCACCACCACTGTCTGATAACGGCTGGTGCCAGGAGGCAAAAGAGCCCTCTCCACCTCCCTGTCAAGGGATGGTGGATTGAGGATGTAAGGAGTGGACCACGTCCTCCTCTATTGCCCTTGCAGCACTCCCGACTCTGCTGCATCGCAGGGGCGCTGTTCCCCCCCCTCCCTCGCCATAGCGGCCGTTGCCTGCAGAGGCCACAGTGGCCAGCGCACTAAATTAGAGGCCGCGGCGGTATGACGGCCGTGGCGACGACCGCCGCGCGCTAGAGACGGCCGCGGCCTATAATTTAGTCCCCGGCTTCTGGCCGGGATAGGCCAAGCTCCGCCCATCTGGCGGCTCCGCCCACTGCCTATGACGTCTTTCTCGCTCTGAGCTAGCATCGCTGTGGCCATCTCCTGCTCCCAGTCCTGGCTCCGCCCCTTCGGTTGGCGCTTCTCGTTCCTAACGAGAAGCGCTGTCTTGTTCTCGGGCTCCCCCTTCCGCACCTGTCTCATACAGGCAAGGGGAGGCAATCGGCCCTCACATGCGCAGTGGGACTGTGGAAATACACAGGCGCATTTCAACGGCAGTCTTCTCTCTGGGGCTCGGACTCTGATTTGGGAAGCTGGTGCACAGCACTTCACTCCTTCCCAGTAGCAGATACAGACATGGTGTATGTCTTAGTGCTCGCTTCGGCAGCGCATAGTTTAAAATTGGAAATCAGCATGGCCCCTGAAGCGTTCCATATACACATAGCTCTCCATAAGGAGAGGGTCAGTGGTCAAAGTTAGTATGCAGCGATCAAATCATACCGCATAGGCAACAGCCTGCGACGCCTCGTGTGTACAGGAGCCCCCTGTTAATACAGACACGGGTGCACCTAGTCCGCCTTGATGGTTATGTCGCTGGCAAAGCGCATCGCTTCTCTGCTCAAGACTATGACCACCTGTTCTGGTGCTTCTCCTCAAAAACGAGAAGCGCCAACTCAGTCCGGCCGCCATTTCCAGGGCACAAGCCCTGGGTAAGCTTTAACAGTTGACCTTTTCCCTGCAGTCTCTATTAATATCTGAGGTCCCATGCGGCGTCCGTGCGGCCCCACTATGTCACCGCTGCCCAAAGGTGAATCGTGACTGGAGGCTAACAAAACCTCTCCATCTCCTTATCAAAGGGATGATGGATTGAGCAGTTAATTGATGCGGATGGCAGGTGGTTTTGCATGTGACCTTCGTTACTCGTCAGTTGCTGCTACGCAGTCTGCCGTCTCTTGCGGCATGGACATGTGACCTAGGAGCACTGACTGATAAAACGCACGCTCACGCCTAGCGCTCCACGTGTAATGAACCGTTACCACGAAGGCTGTCCACTGCAATTTGTGCAGCCTGCATTTTCTCATAGGAGCCCAACCGATGGGCAAAGTTTCCAGCTTCAGTTTACCTATACAACGAAGGCCCTCTGCCCTTCGAGTCTTCGGACAGGGGCTGATAGCAGCAAAGAATGCCCAATTTTGTACCTATCATCTCACAGGCATTCTGCTGTTTTTTTGGTGTACGCAGGCTCCCTTTCCAGCTCCCCCGTCCCTGGAGTTTGCAGCAAACACGACTCAGGATAGGAGTCTCTTGTGGCCGTATATCGGATTTGCCGAATTACCAGGAGTCCTTAGAGGCCCTCATCGACCCAGT
This sequence comes from Oophaga sylvatica, assembly GCA_033576555.1. NCBI lineage: Eukaryota > Metazoa > Chordata > Amphibia > Anura > Dendrobatidae > Oophaga > Oophaga sylvatica. Next base: position 439,404,733 of record JARQOD010000001.1, on the reverse strand, counting down.
TAATATATTTCTGAGAGCCATACTTTATCTCATTGAGAATTTCAAAGGGACCATACGTCCTCACTGGTTTCTTTTTACCAATCTCCCTGCGTTGTTGACATAGGTCAGAGATATACTGGTTGCCGGACAGATGATTCTCTGAGCTAAAGGTTTAATCACGGTAACCTTTTGTCCACACTCTAAAAGAAAAGAGTGGATGGAGTCTCCAACAATGGATACTAGATTACGGCTCGCTTACCAACCTCTACTGTCTTTGACTGACGGCTTGTTTATTAAAATCCCCACTGACCATCCAATTGGTCCGCGTCAGTCTTTTGAGATTTCTGGGGAAACTCTCTTCCCTCCTCTCGCCGTCACCTAGGTGCCCACAGCATGATGGTCGGACTAGGGCCCTAGCCGAGATCAGTCAAGACAATAACTTGTCTCTTTGGACGACAACGCTCCTAAAGTTTCAACGACATTACCATCAGCAGAGCCTTATGACTCCGGGAGTGGCGAGCAAATTCCCCTTCGAAGAAATCTCTAACTTCCTTAAGCGCTTCAATTCCTTGGAACGCAGACCCTCACGGTCCAAACTCAAGGGTACCCCTTCAAACATATTGTCTCTGTTTAATGACTCATTGCAGTACCTGGTTACCAGGTCTGGCTGTCGGGTATTCTCGACCACGGGTCTGTCATCTAGTGTGTTCAGATACGGACATAGAATTCCTGTCTCTCTCACCAACTCATTTCCTCCAGTCCCGTCTTTGAAGGACAAAAGGAACAATCGGCCCCACCTTATTAGGCCATTTCATGTACACCGCATCTATGGGACCATTCTCACATTCCCACACACACAGTCAGTGTAAAGCGGTCTTACCCAAACCGGTTCGTCGTTCCAAAAAAGGACGGAACCGTGCGTCCCATCCTACAAGTAAAACTGATGAACAACTTTGTCAGGGTGCATCTCTTCAAGATGTAATTTTCCCTGTGTTATCACCTCTCATCCCAATCCTTCCCAGCCCGACAAGGATTTCTCCGCTTCGCCATCGCAGACAACCATTTTCAGTTCACGGCTTTAGCCTTCAGTCTCTCCTCTGCTCCTAGGCTACCCTCCAAAGTAATAGCAGCCGTTATTTCTATTCCGTACTCTCGGGGCATAGTGATTCCACTCTACACAGACGATCTCCTTTTCAAGAGGTCGTACATTCAAGCCTGTCCGGACAGGGTCAGCATCACCGTGGACACTCACTCGTCTAGGTCGGTTAGAGAACTTGCGCAATTCCTTTTCATCCTATCTCAGAGGATCCTCTTTTCAGGCCTGGACACTTTCCAAGTGTTGATAATTCTCCCTTCAGGACAGTTTTTCACTGATATACGAAGCTCGGAAGTTTCCTCTCGGCCGTTTCTTTTTTCCGGCAGTCTGGAACGCAGGTCAAAAAAAAAAAAAAATGGTGCTGACAATCCACCAGTACCATTTCCTCAACTACATCTCCATCGTCTGTAGCAGACATTGCTACCAGCATGGGACGGATATCCATTCTCTCGGACCGCTATTTTTCGCCAGTCCCTCCAGTTCGGACGGTCTCTGAGGTGGTGGATGTTGTTGTACTTATTGATTCAGACAAAGGTCTCCTAGGTTGGAAAGTGCTCTCCCGCCACCACACGGTCCAGGGATGTTTCCTCTTCGGGTATCAAGTCTCCTGATCATTTTCTTGACATCCGGGCAATCAGACATGCCAGCGATGTCCATGTATGGTGAGAGGTACATGAGAAACTAACCTTCTCCGACTCCCTATCAAGGTGATGGTGGATTGAGGTAGTATGACCGCATATGCGCTGATTCCCTCCGCAGTGTGTAGCCGCCACCCTCTCAACCGCCACGGCCTCCTCATAGGAACCGCCCCTGCGGCTTCCTCCATGCCTCTACGCTAAACGCCAAATTCCCGGCATTTCTAGATCCGTTCTGTGACATAATTGTCCTCTGGTCAGATGGAAGTTTTTCGCTTCCAAGACTTTTTCTCCGTCTCTTCTGCTAATTCAAAGTATCTTCGTGAAGTTTAAGGCTGAGGGAATCCCACTGTTTCGGCACACCAGTCTGAATACGACAAGCGTGGTACATGGTTCTAGTGCATCTAGACCCCTACTTTTGCGGTTACCAAACCGTCCAGATCTTCTTTTTCCAGAGCGCCAGAACTCAAGAGGGCTGGGCTTATCGACCTGAGTTTTGTCCGCCACACGTGGCGTTCACTGTTATCGTCACTGTCCAGAAACTTATTCTTAGGCGTATTTACCTTCATATTCAACAAAGCTTTGTTCCCTTGGTGGTTTTAACAACCACGTTTGTTTCTCACTTGTATTTGCTATTTCGTCCATATTGGAATTCCTCCAAAAGGCTTCCATTAAAACCTGGCACTGTTTTCTCAATCCTATCCACCCTGTTTTCTTCTGATCTCAGGTGTTTTTACAAGTGGTCTTCTTCGAATTCCTGTAAGACGTAGCTTTCACTCTTCCTTCCTGGAAAGCTCCCTTTCTGGTGGCTGTAACAAACACTTCCAGAACAGCGCTATTCTCCAAATAGGTTGTTTTCTCTATGTTTCCAGAGCAACACAGAAAAGGCCTACCTGCCTTTTTAAAAAAAAAAAAAAACCTGCAGTAGCCAGATATATCTGCTCTCTACTTTAAGAAGCTTTCCGAGTATGAGGTCTCCTATCTCTGCGAACCTCAGAGTAATCTTCACTACGTCAGTACAGGCGTCCTGGGTCATTCTGTCCCGGACGTCGATACAGTAAGGTTGCAGGGCTGCAACTTGGTCCAGTCTTCTCACGTTAATTTACCATTACACTTAAGCCTTTGCAAGGCTACCCTTAAGCAGATATCTTCTGCAATCGACAGCAGCGCATCTGTACACCAGATTATTCGCTGCGTATATTAAGGTTTCGGCTGTCGTGCTGTTTCCCACCCATGAACTGCTTTAGGACGTCCCATGGTTTGTGTGTCCCAATGAGGCGAAGGAGAAATAGGGATTTTTGTGTACTCACTGTAAAATCCTTTTCTCCGAGACTCTCATTGGGAGACACAGCACCCACCCTTTTTAGTCTAACGACTTATGTTTGTCTCTTTCAACCGATGTGGTGATCACTGATATTATGTGAATGATCGTACCTTGATATGATGTTGATCTTCTCCTACTGCTTTTGCACCGAACTGGTTCAGGCTGGAGCCAGCAGAGGGTGTATACTGCGGAGGAGGAGCCAATCTTCTTTGTGTATTAAGCTTAGTGTCCTCCTAGTGGCAACAGCATAACACCCATGGTTTGTGTCTCCCAATGAGCGTCTCGGAGAAAAGAATTTTACGGTGAGTACACAAAAATCCATATTTTAGCAGCTATAATCCAAAGTCAGCCCTGACTCTCCTGGACTTGCTTTAATTGTTCCTTTACCAGGAACATCACTTTTTTGTTACTTTTTACCATTTCTTGTGCATGGGTTTACACTGGGCTCCATAGATTGGCTGGCCCAAAGTTACCCTTGCAGACTTACAAGTCAGTGAGACCAATTTCAGGCTGAACTTCATCAACATCTGCAAAAATCTCTAAGGAATAGCTCTTGCGCTCACCCAGGGTTACCCGTACTGCTGGTACGTTTTCATGTTCACACAAGGTTATAGAGTCAACAACTGAAATGTTTGCATTCGTTAAACACATTTGTAGCATTTCCCAGAGTTGGCAAAACAAAATGTCAAAACCACAATCACATCATTCATTAAAGCTTTTACCACTCCGACTTCATAAGATGTTAAGCTTGAGTAGTCAGGACCAGCGAACAATGACTTTCACCCACTACCACACTCCATAGGCTCATCCATCAGTGGACAATTGGTAGTCACTTGAAACCATCCCAGACAGTGCCAGCTAACAATGGCCGTGCCATACAAAGGCCTTCTAGGGCCAACTGACTTTAAAGCAGGCTCCCATGTCCATGTCTCGGTGGGTGTTGTCTGGCATCATGCTCACTTAAGGTAAAGTAAACCACCTGGGGCTCCCCACTGTGAAACTGAGCCAGGGTATCCACCCAACAGTCCTCTCTTTCTGCAGCTCTTTCAAAAATCTCAAAGAACACTTTCACATCATGCTCTGGTGTAGTTGTTTCCAGTGAGCTCGCACTCTATTCTGAGCAGACACAGGTTTTCCTTACACTAGAGGTTTTTCTGTCATCATCTTTATCAGCTCAAGCAGACAATTTGAGTAAATGATCAGTCTGTTGCTGGTTGACAACTGCTCGCTGCAGCCGCACATCGGTCGGTAACAGCTGTTTAACAATGTCGTCCATGTCTGCAGTGTTTGACTTTGCAAGTGCAGTGAACTTTATCTGTCATACAAGTTGATAGATTTTTGTGCCCGCATTCTCCACCACATGTGATATAATTAGAGAATTCCCTCAGGATCGCAGTTTCCTGGGCTAGATATGGGCTTCAGGCACTCTTCTACAAGGCAAAGTTCACACCAGGCAGATTTGATACAACTGGCTGTTACAAATTTTATTGGTTCCTTAGAACGACAAAGCATAAAGGAAGCAAAATAAATTCTAGGCCGGCTGGCCACTAACTAAACTAAGAACTGGGCCTAGTGCACAATTTTTAACCAAATAATTGCTTTACTCACAGCAGCTTTGCTAGGAGCAGATGGTCATCAGCTTGTGGACTCTGACCTTGTATACCTTCCTGAGCATTGCAGTAGATTAGCCACAGTCATCACCAATTCCCAAAGCAGATCAATGGAGCCTAGAAATACACAGATCCAGCCACCAATCTGCCTGGCTGGTGAACACGTCACCAATTTTCTAAGTAAATATATTTCTACTGGCATGAAATTCTCACCAGATATAAACCAATCCACACATGCAAAGAAATCACCATAGATCTTCATAAATCATGTGTAATAATGAGAAATGACACAGGTATAAAGTATTGAACACGCTTACGGACATTTATTTAATACTTAGTACACAAGTCTTTGTTGGTGATGACAGCTTCAAGAAGCCTCCTGTATGGAGAAACTAGTCGCAGGCATTGTTCAGGTGTGATTTTGGCCCATTCTTTAGTACTAACACTCTTCACATCCTGAAGGTCCCATGGGCTCCTTCTATGAACTCTGAGCTTTAGTTCCTTTCATACATTTTCTATTGGATTTAGGTCCTGTGATTGACTGAGCCATTCTAGCAGCTTTATTTACTTTCTCAGAAACCAATTGAGTGTTTCCTTGGCTGTTTGGGATCATTGTCTTGCTGAAATGTCCACCCTTGTTTCATCTTCATCATCCTGGTAGATGGCAGCAGATTTTTATTAAGAATGTCTTAGTACATTTGTCCATTCATTCTTCATTCAATCATATGAAGTTTGCCAGTGCCGAGTCCCATACTATGATGTTCCCACCGCCAAACTCACTGTTGGTATGCTGGTTTTGTGGTGATATGCAGTACCTTTTGGCCTCCAAACATGGTGTGTATTATGGCATCCAACGAGTTAAATTTTGATCTCATCTGACCAAATTATATTCTCCCATTATTTCACAGGCTAAATATTGTTAAGAGAACTTTAAGCGCGCTTGTACATGCTTTTTGTTCAGCAATGGAGTCTTGCGTGATGAGCGTGCATATAGTCCATGGAGGATGAGGGCATTACTTATAGTTTTCTTTGAAACATTTGTACCTTCTGATTCCGGGTCTTTCTGTAGCTCTCCACTGATGGTCCTTGGCTCTTGGACAACTCTTCTGATAATTCTTTTCACTCCTCTGTCTGAAATCTTGCGGGAGCATCGGCCGCTTTATGGTAAAATTATGTTCTTTCCACTTACACATTATGGCCCCAACAGTTCTCACTGGGACCTTCAGTAGTTTAGAAATTCTTCTCTAACCAATGTCATCAACTTGGTTTCCTGCAATAAGGTTGCAAAGGTTTGGAGACAGCTCACTGGTTTTACCCATCATGAGAGGTTTCTTGTGTGCCATCTTGGTAATGACACCTTTTTATAGGCCATCAGTTGAACCAGCTGATATTATTTGTAACTAAGTGGCAGGATTGCTTTCAAATTAATGATAGATTTCAGTGGGTGACATGACTTTCCATGACTTTTTGCACCTCTTTGTTTACGTGTTCAATACTTTTTCCCTGTGTCATTTTTCATTATTACACACAACTTGATTAATGGATATCTATGGTTTGGTTTCTTTGTCTGTGTGGATTAGTTGGGTGCTTTCCGACATCTGGTGAGAATTTTATGTCAATAGCATCTTTCGAAATAGATTTATTTAAGTATTGAACATGTCATAAATTTTCTATTTCACCCTCTGTATGTGTATGTGTGTGTGTGTGTGTGTATATATATACATATATATAAAATGTGTGTATTTATATATTCTATATTATGAAATGTACATAAAAGGTTTTGCATATTTCTTGTTTTAAAGACATGTCATGTGCGTCTACAACAAGCCGTAGCGGTCGTTATATAAAGCCTGTCCTGAAGTTTTGGTGCGGGGAACGGATGTCGATCGATTGTCAACTGAGTACAAGTATCAGAGAGGGAAAAGATATGTTGACACATTCACTTGTGAGTACAGCATGCAATAAACTGGCTTTTAAGATTTTTTTTTTTTTTGACTGGTAATTCTCTGCCCACACTACTGTCCAATAAAATACACCATGTCATTCTCCATCCAGACAGGGGCTGGGCGCCCTTCCCCCGATACTGAGCTATGGAGTGAAGCAGGGTAATTCCTTCTATTACAGCAACTCCTTATAAAAGTTTTATGTAATTTGTACATATTTCCCAAGTGTCAAAAATTTGCAAAACACTTATCAAGGTGGAGGATTGTGAGAACAGAACTTCTCAATGACCGATACAATGGACAAGCTCCTATATACGCTGATCAGTCCGGTCGCGTCAAGAACTGTAACTCTTGTCCTATTTGTTTCATTAGCAGCTGTGCTGCAGTTCCCGAGAGGATTATTCCTTGTCTTTTGGAGAATCAGGGTGGTACCTTCTGAGAATGAAGGGTCTTATGCCCAATGTAACATGATTACCAATGACACGTCATATATCATTGGTTATAATGGTAACTGTCAAGCAAAGCAGTTTAGATATTGGGCAGCGAGTGATTAGTCATAGTTGTTGAAGTGTTGGAACCAGATCTTGTAGGGTGCTCTCTGTTTATTTTGAGTTTTGTGGGGTCTCTGACATATAGAGTAACAAATAAAAGTTTGGACACCCCTGTTAATGCACTTGTCTTTCCTTTTTCTTATTGGAATGTGCACATTGTAGACTCATACTGAAGTCAGGAAAAGCATGAAGGAAAGCAAGGAGTAAAGAAACGCGTGTGAAATAAACCATAATACGTGTTGGGGAAAAATGGAAAGTCCTCAACAATATTAGGCGGGTGGTTTTAGTGTAATGGCTGATCTGCGTAGACTCAGTAGGATGTGTTGTACTTAATTGCAGGCTCACCCTCCACTCGAAGAATATTGGGGTCACTTTGCTTTTGTTTATTACCGGGTGGACTCGTATTACTCTGGTGCAGATAATGTGCTGCCGTCATCCACAGAATAATGGCCACAATCTCTCCCACTTCTACACTTGGTTCAGTATTATGCAGCCGTCTTACTGCACTCCTGTGATTACATTAATGTAATATTTTTTTTCTTAAAGGAAAATGTCAGCAGCAGAATTTCAGATAAGAAAGTCACTACAAAAACGCTACCAAAAAAGACCAGCCTCAACAAAAAAACATCACAAGGAGGTGAGCAAAGACTATTCCGCGCATTCACCGCGCACATCTGCTGATGAGAGTAAAAAGATGGGACAGCTGGGAGAGATTGGCAAGAAAGATGAGAACTTTGCATCTTGGATTATTATTCATGCCTTAAAGGGTTTGTCCAGCTCCAGTCACTTCCAGAGGCAAACGCCAAAATGATTAGGACGCATCCACAATACCTGCGAATAGTGCACACGTGTAGGCAGGATGTCACTGAAGCCACTCGCTCCCCTATTCGAAATTGAGCAGTATTGGGCGAATCCTTTATCCCTTTCACAATACAGGCTCGCATACATCGTGTGGGATTGCACAAGCAATCCAGACGATTGCAGCTTCAAGTCTCCTAAGGGACTTAAAATTCAGTAAAAAAAAAATTAAATAAAAATCGTCCCCCATTAAAAATCAAAAATACACATTTGGTATCGTTGCATTCACAAGTCCGATCTATAAAAATAAGTTAAGTATCATAAATTAATCCGATTGGTAAACAGCAGAATGAAAAAAAAAATCAAAACACCAGAATTTATTTATTTTTTTTAGCACAGCAAAATTGCAGTAAGAGGCGATCGAAACATCCTATCTATCCCAAAATGGTATCAATTAAAAATGTCAGCCCAAAGTACAAAAAATAAGCACTCACACAGCCCTAGATCCTGTAAAAAGAAAATGTTACAGGTCTCGGAATATGGCGACAAAAGCAAAAAAAAAATCTTTCCTTAAAATTTTCCAAATTTTTTTTTTTTAACTCTTAAATTAAAAAATAAAAAAACACAACAAATGTTTCCTATCTGCGTAATTTTACTGACCTAGAGGTTATTATTGCCAGCTCAGTTTTACTGTATAGGGACCCTAGTAAATAAAAAGAAAAAAAAAAAACGCAAAAAAAGTATTGTGAAATTGCACTGTTTTGGGGGAAATTTCAACGCACTTGGAATTTTTGTTCCTGCGTTCAAGTGCATCACATTATAAAATGAATGGTTTCTTTCAAAAGTGCAACTTGCCCCGCAAAAACAAGTACCCATTCGGTTATGTGGACACAAAAATAAAAAAATATATGGCTCCTGGAAGAAGTGGAGGAAAAAACAAAAATTGCCCAAGCGTTGAAGGTTAAAGAGGACTTGGCAGTTTGTTTAACTTTCCTCATATAATAACAATTTTGGAGCATCTTGTTTTCTAAATCTATTCCTTTCCTTTATTATTCCTTCTGGAAATATGCCTATATTTCCAGTTAAATTACAGTTACCCTTTCCCTATATTCGTGGACACGACCTAGCCACCGCTGACAATGTCAGATTGCGTATGAACGCTCCTTATCGACGGGGAATCGTGGGTTTATTCATACGTTTTCAGGAAGACCAACAGAGGAATGTTTTAAGAAAAGGTGCTTCAGAGTGAAACAACTTGCTGTTTACTAATTTATTTTTCTTTTCTCTTAGCAGCTCGACCCCAGTTAGTTTCAATGACTCCCAAATTCAGGGCCGCAGTCAAAACCGGTCTGAAGACTCGTAGGTTTAACAAAGCAAAGCAAACTAATAATAAAACCCTTTTTATGTTACCTCGAGTGATGCTCACGCCCATGCACACCAAGAGTGATGTAAGAGCTATGTGTTTACAGAATAAAGTCCATTATAACAGTCTGGAAGAGACTTCTGGAGAAAGCAGTGTGTTGGACAGTGACCTGGATGTGGAAAAGGGCAAAGAAACAGGTCCTAGAAGGAGAGACCCATCAGCAATCAAAAACTTGACCTTTGATTTTGACAATGGCGAGGGTGGTGGTGTCGTCACAGATCACTCAGTGGAAAAGGTCTCCTCTTTGTCTGTTAAAGGCGAGCAGAAAACAATCCCCGAAAAAAAAGCTAGTAGGACTCTGGCTATGAGCTCCAGTGAGTATTAGAAAAACTCAAAGCCACTGAGCGCTACCTCCGGTAGCAAACAACATTCCCATTCTACACATCAGAAAACTCCTACCACCTCATTGAAGTCAAAGGAAGATGACGAATCTGGAAAAAACTCTGAAGAAAGGGCCCAAAATCAGCAGACATCAAATTGTCCTTCACAGCCACCCAGTGATTCTGGACATCACCATGGTAGGAACACAAAGAAACTGGAACGTAATCAGAAAAAATCTTCAACATGTTCTGCCTCTGAATTTCCAGAATCTCAAGATTCCGAGCAAGAAAATATTTTCGGGAAGAATTCTAGAAAGATACTAATGGGTGTACTTAAGAAGCCAACTCCTTCTGAGCCCGTTGAGCAAAGTCAATCTAAAAAGCAAGGTTTTTCGGAACAGCAATCCAAGATGAGGACTAGATCCCAGGAAACTGAATTGCGTAATAAGCCTAGAAAACAAAATGATGTAGCAGAGTCTGTAGATTCCGAAGATGAGGCGGCTTTGAGAGGAGTAGCAAGCACAAAGATAGGAAAAGCAGCTCATGAACGGAGAAAACTCCCACCCCGTCGGGCAAGGCCTGTAGTTTTATTTACAGAGTATGAGGTGGATATTTCATGGAAGACACAATTAGCACATAGTGTAGGTCGCAGAAAACAACCACCTCGTTCGAAACGTCCACAAAGATATTTTGAATCTTCAGATTCGGAAGACAAACCAAGAAAGGACTCCAGGAACTCAAAGAGGAGTCATTTTGTGGAATCAGAAGAGGAGCTGGGGCCAGGACAAAACTTCACTCAATGGGTTAGTCCACTTTGTGAAATACAAAAGCAGGGAAATTTGCTGGAATCTCGAGAATCTGAAGAAGAGACCGTATCAAGAAATGAGTCTAGATTTGCTACTAATGCTCAAAAGAACAAAAAACAGATTGGTTTTGATGACCCTTAAGATTCGGAAGAAGGGCCAACATCGAGAAAGACATCCAGGCATGTGGCAAATACTCGAAAGAAGCAAAAATATGGCTTGGTAGAATCTCATAATTCAGAAGAAGAGCTGATCACTGGAAAGGAATATAGAACTGCCAATGCTGAAAAAAAACAGATTGATTTGGTAGAATCTGAAGATTCGGATGAGGAGTTTATATTGAGAAAGGCATCAAGGCAAACCTCAAATGCTCAAAAGAAGAAGAGAAAAGTTGGTTTATTGGAATCTCAAGATTCTGATGAAGTACTGAAATCGGAAGAAAATCTACAATTTCCCCTAATGCTCTAAAGAAACAACAAAAACAGATTATGGTAGGCTCTCAAGATTCAGAAGAAGAGCCAATAACTGAAAAGGAGTCTAGAACTGACGCTAACGCTGAAAAAAAACAGATTGGTTTGGTAGAATCTGAAGATTCGGAAGAGGAGCTCATATTGAGAAAGTCATCCAGGCAAGCAGCAAATAGTCAAAAGAAGAAGAAAGAAGTTGGTTTGGAGTCTCAAGAAGATTTTAAATTGGGAAAGAAGTCTACAACTGCTGCTAATGCTCTAAAGAAACAACAAAAACAGATTACTATGATAGAATCTCAAGATTCGGAAGAGGATCCAATATTGACAAAAGTTCCAAGGAAGGAGCCAATGTTAAGAAAAAGAAAAACCAAGTTAGTTTGTTGGAATTTAAAGGTTCAGAAGAAGTCAAGATCCAAAAAGAAGTCTAGAATTAGCATAAAGTCACAAAAAAAGCAAAAACAGATTGGTTTGGTAAAATCTCTAAATTCTGAAGAACTGAAATCAGGAAAGGAGTATACAACTGCCACTAATGCTCTAAACAAACAAACAAAAAATTATGGTAGAATCTCAAGATTCGAAAGAGGAGCCAATATTGACAAAAGTGCGGAGTCAAGGAGCCAATGCTCGAAATAAGAAAAATCAAGTTGGTTTGTTGGATTCTCAAGATTCAGAAGAAGAGCCAATATCCAGAATGGAGTCTAGAGCTTCCACTAATACTCAAAAGAAGCAAACACAGATTAATTTGGTAGAATCTCAAGATTCTGAAAAAAAGCCAATAATGAGAAAGTTGTCTAGGCAAGCAGAAAATACTCAAAAGAAGCAAAAACATGGTTTGGAATCTCAAGATTCAGAAGAACAGGTATCTGGAAAGGAGTCTTGAACTGCTGCTAATGTGCAAAAGAAACGAAAACTACCATCTCTTCCGACACAAAAATAGAATGGATTGGTAGAATCTGAAGATTATGAAGAAGAACAGATATCAAGAAAGATGCCCAGTCGAGCTGCTAATTCTCTAAAAATGCAAAAAATCATTGGATCACTGGAATCTCAGGATTCAGAACAGGAGCTGACAACCAGAAACAAATCAAAGCAAATTGCCAAAACTCAGCAGAAACAGATGACTGCACAAAAACAGATTGGCTTGAAAGACGAGATAATATCTAGAAAGGTTTCTAGTCAACGGACCAGTGCCCAAAAGAAACAGTCACCTTCTGAACCCACCCCAGAAAGAAGGCAATCTGCCCATTCTTTCTTTTTTATGGCTCCGGGAGTGGCGAGCAAATTCCCCTTCAAAGAAATCTCTAACTTCCTTAAGCGCTTCCATTCCTTGGAACGCAGACCCTCACCCAGAGCATGATGGTCGGACTAGGGCCCTAGCCGAGATCAGTCAAGACAATAACTTGTCTCTTCGGACGACAACGCTCCTAAAGTTTCAACAACATTACCATCAGCAGAGCCTTATGGCTTCGGGAGTGGCGAGCAAATTCCCCTTCGAAGAAATCTCTAACTTCCTTAAGCGCTTCCATTCCTTGGAACGCAGACCCTCACGGTCCAAACTCAAGGGTACCCCTTCAAACATATTGTCTTTGTTTAATGACTCATTGCAGTACCTGGTTACCAGGTCTGGCTGTCGGGTATTCTAGTGTGTTCAGATACGGACATAGAATTCCTGTCTCTCTCGCCAACTCATTTCCTCCAGTCCCGTCTTTGAAGGACAAAAGGAACAATCGGCCCCACCTTATTAGGCCATTTCATGTACTCCGCATCTATGGGACCATTCTCACATTCCCACACACACAGTCAGTGTAAAGCGGTCTTACCCAAACCGGTTCGTCGTTCCAAAAAAGGACGGAACCGTGCGTCCCATCCTACAAGTAAAACTGATGAACAACTTTGTCAGAGTGCATCTCTTCAAGATGTAATTTCCCTGTGTTATCACCTCTCATCCTAATCTTTCCCAGCCCGACAAGGATTTCTACGCTTCGCCATCGCAGACAACCATTTTCAGTTCACGACTTTAGCCTTCAGTCTCTCCTCTGCTCCTAGGCTGCCCTTCAAAGTAATAGCAGCCGTTATTTCTATTCCGTGCTCTCGGGGCATAGTGATTCCACTCTACACAGACGATCTCCTTTTCAAGAGGTCGTACATTCAAGCCTGTCCGGACAGGGTCAGCATCACCGTGGACACTCTCACTCGTCTAGGTCGGTTAGAGAACTTGCGCAATTCCTTTTCATCCTATCTCAGAGGATCCTCTTTTCAGGCCTGGACACTTTCCAAGTGTTGATAATTCCCCTTCAGGACAGTTTTTCACTGATATACGAAGCTCGGAAGTTTCCTCTCGGCCGTTTCTTTTTTCCGGCAGTCTGGAAAGCAGGTCAGAAAAAAAAAAATGGTGCTGACAATCCACCAGTACCATTTCCTCAACTACATCTCCATCGTCTGTAGCAGACATTGCTACCAGCATGGGACGGATATCCATTCTCTCTGGACCGCTATTTTTCGCCAGTCCCTCCAGTTCGGACGGTCTCTGAGGTGGTGGATGTTGTTGTACTTATTGATTCAGACAAAGGTCTCCTAGGTTGGAAAGTGCTCTCCCGCCACCACACGGTCCAGGGATGTTTCCTCTTTGGGTATCAAGTCTCCTGATCATTTTCTTGACATCCGGCAATCAGACATGCCAGCGATGTCCGTGAATGGTGAGAGGTACATGAGAAACTAACCTTCTCCGACTCCCTATCAAGGTGATGGTGGATTGAGGTAGTATGACCGCATATGCGCTGATTCCCTCCGCAGTGTGTACTCATACGCTACTGTGCTTTTTTTCCCATGGCAGCTGCTAATGCATCCCCCATCAGCTGCCGAGGCCTGTCATATTAGATTGTGTTCCGACTGCTGCCGCGGTCAGCACCATCCCCACCACTGCGGTCTGCGCCACACCGCCACCGTGGCCTGTTCCAAAATGCCCTTGCGGACTTCTCATTGGAGTCGCAGCCGCGGTCTCTCAACCGCCACGGCCTCCTCATAGGAACCGCCCCTGCGGCTTCCTCCATGCCTCTACGCTAAACGCCAAATTCCCGGCATTTCTAGATCCGTTCTGTGACATAATTGTCCTCTGGTCAGATGGAAGTTTTTAGCTTCCATAGATACTTTTTCTCCGTCTCTTCTGCTAATTCAAAGTATCTTCGTGAAGTTTAAATTAAGGCGGAGGGAATCCCACTGTTTCGGCACACCAGTCTGAATACGACAAGCGTGGTACATGGTTCTAGTGCATCTAGACCCCTACTTTTGCGGTTACCAAACCGTCCAGATCTTCTTTTTCCAGAGGGCCAGAACTCAAGAGGGCTGGGCTTATCGACCTGAGTTTTGTCCGCCACACGTGGCGTTCACTGTTATCGTCACTGTCCAGAAACTTATTCTTAGGCGTATTTACCTTCATATTCAACAAAGCTTTGTTCCCTTGGTGGTTTTAACAACCACGTTTGTTTCTCACTTGTATTTGCTATTTCGTCCATATTGGAATTCCTCCAAAAGGCGTCCATTAAAACCTGGCACTGTTTTCTCAATGCTATCCACCCTGTTTTCTTCTGATCTCAGGTGTTTTTACAAGTGGTCTTCTTCGAATTCCTGTAAGACGTATCTTTCACTCTTCCTTCCTGGAAAGCTCCCTTTCTGGTGGCTGTAACAAACACATCCAGAACAGCGCTATTCTCCAAATAGGTTGTTTTCTCTATGTTTCCAGAGCAACACAGAAAAGGCCTACCTGCCTTTTTAAAAAAAAAAAAAAAACCTGCAGTAGCCAGATATATCTGCTCTCTACTTTAAGAAGCTTTCCGAGTATGAGGTCTCCTATCTCTGCGAACCTCAGAGTAATCTTCACTACGTCAGTACAGGCGTCCTGGGTCATTCTGTCCCGGACGTCGATACAGAAAGGTTGCAGGGCTGCAACTTGGTCCAGTCTTCTCACGTTAATTTACCATTACACTTAAGCCTTTGCAAGGCTACCCTTAAGCAGATATCTTCTGCAATCGACAGCAGCGCATCTGTACACCAGATTATTCGCTGCGTATATTAAGATTTCGGCTGTCGTGCTGTTTCCCACCCATGGACTGCTTTAGGACGTACCATGGTTTGTGTCTCCCAATGAGGCGAAGGAGAAATAGGGATTTTTGTGTACTCACCGTAAAATCCTTTTCTCCGAGACTCTCATTGGGAGACACAGCACCCACCCTTTTTAGTCTAACAACTTCTGTTTGTCTCTTTCAGCCGATGTGGTGATCACTGATATGTGAATGATCGTACCTTGATATGATGTTGATCTTCTCCTACTGCTTTTGCACCGAACTGGTTCAGGCTGGAGCCAGCAGAGGGTGTATACTGCGGAGGAGGAGCCAATCTTCTTTGTGTATTAAGCTTAGTGTCCTCCTAGTGGCAACAGCATAACACCCATGGTTTGTGTCTCCCAATGAGCGTCTCGGAGAAAAGGATTTTACGGTGAGTACACAAAAATCCCTATTTTAGCAGCTATAATCCAAAGTCAGCCCTGACTCTCCTGGACTTGCTTTAACCCCTCTCTGACATTAGACGTACTATCCCGTCCATAAAACCCGTGCCATTCTGACCATGGACGGGATAGTACGTCATAGGCGATTAGCTGCGCTCCCGGAGGGAGCGCAGCTAATCGCCGCCGGGTGTCAGCTGATTATCACAGCTGACACCCGTGACTGTGTGTCAGGAGCGGTCACGGACCGCTCCCGGCACATTAACCCCTTGCACACCGCGATCAAACATGATCGCGGTGTACTGGGGGCACAGGGGAGGATCGCGCAGGCAGGGGGCTCCCTGCGCGCCCCCCTGAGACCCTCAGACCAGCGCGATGTGATCGCGCTGCTCTGAGGGCTTCCTCCCTCCCAGGACCCGGATCCAAGATGGCGCTGGGGTCCTGGAGGGAGGCGGCTTCCTCAGTGCCTGCCGAGAGCAGGCATGAGGAAGCGTCCTGCACTGCCTGAGCGATCGCTGGTGTGACAGAGTGCTGTGCACACTGTCACACCAGCGATCTGATGAAATACAGTGATGTCCCACCCTGGGACAAAGTAAAAAAGTTAAAAAAAGTAAAAATAAACATGTGTAAAAAAAAATCCAAAAAAAAAAAAAAATATTCCCCAATAAATTCATTACTTATTGTAAATAAAAAAAATAAAACAATAAAAGTACACATATATGGTATCGCCGCGTCCGTAACGACCCCCCTATAAAACTGTCCCACTAGTTAACCCCTTTTGTGAACCCCTTAAAAAATAAAAAATAAAAACGAAGCAAAAAATCAGTGCTTTATCATCATACCGCTGAACAAAAAGTGGAATAACACGCGATCAAAAAGACGGATATAAATAAACATGGTACCGCTGAAAACGTCATCTTGTCCCGCAAAAAACGAGCCGTCACACAGCATCATCAGCAAAAAAAATAAAAAAGTTATAGCTCGCAGAATAAAGCGATGCAAAAATAATTATTTTTTATATAAAATTGTTTTTATTCTATAAA
The DNA here is from genome assembly GCA_033576555.1 of Oophaga sylvatica. Taxonomy (NCBI): domain Eukaryota; kingdom Metazoa; phylum Chordata; class Amphibia; order Anura; family Dendrobatidae; genus Oophaga; species Oophaga sylvatica. Next base: position 439,388,243 of record JARQOD010000001.1, on the reverse strand, counting down.
AGCGCCAAAACATAAAAAAATTATATAAATGAGGTATCGCCATAATCGTACTGACCCGAAGAATAAAACTGCTTTATCGATTTTACCACACGCGGAACAATAAAAACGCCTCACCCAAAAGAAATTCATGAATTGCTGATTTTTGTTCATTCTAACCTCCCAAAAATCGAAATAAAAAGCGATCAAAAAATGTCACGTGCTCAAAAATGGTACCAATAAAAGCGTCACCTCGTCCCGCAAAAATTAAGACCTCACATGACATTGTGGGCCAAAATATGCAAAAATTATAGCTCTCAAAATGTGGCGATGCAAAAAACTACTTTTTGCAATAAAAAGCGTCTTTTAGCGTGACAGCTGCCAATCATAAAAACCGCTATAAATAGTAAATCAAACCCCCTTTATCACCCCCTTAGTTAGGGAAAAATAATAAAATAAAAAAAATGTATTTATTTCCATTTTCCCATTAGGGTTAGGGTTAGGGTTTCGGCTAAAGTTAGGGTTAGGGTTGGCGCTAAAGTTAGGATTAGGGTTAGAGTTAGGATTAGGGTTAGGGTTGGGATTAGGGTTGGGACTAGGGTTAGGGGTGTGTTGGGGTTAGGGTTGGAGTTAGAATTGGGGGGTTTCCGCGTTTAGGCACATCAGGGGCTCTCCAAATGTGACATGGCGTCTGATCTCCATTCCAGCCAATTCTGCGTTGAAAAAGTCAAACGGTGTTCCTTCACTTCTGAGCTCTGCCATGCGTCCAAACAGTAGTTTATCCCCACATATGGGGTATCAGCGTACTCTGGACCCCAAGAGTTATTGTGAAATTTGTCCTATTTCTTCTGTTACCCTTGGGAAAATAAAAAACTGGGGGCGAAAATATTATTTTTTGTAAAAAAAATAAGATTTTTTTGTTTTTTACGGCTGTACATTATAAACTTCTGTGAAGCACTTGGGGCTTCATAGCGCTCACCACACATCTAAATAAGTTCCTTGTGGGGTCTATTTTCCAAAATGGGGTCACTTGTTGGGGATTTCCACTGTTTAGGCGCATCAGGGGCTCTCCAAATGCGACATGACGCCCCCAGACCATTCCATCAAAGTCTGCAATCCAAAACGTCACTACTTCCCTTTCCGAGCCCTGACATGCGCCCATACAGTAGTTTTCTCCCACATATTGGGTATCAGCGTACTCAGGACAAATTGGACAACAACTTTTGGGTCCAATTTCTCCTGTTGCCCTTGTGAAAATAAAATATTGGGGCGAAAAAATCATTTTTGTAAAAAAAAAAAAGGATTTTTTATTTTTACGGCTGTGCGTTATAAACTTCTGTGAAGCACTTCGGGGTTCAAAGTGCTCACCACACATCTAGGTAAGTTCCTTGTGAGGTCTATTTTCCAAAATGGGGTCACTTGTGGGGGTTTCCACTGTTTAGGCGCATCAGGGGCTCTCCAAATGCGACATGACGCCCCCAGACCATTCCATCAAAGTCTGCAATCCAAAACGTCACTACTTCCCTTTCCGAGCCCTGACATGCCCATACAGTAGTTTTCTCCCACATATTGGATATCAGCGTACTCAGGACAAATTGGACAACAACTTTTGGGGTCCAATTTCTCCTGTTACCCTTGTGAAAATAAAATATTGGGGGCGAAAAAATCATTTTTGTAAAAAAAAAAAGGATTTTTTATTTTTACGGCTGTGCGTTATAAACTTCTGTGAAGCACTTCGGGGTTCAAAGTGCTCACCACACATCTAGATAAGTTCCTTGTGGGGTCTATTTTCCAAAATGGGGTCACTTGTGGGGGTTTCCACTGTTTAGGCGTATCAGGGGCTCTCCAAATGCGACATGACGCCCCCAGACCATTCCATCAAAGTCTGCAATCCAAAACGTCACTACTTCCCTTCCGAGCCCTGACGTGCACCCATACAGTAGTTTTCTCCTACATATTGGGTATCAGCGTACTCAGGACAAATTGGACAACAACTTTTGGGTTCCAATTTCTTCTGTTACCCTTGTGAAAATAAAATATTGGGGGCGAAAAAATCATTTTTGTAAAAAAAAAAAAGGATTTTTTATTTTAAGGCTGTACGTTATAAACTTTAGTGAAACACCTGGGGGTTCAAAGTTCTCACCACACATCTAGATAAGTTCCTTGAGGGGTCTAGTTTCCAAAATGGTGTCATTTGTGGGGGTTTCCACTGTTTAGGCAGATCAGGAGCTCTCCAAACACGACATGGCGTCCAGCCAATTCTGCGTTGAAAAAGTGAGATGGCGCTCCTTCCCTTCCAAACTCTGCCATGCACCCAAACAGTGGTATACCCCCACATATGGGGTATCAGTGTACTCAGGACAAATTGCACAATAACTTTTGGAGTCTTGTTACCCTTGGAAAAATAAAAATTGGGGTGAAAAGATCATTTTTGTGGAAAAAATATGATTTTTAAATTTTACGGCTCTACGTTATAAACTTGTGTGAAGCACTTGAGGGTTCAAATTGCTCACCAAAGATCTAGATAAGTTCCTTAGGGGGTCTAGTTTCCCAAATGGGGTCATTTGTGGGGGGTTTCCACTGTTTAGGCACATCAGGGGCTCTCCAAATGCAACATGGCATCCAATCTCAATTCCAGCCAATTTTGGTTGGAAAAAGTCAAATGGTGCTCCTTCCCTTCCGAGCTCTGCCGTGCGCCCAAACAGTGGTTCCCCCCCACATATGGGGCATCAGCGTACTCAGGACAAATTGGACAACAACTTATGTGGTCCAATTTCTCCTGATACCCTTGGGAAAATAAAAAATTAGTGACTAAAAGATAATTTTTGTGGGAAAAAAATAGGATTTTTCAGCTGCAGATGAAGGAAGAGAGCCACAGTAATTCATTACTGATGGGTAGGCGGAGCCCCAGATCAGGATGTTACCTCAGATCAAAAGAGTGATGACTGGCTGGCCCCTCCAGCTCGGGCTCCTCCTACTCAGCTCCAGTCTAAGATTTGAGGTCCAGAGGATGGTCGCTGCTAATGCAGCTCCTCAGAAAATTTTATTATTTTAATATTCGGACAGGAGACTTGGATCACTAGTTGGTCTAGAGGTCTCAGGGGTATCAGCGCTGCTGTACCCCAACCTCTCCCTTGGCGGATCTGTATTTACTCAAAGTCCCTGCAGAATCCTTGCCGGCCCTGGGGGATGAGGAGAGCTTCTCTGGCGGGAACGCAAACCACACGTGCGGTCACTGCGTTTTTCGCCCTGGAGGGAAGCATGGGCACTGCGCCAGAAACCCCTGAGGGTCCCTGTGGCGCCTTGGCTGGTGAGTACTCCACACAAATTTTAATAATAATTATGTGTGAGTGCTTTAGCGTCTGAATGAGCAGCGCTATTACTAATGTCAGCGTTACTATGTCAGTATGCGTCAGCGCTGCTGTGACAGCGCTAATACATGTAATGTCAGTATGTTTCAGCGCTACTGTGACAGCGCCACTACATGTAATGTCAGTATGCTTCAACGCTGCTGTGACAGCGCTACTACATGTAAAGTCAGTATGCTTCAGCGCTACTGTGACAGCGCTACTACATGTAAATGTCAGTAAGCTTCAGCGCTGCTGTGACAGCGCTACTACATGTAAAGTCAGTATGCTTCAGCGCTGCTGTGACAGCGCTACTACATGAAGATGTGGTGATTTTTTGTCCGCAGGCAGATAGCTGCAGGACAGAGAGGGAGCAGGAGCGGGGAGAGTTCGCGCTCATTATTTGAGCTAGCAGGGGGCGTGGCCTAGCGATCCCGGTCTTTTGAGCAGGAAGACGCGCGCTCTGGCTTTTCTCCTGCGACCCCCTCACTGTGGCGGCCATTACTCAGGCTCCTGGGCTCCTCGGACCGCTCCCCTCCTCATATAGACACCACGGCCAGCTGGGTGAGTGTGGATTCCTCACCCCGCAGCGCAGCGATCGCTATCCTGCAGCTGCAGTCTCATCAGAGACATAAAAATTGGCTGGGACTCACAAATATATATATATTTTGGTGAGTTTGCAATATTAACCCCTTTGAGGGTTATTTTTACCTGCTAAATTTGCTGACTGAATACCGCTGGGTAACTCTGCTTGGTGGAGCGTTAACCCTTCAGCGTTTGAAAAAAAAAAAAAAAAAACCGCATAGTTTTTTGCTGGTATTACCGCTTTGACCTGCTCATACAGATGAGACATGTCTGAACAGAGTTCAGATGCCGCGGATCACGTCCCAGTGCCATTGCGGCAATCAGATACGCAGACCTCCACAGCGTCTAGCGCTGCGGTCGACAGCGGTGGAAAATTGGATGATATCGCTCGATCGATTAATAACTTAACCGACCTTTTAGGTCAATATGTGTCTGCTAATTCCTCTCAGAGGAAGCGACGCAGGCCGTTACCGGCCTCTACACGGAGCGAGTCAGATGTATCTGATATTGGGCAGAGTTCCCCTTTAAATTCGGATGGAGAAATATCCGATTCAGATGCGGACGAGCCGCAGGGGCGTTCCTCTATGGCGAAGCGTACGGAGGCATTAATTGAAGCCATGAGAGATATATTACAGTTACCGGAGGAGGTAACTAGTCGTCCTGGTAAATCAGCACGCATGTTCCAGGAGTCCCGTGCTTCGCGTACAACATTGCCAGCTCTGGATGAGCTTAATAGTGTAATAGAGGAGGAACGTCTATGTCCAGATAAGCGTTTTCATGGAACGCATTTCTTTGATACACTTTATCCTTGCTCTACGGAGTTAAAGGCTAATTGGACCTCTGCTCCTGAAGTGGATGTGTCTTTATCTCAGCTTAATAAATCCTCACTACTCCCTATTAAGGGAAAAGCGAGCTTACAGGAGCCTTTGGATAGAAAGGCAGAATTGGCGGCAAAAGCAAGCTATGAGGCTGCGGGTCATGGATTTCGAGCAGTGCTAGGATCCATGTGTGCTGCTAGAGCTTCTCTAAGCTGGTTGGCACGTCTGAAGACGGAGTTGCAAAATGAATCTCCGTTATCTGAGATACGGGAAACTTGTGAATGGTTAGAAACGGCAGCCTGTTATATCTTTGATGCCGGTCTGGATACGGCATCTCTGCTGGCCAAAGCGCAAGCTTCAGCGGTCACAGTCAGAAGAGCTTTATGGCTCAGACAGTGGGCCGGGGACGCAGTTTCCAAACAAGGGTTGTTGGCATTACCTTACAAGGGTGGCCATCTTTTTGGATCCGACCTCACAGAGCTGATTTCCAAGGCTAAGGCAAAGGAATCAGCATTACCACAGCGAAGGGCCATGGCCTCGGTGTCCAGTAAGCCTGGTGTTTATAGTGGTCGGCGGTCCTTTCGGGGCCGAGGACGATCTAGTCACTCCTCGTGGGGATCGGGTCGTCCTTCTTTCTCAGGAAAGAAATCCTCTCAGAAAACTCGTACTCCCTGGAAGCAGAGTTTCCGCCAGAACAAGCGGGAACTTGACAAGAAAACCGCAAAGTCGGATTGACGCCAGGGGTCCACTCGAGGATTCTCGAGTGGGGGGTCGCCTGCTTCTTTTCAAGGAGACTTGGATGGCTCGCGTTCCAGATTTCTGGGTAACGCGGATAGTGTCGGCAGGCTATTTCATAGAGTTTGCTTCTCAACCCCCAAATGTTTTTTGTCAATCTCGCGTTCCGTCGGAACCCGAGCTTGTTGTCGCTCTACAGCGAGAGGTCGAATCGCTACTACAAAAGGGTGTAGTGATACCGGTTCCGTCAGAGGACCGAGGGAAAGGTTTTTATTCCAACCTTTTTATAGTTCCCAAAAAGGAGAACAAATTTCGCCCGATTCTGGATCTCAAGCGATTAAACCGGCATGTCCATGCCCGGAAATTTCGCATGGAGTCGCTTCGTTCCGTTGTGGCAGCTCTGTCACAGAACGATTTTCTGGTGTCAATCGACATTCGCGACGCCTATTTGCATATTCCCATCGGAAAGGCTCATCAGCGTTTTCTTCGATTTGCCATAGGTCAGAATCATTACCAGTTCGTGGCTCTGCCGTTTGGCTTAGCCTCAGCGCCAAGGGTCTTTACAAAAGTTCTGGCGCCCCTCATGGCACTCCTTCGAAGACAGGGGATTACGATTCTCCCTTATCTGGACGATCTTTTGATCGTGGCTTCCTCGGAGGAGGAGGCATTGACGGCTCGGGATTTGTCTCTTCAGTTTCTGAAAGACTTCGGTTGGCTGGTCAATTGGGAGAAGTCGTCCCTGGAACCATCGAGGACAATTCTCTTTTTGGGAATGCATCTCGACACGTTTCGGTCGGTAGTTTCCCTACCACCAGACAAACAGTCATGTCTTCTTCGACATGTACAGATTATGACATCCTCAATGGCAATGTCCCTACGGAAGTGTATGCGTCTTCTGGGACTGATGGTGGCGTCCATGGAGGCAATTCCTTTTGCCCAGTTCCACTCCAGGACCCTTCAAAGGTTCATCTTGAGTCGATGGAACCAGTCGCAATCGCTGGATTGCAGTGTCACCATTTCTCGCGCGGTGCGGGATTCTCTAGAATGGTGGTTACGTCCAGGGGCATTCTCCCTGGGGAAGTCTTTCCTCCCTCTGAAGTGGTCAGTCATAACCACCGATGCCAGCCTGACGGGCTGGGGGGTGTTTGGAACAATCTCTGGATTCAGGGGGTATGGTCACCGGAAGAGTCTGTGCTTCCGATCAACATCCTGGAATTGAGGGCGATTTTTCTTTGCCTCCAACATTGGACGGTCCCTTTGAGCGGTCTGCCAGTCCGTGTGCAGACAGACAATGCGACGGCTGTCGCGTATATCAATCACCAAGGTGGGACAAGGAGTTCCAGACTCATGGTAGAGGTGTCCCGAATTCTGATTTGGGCAGAGGCCAATGTACCAGCCATTTCGGCGATTCACATTCCAGGGGTTCAGAATATTACAGCGGACTTTCTCAGCCGCAGAAGGATGGATCCCGGGGAATGGAGCCTCCACCCGGAAGTCTTTGCACTACTGTGCTCTCGCTGGGGAACCCCCCAAGTGGATTTGATGGCTTCCAGGTCCAATGCCAAGTTACCGACATTCATGTCCAGGTACAAGGACCCGAAGGCGGTGGCGGTGGATGCTCTAGTGGCTCAGTGGGATCAGTTCAAGCTGATCTATGTATTCCCGCCGATATCCTTACTTCCTCTAGTGCTGCGTCGGATCAGACTAGAGAGAATTCCAGCTATTCTGATAGCTCCAGACTGGCCAAGAAGGGTGTGGTTCTCGACAATAATGTCGCTGTTGGCGGCACCTCCGTTTCCACTCCCTCTTCAACAGGACTTGTTGACTCAGGGGCCCATTTGTCATCCGGACTTGATGTCCCTGCGTTTGACGGCGTGGCTCTTGAGACCGAGATCTTGACCCGTAGAGGTTTTTCAGCCGAGGTCATTGCTACCCTTCGTGCTGCAAGATGTCCGGCTACTTCTAGGATTTACCACAAAATTTGGGAAACCTTCTTTTCGTGGTGTTTGGGGTCTTCTCGGAACCCGAGAAAATTTTCCATTCCCAACCTGTTGGCTTTTCTGCAGCATGGGCTAGACAAGGGTTTGGCAGTTAGCACTCTGAAAGGTCAGATTTCTGCTCTGTCCTTATTATTCCGGAGAACCATTGCTTCGAATAGAGACGTGATCTCTTTTTTTCCGAGGTATCTCTCGTAAGTTTCCGCCGCGGAAGGCACCCGTGTCTCCTTGGCGGCTCAACCTTGTTTTGGAGGCTCTTCAGCATAAACCTTTTGAACCTATGGTTTCTGCTAGCCTTTCTTTACTTTCTTGGAAGGTGGCTTTCCTTGTTGCAGTCACTTCCTTGAGGAGAGTTTCTGAATTGGCAGCTCTTTCTTGCTCGCCTCCTTTTCTGGAGTTTTTTCCGGATCGTGTAGTGCTTCGCACTCGGGGTGATTTTTGCCTAAAGTGGTGTCACAATTTCATGTTAACCAGGATATTGTGTTGCCTTCACTCTGTCCGGATCCGAAGAATACGAAAGAGCGAGATTTACACACATTGGATTTAGTGCGGGCCTTGAAGTTTTATCTATCTATTACTCAAGGTTTTCGTAAGACGGACTCCCTGTTTGTGGTTCCGGCAGGTCGTCGGCGTGGTCAACGAGCTTCCAAGGGTTCTATAGCTCGTTGGATCCGGTCAGCTATTTTGGAAGCTTACCGTCTTCGGGTGAATCTTGCCCGATTAAGATTCGAGCCCATTCCACGAGAGCTGTGGCTTCATCGTGGGCTTTTCATCAAGGTGCTTCGGCAGTGCAGCTTTGCCGAGCGGCGACTTGGCGCTCTGTCCACACGTTTACAAGATTTTATAAAGTGGACGTCAGTGCTTCCGCTGATGCAGCCTTCGGACGTAGGGTCCTGCAGGCAGCTGTAGTTTAAAGTTCTGGATGAACTTGTGTTTAGCGCTGGTTGCGCTTTATTGTTAAGGTTGTTGGGTTTCTGCCTTTTGTTGGTTTTTTCCCACCCTTATTTTTGAACTGCTTTGGGACGTCCCATCAGTAATGAATTACTGTGGCTCTCTTCCTTCATCTGCAGCTGAAACACGGATTTTGGTAAAGACTTACCTGTAAAATCCTTTTCAGCGAAGGAAGGAAGAGAGACACAGTACCCTCCCACGGCAGAAGTGTGTTGATGTTTTCAGATGCAGCGCGACCCTTATCTGATAGCGATTATCTGGGCTGAGGTCAGCGCGCTAAGGCTCTGTTCCAGCATCGCCAGCTCATCGCAGTAGTCAGGTTCCGTGAGTAGTACCTGGAACTCTGTGGTTTTTGGCTTTCTTTGCATGCATAACCTGTATCCTTGTGTTTTTTCTCTGAAGTTCCTTCAGAAGGGGTTATGTTGCTCCGCTGGTGATCTTGGCTCTTTTCCTAAAAGCTTTGATACGACTGGAGCTGAGTAGGAGGAGCCCGAGCTGGAGGGGCCAGCCAGTCATCACTCTTTTGATCTGAGGTAACATCCTGATCTGGGGCTCCGCCTACCCATCAGTAATGAATTACTGTGTCTCTCTTCCTTCCTTCGCTGAAAAGGATTTTACAGGTAAGTCTTTACCAAAATCCGTGTTTTATTTTCATGCCCGGGCATTATAAACTTGTGTGAAGCACTTGGGGGTTCAAAGTGCTCACCAAAGATCTAGATAAGTTCCTTAGGGGGTCTAGTTTCCAAAATGGGGTCACTTGTGGGGGATTTCCACTGTTTAGGCTCATCTGGGGCACTGCAAACGGAACATGACCCCCATCAACGTCTGCATTCCAAAACGTTACTACTTCCTTTCCAAGCCCTGCCGTGCGCCCAAACAGTTTTCCACCCCCACATATGGGGTATCAGCGTACTCAGGACAAATTGGACAACAACTTTTGGGGTCCAATTTCCTTGGGAAAATTCAAAAATTTAGGACTAAAAAATCATTTTGTGGAATTTTTTTTTTTTTTTTTTCACACCCAGGCATTATAAACTTTTGTGAAACATTTGGGGGTTCAAAGTGCTCACAACAGATCTAGATAAGTACCTTAGGGGGTCTAGTTTCCAAAATGGTGTCACTTGTGGGGGGTTTCCACTGTTTAGGCGCATCAGAGGTTCTCCAAGCGCGACATGGCGTCCAATCTCAACTCCAGCCAATTTTAGTTTGAAAAAGTCAAACGGCGCTCCTTCCCTTACGAGCTCTGCCGTGTGCCCAAACAGTGGTTTTCCCCACATATGGGTATTGGCGTACTCAGGAGAAATTGCATAACAACCTTATCTGTCCATTTTCTCCTTTTACCCTTGTGAAAATAAAAAAAAAGTTTGTAAAAGATCATTTTTGTGGCTAAAAAGTTAAATATTCATTTTTTCCTTCCACGTTGCTTTAGTTCCTGTGAAGCACCTGAAGGGTTAATAAACTTCTTGAATGTGGTTTTGAGTACCTTGAGGGGTGCAGTTTTTAGAATGGTGTCACTTTTGGGTATTTTCTGTCATGTAGACCCCTCAAAGTGACTTCAAATGTGAGGTGGTCCCTAAAAAAAATGGCTTTGTAAATTTTGTTGTAAAAATGAGAAATCGCTGGTCAACTTTTAACCCTTATAACTTCCTAACAAAAAAAAATTTTGATTCCAAAATTGTGCTGATGTAAAGTAGACATGTGGGAAATGTTATTTCTTAACTATTTTGTGTTACATATTTCTCTGTTTTAAGGGAATAAAAATTCAAAGTTTGAAAATTGCTAAATTTTCAAAATTTTCGCCATATTTGCGTATTTTTCAAAAATAAACGCAAGTTATATGGAAGAAATTTTACCACTAACATGAAGTACAATATGTCACGAGAAAACAATCTCAGAATCGCGAAGATCCGTTGAAGCGTTCCGGAGTTATAACCTCATAAAGAGACAGTGGTCAGAATTGTAAAAATTGTCCCGGTCATTAACGTGCAAACCACCCTTGGGGGTGAAGGGGTTAATTGTTCCTTTACCAGGAGCATCACTTTTTTGTTACTTTTTACCATTTCTTGTGCATGGGTTTACACTGGGCTCCATAGATTGGCTGGCCCAAAGTTACCCTTGCAGACTTACAAGTCAGCGAGACCAATTTCAGGCTGAACTTCATCAACATCTGCAAAAATCTCTTAAGGAATAGCTCTTGCGCTCACCCAGGGTTACCCATACTGCTGGTACGTTTTCATGTTCACACAAGGGTATAGAGTCAACAACTGAAATGTTTGCATTCGTTAAACACATTTGTAGCATTTCCCAGAGTTGGCAAAACAAAATGTCAAAACCACAATCACGTCATTCATTAAAGCTTTTACCACTCCGACTTCATAAGATGTTAAGCTTGAGTAGTCAGGACCAGCGAACAATGACTTTCACCCACTACCACACTCCATAGGCTCATCCATCAGTGGACAATTGGTAGTCACTTGAAACCATCCCAGACAGTACCAGCTAACAATGGCCGTGCCATACAAAGGCCTTCTAGGGCCAACTGATTTTAAAGCAGGCTGCCATGTCCATGTCTCGGTGGGTGTTGTCTGGTATCATGCTCACTTAAGGTAAAGTAAACCACCTGGGCTCCCCGCTGTGAAACTGAGCCAGGGTATCCACCCAACAGTCCTCTCTTTTTGCAGCTCTTTCAAAAATCTCAAAGAACACTTTCACATCATGCTCTGGTGTAGTTGTTTCCAGTGAGCTCGCACTCTATTCTGAGCAGACACAGGTTTTCCTTACACTAGAGGTTTTTCTGTCATCATCTTTATCAGCTCAAGCAGACAATTTGAGCAAATGATCAGTCTGTTGCTGGTTGACAACTGCTCGCTGCAGCTGCAAATCGGTCGGTAACAGCTGTTTAACAATGTCGTCCATGTCTGCAGTGTTTGACTTTGCAAGTGCAGTGAACTTTATCTATGTCATACAAGTTTATAGATTTTTGTGCCCGCATTCTCCACCACATGTGACATAATTAGGAGCAGATGGTCATCAGCTTGTGGACTCTGACCTTGTATACCTTCCTGAGCATTGCAGTAGATTAGCCACAGTCATCACCAATCCCCAAAGCAGATCAATGGAGCCTAGAAATACACAGATCCAGCCACCAATCTGCCTGGCTGGTGAACACTTCACCAATTTTCTAAGTAAATATATTTCTACTGGCATGAAATTCTCACCAGATGTAAACCAATCCACACATGCAAAGAAATCACCATAGATCTTCATAAATCATGTGTAATAATGAGAAATGACACAGGTATAAAGTATTGAACACGCTTACGGACATTTATTTAATACTTAGTAAACAAGTCTTTGTTGGTGATGACAGCTTCAAGAAGCCTCCTGTATGGAGAAACTAGTCGCAGGCATTGTTCAGGTGTGATTTTGGCCCATTCTTTAGTACTAACACTCTTCACATCCTGAAGGTCCCATGGGCTCCTTCTATGAACTCTGAGCTTTAGTTCCTTTCATACATTTTCTATTGGATTTAGGTCCTGTGATTGGCTGAGCCATTCGAGCAGCTTTATTTACTTTCTCAGAAACCAATTGAGTGTTTCCTTGGCTGTTTGGGATCATTGTCTTGCTGAAATGTCCACCCTTGTTTCATCTTCATCATCCTGGTAGATGGCAGCAGATTTTTATTAAGAATGTCTTAGTACATTTGTCCATTCATTCTTCATTCAATCATATGAAGTTTGCCAGTGCCGAGTCCCATACTATGATGTTCCCACCGCCAAACTCACTGTTGGTATGCTGGTTTTGTGGTGATATGCAGTACCTTTTGGCCTCCAAACATGATGTGTATTATGGCATCCAACGAGTTAAATTTTGATCTCATCTGACCAGATTATATTCTCCCATTATTTCACAGGCTAAATATTGTTAAGAGAACTTTAAGCGCGCTTGTACATGCTTTTTGTTCAGCAATGGAGTCTTGCGTGATGAGCGTGCATATAGTCCATGGAGGATGAGGGCATTACTTATAGTTTTCTTTGAAACATTTGTACCTTCTGATTCCGGGTCTTTCTGTAGCTCTCCACTGATGGTCCTTGGCTCTTGGACAACTCTTCTGATAATTCTTTTCACTCCTCTGTCTGAAATCTTGCGGGGAGCATCGGCCGCTTTATGGTAAAATTATGTTCTTTCCACTTACACATTATGGCCCCAACAGTTCTCACTGGGACCTTCAGTAGTTTAGAAATTCTTCTCTAACCAATGTCATCAACTTGGTTTCCAGCAATAAGGTTGCAAAGGTTTGGAGACAGCTCACTGGTTTTACCCATCATGAGATATTTCTTGTGTGGCACCTTGGTAATGACACCTTTTTATAGGCCATCAGTTGAACCAGCTGATATTATTTGTAACTAAGTGGCAGGATTGCTTTCAAATTAATGATAGATTTCAGTGGGTGACATGACTTTCCATGACTTTTTGCACCTCTTTCTTTACGTGTTTAATACTTTTTCCCTGTGTCATTTTTCATTATTACACACAACTTGATTAATGGATATCTATGGTTTGGTTTCTTTGTCTGTGTGTGATTAGTTGGGTTCTTCCCGACATCTGGTGAGAATTTTATGTCAATAGCATCTTTTGAAATAGATTTATTTAAGTATTGAACACGTCATCAATTTTCTATTTCACCCTCTATATGTGTATGTATGTGTGTGTGTGTGTGTGTATATACATATATATAAAATTGTGTATTTATATATTCTATATTATGAAATGTACATAACAGGTTTTGCATATTTCTTGTTTTAAAGACATGTCATGTGCGTCTACAACAAGCCGTAGCGGTCGTTATATAAAGCCTGTCCTGAAGTTTTGGTGCGGGGAACGGATGTCGATCGATTGTCAACTAAGTACAAGTATCAGAGAGGGAAAAGATATGTTGACACATTCACTTGTGAGTACAGCATGCAATAAACTGGCTTTTAAGATTTTTTTTTTTTTTGGACTGGTAATTCTCTGCCCACACTACTGTCCAATAAAATACACCATGTCATTCTCCATGCAGACGGGCTGGACGCCCTTCCCCGATACTGAGCTATGGAGTGAAGCAGGGTAATTCCTTCTATTACAGCAACTCCTTATAAAAGTTTTATGTAATTTGTACATATTTCCCAAGTGTCAAAAATTTGCAAAACACTTATCAAGGTGGAGGATTGTGAGAACAGAACTTCTCAATGACCGATCAATGGACAAGCTCCTATATACGCTGATCAGTCCGGTCGCGTCAAGAACTGTAACTCTTGTCCTATTTGTTTCATTAGCAGCTGTGCTGCAGTTCCCGAGAGGATTATTCCTTGTCTTTTGGAGAATCAGGTGGTACCTTCTGAGAATGAAGGGTCTTATGCCCAATGTAACATGATTACCAATGACACGTCATATATCATTGGTTATAATGGTAACTGTCAAGCAAAGCAGTTTAGATATTGGGCAGCGAGTGATTAGTCATAGTTGTTGAAGTGTTGGAACCAGATCTTGTAGGGTGCTCTCTGTTTATTTTGAGTTTTGTGGGTCTCTGACATATAGAGTAACAAATAAAAGTTTGGACACCCCTGTTAATGCACTTGTCTTTCCTTTTTCTTATTGGAATGTGCACATTGTTGACTCATACTGAAGTCAGGAAAAGCATGAAGGAAAGCAAGGAGTAAAGAAACGCGTGTGAAATAAACCATAATACGTGTTGGGGAAAATTGGAAAGTCCTCAACAATATTAGGCGGGTGGTTTTAGTGTAATGGCTGATCTGCGTAGACTCAGTAGGATGTGTTGTACTTAATTGCAGGCTCACCCTCCACTCGAAGAATATTGGGGTCACTTTGCTTTTGTTTATTACCGGGTGGACTCGTATTACTCTGGTGCAGATAATGTGCTGCCGTCATCCACAGAATAATGGCCACAATCTCTCCCACTTCTACACTTGGTTCAGTATTATGCAGCCGTCTTACTGCACTCCTGCGATTACATTAATGTAATATTTTTTTCTTAAAGGAAACTGTCAGCAGCAGAATTTCAGATAAGAAAGTCACTACAAAAACGCTACGAAAAAAGACCAGCCTCAACAAAAAAACATCACAAGGAGGTGAGCAAAGACTATTCCGCGCATTCACCGCGCACATCTGCTGATGAGAGTAAAAAGATGGGACAGCTGGGAGAGATTGGCAAGAAAGATGAGAACTTTGCATCTTGGATTATTATTCATGCCTTAAAGGGTTTGTCCAGCTCCAGTCACTTCCAGAGGCAAACGCCAAAATGATTACCTGCGAATAGTGCACACGTGTAGGCAGGATGTTACTGAAACCACTCACTCCCCTATTCGAAATTGGGCAGTATTGGGCGAATCCTTTAACCCTTTCACAGTACAGGCTCGCATACATCGTGTGGGATTGCAGAAGCAATCCAGAAGATTGCAGCTTCAAGTCTCCTAAGGGGACTTTAAATTCAGTAAAAAAAAATTAAATTAAATAAAAATCGTCCCCCATTAAAAATCAAAATACACATTTGGTATCGTTGCATTCACAAGTCCGATCTATAAAAATAAGTTAAGTATCATAAATTAATCCGATTGG